>JAYESD010000011.1:104922823-105601531 GCA_036927565.1 Tuctoria greenei | reverse complement strand
GAGCATTATTGAGCAGCGTGCCTTGAGCTCCAAAGTGGAGACCAACGACAAGATACAACGACATAACCTCTTCCACATGTTTCTCGTCGTCAAGGAATGCCGTGTACGCACTATAATTGATGGAGGTAGTTGCAATAACTTGGTGATCACGGACGTCATCAAGAAACTTGGTTTGACAACAAGAGCACACCCTCATCCATACCATTTTAAATGGATCAACAACAGAGGTAAGCTTCGGGTAACACAAACAGCGAGAATACATTTTTCAATTGGTTCTTACCATGATTTTGCTGATTTTGAGGTCGTTCCTATGAATGCTTGTTCTCTTTTATTGGGTCATTCTCGGGAACTTGATACAAATGCTATTCATCATGGTAGAACTAATAAATATACTATCATGCATAAGGGAATAAAAATCACTTTGCTCTCCATGACTCCTGCTGAAATTGTGCATTTTGAGAAGAGTAAAATTCTTGGTGGCAAAGCAACAAAACTAGAATCTGAAAAACAGCAAGTCATTAAGTTAAATTCACCATCCTTGCTTGCAACTAAATCTGACCTTGGTGATTTATTCGATGCTAAGGGGATGTGCTATGCTTTAGTATGCAAACAAGCCATGTTTTCACTTCATGAATTGTCTATTGCATTGCCCCCTGCTGTTGCTAACCTTTTGCAGGAGTTTGAGGATGTGTTTCCCTCTGAGATACCCCCTGGTTTACAACCGATGAGAGGCATTGAACACAAGATCAATTTGATTCCAGGAGCAAGTTTGCCAAATAGTGCAGCATACAGGGCGAATCCAGAGGAAACTATGGAAATTAAGCAACAAGTCCAAGATCTTTTGGACCGCGGGTACATTCGTGAAAGCCTTAGCCCTTGTTCCATTCCTGTTCTTTTGGTTCCCAAGAAAGATGGTAGTTGGCGCATGTGTTTTGATTGTCGAGCGATTAATAACATCACCATTCGATATCGCTATCCTATTCCTCGCTTAGATGACATGCTTGATGAATTGAGTGGTGCTATCATCTTCACAAAAATTGACTTGCGTAGTGGTTACCACCAAATTAGAATGGCACTAGGAGATGAATGGAAAATTGCATTTAAAACAAAGTTTGGACTTTATGAGTGGTTAGTCATGCCTTTTGGTTTAACTAATGCACCCATCACCTTTATGCGTTTAATGAACGAGGTTTTACGTGCTTTCATTGGACAATTTTTGGTGGTTTACTTTGATGATATCCTCATTTACATCAAGTCATATGATGAACATCTTGATCATTTACGTGTTGTTTTTACTGTTTTGAGAGATGCATGTTTGTTTGGTAACCTTGAAAAGTGCATTTTTTTTGCACCAATCGAGTTTTGTTTCTTGTCTACATCATTTCCTCGTAGGGAATTGAGATGGATGAGGCAAAAATTGAAGCAATCACCAGCTGGCCAGCCCCAACAACCTTCACGCAGGTTCGTAGTTTTCTTGGTCTTGCAGATTTTTATCGGTGTTTTGTGCGGGATTTCAGCACTATTGCAGCACCTCTACATGAGCTAACGAAGAAGGGAGTGCCATTTCGATGGGGCGGACACAGCAACAAGCTATTGATCTGCTCAAATCAAAGCTTACACAAGCACCATTACTACAACTTCCAGATTTTGACAAGACCTTTGAGCTAAAATGCGATGCAAGCGGCAGTGGTATTGGAGGCGTTCTCATAAAAGGAGGTAAACCCGTTGCTTTCTTTAGTGAAAAACTTCATGGTCCTTCTCTTAATTATTCCACTTATGATAAGGAATTGTATGCCTTAGTGCGAGTATTACAAACTTGGCAACATTATTTTTGGTCTAAGGAGTTTGTCATACATTCCGATCATGAATCATTGAAGTATCTCTAGTGTCAAACCAATCTGAATAAATGACATGCTAACTGGATTGAGTTCATAGAGTCGTTTCCATATATCATTAATCATAATAAAGGGAAGGAAAATGTCATTGCCGATGCATTATCTAGGCGTTATACCATGCTGTCCCAACTTGATCATAAAATCTTTGGTTTGGAAACAATAAAAGAATTATATCCTACTGATTTTCATTTTAAAGATGCTTTTGAAAATTGTAGATAAGGAAGAACATGGAATAAATGTGTGCTGCGAGAGGGTCTCCTCTATCGTGCTAACAAGCTATGCGTTCCAGCTGGCTCCGTTCGTCTATTACTTTTGCAGGAAGCACATGGAGGAGGTTTGATGGGAAATTTTCGAGTGAAGAAAACTGAAGACTTGCTTTTGACACACTTCTTTTGGCCAAAGATGAGGCGTGATGTCGAGCGCTACTTGTCACGATGCACTAATTGTAATAAATCTAAGTCTCGTCTTAACCCACATGGTCTTTATATGCCTGTTCCTGTTCCTAGTGTAGCTTGGGAGGATATTTCTATGGACTTTGTTTTGGAATTTCCTAGGACTAAGAGGGGGAGGGATAGTATTTTTGTAGTTGGTGATCAATTTTCCAAAATGGCACACATTATACCTTGTCATAAGAATGACAATGCCTCACACATTGCTGATTTATTAATGACGGAAATTGTTCGTTTACATGGTGTGCCAAATACCATTGTTTCTGATCGTGATGCAAAATTCTTAAGTCATTTTTGGAGAACTTTGTGGTATAAATAGGGAACCAAGTTGCTGTTTTCAACTACATGTCATCCACAAATGGATGGACAAACCGAGGTAGTTAATCGTACTTTATCCACTATGTTGCGGGCTGTTTTGAAAAAAAAATTTGAAGTTGTGGGAGGAGTGTTTACCACATATAGAATTTGCTTACAACAGATCTGTTCACTCCACGACAAAGGTAAGTCCATTCCAGGTAGTGTATGGTTTCAATCCCCATGCTACTATTGATTTACTACCTTTTACCTCCTTCTAAAACTATAAATTTTGATGTTACACAACGATCTGAATTCATTATTAAGATACATGAAACAACAAAAAAATATTAAAAAGATTAATGAGAAGTATAGGATTGCAGGTAGTAAAGGTAGAAAAGAAGTAAAACATGAACCAGGTGAGTTGGTGTGGTTACATTTGAGAAAAGAGCGATTCCCTGACTTGAGAAAATCTAAACTTATGCCACGAGCTGTTGGTCCTTTTAGGATTGTTGAAAATATTAATGATAATGCATATAAGCTTGAATTGCCTCCCAATTTTGGGGTTAGTCCTACATTTAACATTTCAGATTTGCGAATGTACTTGGGAGAAGAAGATGAACTTAAGTCGAGCATGACTCCAATTCAAGACGGTAAGCATGATGAGGACATCACAACAGCGGAGACGCACATTGAACTGCAAGGACAAATCACAAGAGCGCGAGCACGGTTAATAAATCAGTAGGTGAATTTGTTCCTAACTTCCTTTGCATGTGAGTTTGAGAAAAGATTGCTATGTGATGATTTAATTGTTATTAGGAACAATGGAGAAGATCAACAAGTGAAGGGAAGAGGCCTTGGGAACATGGACAACCTGCTGGGATGTCCACAAGTTGATGGAATCAATTTACAAGTCGGACTTGAGTTCAACTCGGAGTCCAGGAGCAGTCCACCTTAAAACGGACACCCAGGACGCATAAGGACTCCCTTTTTGACGTTCCACATATGCACAGAAAGAGGAGAAGATAAACTTTCCAATGGCTCTGATCCCACCTCAAAATTCCTCCGGAGTCATTGGGAATCGTCAAAACAAGTCGGGTCCAGATTTTTGTCCGGTGCTGCGCCACCGTATCAGGCCTTTGGGCCTTGTATCACGTATGAGTCCATTAAGGACGGGTCTAATCGTGTTTTAGCCGAACCTTATCCTTTAAATACTGAAGCCTCCGGTCATATTCGATGGGTTTTTCTTACAATAGAAATTTCGCCGTTCTACGGTTTGTGAGATCCCAACTTCTCAATTTCAGATTGTGTCTTCTACATTCTTGCTTGTGTTCTCATTTCACTTGCAGGGATTAGCCTTCTTGGCGAGGTCAAGCGTGTGCCGCACGGTTGATAACCAACAGAGCAGTGGTGTAGTGATTGCAAGGGTATTCGAACTACTCGAGTGCCACGGATCATCAACGTCGAGTTCTCCACCCCAACCGACTTACCTTTCGGAAGATCGGGCCTAAACCTACTCATCGCGTGTGTGTAGAAATGAATCAATTCTAAGGTTCCTAGTAACCATAACAGACGGAATCATCTAAACTTCTTGAGGTTACTATGATGAGAACGACTATTAACCAATGTACAAGAGTTAGATGGATCCTTCATAAGGAGCTTAAAGTCAAGGGAGAGACTTCAGAAGATAAACGTAGCAACAGGAACGAATGACCAAATAGTCACCCCGGTCACTAAACAATATATGAATTATTACAGAACACCAGTCGCACTACCTTCCTATCCTTATAAGCATGCTCACCTTGTAAGCATCTTAGCGAAGATCTTGGTTGTGTTCTTGATCCGATTACTTCATCAACATTCAAAGAGCACCTTGGCACATATCCTTGTCAATTGCCAGACCGCAACATACCTGCATCCATAGACCAACACTCAACGTCAACACATCAACACATTTGGTACCTTCTTTGTAAACATTTCATCGAACATGTTGACTGCAGCACTGTCTCGACCAATCTTGCACAAATCAGAGCTAACCTTGCATCAATTGTCATTTTTGTTGTGTCATTGACGTGTTCCTGCATACCATACATGACACACATCACTTTCTTCGCTGCCATGACGCAGCAGCGATGCGGAACATCGCGACGACGTACCTAGGGCGACGGCGTCGATGCGGTTCAGCTGTCGAAGATCTTCCATTGCGCGTTGTCTTGCCGATGGTGCATAGGTGGATGGAAATGGCTTGAAGACACGTTGCAGCGGCACCACGAGGTGGAGATGCGCAGCGGCAGCATGAACGGCCGGCGTCATGGATGACGATCACCGTGGCGCGTGAGGCGCAGCAGCGAGACGCAGACATGGCAGCACGGCACACAACAGCGGCAGGGCACCAGCGCACGCGTGACACGGTGTCCGGCGAGCTGAGAGCAACGGAAGCAGACGAGCGTCATGGCGAGACGCTCCGACACGAACAGGGGTCCAACGGAAAGTTGTGGCACAGAGGGGCGCAGAGGGAGACGCAACCTTGTGTCCGGTGTTGGTGCAGGGTGCACAGCGGGGGGGGGGGGGGATAGCTTCGGTCATTGGGACACAGCCACAACAAAGGCCGGGACACAGTCGACATGAGACTGTGGGGGGCGGTGGCAGTCATCGGGAGCCGAAACGACGACCGACGTGTGGCGGCGCCGTGGGCGGCTGGGAGCACGCGTGAGGGAGACATGCGGTTCCGAGCAGCATGAGGTCGGGCAGTGACCTGAGGCCGAGCATTTGGCGGTAGGGTGCGCCGCTGAGGAGGCCAGGCGGCAGTGAGCAGGTGCTGGGAGGAGGTGCGACAGGGGGGGAAGCTTGGCGGGGGAAGAAACGTGAGGAGCAGCAAAAAATGAAGCACGTAGTGCAAAACAAACCTCCGTGTATATGGAGATAAGACTGACCTGTGGGTCCCACTTACCCCTTCTCTCCTTATCCTCACTCAAAAATTCCAAATAATTACTAATTGTGCTCAAAATAGATAAAAAATGGTAGTATGGTTATTTTACAATTTAATAATCCAAGGATAATTTACAGCCTTTGATTTGATTGATTTGAATTTGAAGTTCGATTTAATTTAAAATTTTGATCTCTCTCCTGTGGCTTGATAAAACTTTTAACTCGTAAATAATGTGCAAAAGTAGTAATCTTTAAATGGCTGCTAATTGAATTATTTGGAGCACCTTGGTAAACAAAAAAATCTTAATTTTGACTAATTTAAGTATGAACCATGAATTTGAATTTAAAATTCGAACTATAGACATTAATTTGAATTAATCAATTAAAATCTTTTTAAGTAGTTAATATATGGTTTCATTAGCACACTTAATTTAATTATTAAAAACCCTCGGCTAATTCAAATATTACATTTAAATTTAGTTGATTTATAATTAATGTTCCGCCCTGTGGTTTGGCATTTGGCTTCAACACCTTTGATTTTTGGGCGGCCGAGGCGTCAGCGCGCGGCGAGCGGCAACGTGGACTTGACGGGTAAGAAGCGCTGCCACGAAGGGCGGAAGGGAAAGCATGCCGTGTTCAGAGATAAGGACGACGCGTCGTGATGCGTTGCTGGCTCTCGATAAGTACAAGCAAAAGAGGAAAACCAAATGTTGTTTGGTGAGGGCTGACTGATGGACCACCTGACAAGTGGGCCCCACCCAAGATATTATCCTCTCAGGTCCATGTGAACGAATATGATAGAAGCTCCCAAAGATATTACACTTCCTCAATATAGCGGGGAACTCCATGATGTTGCTTATGGTGAGGTTAAACTGGAATTTGAAGTAACACTCGAAGCTTTAACAGTTTATGTGACATTTTCCAGATAATGCTTGAAGGTTTTAACAATTCCCCATTTTCGTTATCATTGCGTAACTAACATGATTTCATGTGAATTCGGATTTCCAATTTGACTTTTAATTTTTTTTAAGTTCGCATTTTTTTGTTCATGCTCTACTCAAATGCAGGATTTTACACAATGGATTGTACTAAGCACATGTTGGGTACTTATCACTCCTTTGTAGCTAAAGTTTATCATTACCTTAGCCAAGGAATGACGGGCCACACACAACACATGATGGGTACAAGTTATTCCTTTGTGGCAAAAAGGAATGTTACACCTTAGCAAAAGAATGATTGAACACACTCAACGCATGTTGAGTGCATGTTATTCTTTTGTAGCTAAAGGTTATCATCACCTTAGTTAAGGAATAACAAGGTACATCAAACCTATGAAAATCTTGAGGTGCAGATAAGCAACATCAACAACACTCTTCAACTGCACTCGTAGAACCCATGGAAGGCAACCCAACATCGACACTCAACCCTCCAATGCTAAAGTCATGCTATAACAAGGATAGGCCAACCTCATGGCCTACATCCGTCATTAGGGTTTCAGCCCCTACCGTGGACCTTGACCAAGAACAAGCTTGGGGGAGGACCTCCACTTGAGGTAACTTGTGTCACACCCCATTTGCACCCCTTTACTTTATTTCTTTCTTTCCACCACATTTGCATCTAAAAAATAATTAGAATGTAGTATAGGTTAGGTTAATAAAATAAAGGATGTGCGGTAAGAATATTTTTACCTTGCATAAGTTGAAATGATGAATAGTTGCTCTGTTTTATTTTCTCTAGCCCCTTGCATATAACTTAGTATTCTCCTTTTATTGGGTTTATTGGCCTAGAACATTCTTGCCTGAAACTTGGAAATTGTGGGTAGAAAATGCGAACTCTAGGTTGTTGTGGGATATGATATAGTGATAAGAGCTGCTAATATCCCAGTTGAAGTGAAACTTAATTTCACGAAGAAAAATTAAAATGGGAGTTCCTCATTTGATAGAAATTCCTACGAAAGCCATATGATGATTTGAATTAGATAAACTTTGTGCATATGCTATTTGCCTTTACATTGAGCCTGGTCAAACTAGTATAGACCTATGTGAAAATATTTTCATGCTTTTAAGATCAAGATTACACGGGCACATGCTAAACTTCTATACTAGAAGTTAGCAAAATTTTATCATACCATTCCACCACCAAAAATATACACAATTATTTTCATGAATAATACTCTCTCAAAATTACTTGAAAAAAAAAAGAGGAGTAGAAGACATGGCTACAAGAAAAAGAAAATGCATGCTCTTGTACAAGAGCGTGAGAAAAAGAGAGAGAGAAAGAGAATAAGTGGCCATGTTTAATCCTCACAAAAAGAGAATGCATACAAAGGAGTCATCTTCACAAAAATACAACATTGTAGCAACTCCTGATCAACAACCTAAGTCTTTATCTTTGCTTCGAGACGAGCAAAGGGTAAGCTATGGGGAGTTTGTTGACGGTCATTATATACAAATTTTGACAGTCAATATAACTCAATTATGCGAAGGAATAAATATTTCTTACACATATCATAGTTAGAAATAACCTAGTTCCACTTGTACTGCTAGAAATTGGTGTATGTAGGTATTATATACAGATTTGAGGTAAATGCATGACCACAAGGCAAGGAAACACACTTCCAACCAATCAGACGATACCATGTGGCTTCCCATGGATCCAGTGGCCCACTTACAGGCGAGTACACGTAGGTTTTTACCCCAATTCATCGACAAGGTTGACAAGGGCCCACATATCAGCGTCTGAGAGCAAGTAGAAGCCGAGTGGGGTCAACACTAGTTCGACCGAACTGGTAAACCAACCAAACTCGATCCAATTGCACGTGACAACTCCTGGAGGCTTCCTTGACGCTGGAGTAAGTGAAAGCCTGAGAGATTAGCATGCAAAACTGCCTGAGTGAGTGTATAAATAGAGGGGAGTGCCTCACCTCGCTTCACACACACCACTTGAGCATCATTCTATTGCATGCACTAGTTCCCCTAGTTCCTTAGTGGAGGTTAGGCTGTAGAGAGGAGTCTCTAGTGCCAAGTCCAAATTGGCAAAGGTATGCCTCATGTATCTTTTCTTGTATCAGTGACTTTATGCATAATAAAGATATTATGTTTTGTCTTCTTTTATTCATATACATGAATGAAGTGTTTCTTGTTTTTATTGTGGAATCCATGTATGTGGTAGGAATAGTCTTTATGATCATGCCTTAATGTCATTATACTATCATCTAACCACTATATACCCTCACATTAGTCTAAGTAGTTATGATATGATCATGTTAATATGATTAACTTATTCTACGTCTCAACATTGGTTCAACAATGTTTAGGTTACTCACTGCCTTAGGGTGGCTTGCTCCACTGCTCCTAAGGTATTTACTTAATATGCTATCATGGTGCTATGATAGTTATGTAGCATTGGATGTCTCGTAGACTCACATATTGAAGAGGTGGATAGTAGTTGGTGACATCCCTATCTATCCTTTGTAACCCTCCTGTTCAACTATGCCACAGGCTCTTTGCGGGAGTCGCCCTAGTGTTGCTAGTGGTAAGCCCGTGCCCGATGTGTTGAACAACTTAGCATAAGGATTCACCATTGACATCCTCATTAGTATCTAACCTAGGCTATGTATATGTATATTAGATGCATTGTAGGAGCAACTCACAAACTCTTAGTCTAATCTCTATTAGGACCCATCTACTCTCTAGAATAGATTGCTTAGGTGTGTGTCACACTACACATATTATCAACTTACCCCTGTCATGATAATTTATTAGTATCCCCTAGCTTCATCCATCATAAGAATAGTTATTACTTTACTCTATTGCCTTTCTTTGGGTTAAATACTATACCCTTGGGAATACTCATGGGTGAAATGCAACAATGGTATCTTATGTGCGCTTGCAGACCTCATCTCATACTAAAAATGATCTGTAGTGTTAAGAACCATCAACACAGACCTGCCTTGATTTCAGCAGACATGATCCCGCGGGCAGGGCAGCCACTTCTGAGGGTGCGGGTGTAGAGGTGCTACCTCCTCCGCCGCTCATTCTTGCTCGCTATGTCCCAACGTGGTGGGCATTCCCGCAACAAGAAGTTGTTTCGATGGGCCTGGTGGTGCCGCCGGAAAGCGTGGTGTTTACAAAGTCGACTGCCGTCATCCTGGCAGCGACGTCAACAGAGGTGGTGGCATCCAAAACACAAAGGACAACCCTCGCTCTGATCGTTCCCAAACCACCAAGGGTCGAAGATTTGGTCATCAATGCCCTTGCTCTAACTGCTCCCCGGCTGCCAGAGCACCCCTCCCCCCCCCCCCCCCCCCCCCCGGCTCCGCTGGCGGAGGCTAAGATGCCTCTAGGTCCCTTGATGCAGAGTGGGCTGAGTGGGAGCGACCCCACAAGAGAGTTGTCGGCATGTGCTCGTAGCTCGACAATGGCCAATTGAATTTGCAGGTTTGGCTCGAGCATGTCCTCGACGTGTTCAAGCTCCTATGTGGGGGCGATCGCTCATGGTTGGGTGACCAATCCTGCCCTCATTCTGGGTTTTTCATTCACAGCTCACTTCTCCCACAGGTTTTCTAACCCAGGTCCTTTTGCAGAGGTTGTCTGGCTGGCAGTCATGAGTCCATGTCTGCTCGTCGAAGTTAGAGGCCACGAGAGCTCCCTTGAAGCAGGGCTACTGACTACAAGGTGGCAGCTTGAGCATGCTCGAGCGGACACCACGGCAGCCTGGAAGGAGGCGGCTGTCAATCGTGCCGAGGTGAAGGAGGTGGGAGAATGACTCGATGAGGCGTCGCTCGCTCGGGACTGTGCCTTGAGAGATGAGAAGGAGTCCATCATCCTGATATGTGAGGTTGATAACACCTTGCACTAGCTAGCTCGGATAGCGACAGAGTCTGCTGACCAGCTGATAAAGGTCCGCGCCACAGCCGACTCCACCTAGGAAATGGTGGAAGGTGGATTGTTTGGTCTCCCCGCCTTTTTTCGCGCAAGGCTATTGTGAGGTGTCCCATGTGCCTGATGCCTGGCTGTTTTCTGGACTTGCATCTCAGCTTACGGTCACCAAGGATTTGCTAGAAGCATGGGACAACGATCTTCATACTATTCAGGAGGACAAGCATGTCGCTTGTGTCTCCTTGCTCGACATGCCCGAGGGGCAAGCAGAGCTGGTCCCCCGGCTTCAAGTACTTGGCAGGTCGTTTGAGGCCCTGTAACAAAGCGTGTGTGTCATTCAGGAGGAAACAGAGGTGGCCTACATCATGGTGCTCGGGCCTCCAGTGCCAGATATTTGCTGGTTGTCTCATAGCACGCAGGAGGCTGGTGCTTTGGATGGTAGAGCTGCTATGGTGTCCCAGCTGCAGGAGGTTCAACAGAGATTCAAGGCAGTCTGGAGTGACCTGTACGACCTCTGTGGGCTGCCCAATCCGTGTGCCGCTCTGTGCGCCTCCCGAGTGCACCTCCTAGTGGCCGGCTAGCAGAAGTCCCAGGCTGACTTGTCTTGCCTACGATCCACCATCGTTGCTGGGGCTTAGATGGGCGCTCGGGCAGCCCTGGCCACCGTCATCTAGCACTATTATGGCATTGATCTTCAGGCCATCGGGGAGGGCTTTGTGTCCATACATCAAAAGCTGAGCTCGATGCTATTGAAGATGATGTCAATCCGGTTGCGATGTGGATTTTGGCCGTGATGGTTTCACCTGAAGATGTTCTCCGGTTGGTTGAGGCACGCTGGGGCAGGGGTGTCTCTAGGATGAGCCCCAAACTCCCATCCTGGTCAGGGAGCCCTTGTTGTAGGGAGATCCAAGGCCAGGGGTCTCTCTAGGTTGGGAGACTCCAAACTCCCGCGCTGGTCAGGGAGCCTTCGAGTCATGCGAGGCTGTCAGAAGTGTTCACATTGCGGTGTCTCCGGGGGGATGGTGTCTATCCTAGCCCCCGGCCTCGGGGTTCTTATGACGGGAGCTTCGGCCCGAACTTGCACTCCTGACGTTGAGTTTGTGTGGAAAGAATACTTGGGAAGGGGGAGTTAACATATCTTTGATGTTGATGTTACTGAGTACTTGCCGTTAGGCTCGATTCGATGTGTGACGCCCGGGTTACTACCTTCCATCCGCGTCTTAGTGTCAAAGTAAGGTCTTTTGACCCGATTGGGCCCTTAGCTGGGTGCTGCCCTTTAATCGAAAGATAAACTGAATTTGTTTCAAAAAGACCAAAAGGAGAGGATACTTAGCTTTTGTCCTGAGTGCCAACAGCTAACCTTCTATCACATTTCTCTCAGATGGTGGGTCTGGCGTGGAGGGTCTGGTGTGGTGTTGGATGGGCGTCCTGTGCAGGACAAAGTAGTGCTCCTTGATCCCAGATGGCATTATGGTAGGATGCACAACTTCAAGTTGGAGCATTTCATGGGGACGAGGGGGCGAGGCGCACCATGATTCCGTCTTTTCTTCTCGTCCTTCAGTGTGGCACGACTTACGAAGAGTTAGAGCAACGCGGAACGAGAACCCTTGAGTCGCTAGGAGTCTTCATTGTGGCGTCGATTACAAGGTGGCGTGGCACCATAGCATAGGGCAGAAGTCCTCGGGTTGTAGCGAGCCTTTTGTTGCAACATCAGTTATAGGGCGCAATGCGCCATCTCTGCCATTCTCATACCCTCGGCTCCCCCGGTGGGGCTATAAATAGCCACGTGTGATTCCCTTCTCCCCAACCACCCTTGCATTTCTCCTCCAGAGATCCCTCCTTCCTCCTATGTCTGCGCTTCCCTCGTAGTTCAGTAGCCTTGTGTGACAGTGAGAGTGTGACCACCGAGGCTATGCATCCGACAGATGGATGCTGATGGTGCGACTGATGAAGTATTTGGAAGAGATTTGCAAAGGGAGGTGTCGAAGCGTACGAATGACACTTCCCCCGGTACTACTAAATTGTAGCCCGCGGAGGTTCTGGTATCGGTTTGGGCGCGTGGAGATTCAGAACAAGATGGCGACACACTAGATTTATGTGGTTAAGGCCGCCTGAGCGCAATACCCTACTCCACAGGGTGTGTGTTGTTGTATTGAGAATTCACTGGTGCTTGTGTGCGTATGAGCTTGCTTGTCATGTTTCGTGCTGCACAACCCTTTTATAGTCTAAGGACTGACCATTACCACAATCAATGAGTATTAAATGTGGTTAATAGTGTGGTAATGTGCCTTAATAATGGAGTTACCCCTATTAATAGTCTATTGATCGCGTTTCATTAATATGGCATTAATAACATGTAATCATGTCTTGTAACTATCGCCTTAACTATCCCTTGAAGGTTAGAGCCATTGGAGATCTCTCTGTCTTCCGTTGAATTCCTAGCTCTGGAGGTTCGACACGTGGTGGCTCTGGAGCTTCCCTTCTTGGCGAGGCAGGACCGGAGCCACTATACATGTGGTAGCACCGGAGCTTCCCTCTACTGGTGGTTAGTTCCGGGGTCACTGGACACGTGGCATCTCCAGTGCTTCCTTATGACAGGTGTAAGGTCTGGACTTATGATACATGTGTCGGTGTCGGAGTTACCCAAAGGAGGAAGGCGGGTCCAGTACACTGCAACAGGTGTGGCCTTCAGAGGTCTTCAACTTAAATGGGGGAACTCCTCAGCTTTTCTTGCGGTATCAAGAGGTACCCGATACGCAGGGTACCGACAGTGGCCCCCAGGCCCACTTCCAGAAGAAACCCTTCGGGTTAAGTTATTCTGTCAGAGGTGGGGCCATCTTCTATTCCCGCACGCAGCTTCAAAGGTGTTGTTGGGGTGATGGTTCACTGTTGAACCATCGCCGCATGGCTTTCCTTGAATGCGGCACGTTATATCCACGGTGCAGATCTCACAAAATTAAAGGACGCCAGTTCCCAATGTGAAAATCATATCGCCTCCGAGCGCCTTGTCAGGCAGCCATCCTCGGGCTTCCTGCCACCCATCATGACAACGGTTCGCCTAGGGTAATAACCTCGACTTCTTCGTCGGGGTGGCCCCGTGCCCCTTCGTCAGTGACGGGGTAGATTTTTGAAATGTGGCCTTGCTGTTATTACGGTTTCCATTTAAGTGTTTTGAAGTCTTAATTTAGAAGGAAGGCTTGCGCGGTTTGAGGACTCCTTACGCTTTCGATCGAACTCACGCTTAGAGCCTCCCAACTTTTGCCTAGCTCTCCCTTCTTTTGCTCCAATTTGCCACAATGGAGTTCGGTCTTCCCAAAAGCCGCATCCAGAGCAAGGATAATCTAATGAAGGTCCGAACCTTCATGGGGTGGTCCAGCGACTCCTTGAACCACATGATTCGGGTCGGCAAGTTCCCCTTCAAGAAGGAGCACCGTGGCGAGATGGTGTACTTCTCAGTGTACACCTTTGTGGGACTCATCTCACCTTTTTCAAGTTTCATCTTGATGCTGCTAGACTTCTATGGCCTCTAGTTGTATCACCTTGGCCCCCACTCCCTCCTGCTGGTGGCGACTTTCGTCCACTTCTGCGATATGTGGGTGGGCGTGCCTCCCTGCATCGAGTTGTTCTGGACCTTCTTTATGGCCCATACCACCGGCAGGGGGACAGAGCTGCTTTGCTTCTACAACTTCATGAAGCGCAAGAACTGCCCCTTCAAGTACTTGAAGTTGTTCCCCTTGGGCAAAAGGGATGACTAGAAGAAAGACTAGGTCATCATTGTAGTGGAGGAGCACGGTAAGCTGGAGCTGCTCCAAGGACTCCCCAATGTTGACACTGATTCCTAGAACGTAGTTCCAAAGCTATCGTATGCATTCAAGCCTGTCCTGGCCAGAATCCAAGAATGTGTGGAGGGTGGAGTGACTCCCCAGGTGGTATTTGGAAATTTCATGGTGAACAGATGGGCTCCGCTAAAGAGAAGGGAGAAGCTTGCTTGGGCCTTCAATTGTGCGATGGACGATGACCAGATTGAAACCAGTTTGAAATCTGACTTGGATGATGAAGCTTTGAGGCTCCATCTCAAGAAATTTCAGCACGGGTCCATCGCCGATGACGCCTTGACTCTGCTAGCTGCTTTCCTACCTCTGAACATGACTCCAGAGTTCAGCAGGGAGCTCCGGAAGAAGATGCCGGTGCTGGATGACCTCTGTGAAGTGGAGAAGTGCAGGACTTCCAGGGTTGTAATTCCCAGAGCTTCCGAGGGTGTGGTCACCCCTACTCTGAGCCACAGGGTTGATGATGTCGGCAAGGGCAAGGAAAAGGAGCCAGCCGAATCATCCAGCCGGAAGAGAAAGCTGAGGCATGCTGATAGGAGATCAGTTAGGTCTGCTCCGTCTACAACTACACCTTCTCCCCGGCGAGGAAGATCTTTGGCGGCTACACCTCCTCCAATGCAGACGTCCTCAAAGAGCAGTAGCTCCAGATAGTCGACTTCGGTCCCAATGCCAACTATTTGCTCCAGGTCTGGTAGTCCTTATCAGCTAAGGAAGGCCTCGGCTGGGGCAACGCTGACGACGGCGACAGGCTCTGGGTGACTTTCCGGAGCTTCCGCTGTGCCAACCACGACAGACTCTGACTCCGAGCGCCCGATAAATAAGTTCCGCGCCAATTGGAGCGGTAGCTTTCCAAGGTAAGCTTTGCTTTCTCACCTTTATTTGCCATTCTTATTTTTTTTTCATATTTTGAATCTTCCGATCTTTCGACTGTAGGGCATCAAAGATGGGGGATGATGCTCCGGCCTCTGTTGCAGCGGCCAAAGCGTTGTGGGCGGAAGTTCCAGCTCTGACCACCACGCCTCCTCAAGTGGTGGCTGAGGTCACGGCAGCTCCGGCGCCAGCTGTCGTGGATCTAGATCCCTAGTCGATGCCAGAGACTCCCATGGTAGCGTCGGACCACGAGGGATACATAGATGAAGACGCTCCAGTAGCGGCAGCACAACCGACTGAAGCTTTGGCTCAGGACGTGGAGATGGTGGAAGCTTCGACATCAAAGACGGAGGTAACCAAAGCTCCGATCACTATGCCAGAGGTTGTTGTTGAAGCGGTGCTGCCAGAATCTCAGCCCCTTGAGCTGGAAGTCGTTGATTCCCCGGCAACCGAGTCTGTGATGCTTGAAGTCCGACACTTGAGCCGGAAGTTGTTGAAGCTCCAATAGTCAAACTGGAGATGGTTGAAGCTCCGGCAGTTGTGCTGGAGGTGGCTGATGTACCGGCACCTGAGCCGGTGGTGGATGTGGCTTCAGGTGAATCTCTAATGGCTGCCTCAGAGGTAATTTCTACGAAAGTGTCCATGCCCGAGCCGGAACACCATGAAGAAGCGGCAGATGTGTCTCCACCCGCGAAGCCAACAGTTGAAGACCCTGCGGTGGGACTTTTGGCATCAGCCCTGGAGGTAGTAGTTCCCCCATGGCGATCTTCCACTGCAGCTACCGAGGAGCTCCCATATGGCAGCCCTAGTGCTGTAGAAGCTCAGGGAACCACACTTTTAGTGTGGGACCCTAGTTCTGTTCTTGAAGACCCTCTAGAGCCGGCGGAGCTGACACCGGCAGGTCCGGAGCCTATTCCTTTGGTGTTGTCTATTGACAATGCTTGCTCGAGCCTCCGACTGGTCCAACTCGCCTTTGACCATGATAGTATGGTCCTCTAAGAAGAGCGCCACACCTCGAGGCATTGGCGCAATAGGCTTCACTTCGTGACCAAGCTGGCGCAGACGAGGCTTGCAGACCCAAAGGAGTGGGTCGAGAAGGAAATGGCCCAGTTGCAATATTGGGGAAAGTTGCTGGATGAGAAGGAGGCCGCCATCAGGGCGCTTGACACTAATTCTCGGGAGATTCTCGAACAAGCCAAAGTAAGAAATGATGCTGCTAACAAACGTCAAGACAGCCTCAATGAATTAAACGAAATTCTCCTGAAGCACCGATTGGACCGTGATGCGAGGGAAGAGAAACTCCTGGAACAGCAGGAGGATGTTTTGAAACGGGAGGAAGAGCTCGCCCAGAAGCTGACTCTGGCAGAGCCAAATTTGGTAGATTGCAGTAAAAAGCTTGATCTGCAGAGCAAGGAAGATGAGGAAAAATACTGGAAACTGGGGCAGGAGCTCTTAAAAAGAGAAGTTGATGTTGCCACCAGAGAATGGAATGTAAGAGGCAGGGAGAAGGACCTGGACAAACGATGGAACCGCATCCACCTCCGGGAGATGGAGCTAGCCGACCGTGAAAAGCAAGTTGCTCAGAGTATGCAGTAACATGCCAAAGTGGTCGAACGACTCACTCGGGAAGGTTCGGAGCTAACGGCCGCCAGGAGGTCACTGGAGGAGCTGCGGAGCTCGAGGGCAACTGAATCCCTATGGTATGGGATTTTACGGGGCGTGCGGATAGAGCTTTGATGCCTCTTGGCTTTAGTCTAGTACGTCCTGAGGACCCAGCACCAGAGCTGGACCAGACGCTGGTGGCACTTAGCTTTGCTGGCAGCAAATTAGACGCGATGGGTGATGTCATCGCCGACCAGCTGGAGACAGAGGGAAAATTTCTGGCCAAAAACAATGTCGAGTATGTATTGGCGTGTTACAAGAGCCGAGGCCCCCAATTTTCTCTTGATCTGGTCTTCGAAGGACTCATTGCCGAAGAAGAGGATGTTGCCAGGGCTATCGTCCAGGAGGGTGCTGAGAAGGTTGCATCGTTTTTTCGCAGGACTTAGATCCTCCAGTAGCTAGGACATTTTCCTTTTGCCTTTTGCTGTAATCCTGATTTTGTAATCCAGTACTTTGAATGAATGAAATCCACTATTTCTGCAATGAATTCCATTTTGTTGTCCTTGTCTTCAATACATTGTCCTTTATCTTGTTTGCCCCCTGGTATATGTACACAATTTGATTGTGAACATGTACCACAAGAATTTGACGATGTGTTGATGAGTTGGACGCTTAGAACTTGTAGCGTTTAGGTCCAAAGTTTATTTCCGACTTCTGCAGGAAGCTTTTGTTGCATCGACGGCGGGCTCCCTAGGGTTGTTAGAGATTGATAGGTCCGACAACACCCACTGTCAATGCATAGCACATCGACTGCGGGCCCCCTGGGGTTCTCGAAGCTTGGTAGGTCCAACGACACCCACTTTCAAAACGTAGAACGATGACGGCAGGCCCCAGGGGTTATCAGAGCTTAGTAGGTCTGACAGCACCCACTGTCAACGCGTAGAACATTGACGGCGGGCCCCCTCAGGTGGTTATGCCATCTTCACTTGAATTATACTTCACGTCAATGGCAAGCCCCCATGGGAGTTGGTGGAGCTTGTTAGCTCTGGAGGCACCCACTTTCAACGTCTGAAATGTTGACAGCGGGCCCCCTTCGATGTTGTCGGAGCTTAGTAGCTCTGGTATCGTCCACCATCGCTACGAGTTTTCATTTTTCCTGTGTATTAAAGACAAGAAAAAAACCGTAAAATTCATCCTCTCATCTATAACTATTTTTTGACTTACTGTTCTCATTTGAATTTTAGATCCAAAGAAAGTTGATATGATGACAAGCAAATTGATATAATCTTTCGCAGATCCGAACGCTTTTAGGATTCAACCTATTGAGGCCTGCCGAAATGTAGGTAGAGTGGCGTACTTAGGGTGCGGGACCAGGCTATGTCAATAGCACACTCCGGACCTGTGTTGGCTTGGCGTTCAGGGGAGTAGACCATGCAGCAATGCTAGTATCCAAAAAGACCACCAGCATAACTTGTACAACATATGAATAACTTGGACTATGAGTCAAAAAGAACTGCACAACTTTTATAAACAAGAAGAAGAAGGATATAAGATAATTAGCCTGCACAAAATTAATGCACGTGCAGTTTGCTATATATAAAAATGCCTTTCATCATAGGTTTGGATTATAGGGGAGACAAGGACACACATAGGGTACGGAACCTAGCTAAGCGTGCTATACATCTTGTGCTAACCCAGGGCAGGTAGCTACACTTTTAGTGTTGCGACTATGTCAAGTGTTGCTTGAACTTCTCGGACCCTCGCGGAGGGGTCCGGATGTTCTCTCGGAGGTCCTACCCGACTCTATTTATAGACTGAATAATTTACATTGCATATAATTACAGACTCACCTCCTTGACACTAAGTATAGAACTTACGGAGGTGCTCGATGTTCCAAGGATTACGAAGCGAGGTCCCATCCTCAGTTGCCAAGCGGACGCATCCAGGACGGGATACTTTGATCACTCGGAAAGGACCTTCCTAGCTAGGGGAAAGTTTGTTCATCCCTTCACGAGTTAGTATTATCTGCAGCACCAAATCACCTTCCTCGAGCAGTCAGTTACGCACATGCCTTTGATGATAACACCGGAGCGCCTAGCGATAACGTGCATTCCGAACTACTGCTTGGCACCTTCCCTCGACGACGAGGTCAAGGTCTTCACGCCGGAGCTGGTCCTGTGCGGCTTCGTCGAAGGTCTGGACCCAGAGTGATCCCATGGTGATCTCTGGAGGAAGGAATACTTCAACTCCATACACCAGGAAGAAGGGTGTTTTTCTAGTTGACTGGTTAGGTGTAGTCCTGCTTGCCCACAGTGTGGACGGAAGCTCTTCGATCCAGTTGGCTCTATGTTTCTTCAAACGTTCATAAGTGTGTGTCGTGAGTCCTTTCAACATCTTTGTGTTTGCTCCTTCGACTTGGCCATTACATGCCGGGTGAGCTACTGATGAGTAGCTGACTTGAATGCCGAGGTCTTCACAATATTCTTGAAATGCTGCACTTATAAATTCGGTTCCATTGTCAGTAATGACTCTGTTCGGAACTCCAAATCTGCAGACTAAGGAATTCAAGAACTTCATTGCTCATTGCTTATTGATAGTCGTAGCTGGAGTAGCTTCTGGCCACTTGGTGAATTTGTCGATGGTGACATACACGAACCTGTAACCTTCGACGGCTTTTGGGAGGGGTCCAAGATGTCCATGCCCCACACAGCGAATGGACATGTAGGAGGAATCATTTGCAGTGACTGAGCCGGTGTGTGAATTTTTTCAGTGAAACTGGCACGCTTCACACTTTTTCACCAACTCTACTCATCCTGGAGTGTTGTATGCCAGTAGAAGCCGTGCCGAAAGGCTTTGCCAACTGGCGAGTGGGAAGTTGCATGGTTCCCACACTCGCCTCCATGGATCTCTACGAGGAGCTTGCGACCTTCTTCCCTTATAATGCACCGCATTAGGATGCCATTGGCACCGCGCCAGTAGAGATCCCCTTCTACCAACGTCAATCTTTTAGCCAATCTGACGATCCTGTCAGCGGATACACCGTCTTCAGGAAGGATGTTGTATTTCGAGTAGCTCCGGATCTTTGAGATCCATGCATCGGAGGCAGCTTGAGCTTTTGAGTCTTGCGTGCTAGGTTGCTCAGAGCTTCTTGCAGCACCTACAACTCTTGGTGGACGCCATGGTAACAGGGCCACCGGGACGTTAGCTTCGAGGTGCCGGTCTCACCCCCTTTGCTTAGTTCGGCAGACTTAGCTGTTGGTCTTGACAACCTCCGGACAAAGATTCTGCTAGGAGCTGGAGCTCCGGTTGAGGCCTTCATAGAGAGTTCGTCAGCTTCAACGTTGTGGATACGCTGAACATGGTGGAGATCTAAGACTTCGAAGTCTTTTGGGAGTCTCTAGACTTCAAGGAGATAAGCGGCTAGTTGGGGGTTGTTGCAGCAGCATTAAGCTTGACTTGTTTTATGATGAGCTGCGAATCACCCTTCACCAACAGCAGCTTGACACAATAGGATAGTGCCACCTTGAGCACGAAGATGAGAGCTTCATACTCCGCCATGTTGTTGGTCGCCTTGAAGTCAAGGTTAACCATGTTTTGACCTTCTCCCCGGTAGGAGCCAGGAGGAGGATTCTAGCTCTGGCCTCCTGCTTCTGCACGGAGCCATCGTAGTAGAGGGTCCAATGAGGCTTAGTGAAGACCGGAACCTTGGGTTCTAGCTTCTTCTCACTGGGGCCCACAGGATTTGATGGAGAGGGAGTCCAATCCACCTCAAAATCAGCCAAGGCTTGACTTTTGATAGCTTGTCATGACAGGAATTCAAGATTGAATTTTTCTAGCTCTACCGCCCTCTTGGTGATGTTTCTAGTAGAATTAGGATTATGCTGAACAACATGCAGTGTATAAGAGGTTATGTGACGCCCGGTTCCGAAAATGAACCAAGCTAACGCATATGTGTACCCAGGATGTTCAACACACATACACGAGTGATTCACAAATGATAACCAGATAATTACCACAACTCAAATTATTAAATAAGTACTCTTATTACATAATTCATTATATCCTTGAATACAAGCTCTAATGAATATTAATGATAAGTTCAACTAATGCAGCGGAAATAAACTAATTAAGCAACTAAGCAAACTAAGCAAAAGGAATAGCGCAGCTTCATGCAACACCACAGGCAAAGATTACGGTAGACACGGCCTAGATCTCCGCATTATCACCATTAAACTCACAATCCTGACCACCAACTGTTGGGGGGGATTGCAAGAGTGAGTACATGTCGTACTCAGCAAGTGTGGAAAGTATGACATGTGGCTGATTCAAATGACGACAGTAATAATGGGTAAGTGCTTAAAAGTACAGTAAAACATTTGGAAAAGCAATATATCATATTTATGTGAAGTAAACCCATCATAAACCATGCAACCATAATAATACCAATCCATAAATCACCATTACCAATAATCATAATCAATGTCACAAACCATAATTCCATCCCATAACCATAACCATAATCATAATATCAACCATAATCATTACCAAACCATAACCATTCCAAATCCCAATTTCCCTCTAATCATGGAAGTTGTCCAGGTGCTCATAACCGGGAGCACGGCTATCATGATAGTTTTAATACTCTGCAGAGTTTGTACCTCTTTACCCACGTGTTTGTGATTTCATCACCCGCCGGCGACTAAAGAACCTCCCTTATACCAATTACACTTCGTTTGGTGTATGGCCAAGAGATCACAAAATAGCCTTTACAAAGGGATTACTAGCCTATTTAGACCCCACTGAGGTTTTACCGGTGGCGATGCCTCCAACTGAGCACATCTTCAACCAAGGGCCCCCTCTTGAGCCATTCGGATCCCAGGGTAGTCCCACCAATCATCAACAAACCCAATCCGACTACCCCTTCCCCGAGCATCCACAATGGTCCAAACAGCACTAGCAAAGCCCTAATTAATCGGCTACGCCGCACCCATACTTGGCCTCGTGGTGGCACTGTAGTCCTGGCTTATTCTTGCATGAACCGGTCCTTAGATCTAAAGCAAGAAAACCACCATAACATCCAACCCATCCACATACCAGGCTTGCTTAGATCACCCATCGTATTGACCAGTTCACATTAACCATAATCTCATCCATGCATGATTAAATTGAGTGGTATAATTGTTTTTCCATCCCAGTTGATTAAGCGAAGCAAATGGTAAAAAGTCCATCTCGACGCTCTACCATAAATTTCAGGTGACAAGGGTGATTAAACAAAACTAGTAAACTTCCTACCATAGGATTTCTCATCAACTTGACACAAGCATGCAGTTTTGCAACCAAAACATTTATTTTAAAAACAGGATCAATATGCTTCAAAGACACTTGCCTTGCTCCGACGGATAGGGTTGCTCAAGCGCTTCGAAGTCTTGATTCTGGAAATCCTCGTACACGATCTCTTGAGCACTTCCCTCTACTCGTGATCACACATACAAGAAACATATACAAATCAACATGATGCACACACATTAATCAACATGCGATGATATGCATGCATGCAAATTACAATAATTAATTAACTACGGTTGTTTATTAATTAGATGCAACTAGTTCATACATGTTCATACGAGTTTACGGGGGTTTTAACGAGAATTAATGCTGCTGAAAATAAAATTATGGTGCAACTAAAATCAATTTACGTCTATTAGATCTAATATGGTCGCTAAAATTTGCATTGGGAACATGACCTACCGTAGATGCGATGGCTTCGATGATCGCGGGATGGGGACAATGCGTAGACGAAGTAGATGCGCAGGGTCCTCCGGCGGCACGACGACGGCGACGATCTCCGGTGGACGGTGGCACCCTCCTCTTTTTCTTCCTCTTCTTCCCCTCTTTTTTTCTTCCTTTTCTTCCCCTGGAGGCGCAGCCCTCTGGTCCCTGTTTTCTTTTGCCTTCTGTACCGGCGGCTTTTCCCGTGGCTGGCGGCGGTTCTGGGATCGAGGGAAAAACCTACGGGCAGGTCTCCTTTTTATAGGCACGGGATCGGTAAACATCGGTACCGACTCGTGCTGGGATTCGGGGCGTCGGTGCTGGGCGTGTGTTGCAGTGCGGAAGCGCGGGAAATCGGTGCGGGAGGCGGGAATCGCGCGACCGGGCGAGATCGGGCGATGCAGGAGCCAGCGTGCATGGGGCCCAGGGCGGCGGGACCCAGCGGAAGCGGCGCGCCCGGGTCGGGTGGGACACGGCGCAGGGCTGCGGGGCGTGGGGCCGCGGGAGCGTGGCTGCGGGGCCCAGGCGCGATCGGGCGCGGGCGTGGCCAGCGGGCGAGCGAGGCGCCGCGTGGGGGGGCGCGCGCGGGGTGGCATGGGAGGGCGCGCTTGTGCGGCCCGTCGGTACGAGTGGGACACGGGGCAGGCGGCGGGCCGAGCGGGCCAGGCGGGTGGGGTCCAGCGCGGTACGGCGGGGGGGGGGGGGGGAGGGGCGGGAGTCGAGGGTGCGGGAGCCGGTGTGGGTGGGACCTGGCGCAGCTCGGCGGGGCGCGCGGGGTGGGCGTGGCCTGCGGGGTGGGGTCGCGGTGCGTCGGCGTGTCACACGCTTGCGGCGCGGGAGGCCGGGGCTGGCGCGGCTGGCTGGGCCGGTCGGCGGCCTGGCCAGCGGATAGTTTTTTTTCTTTTATTCTATTAATATTTAATGCATGAACATGTATGCAATGCATGATGCAAAAATTGAGGGTGTTACAAACCTACCCCCTTAAAGTGAATCTCGCCCTCGAGATTCGACAGCGTGGAGAAAAGATGCGGGAATTCTGCCTTCAGGTCTTCATCACGTTCCCACGTAGCTTCGGCTTCTGTATGGTGTTTCCATTGCACTTTGCACCAACGGATCCTCTTATTTCTCGTGACTCTTTCCTTCACGTCCAGGATCTTGATAGGTTGCTCGTCATAGGACAAATCCTCTTGAAGTTCTAACTCATCCATCAGCACTTGTTCTTCCGGCACTCTGAGACACTTCTTGAGTTGGGAAACATGAAACACATCATGTACGTCTGAAAGATGAGCTGGCATCTCCAACTTATATGCTACTTCTCCTCTTTTGTCCAAAATCTTGAATGGTCCAATATAACGAGGTGCGAGCTTGCCTCTTATGTTAAACCTCTTATGACCTCTCATAGGTGACACCTTGAGGTAAACAAAATCTCCTATTTCAAAGGTCAATTTCCTCCTCCTATTGTCCGCATAGCCCTTTTGTCTTTATTGGGCAGCCCTCAAGTTTTCACGAATTATTTGGACTTGCTTTTCGGCTTCTTGCAACACATCCGGACCAAATACTTGAGTTTCTCCTGCCTCATTCCAGAATAAAGGTGTCCTACACTTCCTCCCATAAAGCGCTTCATATGGTGACATCTTCAAGCTGGCTTGGTAACTATTGTTGTGTGAAAATTCTGCGTATGGCAAGCTTTTATCCCAACTTTTCCCATGCTTTAATGCACAAGCTCTTAACATGTCCTCCAAAATCTGATTGGTCCTCTCGGTTTGTCCATCCGTTTGAGGATGATATGCGGAACTAAAATTCAACCTCGTTCCCAAAGCTTCATGCAATGTTTGCCAAAATCTGGAGGTAAATTGAGAACATCTATCCAAGACTATCTTCTTAGGTACTCCGTGTCGACACACAATATGCTCCATGTATATTTCGGCCAATCGTGCAGCTGTATATTTGGTCTTTACAGGAACAAAATGAGCTGACTTGGTTAAGCGATCCACAATTACCCAAATTGAGTCATACTCGGACTGAGTACGTGGTAACCCAACTATGAAGTCCATTCCAATTTCTTCCCACTTCCATTCTGGAATCTTCAACGGTTGCAATAATCCGGCTGGCCTTTGATGTTCCGCCTTGACTCGTTGGCACACATCACATAGTGCTACGTATTCAGCTATGTCCTTTTTCATGCTATCCCACCAATAGCAAGTCTTCAAGTCTTTGTACATCTTCGTACAACCGGGGTGAATCGAGTATGGCGAGTCATGTGCCTCCTTTAATATTGTCTCCCGAATGTGCTTTACATTAGGCACAACGATCCTCTTTCCAAGCCATAATGTACCATGTTCGTCTTCATCAAATCTGAATTCTCTCCCTTCTTCAATTCTTTCCTTGATTTCCTTGATCTCCTCATCTGTGGTCTGTGCTTCTCGAATTTCTTGCTCCAATGTAGGATTTAACTCCATCATCTCCATCTCATTTACAAACCCGAGGTTCAACCGTTCAAACTCCTTACATAACTCGGACGGTAACTCTCGAACTGTGAGTTGATGGCTTACTCCCTTTCTACTCAAAGCATCGGCCACTACATTGGCTTTTCCCGAATGATAGTTGATCCCCAAATTATAATCTTTGATGAGCTCCAACCATCTTCGTTGCCTCAAGTTCAGATCCGTTTGTGTGAAAATATACTTCAGACTCTTTTGATCCGTATAAACCTCACATCAGTGACCAAATACATAGTGTCTCCATATCTTCAATGCATGTACCACAGCTGCAAGTTCTAAATCACGTGTTGGGTAATTCTGCTCTTGTTTCTTCAATTGTCTGGAAGCATAGGCGACCACTTGACCTTCTTGCATAAGAACGCATCCGAGTCCTTGTCTTGATGCGTCACAATAAATATCAAAACTCTTGCTCACATCCGGCAGTACCAAAACTGGGGCTGTTGTTAACCTTTTCTTTAACTCCTCAAAGCTATCCTGACAAGCTTGACTCCATCGGAATGCCTTCCCCTTCATTAGCAATTCCGTCCTAGGCTTGGCTATTTTGGAGAAGTCCTTGATGAATCGACAGTAATATCCAGCCATTCCAAGAAAACTCCTTATTTCCTTGACGTTCTGCGGCGGTTCCCACTTAAGCACATCTCTCACCTTCCCTAGGTCAACTGATACTCCTCGTCCGGAAATAATGTGGCCTAAGAGAGAAACTTCCTGTAACCAGAATTGACATTTACTGAACTTGGCATACAATTGGTGTTCTCGTAGCTTCTGCAATGTAAGCCCCAAGTGTTCCTTCTCATCCTTCGAGTAGATCATAATATCATCAATAAACACCACAACGAACTTATCCAAGTACTCCATGAAGACCTTATTCATGAGGTACATAAAGTAGGCAGGCGCATTTGTCAATCCAAAATACATCACGGTGTACTCATAAGATCCATATCGTGTCCTAAAAGCTGTCTTAGGTATGTCCAATGGTCTAATCTTCATTTGAAAGTATCCCGACCTCAAATCAATCTTGGAAAACACACAGGCGCCTTTCATCTGATCAAAAAAATCCTCTATACGAGGCAAGGTGTACTTGTTCTTGATTGTTACCTCGTTGAGAGCTCGGTAATCCACGCACATCCTTTGGGATCCATCCTTCTTGTCCACAAATAGAACGGGTGCTCCCCAAGGTGAAGAGCTAGGGCGAATAAAACCCTTCTCTAATTGCTCTTGAATTTGCTTCTTGAGCTCTGCTAATTCCATAGGAGGCATCCTATATGGCCTCTTAGCTATAGGTGCAGTTCCAGGTATTAAATCAATAACAAACTCAATGTCTCGATCGGGTGGCATACCTGGCAACTCATCTGGAAAAACATCCAAAAATTCACACACCACCGAAATCTCATCAATTGCGGCACCGTCCATATGATTCAGCTCCAATTGCTTCAGTGCGGTTTGAGATGCTTCACATTCTACGTTGATTCCTTCTTCATTGGTCAACTTCACCTTCTTCGTGGCACACTCAATAACTCCATTGTGCTTCCTCAACCAGTGCATACCAAGTATACTATCCAATCCTTGAGAATCCAAAACAATGAGGTTGGCAGAGAAGTCTACCCCCCTTATTCTAAGGCTTACTTTTGGACATACTATATTTGTCCTCATCTCTCCTCTCGGAGACTTAACCAATAGAGTAAACTTCATATGAGAGATAGGCAAACTATACTTGGCAACATACTTCAATGCAATGAATGAATGCGATGCTCCAGAATCAAATAACATAGTCGCGGGGTTGGAGTTTGCGAGAAACATACCAATGACCACGTCATCCGCTTGTTGAGCATCCTCCGTAGAGACATGGTTCACGTTGCCACGAGAAAAATTCTGCTGTCCATGATTCCCTTGTGGCTTTCCACCATTGGGTCTTGGGTTTTGCCTCGGTGCATTGCCTCCTTGACCAAGGCCCAACTTAGGACATTGATGCGCAAAGTGTCCAGCTTCTCCACAAGTATAGCACTTCCTAACTCCACCAGAATTATTGGGGCGAGCTTGGTTTTGAACATTGGCTCCAGGAAAATCAGCACGAGGTGCATAAGGCATTGCTTGCATGACAGGGCGCTGCTGCACAAACTGAGTTGGGCGTGGTGCATAACAAGGGCGCTGAGCAGGAATAGAGGAGCTGTAATGAGGCGCATTGGGTGGTGCAAGGCGAGGGCGCACATTACTTCCTTGTTGCTGTCCTTGATATGGCGCCTTCCTCTTGATTTCTTGCTCCATCTCACGGATCTTGTTCTCAACCACAATTGCTTTGTCCACAAGCTTCTGGAAATTGACATAATCACAATTGAGCAATTGCACTTGGATCTCATTGTTGAGGCCTCTCATGAACAAATATTGCTTTCGGCTATCTCGGCTCACATCTTCAGGTGCGTACCTTGAGAGTTGAGTGAACTTGTTGAGATATTCACTCACGCTTGATCTTCCTTGCCTCAAGTTATCAAATTCTTGCCTCTTCAAGATCATAACACCTTCCGGCACATAATGAGAACGGAAACTCTCCTTGAATTCCGCCCAGGTGATCCTCTCTTGATTCTCATGAGCATTGCAATAAGCATCCCACCAATCTACAGCTGCTCCAACGAGTTGATGAGAAGCAAATAGGACCTTCTCTCGGTCACTGCATTGGACAATAGCAAGTTTCTTCTCCACGGACTTGAGCCAATCATCCGCATCCATAGGGTCAGCAGCTTGAGCAAAGGTTGGTGGCCTAGTCCTCATAAACTCTCCCAATCGGTTATGAGGAGGCGGGGGTGGCGGTGGCGGCATGTGGGGTTGATTGTTGATGTTATTGCCAGCCTACAGCTGTCCCATAGTTTGTATCATGGTCTGCATGAGCTGTTTTTGCATAGCCAGTAGCTGCTCAATATTGATAGCTCCATGAGCAGGTCCTTGTCCATTGTTGTTTTGAGGTACTCCATGGTTCTCCTCCTCACCATTGACATCCCTCTGATTGCGAGTCCTCACCATCTGAAGGAGAGCAATAGGTAAGAATTAAGAAACGTCCCCAACTCTATGCATCAAGGGATATGAAGCTAACTAACTAGCTATATTAGCCTAGGTGGACATGGCAATGCTAAAGCATCCCAAAATCCTCTATTAAGCACACCAGCAAACAATATATATATAGCAAACAGCACACCAAGCAAAATCAAATCGATTCCTGAGTGCTCCTATGTGCTCTAAAGTGTCCATTCTATCTAGGCTGCGTCCTACGGTCAACCTGTGGCTCTGATACCAATCTGTGACGCACGGTTCCGAAAATGAACCAAGCTAACACATATGTGTGCCCAGGATGTTCAACACACATACACGAGTGATTCACAAATGATAACCAGATAATTACCACAACTCAAATTATTAAATAAGTACTATTATTACATAATTCATTATATCCTCGAATACAAGCTCTAATGAATATTAATGATAAGTTCAACTAATGCAGCGGAAATAAACTAATTAAGCAACTAAGCAAACTAAGCAAAAGGGATAGCGCAGCTTCATGCAACACCACAAGCAAAGCTGACGGTAGACAGGGCCTAGATCTCCACATTATCACCAATAAACTTACAATCCTGACCTGCAACTGTTGGGGGGGGGGATTGCAAGAGTGAGTACATGTCGTACTCAGCAAGTGTGGAAAGTAAGACATGTGGCTGATTCAAATGACGCCAGTAATAATGGCTAAGTGCTTAAAAGTACAGTAAAACATTTGGAAAAGCAATATATCATATTTATGTGAAGTAAACCCATCATAAACCATGCAACCATAATAATACCAGTCCATAAATCACCATTACCAATAATCATAATCAATGTCACAAACCATAATTCCATCCCATAACCATAACCATAATCATAATATCAACCATAATCATTACCAAACCATAACCATTCCAAATCCCAATTTCCCTCTAATCATGGAAGTTGTCCAGGTGCTCATAACCGGGAGCATAGCTATCATGATAGTTTTAATACTCTGCAGAGTTTGTACCTCTTTACCCACGTGTTTGTGATTTCATCACCCGTCAACAACTAAAGAACCTCCCTTATGTCAATTACACTTCCTTTGGTCTATGGCCAAGAGATCACAAAATAGCCTTTACAAAGGGATTACTAGCCTATTTAGACCCCACTGAGGTTTCACCGGTGGCGATGCCTCCAACTGAGCACATCTTCAACCAAGGGCCCCCTCTTGAGCCATTCGGATCCCAGGGTAGTCCCACCAATCATCAACAAACCCAATCCGACTACCCCTTCCCCGAGCATCCACAATGGTCCAAACAGCACTAGCAAAGCCCTAATTAATCGGCTACGCCGCACCCATACTTGGCCTCGTGGTGGCACTGTAGTCCTGGCTTATTCTCGCATGAACCGGTCCTTAGATCTAAAGCAAGCAAACCACCATAACATCCAACCCATCCACATACTAGGCTTGCTTAGATCACCCATCGTATTGACCAGTTCACGTTAACCATAATCTCATCCATGCATGATTAAATTGAGTGGTATAATTGTTTTTCCATCCCAGTTGATTAAACGAAGCAAAAGGTAAAAAGTCCATCCCGACGCTCTACCGTAAATTTTAGGTGACAAGGGTGGTTAAACAAAACTAGTAAACTTCCTACCCTAGGATTTCTCATCAAATTGACACAAGCATGCAGTTTTGCAACCAAAACATTTATTTTAAAAACAGGATCAATATGCTTCAAGGACACTTGCCTTGCTCTGACGGATAGGGTTGCTCAAGCGCTTCGAAGTCTTGATTCTGGAAATCCTCGTACACGATCTCTTGAGCACTTCCCTCTACTCGTGATCACACATACAAGAAACATATACAAATCAACATGATGCACACACATTAATCAACATGCGATGATATGCATGCATGCAAAGTATAATTATTAATTAACTACGGTTGTTTATTAATTAGATGCAACTAGTTCATACGTGTTCATACGAGTTTACGGGGTTTTTAATGAGAATTAATGCTGCTGAAAATAAAATTATGGTGCAACTAAAATCAATTTACGTCTATTAGATCTAATATGGTCGCTAAAATTCGCATCGGGAACATGACCTAACGTAGATGCGATGGCTTCGATGATCGCGGGATGGGGACAATGCGTAGACGAAGTAGATGCGAAGGGTCCTCCGGCGGCACGACGACGATCTCCGGTGGACGGTGGCACCCTCCTCTTTTTCTTCCTCTTCTTCCCCTCTTTTTTTCTTCCTTTTCTTCCCCTGGAGGCGCAGCCCTCTGGTCCCTATTTTCTTTTGCCTTCTGTACCAGCGGCTTTTCCCGTGGCTGGCGGCGGTTCTGGGATCGAGGGAAAAACCTACGGGCGGGTCTCCTTTTTATATGCACGAGATCGGTAAAAATCGGTACCGACTCGTACCGGGATTCGAGGCGTCGGTGCTGGGCGTGCGTTGCGGTGCAGAAGCGCGGGAAATCGGCGCGGGATGCGGGAATCGCGCGACCGGGCGGGATCGGGCGACGCGGGAGCCAGCGTGCGTGGGGCCCAGTGCGGAGGGACCCAGCGGAAGCGGCGCGCTCGGGTCGGGTGGGACACGGCGCAGGGCTGCGGGGCGTGGGGCTTCGGGAGCGTGGCTGCGGGGCCCAGGCGCGGTCAGGCGCGGGCGTGGCCAGCGGGCGAGCGGGGCGCCGCGTGGGAGGGCGCACACGGGGTGGCGTGGGAGGGCGCGCTGGTGTGGCGCGTCGGTACGGGTGGGACACGGGGCAGGCGGCGGGGCGAGCGGGCCAGGCGGGTGGGGTCCAGCGCGGTACGGCGGGGGGGGGGGGGGGGGGCGGGAGTCGAGGGCACGAGAGCCGGTGCGGTGGGACCCGGCGCAGCTCGGCGGGGCGCGCGGGGTGGGCGTGTCCTGCGGGGTGGGGTCGCGGTGCGTCGGTGGGTCGCGCGCTGGCAGCGCGGGAGGCCGGGGCTGGCGCGGCTGGCTGGGCCGGTCGGCGGCCTGGCCAGCGGATAGTTTTTTTTTCTTTTATTCTATTAATATTTAATGCATGAACATGTATGCAATGCATGATGCGAAAATTGAGGGTGTTACAGGTTACCACTGATATCTTGTGGGCTTGGAAATAATGATGAAGCTTCCTTGAGGCTATAAGAACCGCGTAAAGCAGCTTATGTACCTAAATGTATTGATTCTTGGCGTCATTTTAGACTTTGCTGATGAAATACACTGGGTGCTGGATAGTCCGAACCCTCTCAGAGGGGTCCGAAGCTTCTTCTCCATTGACTCAGACCCACCGGAAGGGGTCCGTACCTTCTTGTTCATCTATCCAGACCCTCCCAGAGGGGTCTGATACTTCTTGTTGATCTTCCTGGACTCTTCCGCAAGTGTTCGGAACTTCTCCTTGATCAACCGTATGAACACCCTCAAATGAGAGAGGTTGATCTTCTAACATTTCGCCTTGAAGATCTGTGCCTAGGGGCTGGGACCCAAAATCGCCTTCAGGTAGCTGCAGACCTTCTCGGAGGGGTCTGGGCTCCTGAATTGGATATGGCTTCGGTCTTTCAGCGACCATGACCATGCTGACAACTTTTGTAGTTGCAGAAATGTAAAGCAGTAAAGGCTCACAAGGGCTCGGAGCTACCAAGATTGGTAGTTTGGTGAGGAGCTGCTTAAGCTCTTGGAATGCCTTCTCTACTTCTTCGGACCAATGGAATGGCCCGGACTTCCTCAAGATCTTGAAGAAGGGAAGTGCCCACTTTGCCAGCCTTGAGATGAACTGGATGAGCATAGCTAGACATCCATTTAGCTTCTGGATGTCCTTGATGGGGGCTGGGGGCCGCATATCTTCTATAGCCTTAATCTTCGCCAGGTTCGCCTCAATTCCTCAGTGAGTCACCATGAAACCAAGGAGCTTCCCAGAGCTAAACTTGAAGAGGCACTTGTCTGGGTTCAGCTTGGTGCGCGTGATGCACAGCTTGTCGAAGACGGCTTGCGAATTGTCAAGGTGTGACTCCTTTTTCTTTACCTTTAAAATGACGTCATCGACATACACCTCCACCAAGTCCCTAATGAGTTCTCCAATGGTTTTGTGCAAAGCTCGCACAAAGGTTGAAGCATCATTTTTGAGACCAAAGGGCATGGTAGTATAACAGTACAACCCATCTACTGTAATGAATAGAGTATGCTCTTCATATTCTCTAGACATTTGGATTTGATGATATCCGAATTATGCATCTAGGAAACACAATAGCTCATACCCGGAGGTGGAGTCCACTATATGATCTATTATAGATAGTGGAAATGGATCTTTTGGACATGCATTATTTAAGGTGGTGTAGTCGATACACGTTTGAAGCTTCCCACTGGCCTTGGGTAGAACATCTGGGTTTGCTAGCCATTTTGGGTGATGAACCTCCCGGATGAAACCAGCTTGGAGTATCTTCTTGATCTCCTGTCGAATGAAGTTTTGCCGCTCGACTGATTGCTTTCGGGGCTTCCGGTGTAAAGGTTGTGGGTCGGGATAAATCTTAAAATTATGCTCAATAATCTCCCTAGGGATCCCAAGAATTTGTGACGGTTGCTAGGAAAACACGTCAACATTCGTCCGGCGGAAAGTGATGAGCGTGAGTCCCTATCTGTTGTTCGGACCTCCCGATATACAAGTAGTCTAAGCAACATCAGAACCAATTTGGACGACTTTGATGGGTATGTCGTTGTCGCCACTTGGCTGCACACGTGGTGCAGTTGTTTAGCCTTGGTGAGGAGTGCTCGGAGGTTGAGCAGCTTGCACTTTAACGGATGCCCCTCTTGCACTGTTGCAAGTATGTGGAGTTCTTCCAGTGCGGTGATTCTCGCAGTACGATCTCCATGGATGCGGAGAATGCCGGAAGGTGTCGAGATCTTCAGCACCAAATAGCCATAGTGGGTTGCAGCCATGAACCTATATAGGGCAGGCCTGTCTAGGATGGCATTGAAGGGTAAACTGATCCGTGCGACGTCAAAGACCAGCTTCTAGATCCTATATTTCTCCTGAGTTTCGAAGGTCACCGGGAGTGTGATGGACTCGAGAGGGCTAATGGCCCCCGGACCTACCCCAGAGAAAGGTCGTGAGGGCTGTAGGTCCAAGGGTCGGTGCTAGAGCTTGATGAAGGGTTCATAGATCAAGAGGTTTAGCCCCGCACCTTCGTCCACCAAAACATGGTAGAGCTGGACATTGTTGATGGTAGGAGACAACATTAGTGGCAATTGGCCAGCTCCGATCATGTTCCGAGGGCAGTCCGTAGCATCGAATGTTATGGGAGTGTCCATCCGGTTCTAATGAGGTTCCGCCCCGGCGGTAGGAGCTACAGCGGCCATGTCCTACCGCATTGTCTTGATGACACAGCGAGAAGTGATGTCCCAGGAACCACCATAGATGGTGTTTAGGGTCTTCCGGCGCTCATTGTCACAGACGTCGAAATTGTCTTCAACTGTGTTGTACACAACCTTCTTGACCTTCTTGGGATCCCGAAAGCCTAGCTCCATGTCAGCCGGAGCTTCATCGACCTTTTGTTTTTCTTCCCATTGGCGGAAAGGAGCTTCCTCTTGATGCTTGTTGTAGCGCTTAACAACATTTTGGACCTCTAGGCACTCTTCCATGCCGTGCTTGTCCATCTTGTGGATTGGACACCACATTTTGCAGCTGCTGCCGTCTTTTGACGAAGGTCGAGGTCATTTTTCAGGGCGTGGCCCCTGGCCACCCAGAGCTGCAGTAGCTGCAGTAGAAGGTGCATCGACCGATGGCTTTTTCTTGCTGTTGTTATTCTTCTTCTTCATTCCACTACCGCTGGTAGTGGCTTCAGCCTTGGAGGACTTATGGTTGGCCTCCGGAGCTTGTTTGCATTGCATCTCACGGCTCTCCGTAGCTCTGGCACATTCGTCTGCCAGGCTGACGAGTTCCCTGATGCTAGTGACTTCTTTTGTCGCCAGTTTCTTGAACATCTTCTTGTCCTAGACGCCCTGTCTGAATGCAACAATAACTGAAGGGTTCGAGATAGAAGGGATGCTATTGTGTACCTGAGAGAATCGTTAAATAAAGGATCACATCAACTCTCTCGTATTTTGTTGAACAGCAAAAAGGTCCAGTTCAGTGCCAAGTTGGGTCTACGAGCTCCCGAAATTGGCGGTGAACTGTTGGCATAGCTTCGCTCGACTGTTGATGGAGTCAGGTGGCAGACTCATGAAGTAGAACCTGGCTACCCCGATCAAAGCCACAGGGAAATAATTGGCCATCACGGCCTCATTGCCCCCTGCCACAAGGATAGCGGTAGAGTAGATTTGAAGGAATTCGGTGGGGTTGATAGTCCCGTCAAATTTCTCTGGCAAATGAGGGCGAAACTTCTGTGGTCATCTTATCATGCGTAGATATATAGCCAGGGCAAAACAACCTCCCCCTACTTCCAAAGGAGGAGGGTTGTCCCAAGCTTCTCGCCTCTCGCGAGCACACTCGTTGTGGACGCAACCGTCCTGCTGTCGGTAACAACGATCGAGCTCTGACCGCAATTCATGCATCGAAAGTCTCGATGTAGTGTGGGTGCAACGTGCCCCGGAGGGCAGCGAAGTCACCTGTTGGGACACAGCATGTCTCCTGTGCTGTGAAGCTTGCGGAGCAAGTCTTCCTGACAAGATCCGACGTTGTGAATGTGCCTGCCCCGAAGGAGCGGGACCTTGGTTGCTGATGCCATTGGCCGCAGCTGCAACCAGATGTTCAACATTAGCGCTCCGCTGCTCCATTGCTCCCTGGGGTGCTCCTGGAGGTGGCGGACGTTGGAGTAAAGTATGCATAGAAACAAGTGCGTGCTCAAGGTTGTTATTCGTCGATGCCATGATCGACGTGAGTACACCATACTGCTGTCCAGCATTATTTGCCAGAACAGATGGTGGTGGTGGTGGTGCGATGCCTGCCGGGACAATGACACCTGCTGTTTGCTGCATGTTTGAAGGATTCCCTCCAACAAGTTGCTCAGCGTTGTTGCCGTTGGATGATATTGCACCAGAGTTCACCATCTTGTGATCTCAAGCGCCCCTTCCCGGTGTGCCAAATGTCGAATAGTATGAACGACACTTCCCCCGGTACTACTAAATGGTAGCCCGCGAAGGTTCTTGTTTCGGTTTGGGCGCGCGGAGATTCAAGACAAGATTGCAACACAGTAGATTTTTGTGGTTTGGGCCGCCTGTGCGTAATACCATACTCCACGGGTAATTTGTTGTTGTATTGAGGATTCATTGGTGCTTGTGTGCGTATGAGCTTGCTTGTCATGTTCCATGCAGCACCACCCTTTTATAGTCCAAGGACTAGCCGTTACCACACTCGCCTGGCCCGACATGTGGCCTTGGCGTATTAAACTGCCTAATACAATATCAACAAGTATTAAATGTGGCTAATAGTGTGGCAACGCGCCTTAATGATGGTGTTACCTCTATTAACAGTCCACTGATCGCATTTCATTAATATGGCAATAATAACAAGTAATCAGGTTTTGTAACTGTCGCCTTAACTGTCCCTTGAAGGTCTGAGCTGTTGGAGATCTCTCTGTATTCCTTTGAATTCCTAGCTCCGAAGGTTCGACATGTTGCGGCTCTGGAGCTTCCCTTCTTGGGGAGGCAGGACTGGAGCCACTATACATGTTGTAGCACCAGAGCTTTCCTCTACTGGGGGTTAGTTCCGAGGTCACTGGACACGTGGCAAGTCTGGTGCTTCCCTATGACAGGTGTTAGGTCTGGACTTATGATATAGATGTCAGTGTCAGATCTACCCAAACGAGGAAGGCGGGTCCAATACTATGCAACAAATGTGGCCTTCGGAGGTCTTCAACTTGAATGGGGGAACCCCTCATCTTTTCTTACGGTATCATGAGGTACTCGGTACGCAGGGTACCGACAGGATGAGCTACCTGGTTCAAAAGGGGAGATGCATTTTGGAGGTTTGGAGGCAGTGGATCCAGGCTTGATGTTGAATGGGAGGTTGATTTGATCCGAATGTAGCGAGTGTGTCCACTTGACCAAATCCTTGATGCACGGCGATAAATATGTGGGTCGCTTTTGCTCCCTGTCCCTTCTCAATGGGCTCTGCCTTCTCGACCAACCTCGACTGGTTGTGAGGCGCTGTTATCTTCGTGCTTAGAGATGATAGACCCTTTTTCAGGCTTGGGACGCGATGGTCTCTATATTTTGAGACCAGAGGTCATTCGCCCATCGGGACATCAATGCCCCCAATCGGGGCATTTTGGTTTTCCGTGGATCACCTCGTTGGGCAGGGGTCGATGGACCCTGCAACTTGAGATCAGGAGTTGTTACACTAATGGGAGACCAGTGCCTCTTGATTAGGGTATTTTAGTTTTTGGCGGATCATTTCCCCGCCGGAAGCCAAATATGCTTTGGAAGAAACTGTAACACCCTCATTTTCATCCATGATACATTGCATACATTCTTATACATGTTTAACATTAAACAACACAAAAGGAACAAGTTTAAAATAAGATAGAACCAGAACATCATTTAAAATTCTGTAGCAGTGCGAACTTTTCTGGTTTGGACCCCGAACTAGTCTGGTATTGCTCTCTACTGTCCCCCGGACTTATACGCTCTTGATGTGGATTTGTCCGATTGAGTTTCTATTGATAGTCCAGACTTGTCCGTTCTCAAGTGCGGACTAGTCCATTCCTAGCTACTGGGACTTTTCGGAGTTGTCCGGTTGGTACGGTTTTTGTAAAACTGAGAAGACCTCCGTACATGTCCAGCCCAGACCAGACTTGTTCATTTTCCTCTGTGGACAAGATCAGACTTGTTCGGACTTCAATCGGACTTGTCCGTTCAAGTTTCTGTTTCCGATCGGACTTGTTCGGCCCCTAGCAAACTTGTCTGGTATGCACGACGCAGACTTGCCTATTAGATTTTTGCCTTAATTTGGGCCCAAGAACGTCGTGTCCAACCCCTATGGAGCCCATGTGGGACCCCACCCTTGCCTCCACCGCATTAAACTTTAGATCCATCAAACCCTACCACCTCCACCTCTATATAAACACCCCAACACCCACCATTCATCCGTTTGTCAGAATTGAAGGAAGCCCCTAACCCTAGTTCGTGATAGACGCCATCAAGGAGCCTCCACCGAACGAGAAGGGAGGAAGGAGGATCAACCAAGATCGTCGTCGCTGCTGCAGTCTTCATCATCGATCTCTCATTATCAACACCCCTCTTCGTCAATTATTCATCTCCTTTGATCTTGACGTCAAATTCTCGAATCCTCGACCTTTGAACCCTTGAATTTGCGATAATCGTCTTAGATGCATCTTTTCTACATACATTATAGTTCTATATTAACTCAAACTATGCTCTAATTGAAAACTCACCAAAAACTCTAGCCAACGGACTTATCCGGTCCTAGTGCGAACTAGTCTTATTTCCTTTCCGTTCCAGAACGGACTTGTCCGGTCCTTGTGCGGACTAGTCCCATCTTTCTGTTCTAAAAATTCCTAGAACTTCTTTAACAATCTCTAAAATGACTTAGAACTTGTTCTAACATGTATTACTTAATTGTAACTAGTTAGTAAGCAATCATACCAACCTAATAACATGCATTACCACTTAATTGTGTTATTCATGCATGTCATGGCATATTGAGTAATATATGACCTTATATTGATTGTAATACTTGTTTTTTATGTTTATTGCGCGGAATAGAAGGTGTTGCTCTAGAGGGTGCTGTGAGGACCTCCAGCACCATAACTTCAAATCTTTTGATCCTAACCAATCTCAAGAGCAAGGCAAGTGTCCTTGGTCATTTTGATCCTGTTTTGAAATGTGTTGATTGGAAACCTGCATGCTTGTGTCAAATTGATGGGAAACCCAAAATAGGTGTTTACTAAACTTGTTTGACCATCCTTCTCTCTTGGATTATATTGTGGAGAGTCGGAAAGGGCTTTTTATCTTTTTGCTTTGCTCTATTAATTGGGATGGGAAAACAACCAAATGGCTTAATTATGAATTACTGCACTTATGTATGATGAGAATTGATGGATATTGATTATTTTGTAACATGGGACTTGGGAGATCAAAGCAAGCATGGTTTGTGGATTGGGTTTGATGATATGGTGGTTTGCTTGCCTTGGATCTAAGGATCGGTTCATGCTAGAATATGTCAGGACAACAGTGCCACCACAAGGCCAAGTATGGGTGCAGCTTAGACAATTAATTAGGTGTATTGCCAGCATTGTTCGGATCATTTGGGGGAGTGGGGAATGAGAGTCGGTTGGGTTTGCAATAGTGGCAGGACTGCCCTGGGATCCGAACAGCACAAGAGGGGGGCCCTTTGTTGGATGTGCCCAGTTGGAGGCATCACCCCCGGTGAAACCTCGGTGGGTCTAAATATGCTGGTAATCCCATTGTAAAAGCTATTTTGTGATCTCTTGGCCATAGACCTAAGGAAGAGATGAAAGGGTGGGTGTTGGCTCCTCTCCCTATGATGGCGGCTCTCACAATCTAGGGTTAGCGGTTCCCTTCAATTGTGGCAAAGAGATGGAAGGGTCGGTATTGGGGTGTTTATATAGGTTGGAGGTGGTAGGGTTTGGGTGGAATTCGAGTTTAAGAATGTGGAGGCCTAGGTGGAGTCCCACATGGGCTCCGCAGGGGTTAGGCACGACGTTCTTAGGCCCCATTAAGATAAATACCCAAAAGCCCGTCGGAAAGAAAGAAATAGAATCAGAGTCGGGCACACTGACTAGTTTGCTAGCTGGCGGACAAGTCCGATATGGGACAGAAAGTTGAACGTCCAAGTCCAGTGGAAATCCGAACAAGTTCGAACGGTTCTAGAAAACAAAACGGACAAGTTCGGTTGGGTCGAACAAGTCCGAGGGTCTTCTCAAATTTTCAAAAATCGGACCAAATTTAGGAATTATCGCACAACTCTGAAAGTTCTAGTAGCGAAGATCGGACTAGTTCGTACTCGGCAACGGAAAAGTCCAGACAAAATAAGAACATTTTTTTGGACTAGTCCGCAGCAAAAATGAACAAGTCCATAAAACAACAGAGAGCCAAACAAACTATTCCAAGGTCCAAACCGGACAAGTCTGCACTGATACAGGTTTTAATTGCTATTTTGGGTCTAATTCATTTTAAACTTACTCCTTTTCGTGTTGCTTAATGTTAAACATGTATAAGAATGCTTGCAATGCATCATGGATTAAAACGAGGGTGTTACAATCCTACCCCCCTTAAAATGAATCTTGCCCTCGAGATTTGACGTAGAAGGAAAGAGATAGGGAAATTCTCTCTTGATATCATCGTCCAGCTCCCAAGATGCTTCCGATTATGCATGATGCTTCCATTCTACTTTGCACCATCGAGTCACCTTGTTCCTTGTGACTCTTTCCTTGGTTTCCAAGATTTTGACCAGTTGCTCGGCATAAGTCAAATATGCCTCTAATTCCAATTCTTCCATTGGCACTTGTTCTTTTGGTACCCTTGAGCACTTCTTGAGCTAAGAAACATGGAACACATCATGTACACCGAAATGATGTGCTGGCATCTCCAACTTATATGCCACATCTCCACGTTTGCCCAAAATCTTGAATGGTCCAATATAGCAAGGTGCCAACTTGCCTTTGACATTAAACTTTTTATGACCTCTCATAGGTGATACTTTGAGATATACTAAGTCTCCCACTTCAAAAGCTAAGTTTCTTCGCCTGTTATCGGCAAAGAGTCTTTGTCTTGGTTGAGCAGCCCTCAAATTCACACGGATTGTATTAACCTGCTTTTCAGCTTCTTGCAACACATCAAGCCCAAATAATTGGTTCTCTCCTGTCTCATTCCAAAAGAAAGGGTGTCCTACACTTCCTTCCATATAGTGCTTCATATGGCGACATCATCAAACTTGCTTGGTAATTGTTATGGTAGGAAAATTAAGCATATGGCAAGATTATGCCCCAGCTGCATCCATGCTTCAAAGCACAAGCTCTCAACATATCTTCCAAAATTTGATTGGTCCTCTCAGTTTGTCTATCGGTTTGTGGATGATATGCTGAGCTGAAATTCAGCTTAGCACCCTTAGCTTCGTGCAGTTTCTATCAGAACCAAAAGCTGAATTGAGAACCTCGGTCTAAAATTATTTTCTTTAGAACTCCATGTCGGCACAAAATATTCTCCATATACAATTCTGCTAGCTTCACGATGGTATAGGTTGCCCTGACAGGGATGAAATGAGTTGATTTCATCAACTGATCCACAATAACCCATATGGATTCATAGCCGTACTGGGTCCGCGGTAATCCAACTATCAAGTCCATACCAATTTCATTCCACTTCCACTCCGGAATCTTGAATGGCTGCAATAATCCAGCTGGCCTTTGATGTTCAACCTTGACTCGTTGGCATACATCACACAAAGAAACATATTCAGCTATGTCCTTTTCATCTTATCCCACCAATAGCAAGTTTTCAAGTCTTTGTACATCTTCATAGAACCGGGATGAATTGAGTAAAGTGAGTCATGTGCACAACAATCCGTTTCCCAAGCCATAGAATGCCATGGTCATCTTCATCAAATCTAAATTCTCTCCCTTCTCGTGTCCTTTCCTTGATTTGTTTGATTTCCTCATCCTTTGTTTGACCTTCTCGAATTTTCTTTTTCCAAGGTCGGATTTAATTCCATTATTCCCATCTTATTCACAAATCCAAGATTTAACCGTTCAGAATCCTTGCATGGCTCGGATGGCAACTCCCGAACTGTGAGTTGGTGGCTTACTCCTTTTTGACACGAAGCATCAGCCACTACATTAGCCTTCCCCGGGTGATAGTTGATTCCAACCACCTTTGTTGCCTCAAATTTAGGTCCGTTTGTGTGAAAATGTACTTCAGGCTCTTGTCATTCGTGTAAATTTCACACCTATGACCAGGAATGTAATGTCTCCAAATTTTCAAGGCATGCACCATGTCTGCAAGTTCAAGATCATGCGTAGGTTAATTCTTCTCATGTTTCTTCAATTGCCTCGATGCATAAGCTACCACTTGACCTTCTTGCGTGAGCACACATCCAAGTCCTTGTCTTGACGCATCATAATAAATATCAAAACTTTTGCTCACACCTGGCAAAACCAAGACCGGTGTGGTGGTTAACCTCTTCTTTAGTTCCTCAAAACTGTTTTGACAGGCTTGAGTCTATTAGAAAGCTTTTCTATGAATCAATAATTCTATCATGGGCTTGTCTATTTTTGAGAAATCCTTGATGGACCGACAGTAATATCGAGACATACTGAGAAAACTCCAGATTTCCTTCACATTTTGTGGTGGTTCCCATTTTAGCACATCTCTCACCATTCCTGGGTCAACCGATACTCCTCCCCCGGAGATGATATGTCCCAAAACTGACACTTCCCTTAACAAAAATTGGCACATGCTAAATATGGCATATAATTGGTGCTCCCCCAATTTCTACAATGTGATCCTCAAATGTCCCTCACATCCTTCCTCGCTTCTTGAGTAGATCATAATGTCATTAATGAACACCACAATGAATTTATCCATGTACTCCATGAAAACCTTATTCATGAGGTACATAAAGTATGCGGGTGCATTGGTCAATCCAATAGACATAACGGTGTACTCACAGGATCCATACAGTGTCCAAAAATCCATTTTTGGTATGTCTGACGGTCTAATCTTCATTTGGAATAAACCTGACCTCAAATCAATCTTGGAGAAAACACAGACACCCTTCATTTGATCAAATAAATCCTATATACGGGGCAATGTATACTTGTTTTAATTGTCACCTCGTCGAGAGCTCGGTAATCCACACACATCCTTTTGGATCCATCCTTCTTATCCACGGAAAGCACTGGCGCTCCCCAAGGTGAAGAGCTTGGGCAAATAAAACCCTTCTCTAGCTACTCTTGAATTTGCTTCTTGAGCTCCGCTAACTCAATAGGAGGAATCCTATGTGGCCTCTTAGCTATAGGTGCAGTTCTAGGTATTAAATCAATAACAAACTCTATGTCATGATCAGGTGGCATACTTGGTAGCTCATCCGGAAACACATTCGTATACTCGCACACCACCAGAATCACCTCAATTGCTGCACTGTCCATTTGATTCAGCTCTACCTGCTTTGGTGTGTGTTGAGATGCTTCAAATTCTATGTTGACCCCTTCTATATTTATCAACTTCACCGTATTTGTGACACATTGAATTATCTCATTGTGCTTCCTCAACCAGTCCATACCGGGTATTATGTCTAGTCCTTGTGAATCCAAAACAATAATGTTGGCAAAGAAGTCTACCCCTTATTCTAAGGCTTACTTTTGGACATACTATATTCGTCCTCATCTCCCCTCCAAGAGATTAAACCAACAAGGTATACTTCATATGATATATGGGCAAACTATACTTGGCAACATACTTCGATGCAATAAATGAATGCGATGCTCCAAAATCAAATAACATAGTCGTCGGGTCGGAGTTTGCGAGAAACATACCAATCACCACGTCATCCGCTTGTTGGGCTTCCTCCGTAGACACATGGTTTACCTTTCCACGAACAAAATATTGCGGTCCACGGTTGCCTTGTGGCGCTCATCCATTTGGTCTTGGGTTCTGTCTTGGAGCATTATTCCCTTGACCAGGGCTTGACTTAGGACATTGAGATGAGAAGTGTCCCACCTCACCACCAGTATAGCATGACTTTGCTACACCAGAGTTGTTTGGGCGAGCTTGGGGTTGAGCATGAGCAGGAAAATTGGCACAGGGCACATGAGGCTTTGGTGGGCGAGGATCTTGCATAGCGTGGTGTTGCTGCATGGGCTGAGCTGGGCGTGGTGGACTAGCAATGCGATATGTGGGAGCAGAGGGGTTGTAGTATGGCGCATTTGGTGGTGCAAAGAAGAGGTGAACATTGCTTCCTTGTGGCCATCCTTGATAGGGCGCCTTCCTCTTATTATCTTGTACCATCTCGCGAACCTTGTTCTCAACCACAATAGCTTTATCCACAAGCTTCTGAAAATTTGCATAGTCACAATTGAGCAACTGGACATGAATCTCATTCTTTAGGCCCCTCATAAACAAGTATTGCTTGCGGCTGTCCCAGTTGACATCCTCTGGAGCATACCTTGAGAGTTGAGTGAACTTATTGATATACTCACTCACACTCGACCTTCCTTGCCTTAAATTCTCAAATTCTTGCCTATTCAAAAGCATAACTCCCTCGGGAACAAAATGAGAATGGAAGCTCTCCTTGAATTCAGCCCAAGTGATCCTCTCTTGAGTTGCATGGGCATTGCATAGCGAGTCCCACCAATCCGCAACTGCTCCAACTAGTTGATGGGAAGCAAAGAGATCCTTCTCTCGATCATTTCATTGGACAATAGAGAGCTTCTTCTCCACATATTCCAGCCAGTCACGAGCTTCCATGGGATCATTGGCTTGAGCAAAGGTAGGTGGCCTAGTCCTCATAAACTCTCCCAATCTGTTATGAGGTGGTGGTGGTGGTGGTGGCATATGGGGTAATTCTGGTTATTGGCCTAAGCTGTCCCAGAGTTTGCATCACTGTTTGCATAAGCTGATTTTGCATAGCCGACAATTGCTCAAGGTTGTTAGCCCCGGGTCCAAGTCCATTGTTGTTCTGAGGTGCTCCATTGTTCTCTTCCTCCTCACCATTGGCATTCCTTTGGTTGCGGGTCCTCAGCGTCAGAAGAAAAGAGCAAGAGGTAAAAGAATTTAGAAAACGTACCTAACTATACGCATCAAGTGATATGTAACAAAGCAACTACCTATACTAGCCTATATGGATGTGGCAAGCGCTATAGCATCCCACAATCGTCTACTAAGCAAACAAGTACACAAGCAAACATTACATGGCAATCAGCACACCAATCAAAGCCCCAACTGAGTGCTCCTATGTGCTCTAAAGTGTCCATTCTATCTAGGCTGCGTCGTACGGTCAACCTGTGGCTCTCATAGCAATTTGTGATACCCGGTTCCAAAAATGAATCAAGTGAACACTTTTGTGTTCACAGGATGTTAATCACACATACACGAGTGCACCACAAACGATATACAAAAAGATACCACATCATAAATTATTAAATAAGTACTTTTATTACCATATTCAAATAATCCTCAAATTACAACTCTAATGATCATTATTAATAAATTTGAAACTAGTGCAGCAGAAATAATCTAAACTAAGGAAACTAAGCATAGGGGATACATCGTGGCTCCAAGCAACACCACAGGCAAGTCGACGGCAGCACACAAACTAGTACTCCGCATTATCCTCAGGGTACTCCCAAACATCACCTGAAACTGTTGGTGGGAGAATTGCAAGGATGAGAACATGTGGTACTTACCAAGTGTGGCAAAATAATGACATGCATATTAAACAAGGAATTGACAATAAATAATGGCTACTTGCTGAAAAGTACATTAAAACCATATGAAAAAACATCTTACAATTTGTAAGTGTATTAATCCCATCATATCCCAAATAAATATGATAACTCATATCCATCATTCACTATCCATCCATATGCTAGATTCTTACCATCAACATTAACCATATCCATTATCACCATCCCATCCATAACTAATACCATCCCAATTTCCATGTTCCCTCTAATCATGTAGGTCATCCACGTGCTCTTAACCGGGAGCACGACTATCATGATAGTTTTTAACACTTTGCAAAGGTTGCAGCGCTTTACCCATAAGTTCTGTGATTTCGTCACCCATCGAAGACTAAAGAAACCTTCTTTATGCCAATTACAATTCCTTAGTTGTATGGCCAAGAGATCACAAAATAGCTTTTACAAAGGGATTACCAACATATTCAGACCCACTGAGGTTCATCGCTTGTGATGACCCTAACTGAGCACATCCAACCAAGAGCCCACTCTTGTGCAATACGGATCCCAAGGCAGTCCCACCACTATTGCAAACCCAACCGACTCCCATTCCCTGCTCCCTGAAATGATCCAACAATGCTGGCAATACACCTAATTAATCAGCTAAGCAGCACCCATACTTGGCCTTGTGGTGGCACTGTTGTCATGGCTTATTCTTTCATGAACCAGTCCTTAGATCTAAAGCAAGCAAAACCACCGTATCTTCCAACCCAATCCACAAACGATGTTTGCTTAGATCTCCCAAGTTCCATATTACCCAATAATCATGTTCATCAATTCACATCATCCATAAGTACATTAATTCATAGTTAAGCCATTTTGTTGTTTTCTCATCCCAATAAATTAGAGCGAAGCAAAAAGGTAAAAATACCCTTCCTGACTCTCCACAATATGATCCAAGCAACAAGGATGGTCAAACAAGACTAGTAAACACCTATTTTGGGTTTCCCATCAATTTGACACAAGCATGCAGTTTTGCGAACAAAACGTTTTAAAAACAGGATCAAAATGTTTAAGGACACTTGCCTTGCTCTTGAGAATGGTTTGGATCGAAAGCTTCAAAACTCTGGTGCTGGAGGTCCTCGACAGTGCCCTCTAGAGCAAAACCTTCTATTCCGCGCAATAAACATACAAAACAAACATTACAATCTATAAATGCTCATGTATTACTCAACATGCCATGAAATGCATGAATAATGCAATTACATGGTAATGCACGTTATTAGGTCGATATCATAGCCTACTAACTAGTCCCAATTAAGTATTACATGTTAGCACAAGTTTTAAGTCATTTTGGGAATTACTAAGGAAGTTCCAGGAATTTTCAGAACAGTAAGACCGGAATAGTCCGCACAATGGTCGGACATGTCTGCCCTAGACAAGAGAGAGTTGATTAGACTAGTCTGCACTGGACCGGACAAGTCTGTTACGACTAGGGTTTGGCGAATTCCCAACCTGACTATAGTTAAAGTTTATATGGAACCATATTTTATGTAGAAAAGATGGATCTAAGATAATTACCGTGAATCCTAGGGTTCAAAGGTTGAGGATTCGACAAAACTCGAGAACTAGACGTCTAGATCCATAGAAGATGAAGAATTTATGGAGAATCTATGATGATGTGGATGAGTTGACGAAGAACGATCCTTCTTGATCCTCTTGTCTTCCTCCTGCTTCCCCTGGCTGCGAGCTCCTCTCTCCTTGATGGTGGCTCTCACGATCTAGGATTAGGGGTTGCCTTCAATTGTGGCAAAGAGATGAAAGGGTGGGTGTTGGAGTGTTTATATAGGGTGGAGGTGGTAGGGTTTGAGTGGAATTCGAGTTTAATGCTGTGGAGACCTAGGTGGGGTCCCACATGGGCTCCACAGGGGTTAGGCACGACGTTCTTGAGCCCCGTTAAGGTAAATACCCAAAAGCCCATCGGTAAGAAAGAAATAGAATCGGAGTCGGGCACACTGGACTAGTCCGGTAGGGCCGGACAAGTACGATATGGGACAGAAAGTTGAACGGCCAAGTCTAGTGGCAATCCGGACAAGTCCGAACGGTTCCAGAAAGCAAAACGGACAAGTCCGGTTGGGGTCGGACATGTCCGGGGGTCTTCTCAAATTTTCAAATCCGGATCCAAATTGAGGAATTATGAGACAACTCTGAAAAGTTCCAATAGCAAAGATCGGACTTGTTCATACTTGGCAATGGACAAGTACGAACAACATCAGAAATGTTTTTCGGACTAGTCAGCATAAAAACGAACTAGTCCAGAAAACAACAAAGAGCCAAACGGACTAGTCCGAGGTCCAAGCCGGACAAGTTCGCACTGTACAAGTTTTAAATGCTATTTTGGTCCTAATTCATTTTAAACACTTTCCTTTTTGTGTTGCTTAATGTAAAACATGTATAAGAATGTATGCCATGGAAAATGAGGGTGTTACATAGTTCATGAGGGCCGCCATCAAGAAATCTTCACCGCAAGGAAGAATGGGGAGGAAGGGGAAGCAGGATCAACCAAGATCGTCATCGCTACTGCGATCATCATCATCAATCCCTCAACGTCAACATCCTCCTTTCTGACTTCTTCGTATCCTTTGATCCAGACGTCAAATTCTCAAGTCTTCAACCTTTGAACCCCTGAATTCATGGTAAATACCTTAGATCCATCTTTCTACATCAATCTTGGTTCCATGATTAATCAAATGATGATCTAGTTGAAAATTCACAAAACCCAAGCGATAGCGGACTTGTCCGGTCCAGTGCGGACTAGTCTGATCAACTCTCTGGTTCGGAATGGACATGTCCGGCCCAGGTGCGGACTAGTCCGGTCCTACAGTTCTGGAAATTTTTGGAACTTCTTTAATATTCTTTGAAGTGACTTGGAACTTGTTCAAACATGCAAAACTCAATTGTAACTATTTAGTAAGCAATAATATCAACCTAATAACATGCATCACCACATAATTGCATCATTCATGCATGTCATGACATATTGAGTAATATATGAGCATTTATTGATGACAATGCTGGTTTTGTATGTTTGATGCACAAAATAGAAAGTATTGCTCTAGAGGGTGTAGTTGAGGATCTCCAGCACCAGTCTCAAGGGCAAGGCGAGTGTCCCTGATCATTTTGATCCTGTTTTTAAATGTTTTGTTTGCAAAACTGCATGCTTGTGTCAAAATGATGGGAAACCCATGATAGGTGTTTACTAGTATTGTTAGACCATCCTTGTCACTTGGAATAAATTGTAGGGAGTAAGGAAGTGTATTTTACAGTTTTGCTTCGCTCTTATTAATTGGGATGAAAAAACAACCAAATGGATTAATTATGAACTAGTGAGCCTATGGATGATGTAGATTGATGAACATGATTAATTGGTAACATGGGACTTGGGAGATCTAAGCAAGCATGGTTTGTGGATGGGTTCAGAGATATGGTGGATTTTTTTACTTTAGATTTAAGGACCGGTTCATGCGAGAATAAGCCAGGACTATAGTGCCACAACAAGACCAATTATAGGTGTGGCGTAGCCGATTAATTAATTGAATTGCCAGCATTGTTTGAATCATTTGGGGGAGCGGGGAATGGGAGTCAGTTGGGTTTGCAATAGTTACGAGACTTCCCTGGGATCCGATCAGCACAAGAGGGGGCTCTTGGTTGGATGTGCTCAGTTGAAGACATCACCACTAGTGAAACCTTAGTGGGTCTGAATATGCTGGTCCTTTGTAAAGGCTATTTTGTTATCTCTTCGCCACACACCGTTGAAAGTGTGTAATGTGATCGACGGGTCATGGGCATGATGGAGGTTTCTTAGTCACCAAAAGGTGATGAAATCATGAACATGTGGATAAAGTGGTACAACCTCTGCAGAGTGTTAAAAACTATCATGATAGCCATGCTCCCGGTTATGAGCACCAGCACAACTTCAATGATTAGAAGGAACTTAGGATTTGGGATGATTTGGTTATGGTTATGGTTTGGGTTGTGATAAATGGACATGGTTTATGATGATGGTAAGAATCTAGTATATGGATGGATAAATATTGATGGATGTGATATAATGGTAAATGATGATGTTGGACTCATAATTGGTAATTAATTGGGATATGATGGGATTAATTCACAAAGACATTGTAGGATGCTTTTAACATGTTTTAAATGTAGTTTTCAGCAAATAGCCATTATTAATTATCATTCCTTATTTTTAGCTACATGTCATGTTTTCCCAAACTTGCTGAGTACGACATGTGCACACCCTTGCAATTCCCCTACCAACAATCTCAGGTGATGTTTGGGAGTGTCACGAGGATAATGCTAGTTCTAGGTTGTGTTCCGCCGTCGACATACCTATGGTTATGCTTGGAGCCGCGCTATCCAATTTTCTTAGTTTGCTTAGTTTAGATTATTTCCGCTGCAATAGTATTATTAGTATAAGTCATCAGAGTTTGTAATTTGAGAACTTTTTGAAATATTGTAACAAAAGTACTAGTTTGCGCCGTGGTAATTTTTGTATATCATCTGTGATGCACTCGTATATGTGTGATGAACATCCTGGGCACACATATGCATCGCACTTGGTTCATTTTCCGAATCGGGTATCACAAATTGGTATAAGAGCCACAGGTTTACCGTAGGATGCAGCCTAGGTAGATGTGATACTTTAGAGCACTTAGGAACACTGCTAATAGTTGAGGTTTGTTTGGTGTGTTGATTGCTACGCAATGTTGGCTTGTGTGCTTGTGTGCTTAATAGAGGATTGTGAGATGCTTCAGCATTTACCATATCCATATAGGGTTATATATATAGGTAGTTTCTTAGTTTCATATCTCTTGATGCATATAGTTGGGGACATTTTCTAAATCCTTCTATCTCTTGCTCTATCTTCAGATATCGAGGACTCGCAACCAGAGGAATGCCAATGAGGAGAAGGAGAATAATGGACACATTACAACAACAATGGATTTGGACCTGATGCTAGCAACCTTGAGCGGTTGATGGCTATGCGAAATCAGCTCATGCAGACTGTGATGCTAAACTTTGGGACAGCTGCAATCCAATAACTAGAATCAGCGCCACATGCCTCCACCACCACCCCACCACCTCATAACAGATTGAGAGAGTTTATGAGGGCTAGGCCTCCCACTTTTGCTCAAGCCAAGGATCCTATGAAGCTAATGATTGGATGAAATCTGTGGAGAAGAAGCTTGCTATTGTCCAGTGCGGCGACAGCTTGCTATTGTCCAGTGCGATGACAGGGATAAGGTTCATTTTGCCTCCTATCAACTAGCTGGAGCAGCTGCGGATTTGTGGGAATCCCATTGCAATGCCCGTGAAAATCAGGAAAGGATCACTTGGGATGAATTCAGGGAGAGCTTCGGTTCCATTTTTTTCCTGAAGGTTTTATGATCTTGAAGAGGCGGGAATTTGAGAACCTAAGTCAAGGAATGTCGAGTGTGTGTGAGTATCTCAATAAATTCTCTCAACTCTCGAGATATGCTCTAGAGGATATCAATCGGGACACCCGCAAGCAATATTTGTTCATGAGGGGCCTAAACAATGAGATTCAAGTCCAATTGTTCAATCGTGACTATGCAAATTTCTAGAAGCTTGTGGACAAAGCTATTGTGGTTGAGAATAAGGTTCGTGAGATGGAACAGGAGAATAAGAGAAAGATGCCATATCAAGGACACCCACAAGGAAGCTATGTTTGCCACCGCTTTGCACCACCAAATGCACCAAACTATAACCCCTCTGTTCCTGCATATCGCGCTGCTATTCCGCCGTGCCTAGCTCAGCCCGTGCAGCAACGCCCCACCATGCAAGCACCTCGCCCTCCAATGCCACATGTGCCTCACATAAATTTTTCTGCTAATGCTCAAAGCCAAACTCACCCAAATAATTCTGGTGCAGCAAGAATGTGCTATACTTGTGGTGAGATTGGACACTTTGCATGTCAACACCCTAAGTCAGGCCTTGGTCAACAGAACAATGCTCCACAAAAGAACCCAAGAACCTATGGACGAGCATCACAAGGCAACCGTGGACTGCAGAATTTTGTTTGTGGCAAGGTGAACCGTGTCTCTATGGAGGAGGCCAACAAGCGGATGACATTTTGATTGGTATGTTTCTCGCAAACTCCAACCCGACGACTGTGTTATTTGATTTGGGAGCATTGCATTCATTCATTTCATGAAAGTATGTTGCCAAGTATAGTTTGCCCATATCTCATATGAAGTATACCTTTTTGCTTAAATCTCCTAGAGGGGAGATGAGGACAAATATAGTATGTCAAAAAGTAAGCCTTAGAATAAGGGGGGTAGATTTCTCCGCCAACCTCATTGTTTTGGAATAAAAAGGATTGGACATAATACATGGTATGGACTGGTTAAGGAATCATAATGATAATTCATTGTGCCACAAAATATGGTGAAGATGACAAATGAGGAAGGGGTCAACATAGAATTTGAATAATCTCAAAACACACCAAGGCAAGTGGAGCTGAATCAAATGGACGTGCAACAATTGAGGAAATTCTGGTAGTGTGTGAATTTTCATATGTGTTTTTGAATGAGTTGTCAAGTATACCACTTGATCGTGGCATAGGGTTCGTTATTGAATTAATACCTGGAACTGCACCTATAGCTAAGATGCCATATAGGATGCCTTCTATGGAGTTAGTGAAAGTGCATCTAGGCAATCCCTTGTGGGTTTTGGACGATTGATGACAAGCAAACGAGATCCTGATGAATTTATTGAGATGACTGCAGGATCAGCAAAATGAGATAGTTTGGTGCACTTAAAAAGGTGAAAAATTATGTGGTGTACAAAAGAGAAAAGCCTAACTATCAACTGAAGCGCAAATTAGATTAAATGTATAGGATGTGTGTGAGAGACACATCCCAAGAGCTCAAGTCTTTGCATAGGGGTAAAGGCTTAAAAACACCTAAAAACTCACTAAGCACTGTACTAGTCTGTTCATGGACCGGACTAGTCCGTTTAACTCTCTGTTGTCGAAGTACACTGCACCAGACTAGTTTGTCTACGGACCGGACTAGTCCGTTAACCTTTCTGGAATCCAATAACACAGTGCACCAGACTAGTCCGATCATGGACCTGACTAGTCCGTTCAAGTCTCTGTAAATCTTGTTCAGTGCACTCCGGACAAGTCCGTCTATGAGACAAGACTAGTCCGTTGAACTCTCTAGAGTGCAATTACACATAGCACTGGACAAGTCCGTTCTTGGATCAGACTAGTCCGTTCAACTCTCTGGAGTTGAGTTACACTGACACCAAAAAAGTTTGGACATCCACCGGATTAGTCTGGTATACCTCACATAATTAGGGTTTCAAGTGTGTTGCATTCCACGACGTCTTCTACACAGCACACTGGACAAGTCCAGTACCTAGTACAGACTAGTCCGGTCATCGGGAATTTTAACGATAACTTTTTGGAAACCCTATAAATAGGAGATGCACTACCCCACAATGATAACATTTGATTCCTACTATCAAAATCATAAACCCTAGTGCTACCAACTGTCCTGAGAGCCCAAAAACACATCTCCCAACACATCTAAAGTCCAAAAAGGTGAAAACCAATTGAACACTTAGATTTTGAATTGGGAGATCGTCGTCTTCACGTCATGAGCTTTTGTGGTTCGATCTCTTGACACTTGTACTCTCTCTTGTAATCGTTTCGAGTGTATTGGATCATCTTTTCATTGTAATTTTTGTGAGAGCCCCCAACGTGTGAGGTTGCCCCATTAACTCGATGATTGCCCGTGATAGTGGATTCAAGTCGGCCTTGTGTGGTGACTTGAAGAGGGAAAGGGTTTGAAGACACCCGACTCTGTGTGGGCTTCCTCAACGAGGCGTAGATCTCTTTGGTGAGATCGAACCTCGGTAAAAATTGGTGTCTCGTGTGCTTCTTTACTTTCACATCGTTATTATGGCACACAGTTCATCAATATCATAACTTGAATTGAAAATTGTTATTCACGTACAACTTTACGATGTAGATTGTAAATTCAAGTAATCTTATCAGTTGTTTACATTTCTGCTACTTAAAAGAATTTAAATCATGTTTAGATACATAATCAAATCGGCATACACAAGGTACACCTGACTAGTCCGCGCACACAACCGAACAAGTTTGGTAAATCAAGTTTTTGACCGTTTGATTAATTGTGAAGGAAATTTTGAATGCCTATTCACCCCCTCTAGGTGATGAGTAAAATTATGAGGCCCAATCTTCTGAAAGGTAATGGATAAGTCGATTTATGTGGAGATCTTGACGTTGATGATCCGAGGCTCTCGAGTAGAACACGAAAAACCCCTGCAATCACTACACCACCGCTCCGTTGGTTATCAACCGTGCTGCACACGATTGACCTCGCCAAGAAGGCTAATCCCTGCAAGTGCAACTGAGAACACAAGCAAGAACAAGGTAGAAACGATCTAAAATCGCGAAGTTGGGGTCTCACAAACCGTAGAACGGCGATATTATTGATCTAAGCAAAACCTCATTGTTCATGGCGGCTACTATGGAGTATATATAGGTCGGAGGACGTCCAATGGGGTGTTGGGGTCGTGACCTAACCCTAAGATACGAAAATAATGGACTTAGACTTGATACAAGGCCCAATGGCCCAATACGGTGGCACAGCACCCTGACAGATTCTAAACTTGATTTTGTTTCGACGATTCCCGTCGACTCCAAAATAATTTTAACATGGGACTAGAACCATTGGAAAGGTTATACTCTCCCCTTTCCGTGCATATGTAGAACGTCTAAAACGGAGTTCGTATGCGTCCTGGGCATCCGTTTTAGTGCGTACTGCTTCTGGACTCCGAGTTGGACACGATTTTGAGTTTGGCTCGGTTTCCACCTTATTTGAACGAATTATCTGGTCCTCCACGGCCCTAATATTTCCTCCAACTACTCCTTGAACCTCTCCATAGATCCTAATCACAATTAAATAATTAGGTAGCAATATATGCTCAAAAACATATAAGGAAACATATAAGAACGAGCTCACCTCTGAAATTAATTGTTGTGTATGAACTCTATTGATTGCATCTTGTATGTTCAATGGAGTGTTGTTTGTATCCATAGAAGTGATGTCCTCATCATCCTCCCCTTCTTGAAATGGAGTCGTCCTCGACTCAAGTTCATCTCATCTCATGTGTTGGTCCAAATGTGCAACGCCATCAAATCTTCTTGTATGCATGAATGGAGGAGGCCAAGGTGGTGGACGACATAGTGCGTCATCTTGATCTTGTCCATCAAATAAGAGTGCACATTCACTTGAGCCAGGATCCCAAATAAATAAAAATTGTGTCATGTTTGTAGGTGCAATAATAATGTGCATGATCTCATCATTCTCCCCTTCTTTATGACAAGCCGTCCTCGGCTTGCTCGTATGCCCAGCAGAGAGGCTTGATTTGAGGTAGAATGAGTGTTGTCCATAATGCACAACCACAGTGAATTATTCTTTTGTTGTCCCTGCTGCAAGGAAAAAATACTAGAAAAACTTGACAAGACATTATTAGTGTTAGTACATTCGTTTACTTGACCATGTAGTTGCAACACAAAAGGAGCTTCCTCATTTGAACATATGTAAACTTTATGCACCATAAACAAACCACTATGTCCATATTTGACTATAGCATGAAAAATATTTCTACTTAACAAAGGCAATTCAGATTGAGAAAATATTATCTTCTCTACGATATCTAGATCACAAAGAGTGTGAAATTCAATATAGTCCAAAGTATTTAGAGAAGACAACAATTTCAGCTCATCCCTTTCACATGTAATTGGAATCAAATGCTTAATTTCAGCACAAGTGAGTGATAAAGTATCAAATTCATTTGATTGTTCTAGCATAGGTACAATATATTTATCAGCACATAACTCTTTCTTAGCGCAACGATCAACAGGAAAATCAATATGTGATAATGGTGTATAAATAAACGATTCTAATAGTTGCTCCTCAAAAATAGCATGATTGGTGGAAAAATTCGGAACATCCAAAAACTTCTCACCTTCAGTATTTGTAGAATGTTTTGCCTTACCATTTTCAGCAGTAATTTCGAGTGCATTATGAGTTGATCCATCTAAAGTTTCACAAGTGTTGTTAAAAGCCTCGTTCTCTTTTGCATCATCTATATTATTTTCTATATTGTCCTGCAAAACGTTAGACACAAAAGGAGGTACAACAATAAATTTCTCCTCAAATTGATGCACCTCATCTTTGCAATTAGATACATCTATAAAAGTTTCTCGCATACAAATTTTCATATCCTTCCATGTTCGAGGTTTTTCTAAATCATTTAAATTGTTCCACCAAGTTAATGCACAACCTACTAATGCACTTGTAATATTTCTAATCTTTCTCCTCTCACACATATGATATTGTCCAAAAATTTTATCCAACTCTATTTCCCAAGCAATATATTCATCAAAACCAAAACCATCACAAGAAGGAAGAGATGAGAGAATGTAATAACTTCTTGTGGAAGGTGTCGTAAAGGTGGTCTGAATGTCATGTGAAACCTTGGTTGATGTTTGATTTTGAGTGAGCAACTCCATCGTCGTCTTCATCATGTCAATCATCTCCGCATATAATGCATGATTCTTGCTTTTACCTGACATTGTTAGTAGCAAACAAAAGACAACAAAAAATATGTTATCCCTATCAACTACGTAGGATAATGGCAAAGTGGAAGTAGAATCACACACTCTCAAGCGTCTTACCACGCTCTTACAAGTTTTCTTACCGACACTGCAGGTGGCAAACGGTGACCGGTATGATGAAACCAATGAAGCGTGGGACAATTGCAAAGGTGTATCGATTATACTCAAGAGTAAAGTGTAGCAAGGATTAGACCCAATGAAATCATATAGTAAAGTTGCATAGGTGTCCAAAGTACTTGTCGAAGTTGCTGGCCTAAATGTGTTCCTAGTAGTTCAAGCTAGCAAGACATGAGACAAAACTAGATGACACCAAGAATGCAAGCACTTCTATTTTTTTTGTTGTTTTTTTATACTTTTTTGTGCTTCTTTTGTATCTTGTTTTGCACTTTCCTTTTTCTTTTTTTTCCTTTTTTTCAGAATGAGCTTGCAAAAGAAGAACACGATGAAAAACAATCAAAGATATCTCGTGGGTCTGTCACAGATTTTCTGCTCAATCGTTCAAGGACAAATAGGCATACTCAGAGACTCCAAATAGAAAAACTTACAACAGAAAGATTGTATATATATCTCTCCTCTTTCAATATATGGAAGAACTATTTTGGACAAGAGCAATAGGAGATATTGCCCCCGAAATACAGACTGTTCAGAATTTCTAGGTCAACAACAGATTCGGATCTAATGCAATTTCGTCCTCAATAACTCTATTTTCTGGGAATCTATTGAATACAAAAGTTATAGATAACTTCTTAAGTTTTCTTGGAAGTACAAGAACACAAATATCCGAGTTCATATGGGCGAGATATGATGAAAATACTGAACTAGACAGAGATGAATCTAATCTGGACGTGATGACGTGATTCAAAAGGATGGATCAACACAATGCAAAACTCAAACTAAGACTAAAAACACTTCTAAACGAGCAATATGACTCAACCACGGACACAAACTCAACAAAACCAAACTGAATAACAAAGTTGCAAAGGCTCAATGTGGTTTGGACAAAGTAATGAACAGATCTACTAAACTGCAAGTTTTTTTGTGACTTTTTTGTGGACTCTAGGTATGAAAAACAAAACTGCTCTGATACCAATTGATGAGTAAAATGATGAGGCCCGATCTTCCGAAAGGTAATGGATAAGTCGATTTATGTGGAGATTTCAACGTTGATGATCCGAGGCTCTCGAGTAGAACACGAAAAACCCCTGCAATCAGTACACCACCACTCCGTTGGTTATCAACCGTGCTGCACACGATTGACCTCGCCAAGAAGGCTAATCACTGCAAGTGCAACCAAGAACACAAGCAAGAACAAGGTAGAAACGATCTGAAATCGCGAAGTTGGGGCTCACAAACCGTAGAACGGCGATATTATTGATCTAAGCAAAACCCCATCGTTCATGGCGGCTACTATGGAGTATATATAGGTGGGAGGACGTCCAAGGGGGTGTTGCGGTCGTGACCTAACCCTAAGATACAAAAATAATGGACTTAGACTTGATACAAGGCCCAATGGCCCAATACGGTGGCGCAGCACCCTGACAGATTCTAAACTCGATTTTGTTTTGACGATTGCCATCAACTCCGATAGAATTTTAACATGGTACCAGCGCCATTGGAATGGTTATCCTCTCCCCTTTCCGTTCATATGTAGAACGTTTAAAACGGAGTTCGTATGCGTCTTGGGCGTCCGTTTTAGTGTGTACCGCTCCTGGACTCCGAGTTGGACACGATTTTGAGTTTGGCTCGGTTTCCATCTTATTTGAACGAATTCTCTGGTCCTCCACATCCCTAATACTTCCTCCAACTACTCCCTGAACCTCTCCATGGATACTAATCATAATTAAATCATTAGGTAGCAATCTATGCTCAAAAACATATAAGGAAACATATAAGAACGAGCTCACCTCTGAAATTAATTGTTGTGTATGAACTCTATTGATTGCATCTTGTGTGTTCAATGGAGCGTTGTTTGTATCCATAGAAGTGATGTCCTCATCACTAAGCCACATTGAATTGGTATCAGATCAAGGTTCTCCATCAACAAGACTCACCGCTCGGAGAGATCGATGGCCTCGGAGGAGAAAAATGAGATCCCAAAAGTGCTCAACACCGAGGAAGAGCGTAAAACTTTGATGTACTAAGAGAAAATCCACATGATGATGAAGAAGTACATCAATTGAAGGCACTTCTGAGGAAGAAAATGCTGGAACAAAAGGAAAAAGAAGAAGAGAAGACAACGAGGAGTGGTCATCATGACTACTCCCGATATCCTTACAATTATAATCGTCTTAATTCAAATAATCACTATCTTTCTATTCCCATGGTAAAGCCTCCGCAATTTGATGGCAACGACTACACCATGTGAATATACAATATAAAGATGCATCTAATCTCTTTGAATCCTAGCCTTTGGCATATCGTGTGCGCAGGTGTAGATATCCCGAACACGGATGAAGAACTCACTCCAGAACAAGAACAAGAAATTTACCGCAACGGACAAGCCATTGCAGTGATCACATCATCATTGAGCAGGGAGGAGTTCACAAGGATTGATGGATTTGAAAGCATAAAAGAGATCAGGGATACACTTAAAACAAGCCATGAAGGAAATAGGTCAGTCCGAGAAGCCAAAATTGAGATGCTTGAAGGAGAGTTGGGGAGATTTGCTATCGAGGATGGCGAATCACCTCGGGACATGTACAACCGGATGAAGGCGATTATCAACAAGATTCGCGCCTATGGAAGCAAGAAATGGACTGACCATGAGATGGTTAAAAGGATGATTAAAGCCTTTATGCCAAGAAATGTCACATTATGCTCAATGATCCGAGAAAGCCCTGGGTTCCACAAAATGACCCCAGATGAGCTAATTGGCAAGATCATAAAGCATGAGATGATGAGAAGGAAGCCCAATACGTCAAAGATCTAGCTGAGCTCACCTCCTCCAAAAAGAAGGAAGGTGCTCTCAAAGCAACTTGCAAGCCTAAAGGAAAAGAAACTCGTGAAGCTCAAGATGAAGAAGATACAAGTGACATGAGCATTGAGCTAGATGATGAAGGGATGTTACTCTTCATGAACAAGTTCAAGCACATGACGAAAAGAAGACATGGCGGCAACTCAAATGAAGGGAAGAGCAAGGAAAAAGGAAAATCCAAGGATCGACGCACCTGCTATAACCGTGGTGAGTACGGTCACTTCATGGTTGACTACACCTATGAAGAAAGTAAGAGGAAGAAAGAAAATAAGCCTCAAGAGAAGAAGATCTTCAGAAAAAGGCGACAAGCTCATCAAGCGCACATCGGCAAGGAGTGGTGCTCAAATGACGAGTCCTCCTCCGATAAAGAAGAGAAGATGAGCACCATTGCCATCAAGAAACCCACTAAGAGATCTACACTCTTCGCAAACATGGGAGGATGGGACACACACAATCACACTTGCCTTATGGCCAAAGAGGGCAAGAAAAAGGTTCGACTTACTCCCCCTTCGCTAAATTCCTCTATTGATGATTTCACTACAAGAAACGTGTAAACGGACGCTGGACTTATAACTATCGGTTATCTACTAAAGCCGATGGCTATAATTGATAGCTGTCGGTCTACCGATGGTTTTAACCGACACCTTTAAATCGACGTTTTTACCTTTTAAAGCTGTTGGAAACGACGCATATAAAGCTTATAACCATCGGTTTCAAATGGCTGACGCCTTTATATTTATATCTGTCGATTGTGTCAGACCGACACCTTTACTTTTCTTATGACCGTTGACCACCATCACACCGACGCTTTTAATACAACTACACACAAAAAAAACAACCACTCATCACGTTTTCCAACATCCCCTCTGCTGCCGAGGCTCACCGCAGAGCACCGACGTGTCATCGCCGGGAACTCCAAGCTGAAATGGTGGCCGAAGCCTTAACAAACTAGCCGACACTCCACGACATTTATATTAACAAGTTTGGAATCATACAACAAGACAAAAGTTATGTACATATACAACCAAAAGCTGAAGCGCAACAAGCAGATCTGGGTTTTCAAACAAAAAAAATAAGGACAACGCAGAACGTTGCTTGCCGCCGCCGCCACATCGTTGATGTCACCAGAACTCCAAGCAAGCTGTAGGAGTCGACAGAACTGTGGAGGCTGAGCGAGTCAGTCGTGGAGCCTGTGCCTTCTGGAGGCCGCACCGCTGCGCCGCTGGAAGGTCGCGCCGAGAAGCCGCCTGGGAGGTCGAGCTCGCGCAGGGAAGCCGCCGCGTCGTGTGAGAGGTCGTCGTTCCGCCGGGACCCCGCGATGGTAAGCCGCCTGGGAGTTCAAGCGAGCCACCAGAGAGGTCGCTCCGTGGAGAACTCGACGCCGAGACCCCACGCCGCCAGGACGTCGTGCCGGGAAGCCGCATTGGAGGCTGCACCATGGAGCTCATGCCAGGAAGCCGCTGTGCCGTGGGAGAGACCGCCGTGCTGGGGTTGTTTGATGGAGAGGCGGCGACTGAGGATTCCTGCTAGGGTTATTTGCTGGAGTGCCATATGTGCTAGGGTCTGGATGATCCCATCCTGTGGACGTGGTGGTTAAAAAAGAATCAGGGGAGGAATCTGGGAAGTAAGGCCGTCGGCCTTAAAACTGCAGCCCGACGTGTTTGTGAATAAAAAAAGCTTTTTCGGAAATAGAGCCGTCGGTGTTAGTTTCCTTTCTGACACATTTAGGTGTTGAGGTTACAGCCGTCGGTGAAGGAGTGCTCCCCGACGTTTATAAATTTATTACTGTCAGTTATTTACCTATTCCGAAATTTTTATTTATGAATGTCGGTCACTGTAGTACCGACATTTTTACGGTATTTATATGTGTCGGCCCCGGCGTTTATAAAATGATTGACGCCCTATTGTTGTTTTTTTAGTGTTTTGATAGCTCTAGTGAAAATGATGAGATGTTTAGGGGATTAAGTAAAACTGTACTAAAGAAAATGAAAATTCGGATGAAATCTTTGAGAAGGAGGAGCTTGTCAACTGATAGGAAAATATCCTCATGCGTGAAACGAAGAGATATCAAGAGGTTGAGAAACTCCTTGAGCTCGAAAGAGAGAAGAACAAGTAACTTGAGCATGAGCTAGACTTGAGTAAGGAAACTTACTCAAAGCTAGAAGACTCACACGTTGCAATCAAGGATAAACTTGCTAACTTGTTAAAAGTTAACAAGATTATTTAGGTGCAAGTTTAGTCGCTCAAGCAAAGTGACTCCTCTTCCTCCAAAAGCTCACCTTCCAAAGGTGTAAGCTCAACAACTATTGCAACTTGCACATGTTCTATTAAGAAAAATACTGTCAAACCTGATTCTTCTACTTCTCATGCAACGCATCCTTCCCAAAGTGGCATCTTTGACAAGGAGGAGATCAAATATGCAAGTAGCGCATATATGGTCACTAGACCTCCTAACATCAAAGATGGTCTTGGGTTTGACAAGAATAAACACATGTCCATGCTAAGAAGAGAATCAGTTTTGTAAGGAAAAATCGCATAAATATGACTTGCAAATATTGTTTCATAGCTTTGATGCTTCCTATGTTCTTATGAAAGACAAAGTTGGAAATGTGTTTGCCAAATATGCAGGGCCACACCACAAGAATTCCAAAACTTGTGTGTGGGTGCCCAAGACTCTTGTAACTAAACTGAGAGGACCCAAGCAAGCTTGGGTACCTAAAACCAAGGAATTATTCTGTTTTGCAGGCCTACTCCTTCGGTGGATCAAAATGGGTGCGAGACAGCGGATGCACCAACCACATGAACAGAGAGAGGAATATGTTCGTGAAGTATGAGCACAATGCAGAACCAAGTGAGGGTATATACTTTGGAGACAACAGCCAAGGAAAGGTCCTTGGTAGCGGTAAAATTGAAATATCTTCTCGACATACTCTGTTGAATGTTTTACATGTAGATTCTTTAAATTATAACCTTCAGTCATTACCTTAGCTATGTGACAAAAGGTTATAACTGTTTATTCACTAATGAGGGGTGATCATTTTTATAAGAAGTGATGGCTCGATTGCATTCAAGAGAATGTTGAAGGGAAAGCTTTATCTTGTTGACTTCAACAAAGATAAAGCCAAACTCAACACTTGCTTGGTTGCTAAAACTAACAAGGGATCGCTGTGGTATAGATGGCTAGCCCAAGTTGGGATGAGAAATTTGCAGAAACTTCTAAAAGGTGGTCACATGCGAGGTCTAATGGATGTTGTCTTTGAGAAAGACAGGCCGTGCAGCGCTTGCTAGTTGGGAAAACAAGTTGGAGCACTGCACCCCGCCAAGAATGTGATGACTACCATAAGACCGCTAGAACTTCTTCACATGGACCTTTTCAGTCCAATTGCTTACATAAGCATCGGTGGTAACAAATACGGTTTAGTCGTTGTTGATGATTTTTCAAGATTCACCTGGGTATTTTTCTTGTATGATAAATCAGAACCTCAGGGAATCCTCAAGAAGTTCCTAAAAAGTGCTCAAAACGAATTCTTATCAATCGTGAAGAATATTAGGAGTGACAACGGAACAGAATTCAAAAATACGCAAGTTAAACGATTCCTTGATGAAGAAGGGATCAAGCACGAGTTTTCAGCACCCTACTACCCTCAACAAAATGGGGTGGCTGAAAGGAAAAATAGAACGCTGATTGAAATGGCGAGGACAATGTTGGATGAATACAAGACATCTGACCGGTTTGGGGCTGAAGCGGTGACCACTTCATGTCACGCCACAAATCGGTTGTATCTTCACCGACTCTTGAAGAAAATGCCATATGAGCTTCTTACCTGTAACATCCAAATGTTTAATATTTCAAAATTTTTGGTTGTAAATGTATTATTCTGAACAAGAAACCTAGTACTTTGATGTTCACATCAAAATCTGATGAAGGATTCTTGCTCGGTTATGCTTTGAACATATATGCCTATCGTGTCTTCAACAAAGTCTCTGGCCTTGTTGAAGTAGCACGTGACGTAGTATTCGATGAGACTAACGGCTCCCAAGTGGAGCTAGCAAGTTGATAAGTTTGTTCTAGATCAAGAAGAAGCCCCATGTGAAGCGTTGATAAGAATGGAACTTGGTGATATTCTACCTCAAGAACAACCACAACACTCAAGTGCACAAGATGAACCTCAACAAGGAAGCAAAGATCAAGGGGGAGCTCATGCACAAGATCAAAATCAGGAAGATCCATACAACCACGGAAGCAATGATTTAGGGGGAGACAATGACAATGAAGACAATGAAGAGCTAGCAACTTCACAAGTCCCTTACCGAAGAGTACATCAGAGTGTGCAAAGAGATCATCCCGTCAACAACATCATTGGAGATATAGCTAAGGGAGAAACTACTTGATCACGTATTGCAAATTTTTGTGAATATTAATCTTTTGTATCTTTTTTGGAACCATATAGGGTAGAAGAAGCCTTACAAGATCCAAATTGGGTTATGGCAATGCAAGAGGAGTTGAACAACTTCAAGAGAAATAAAGTATGGGAACTGGTGGAAAGACCAAAGGCGAAAATCGTTGGAACCAAATGGGTCTTTTGAAACAAACAAGATGAACATGGTGTGGTAACGATAAATAAAGCGAGACTTGTGGCTAAATATTACTCACAAGTCGAAGGTTTGGACTTCGATGAAACATTCGCTCTCGTAGCTATACTTGAGTCCATTCGTATTTTATTGGCATATGATGCTCACCATAATTTCAAGTTGTATCAAATGAACGTCAAAAGTGCCTTCCTCAACGGTCCTATCAAGGAGGAAGTGTACATGGATCAACCATCAGGATTTGAAGATCAAGAGTACCCCAACCATGTATATAAACTGTGTAAGGATCTCTATGGCCTCAATCATGCTCCTCGAGCTTGGTATGAGTGCGTTAGAGATTTTTTGACTCAAAATGACATTAAAATTGGAAAAGATAATTATATACTGTTCACAAAACACTGTTATGATCATCTATTTGTATGCCCAATCTATGTTGATGATATTATCTTTGGATCTACTAATAAGTCTTTTTGTGAAGAGTTTAGCAAGATTATGACAGATAGGTTCGAGATGTCGATGATGGGTGAATTGAAGTTCTTTTTGCGATTCCAAGTGAAGCAATTAAGAGAGGTCAAGTTTATAAGTTAAACCAAGTACATACAGGACATCCTGAAGAAGTTCAATATGGACAAGGCCAAGCCCATCAAGAAACCCATGGTGACTAACGAACATCTCGACCTTAATGAATATGGTCCAAATGTGGATCAAAAGGTATATCGGTCTATGATTGGCTCATTACTCTATTTATGTGCATCTAGGCCAAATATTATGCTTAGTAAATGCATGTGTGCAAGGTTTCAAGCCGCACCTTAAGAGTGCCACTTAATAGCTATAAAATGAATCTTAAGGTACCTTGTGCACACACCCAACTTAGGCCTTTGGTATCCTAAAGGATCCAAGTTTAACTTGATAGGTTATTCCGATGCCGATTATGTAGGATGCAAAGTCAATAGAAAGAGCAAGTCGGGAACCTGTCAATTTCTTGGCAGATCCCTAGTTTCATAGTCATCTAAAAAGCAAAACTTCATTGCTCTTTCCACAGCCGAAGCAAAGTATGTCGCAGCCAATAGTTGTTGCGCAAAACTACTTTGGATGTGACAAACTCTAAGGGACTATGGTTACAATCTGAACCATATTCCACTCCTATGCGATAATGAGAGTGCTATAAAAATTGCACAGAACCCAGTAGAGCACTCAAGAACTAAGCACATAGATATTCGTCACCATTTCCTAAGAGATCATTCATTAAAAGGTGATATTGAAATTTCACATGTTAGGACTGAAAAACAACTTGCAGATACTCTTATCAAGCCATTATATGAGAAAAGGTTTTGTGAGCTCATAAATGAGCTAAACATACTTGACTCTCGAAATATGGCTTGAAACACTACACATCTTATTGTGATTTCAAAGTTTACTCATTCTTGCCGAAATTTCCACCTTATCTCGATTTTCTCTAGAAAACTATTTAAATGAGTAAATCTTGGTGAATTATGGCCATTGTATGATTGTTGAGTGCTTACTGGTCATGTTCATCAGAGTTATTTGAGAAATAATGTCCCTTAGATCACTATTAGATCAAATAATCAAACCCCAGTTTTTTCAGCTTGGTTCTGTCCTGTTGACATCGTACTTGTCCGGGGTCAGCACCAGACTAGTCCGTTCATACAAACTAGTCCAAACCTAGTCCGTTGCATCGGACTTGTCCAGGGTCTACCGGACTAATCCGGTTTCATCGGGGTCCTTGACATTTTCTCTTTACCCCCCCCCCCCCGAGCTCCAAGGGCAATTTCCACATATAGTCACAAAAAATGCAGAATTCTCCAAGGGAAATCTCCTCCTCAGTGCGGAGCTCGTACACTCCGGACTAATCCAGCCCCAAGTCCGCTCCTTCAACGCGAATCTGCATCTTTTCGGTAAAATTCTCCTCAAACCCTAGCTCTCAACTTTTCTTGATTCTAGCTTGATTCCTTCAATTCTTAGGGCATACATTACTTATCTAGATGTACTCCTACCATTTCCTAGTCCTTGTGCATCAATTCGAGGTATATTTGGTTCAAATAGGAAAAGTTAGGGTTCTTATGCCAGATCGGACTAGTTTGGTGTCTTGGTGCGCACAAGTCCGCACTCTAAAAACAGACAAGTCTGGCATCTGACATTTGAACTTCTAAATTCCTATTTGCACTGAGTCTTTAATCCATTCTTATCTAAACCTTCATCCTCCTTGTCAGGCACAATGTCTTCAAGTTCCGAGGACAATTCATTTCACTATGATGAAGAGGTACAACATGCTCGAGTGCAAAGAGCAAAGGAGAGGGTGATGAAGAAAAGACATGATGTCAATGTCCATTCTCCTTCCGACGACTCTCTTCCTAAGAGAAGGAGAGTGGTAGTGAGAAAGGCTCAGGGCAAGAATGCTGCTGAAAGATCATTGGGGCCCAAGAGAACATTGAACAAGGGCAAAGGACTTGCTAGTGGATCCATTGGCCCATTGAAGATGAAAGCTCCTACTCATCGAAACAGACATCCCTCTAGTGTTGATTTCACTGGCAAAGGTGGTGAGCTAGCTGACAAATTCAGGAAGGTAGAAGTCTATGGTCAGCCCAAACTGTCAGCTGATCCCAGATCCTAGAGCAATTTCCATGTTTATTACTATGAGCGTGTGTATCTAAAGCTGAAGAGCCCAGTTATTGAAAGCCAATGGGTAGACATCACTCACCTTCAGTGCAAGAGATGTCAAGCCTATCAAGAGGTTCTGGAAGCCTTGGAGCTGCGTGGACTGAGGGTAGTCTCTTTTCAGTGGGACTGGAACATTAAGGTCATCACTCAATCCTACTCTACTCTTTATTTTGCTCGTGATGACAGTGACAGGATGATTTGGATGACCCATGGAGCACAGTACAGTGTCACCTATGAGGAGTTTGCAAGAATTCTTCACCTGGAAGAATCTCTGGAGAATGACATCATTATCCACAATCTGAAGCCTATGGAGAAATATCAACTTGACTTTCTCTATGATACAAAGATGCAATTCAAGTCTCCAACTACGAAGTACATGAATCCCTTCATTGTTGTTCTCAACAGGATCCTGAGGAAGACCATTGCTCCCAAAGAGGAAGATGCAAGGACCATTCAGGGCACCCTCAGAACATTGATGAAGGCGATAAGCAGGAAAAGGACCTTCAATGTCTTTGAGTACATATACAGTGACATTGTCAATATCTCCATCACTCCTAACAGATCCTGTGGCTATGCACCTTACATCATGTATATGATTGAAAAGGTGACAGGACTGGAATTTGTCATGGACGTGCCTCATACCAAACATAGGCCCCAGAAGCCTACCATCTACACTGTTCCTTCTGCTCCCAGCTCACTCAGAGAGGAAAGAAGATCCAAGAAGCCTCAAGAGGGATCAAGATCTGAGGTTGCTGCTCCTTCTCCTACACCTCCTATAGAGTCATCAAGTGGAGTGTTGAAGATGCTATCATCCATCTTTGCCTCTTGTCGCAAAGTGGAAATCAAGAAGCACAAGGAAAGTCTGGCCAGGAAGAAGCATCAAAGATATGTAAAGGCCAACATCAAAGCCATCTGTCACAAGCTAGAGATGGAGCCAATAGGGTCACTTCAGATTTCATAAGACATAGAAGAAGATTTTACATAAATGCCTCCTCTACCTGAGCAAGAGTTGGCCTCATTTGGACCCGCTGGTACCTCTGCTTCTCCTCCTCCTCCTCAAGCACCTGAAGATGAAGAAAAAGATGAATAGAGGGCTGAGAGTGAGAGAGGCAGTGACGATGAGTGATTCCACTCAATTTTTCCCTTTTTGGTGCCTTGATGCCAAAGGGGTAGAGATTGAGACTAGTTGTCTAGGATAAGCCATTAAGGATCTGTGATCAAGGACATGTACTCATTTCCAATCAATTGTAATTTATTTCAATGTGTGATGCTTAGTTAATGTTAATGTGATTATTATTGCAATGACTGTCAAATGCTTATATTGCCTATCACATATGTTGACCACACACATGTTAGGAACCTTATCATAAAGAGTGCATATATGTGAGAAGCTTTTTGTGATTATTCATTATTCTCAAATATGAACACTTTATGAAAATCAAATTTTTACTCTTAATTGTGAAATCTCAATTGGATGTCATCAATTTAAACGAGGAGTAGATCTCTTTGGTGAGATCGAACCTCGGTAAAAATCTATGTCTCGTGTGCTTCTTTACTTTTGCATCTTTATTAGGGCACATAGTTGATCAATATCATAACTTGAATTGTATAAAAAAATCACGTACAACATCACGCCATAGATTGTAAATTAAAGTAATTTTATCTGTTGTTTACATTTCCGCTGCTTAAAAGAATTTAAATCCCATTTAGATACTTAATCACATTTGCATACCCCATGCACACCGGACTAGTCCGCCCACACAACCGGACAAGTCCGGTCAATCAAGTTTTTGACCATTTGATTAAGTGTGCAGGAATTTTTCAAAGCCTATTCACCCCCCTCTAGGCCACATTCAGTTAGCAGAGCTCAAGAAGCAAATTCAAGAGCAGCTAGAGAAGGGTTTCATACGCCCAATCTCTTCACCTTGGGGAGCCCCAGTGCTCTTCGTAGATAAGAATGATGCAACCTAGAGTATGTGTGTGGACTATCGGTCTCTCAGCAAGGTGACAATCAAGAACAAGAACAAGTACACGTTGCCCCGTATAAAGGAGTTGTTCGACCAAATGAAGGGTGCCTGTGTATTCTCCAAAATTTACTTGAGGTTGGGTGACTTTAAGATGAAGATTAGACCATCAACATAACCAAAACGGCTTTTCGGACACGGTATGGACCCTATGGGTACACCGTTATGTCTTTTGGATTAACGAATGCACCATCTTACTTTATGTACCTCATGAACAAGATCTTCATGGAATATTTGTATAAATTCGTCATGGTGTTCATTGATGACATTATGATCTACTCGAGAAGCGAGGAGGAGCATGAGGAGCATTTGAGACTCACATTGCAGAAACTGAGGGAGCACAAATTATATGCCAAATTCAGCAAGTGTCAATTTTGGTTAAGGGAAGTATCATTTTTTGGGACATATCATCTCCAGAGGAGGAGTATCGATTGACCCGGGAAAAGTGCGAGATGTGTTGAAGTGGGAACCACCGCAGAATTTGAAGGAAATTCGGAGTTTTCTCGGAACGGCTGGATATTACTATCGGTTCATCAAGGATTCCTCCAAAATAGCTAAGCTCATGACTGAATTATTAATGAAGGGAAAAGCATTCCAATCGACTCAAGTTTGTCAAAACAGTTTTGAGATGTTAATGAAGAGGTTAACCACCGCACTAGTTTTGGCTTTGCACGATGTGAGTAAGAGTTTCGATATTTATGGTGACACTTCAAGACAAGGGCTTGGACGTGTGGTCATGGGAGAAGTTAATGTGGTAGCCTATGCATCGAGGCAATTGATGAAACATGAGCAGAGTTATCCTACGCATGATCTAGAACTTGGAGCCGTAGTGCATGCCTTTAAGATATGGAGACATTACATTCTTGGTCATAGGAGTGAGATTTACACAGATCACAAGAGTCTCAAGTACATATTCAAAAAAACGAACTTCAATTTGTGGCAACGAAGATGGATGGAGGTCATCAAGGATTATGATGTCGGAATCAACTCTCACTCGGGGAAGGATAATGTAGTGGTCGATGCTTTGAGTCAGAAAGGAGTAAGCCACCAACTCATGATTAGAGAGTTGCCATCCGAGCTATGCAAAGAGTTTGAACGGTTGAATCTTGGATTTGTGAATGAAATGGGAATAAATGAAGTTAAATCCGACTTTGGAACAAGAAATCTAAGAAGGTCAAACTAAGGATGAGGAAATCAAGGAAATCAAGGAAAGGATCCAAAATGGGAGATAATTCAGATTTGATGAGGATGGCAATGGCACTCTATGGCTTGGCAAAAGAATTGTTGTGCTTAATGTAAAGCAAATTCGAGAGACGATATTAAAGGAGGCACATGACTCGCCTTATTCAATTCATCTTGGTTGTACAAAGATGTACAAGAACTTGAAAACTTGTTGGTGGGATATGATGAAAAAGGACATAGCGACGTATGTTGCATTATGTGATGTGTGCCAACGAGTGAAGGCTGAACACCAAAGGGCAGCTGGATTATTGTAGCCATTGAAAATTCCAAAGTGGAAGTTGTTAGAAATCGATATGGACTTGATAGTTGGATTAACGCGAACCCAGTCCGGCTATGACTCCATATGGGTTATTGTCAATCTATTGACGATATCTGCTCATTTTATTTCTGTCAAGACCAAGTATACCGTTGCACAGTTAGCTGAGTTGTACATGGAGAAAATTGTATGCCGGCACGGAGTACCTAAGAAAACAGTGTCTGACCGAGGTTCTTAATTCACCTCTAGGTTTTGGGAGAAACTGCATGAAGCTATAGGTATCAGGTTAAATATCAGCTCAGCATATCACCCGCAAACTGATGGGAAAACCGAGATGACCAACAAAATATTAGAAGACATGTTGAGAGCTTGTGCCTTGAAGCATGGACACGGCTGGGAAAAGCTTGTCGTATAATGAATTCTCGTTTAACAATAGTTACCAAGCCGGCTGGAAAATTTCACCCCATGAAGCACTATACAGGAGGAAGTGTAGGACACCTTTGATTTGGAATGAGACAGGGGGGAACTAAGTATTTGGTCCTAATGTGTTACAAGAAGCTGAAAGGCAAGTTTAGTTAATTCGCGAAAACCTAAGAGCTACTCGATCAAGACAAAAGGGCTACGTGGATAATAGGCGAAGAGTGCTATCTTTTAAAGTTGATGTAAAGGCCCTAAATTCAAAGTACAAAGTCATATAGGAGACTGTAAAAGTTGAATGGGAAAATGAAATCAAACTGGAAACTGAAAAAATCGGAAAAGGAAATCAAATTGGAAACTGAAAAATCAAACCAAGTCATACTTCAATGAATGGAATTCAAAAGTTCAAATTTAGCTCTTGTTCAAACCTTGCCAAATTAAAAATCTGAGTTCACCAATAAATTCCAAATATTCCAAATAGTCTCTCTGCCATGTTTCTGGAGCTCATTTGCTATTTAATTCAGTGGCTCCGTTGAATTCAATTCAAATTCAAATTTGAATTTCAGTTGAACCTTGATTAATTCAAAGTTTTGATTTCAGAATCATATTCCAGCTAGGTAGTTGAGCCTATCCACAAATTTTCATGAATTTTGGACATTAGTTGGTAGGATATTTGTTTCACCAGAAAAGGGATGAGTATGGAATTGTGGGGCCCACTATCCAGTGACCCAAACTCGAGCGGTTCCACTGTTTTCACAGTGGCGACACCTCCCGGCATGCAAGCCACGGAGCTGCTTGCTTGCTTGCGCCGTGGCCGGTTCTCCTCGCCTCCCTCTGTGTATTTATACCCCTCCTGGCTGCCAGCGTCGAGTTCCTGTTTCGTTTTGCCTTCCCATGCCGCAGTTCTGCTCTGTTGTGGCTCTTGCTGTCGCCCCTTCTAGCTCTGAGTCCAGACCGAGTTGCGCCCGAGTGCAACAGCAAAAAGGTGCACCAAGCTTCCCTCTAGTCTCTGGTACAATCGTTTCCTTCGTCCCTTGCTTCTTACCCTCATATTTGAAGTTTTCCCGAAGCTCGTGGTGAAGCCGCCGGGAAACCCTCTGCTCCATCGTTGCTAGCACTCCCCAAGCCGCATTACACCTCCACTCCAACAGCAAAAAGGATTGCCATCACGAGCTCTTTCTCACGGTAAAAGCCGTGCCTCCTTTCCTTATGTATCGAGCGCATGGTTTGAGTTTTACTGACACTAGTTCATTTGGAGATTCCTAGGTCATCAATTTAATTCCATTTCTACGTGCAACGATTCTTCAATCCAATGAAGGATTATATTTTATACCTCCTAGCGCACCAGCTCACCGAAAATGAAGGGAAGTCATCGAGAGACGAGGTCGGATTTCAAGTTTTCACCGCCGCCAATGAAAACCCATCGGTCCACCGGCAAAGTCGATGTTGCCGGCGATTTCATCTTGTTTGCACCCTTTAGTTATCTTCACCATGCTCCTAGGTACGTTCCCATCATTTTCCCGAGCTTCTTGCACCATTCCCGAGCGATTCCAGCCATCGCCGAAACCCTAGCTTCGCCGCCGCCGTCGCGCACGGTATTCCTGCCATCGCCGTCGTTCGGCGACCCCTCCATCCTGCTCAGCACCTTGGAAAATGGTTAGGCGGCGAGTGGGAAGAAGAGAGAAGGCCGGGAAGGCCAAACTGGTGAACTCACCGGCGCGCCGCCGCCGCGGCTGAGCGGCGCGTCGCCAGGTAGAAGATGACCACGTGGGCCCCGCATGTCAGCCGCTATTCTTCTCTCTCGCGGATCTGCTGTGGCTGCGGATCGGGTGCGGCTATGCAGGTTAACCCTGTGGCCCCCGGTGTCCCAGATGCGATTGGCCCAATTCAAATAAGTGGGTCCGGATTGATTATTCAAACATTTCATTTAGGAAAAAATTCCAGCTTTTGAGCAAACCTTGAAAATCAATTTCTCCTAGCATATTTGTTCAGATAATTCCAAATAAATTCTGGTACACTCATCTCAATTTCAACTTTGCAGTGGTGCAATTTGATGGACATGAAACTCCCATAATTTTCATAATTAATTCCGTTGATCTAACTGCTTGGGAAATTAATTACTCCTGTTCTGTTAGTTGGAAAATTCCTAATTTTGCTCAGCACACTCATGAATATACACTTGATCTTCAATAACAATTTCAAGTTCATTGGACTTCATTTACTAGGTTGATTAGGGTTCCAAATCTCTATGTAGTTGTAAAATTAAGAAATGTACAAAACCATTTTCAGATTTTTCCCCAGACTTGTAAAATCAGTTTCTCCCTGTAGAAAGCTTAGGAAATTATGAAATAAATTTTCTCAGAACCAGTGGGACCCCCTATACCATAACCAACGACTTGTGGCCATGACAAAGTTACAGATTTCAGTACCAAAATTCAGAGAAGCCTTTTTTTGTTGGAATTTTAGAGACAGCAAGCTTCCTTGAACATCTCCGATTTTTGGTCCAGATCTTCCACATAGATCCTAGAATCCACTGTAAAAATCCCAAACCCAATTAAAATCATTTACTGACATGATCAGTATTTATAAGATCTCGTCTATAGTTTCTATATCACTCATGTTCTTTATATATTGCATCATATAGTGACCAAGATCGAGGCGGGCCCGGAGCCCTTGGAGACTCTACTTCCAGAAGCTAACCTCCCCTCTGACTCACAGCCAGGCAAGCCCTGGTTTGCATTTTGTGCATTAGGGCTATAGTGGTTGTTACTCCACTGGCATGACCCAAAATTCTCATGGAGAATTGGGTAGGTCTAGAGCTTGACGAGTAGACAATGCCATGCTAATATTTATAGGAATCCGGTAGAAGTCGAGTAGTTGGAATCTACTCGCGAGATAAGATTTTATCACATGGGATGAATTGAATCAAAGAATTGTTTAGAATTGTGAAATTGTGACCGAGCAGCGCACTACAAGGATTCCGACGTGTTGCAACGATTGTACTGCAATGAATACTAAATTGTTGTAGTAAGCTTGGCTTTTTGCCATGATTCACTAGTTCGTGGCACTAGTATCTATCGCCACGGAACACAATCGTTGCATTAGGATCTGTTGCCATGAATCACTAGTTCGTGGCGTCACGATGCTAATGCAACGGACCACAATCGTTGCATTAGGATATGTTGCCACGAATCACTAGTTCGTGGCATTAGGATGCTAATGCCACGGAACACAGTCGTTGCATTAGGATCTGTTGCCATGAATTACTGGTTCATGGCGTTACATGATCTATCACCACGGACCACAGTCGTTGCATTAGGATCTGTTGCAATGAATTACTGGTTCGTAGCGTTATAGGATCTATCACCACAGACCACAATCGTTGCATTAGATCTGTTGCCACGAATTACTGGTTCATGGCGTTACAGCTTTATTGCCACGGAACACAATCGTTGCATTAGGATCTGTTGCCACGAATTACTAGTTCATGGCGTTATAGCTTTATTGCCACGGAACACAGTCGTTGCATTAGGATCTGTTGCCACGAATCAGCAAAAAGTTGCATTTGGACCGTAATGCAACGAAACAGAATCGGTTCATTAGGATGTGTTGCCACAATACTCTGGTTCGTGGTGTTAGTATCAATGTTCATAGACCCTAATCGTAGCAATTAGGATGTGTGGCAACGATTCACTTTTTTGTGGCGTCAGGATGCTAATTCAACGAAACACAATCCATGCATTAGGATCTGTTGCCACGAATCACTAGTTCGTGGCGTCAGGATGCTAATGCAACGGACCACAATCGTTGCATTAGGATTTGTTGCCACAAATTACTGGTTCGTGGTGTTACAGGATCTATCGCCACGGACTACAATTGTTGCATTAGGATCCGTTTTCACGAATTAATGGTTCGTGGCATTATAGCTTTATTGCCACGGAACACAATCGTTGCATTAGGATGTGTTGCCACGATACTCTGGTTCATGGCGCTACAGCTTTCTTGCCATGGAACACAGTCGTTGCATTAGGATCTGTTGCCACGAATCAGCAAACAGTTGCATTTGGACCGTAATGCAACGAAACAGAATCGTTGCATTAGGATGTGTTGCCACGATACTCTGGTTCGTGGCGTTACAGCTTTATTGCCACGGAACACAATCGTTGCATTAGGATCTATTTCCACGAATTACTAGTTCGTGGTGTTACAGCTTTATTGCCACAAAACACATTCGTTGTATTAGGATCTTTTGCCACGAATCAGCAAACAGTTGCATTTGGACTGTAATGCAACGAAACAGAATTGTTGCATTAGGATGTGTTGCCATGATACTCTGGTTCGTGGCGTTAGTATCAATGGCCACAGACCCCAATCGTAGCAATTAGGATGTGTGGCCACGACTCACTTTTTCGTGGCGTCAATATACTAATGCAACGAAACACAATCGTTGCATTAGGATGTCTTGCCATGATTCACTGGTTCGTGGCGTCAGGATGCTAATGCAACAGACCACAATCATTGTAACACCCTCATTTTCATGCATCATGCCTTGCATACACTCATATACATGTTTAACATTAACCCATAACAAGAGGAACAAGTTTAAAATTGATTTGGAACAAAACCGCACTTAAAAATGTAGGAATGTGCGGACTAGTCCGGTTTTTCTGAGGACTAGTCCGATTTCTCTCTGTCTAAAAATGGACTTGTCCGTTTTTGCTGCGGATTAGTCCGATATTTGCCTCTGGACAACTTCGGACTTGTCCGATTTTGTGCGGACTAGTCCGGTATTCCATGAATCCTTGAAAATTTGCTATGTCCCTGGACTTTTTCGGACTAGTCCGGTGTCCCAGCGGATTTGTCCGTTTTCCTTTCTGACTAAGATCGGACTTGTCCGATTTAGGCCAGACTTGTCCGACTTTCTCTCTGGACGACTTCGGACTAGTCCGGTCCTGTCCAGACTTGTCCGATATTTCGTGACTCCGAGATTGACCTTTTGTTTTACGACTTGTTTCTTGGGTTTCACGTTAAGTGGGCCTAGGGACGTCGTGCCCAACTCTTTTAGAGCCCATGTGGGACTCTAAACCGGCCTCTACTCATCCTAAACTCGAAATCCATCTAACCCTAGCCTCCACCTCTATATAAACGACCCCACCCCTTGGTTGGACATCTATTTGCCACTTTTCCACCCACCCAAACCCTAGTTCGTGGGGAGCCACCATCAAGGAGGGAGGAGAAGATCCCAAGCAAGAGGAAGAAGAGGAGGAAACAAAGGAGGATCAAGATCTCCACCAAGTTTCGTTCTTCACCACCAATTCATCTCCAAGTTCATCACCAACCCTAGACCATCAAGATCCAAGTGTTACCTCCAAGTTTCTTGGTTCATTGCAGTTCTAAACACCTGGTATACCTTCTATTATCTTTTCCTTACGTGCATTCAACCCCTAATCTCCAAATTCACGTCAATCTAGAAAACCCTAATCTGCTAATCTCGCAGAGTGCGGACTTGTCCGGTCCCTAGCGGACTAGTCCGATCTTCCTGGTTAAATTGTGTTGAATTAATTCTAAAATTTGATCTAATGAACCCCAAACCTGTATAAACTTGTTATAATCTATTAGAGCTAGTTAGTGATCATTAAAAGCAATCTAGTAACAAGTTCTACCTTGCATTTGCATCAATCATGCATGTCATGACATATTGAGTAATATTTGTGCACTCTTTGATTGTGTTTCTTGTCTTGTATGTTTATTGTGTGGATTAGACGGATTTGCGCTAGAGAGTGCCACGGAGGATCTACAACATCAAGAGTTTGAAGGCTTTGACCCTAATCAACAGCAAGAGCAAGGCAAGTGTCCTTGAAGCATATTGATCCTGTTTTAAAATAAATGTTTTGTTTGCAAAACTGCATGCTGTGTCAATTTGATGGGAATCCTATGGTAGGAATTTTACTAGTTTTGTTTGACCACCCTTGTCACCTGGAATTTATGGTAGAGAGAGTCGAGAAGGCTTTTTACTTTTTGCTTCGCTTAATCAACTGGGATGGAAAACAACTATACCAATCAATTTATTTATGCATGGATGAGATTATGGTTAACATGAACTGGTTAAATATGGTATGGTAATGGGTGATCTAAGCAAGCCTGGTATGTGGATGGGTTGGATGTTATGGTGGTTTGCTTGCTTTAGATCTAAGGACCGGTTCATGCGAGAATAAGCTAGGACTACAGTGCCACCACGAGGCCAAGTATGGGTGCGGCGTAGCTAATTAATTAGGGCTTTGCTAGTGCTGTTTGGACCATTGTGGATGCTCGGGGAAGGGGTAGTCGGATTGGGTTTGTTGATGATTGGTGGGACTACCCTGGGATCCGAATGGCTCAAGAGGGGGCCCTTGGTTGAAGATGTGCTCTGCGGGAGACATCGCCACCGGTGAAACCTCAGTGGGGTCTAAATAGGCTAGTAATCCCTTTGTAAAGGCTATTTTGTGATCTCTTGGCCACACACCAACAGAAGTGTGTAATGTGACCGACGGGTCATGGGCATAAGGGAGGTTCTTAGTCGCCGAAGGGTGATGAAATCACGAACACGTGGGTAAAGAGGTACAAACTATGCAGAGTTAACTAAAACTATCATGATAGCCGTGCTCCCGGTTATGAGCACTTGGACAACTTCCATGATTAGAGGCAAATTGGAATTTGGGATGGTTATGGTTGGGTAATGGTTAAGGTTGATATTATGGTTATGGTTTGGTAATGGTTATGGATGGTTATGGATTAATCTCTGGTAATGAATATGGTCATTGGCAATGGTGAAATCTGGACTTATTGATGATGGTAATGAATTCAGTTTGGTATTATGGTATTACTCGTGATTATGATTGGTTTATTTCACATACTTATACTATATTGCTTTTCAAATGTTTTACTGTACTTTTTAGCACTTTGCCGTTATTATTGTCGTCATTTGAATCAGCCACATGTCATACTTTCCACACTTGCTGAGTACGACATGTACTCACTCTTGCAATCCCCCACCCCAACAGTTGCAGGTCAGGATTGGGAGTTTAATGGTGATAATGCGGAGTTCTAGGCCGTGTCTACCGTCAGCTTTGCCTGTGGTGTTGATTGGAGCTGCGCATATATACCCTATTGCTTATGCTGCATAGTTGCTTAATTAGTTTATTTCCTCTGCATTAGTTGAACTTGTCATTAATAGTCATTAGAGCTTGTATTCGAGGATAATCTGGTTCGTGTAATAAAATTTGGTTAATTAATCTTGTCTTGTGGTAATTTTCTGTATACTCTTTTGTGATTGCACTCGTGTATGTGTGATGAACATCCTGGGCACACATATGCGTTAGCTTGGTTCATTTTCGGAACCGGGCGTCACAGATTGGTATCAAAGCCACAGGTTGACCGTAGGATGCAGCCTAGATAGAATGGACACTTTAGAGCACATAGGAGCACTCAGGAATCGATGTGTTTTCGCTTGAAGTGCTGTTTGCTATATATATTGCTTGCTTGTGTGCTTAATAGAGGATTTTGGGATGCTTTAGCATTGCCATGTCCACCTAGGCTAGTGTAGCTAGTTGTTTAGTTTCATATCCCTTGATGCATATAGTTGGGGCATTTTCTAATTCTTACCTACTGCTTTTCTTCAGATGGTGAGGACTCGCAACCAGAGGGATGGCAATGATGAAGAGGAGAACAATGGAGTGCCTCATAACAACAATGGGCAAGGATCTACTCAGGGAGCTATCAACATCGAGCAGCTATTGGCCATGCAAAACCAGCTCATGCAGACCATGATACAGACTATGGGACAGCTGCAGGCTGGCAATATCAACAATCAGCCCCACATGCCTCCACCGCCACCCCCACCTCCTCATAACCGATTGGGAGAGTTTATGAGGACTAGGCCACCAACCTTTGCTCAAGACGCAGACCCTATGGATGCGGATGATTGGCTCAAGTCCGTGGAGAAGAAGCTAGCCATTGTTCAATGCAGTGACCGGGAGAAGGTGCTATTTGCTTCTCATCAACTCGTTGGAGCAGCTGCAGATTGGTGGGATTCTTATTGTAGTGCTCATGAGAACCAAGAAAGAATCACATGGGCCGAATTCAAGGAGAATTTTCGTTCTCATTATGTGCCCGAGGGTGTTATGATCTTGAAGAGGCAAGAATTTGAGAATTTAAGGCAAGGAAGATCAAGCGTGAGTGAATATCTCAATAAATTCACTCAACTCTCAAGGTATGCGCCTGAGGATGTTAGCCGGGACAGCCGGAAGCAATACTTGTTCATGAGGGGATTGAACAATACGATCCAAGTGCAATTGCTCAACTGTGATTATGTCAATTTTCAGAAGCTTGTGGACAAAACAATTGTGGTTGAGAACAAGATCCGTGAGATGGAGCAAGAAATCAAGAGGAAGGCGCCATATCAAGGACAGCAACAAGGAAGTAATGTGCGCCCTCGCTTTGCGCCGCCCAATGCGCCTCATTACAGCTACTCTATTCCTGCTCAGCGCCCTGGTTATGCACCGTGCCCAACTCAGTTTGTGCAGCAGCGCCCTGTCATGCAAGCACCTAGGCCTCCGATGCCTTATGCACCCCATGCTGATTTTCCTGGAGCCAATGTTCAAAACCAAGCTCGCACCTCGTTATATTGGACCATTCAAGATTTTGGACAAAAGAGGAGAAGTAGCATATAAGTTGGAGATGCCAGCTCATCTTTCAGACGTACATGATGTGTTTCATGTTTCCCAAGTGTCTCAGGGTACCGGAAGATCAAGTGCCAATGGAAGAATTGGAACTAGAGGAAGATTTGACGTATGCCGAGCAACCAGTCAAAATCTTGAAAACCAAGGAGAGAGTCACAAGGAACAAGGTGATTCGATGGTGTAAAGTCCAATGGAAGCACCATACCGAAAAAGAAGCAACTTGGGAGCTAGAAGATGATCTCAAGAAGGAATTTCCCTATCTCTTCTCTTTCGCGTCGAATCTCGAGGGCGAGATTCATTTTAAGGGGGGTAGGTTTGTAACACCCTCATTTTCATGCATCATGCCTTGCATACACTCATATACATGTTTAACATTAACCCATAACAAGAGGAACAAGTTTAAAATTGATTTGGAACAAAACCGCACTTAAAAATGTAGGAAAGTGCGGACTAGTCCGGTTTTGCTGAGGACTAGTCCGATTTCTCTCTGTCTAAAAACGGACTTGTCCGTTTTTGCTGCGGATTAGTCCGATATTTGCCTCTGGACAACTTCGGACTTGTCCGATTTTGTGCGGACTAGTCCGGTATTCCATGAATCCTTGAAAATTTGCTAAGTCCCTGGACTTTTCCAGCCTAGTCTGGTGTCCCATCGGACTTGTCCGTTTTCCTTTCTGACTAAGATCGGACTTGTTCGATTTAGGCCAGACTTGTCCGATTTTCTCTCTGGACGACTTCGGACTAGTCCGGTCCTGTCCGGACTTGTCCGATATTTCGTGACTCCGAGATTGACCTTTTGTTTTACGACTTGTTTCTTGGGTTTCACGTTAAGTGGGCCTAGGGACGTCGTGCCCAACTATTTAGAGCCCATGTGGGACTCTAAACCGGCCTCTACTCATCCTAAACTCGAAATCCATCTAACCCTAGCCTCCACCTCTATATAAATGACCCCACCCTTTTGTTGGACATCTATTTGCCACTTTTCCACCCACCCAAACCCTAGTTCGTGGGGAGCCACCATCAAGGAGGGAGGAGAAGATCCCAAGCAAGAGGAAGAAGAGGAGGAAACAAAGGAGGATCAAGATCTCCACCAAGTTTCGTTCTTCACCACCAATTCATCGCCAAGTTCATCACCAACCCTAGATCATCAAGATCCAAGTGTTACCTCCAAGTTTCTTGGTTCATTGGAGTTCTAAACACCTGTTATACCTTCTATTATCTTTTCCTTACGTGCATTCAACCCCTAATCTCCAAATTCACGTCGATCTAGAAAACCCTAATCTGCTAATCTCGCAGAGTGCGGACTTGTCCGGTCCCTAGCGGACTAGTCCGATCTTCCTGGTTAAATTGTGTTGAATTAATTCTAAAATTTGATCTAATCAACCCCAAACCTGTATAAACTTGTTATAATCTATTAGAGCTAGTTAGTGATCATTAAAAGCAATCTAGTAACAAGTTCTACCTTGCATTTGCATCAATCATGCATGTCATGACATATTGAGTAATATTTGTGCACTCTTTGATTGTGTTTCTTGTCTTGTATGTTTATTGTGTGGATTAGACGGATTTGCGCTAGAGAGTGCCACGGAGGATCTACAACATCAAGAGTTTGAAGGCTTTGACCCTAATCAACAGCAAGAGCAAGGCAAGTGTCCTTGCAGCATATTGATCCTGTTTTAAAATAAATGTTTTGTTTGCAAAACTGCATGCTGTGTCAATTTGATGGGAATCCTATGGTAGGAATTTTACTAGTTTTGTTTGACCACCCTTGTCACCTGGAATTTATGGTAGAGAGAGTCGGGAAGGCTTTTTACTTTTTGCTTCGCTTAATCAACTGGGATGGAAAACAACTATACCAATCAATTTATTTATGCATGGATGAGATTATGGTTAACATGAACTGGTTAAATATGGTATGGTAATGGGTGATCTAAGCAAGCCTGGTATGTGGATGGGTTGGATGTTATGGTGGTTTGCTTGCTTTAGATCTAAGGACCAGTTCATGTGAGAATAAGCCAGGACTACAGTGTCACCACGAGGCCAAGTATGGGTGCGGCGTAGCTAATTAATTAGGGCTTTGCTAGTGCTGTTTGGACCATTGTGGATGCTCGGGGAAGGGGTAGTCGGATTGGGTTTGTTGATGATTGGTGGGACTACCCTGGGATCCGAATGGCTCAAGAGGGGGCCCTTGGTTGAAGATGTCCTCTGCGGGAGACATTGCCACCGGTGAAACCTCAATGGGGTCTAAATAGGCTAGTAATCCCTTTGTAAAGGCTATTTTGTGATCTCTTGGCCACACACCAACGAAAGTGTGTAATGTGACCGACGGGTCATGGGCATAAGGGAGGTTCTTAGTCGCCGAAGGGTGATGAAATCACGAACACGTGGGTAAAGAGGTACAAACTCTGCAGAGTTAACTAAAACTATCATGATAGCCGTGCTCCCGGTTATGAGCACCTGGACAACTTCCATGATTAGAGGCAAATTGGAATTTGGGATGGTTATGGTTGGGTAATGGTTAAGGTTGATATTATGGTTATGGTTTGGTAATGGTTATGGATGGTTATGGATTAATCTCTGGTAATGAATATGGTTATTGGCAATGGTGAAATCTGGACTTATTAATGATGGTAATGAATTCAGTTTGGTATTATGGTATTACTCGTGATTATGATTGGTTTATTTCACATACTTATACTATATTGCTTTTCAAATGTTTTACTGTACTTTTCAGCACTTTGCCATTATTATTGATGTCATTTGAATCAGCCACATGTCATACTTTCCACACTTGCTGAGTACGACATGTACTCACTCTTGCAATCCCCCACCCCAACAGTTGCAGGTCAGGATTGGGAGTTTAATGGTGATAATGCAGAGTTCTAGGCCGTGTCTACCGTCAGCTTTGCCTGTGGTGTTGATTGGTGCTGCGCATATATACCCTATTGCTTATGCTGCATAGTTGCTTAATTAGTTTATTTCCGCTGCATTAGTTGAACTTGTCATTAATACTCATCAGAGCTTGTATTCGAGGATAATCTGGTTCATGTAATAAAATTTGGTTAATTAATCTTGTATTGTGGTAATTTTCTGTATACTCTTTTGTGATTGCACTCGTGTATGTGTGATGAACATCCTGGGCACACATATGCGTTAGCTTGGTTCATTTTCGGAACCGGGCGTCACAATCGTTGCATTAGGATCTGTTGCCACGAATTACTGGTTCGTGGCATTATAGGATCTATCGCCACGGAACACAATCGTTGCATTAGGATGTGTTGCAATGATACTCTGGTTCGTGGCATTAGTATCAATGGCCACGGACCCCAATCGTAGCAATTAGGATGTGTGGCCACGAATCACTTTTTTGTGGCGTCAGGATACTAATGCAACGAAACACAATCGTTGCATTAGGATGTCTTGCCACAATTCACTGGTTCGTGGCGTTAGGATCTATCGCCACGGGACTACAATCGTTGCATTAGGATCTGTTGCCACGAATTATTGGTTCGTGGCATTACAGGATCTACCACCACGGAACACAATCGTTGCATTAGGATGTTTTGCCACGATACTCTGGTTTGTGGTGTTAGTATCAATGGCCACGGACCCCAATCGTAGCAATTAGGATGTGTGGCCACGATTCACTTTTTCGTGGCGTCAGGACCCCTTTCATTTACCTAACATAATGTCTGATTTAACTTCAACCAATTAGAGGATGACACATAAGCACGGAGTACGCATGGAAGCACAAACGGGAGCACCGAAGTTGCATCCCCAGATGGTTGCCACGTACGTTCACGCTCCAAATCTTATAGCCAAGGGCGCACTGGGTTCCCGCGACTGTACCACCCTGCCCTGATGATTGCCACGTACGCGAGCGCACTGAATCTTGCAGGGCGCACGGGCACACACAAACTCCACATTTGAACTTTGCTCAGCGATCCAAATAACTCGGCGCTCGGCGTGCACGATCGATCATCATGTGCACCAATAATATTATGAAATTATCAACTTTGATGATTCAATAATCTCAATCAAGTTTCATCCAACCGACCAACAAAAAATTGGATCGTCCAGTCCATCCAACCAAACGTTAATTTGGATGATCCAAGACATAAAGAAATGGATGATCTATCTCCAATCGAACTTCAACGTCAAACCAAACGCAATTGATGACTGAGCACTTTGTCACATGTCACTAGCATGTACGCACAAATGACAAATACACGGCCCCAACACCGTGTTTAGGGTGCATCGTGGACTAACCACATGACCCGACCAAACACTCACGTAATTACCATACACCCGCAAGAGCAACCATCTGGCCGCATCCAGCATCGCATCCCGACCTTGCGAAAGGATGACGAGCAGCGGCAGGTGAACACGTTGCAGCGGTGGCGCAATGGAAAACGGTGGCAGTGGACAGTGATGTACCTGAATGTTGGCTTAGTTGACCTCGCACATCTTCCGCGAGTCATTCACCTTCCGCGGCAAGCTGAACCACACTGGCAGGAACTCCTCGGTTTTGCAGTCGAAGCATGACTTGGAGAAATGGGCCACCAACGCATCCCGACCCTGCGAAAGGATGAAGAGCAGCGGCAGGTGAACACCATGCAGCGGCGGCGCAATGGAAAACGGTGGCAGCGGATGGCGACGTACCTGGATGTTGGCGTAGTCGACCTTGCACATCTTCCGCGAGTCGTTCACCTTCCAACGGAAGCCATGCAGGTGCTTCATCCAGAGCCAGAACACCGCATTTGGCGATGTGACGTTAACAAAGCAGTAGCCCTTGTTGGCCTCGAACCTTGGGAAATGCAACAAACGAGGTTAAGTATCAATCAGTAAAAGACCGGAGCTTGATTAGCATAATCATATATTTCAAAGCATAGGCGTGGTACTTGAAGTCAAATGGAACATGAATATAATCGTAAAACCGACTTGATGCGGCCAACTGCAATTTTCGCGTTCTCCTAGGTGCAGTGCTGATCAATGATGTTCATTACTTTTTGCCTCCTGACGACTCAGTGCTGGACTAACGACGCTGATGATCCACAATATACTCAACGATGTAAAACATCAGGTATTAACACATCAACATCGGCTAGCAGCAAGTAGATTTAAAAGTATGTTGCGGATCATCAGCGTCCTCAGTCCAGAAGTAGGGTAGAAGCGGTGCCTTGGCCGCCGCAAACTCGAGAACGCATGAGGAGAAGGCTCATCGCCAACGGATTGAGGGGACGGAAGCTAAACGACCGCTATGGGCGATGAGCCTTCCCCTAGATCCGTCCTCGAGTGGCGGGCCGGCGGTGGGGGCGCAGGGGCGGCGGGCCGGCGGCTGAGCCGGGGGCACGGCGGTGGGGGCGCGGCAGGCGACATAGTGCGGCAGGGCTGCAGAAAATTTATTTCCGCCCGCCTAGGCCCAGAGCCGGGCCTGCCTTTAAGACCATCCGCAGTGGTTCACGGTAAAGCGGTGATGGGATGCGGAGCGGTTCCAACTGAATTGAAAGATGCGCATGCGGGATGCATAACCTCTACGGTACTACATGTGCAGTAACAGTCACTGACATGTGGGTCGCACGGATAGACGGACCCACATGTCAGTGACTGTTACTGTAGCTGCAGTACTGCAGGTGATTTCAACGCATGCGCTGCGCGCGTCTAAGGCGCCTCGGTGACTGGCGCGCACGTAAGCTCGGTGCGCCCGGTCGCATCAGCCGCCTGTACAAATGGCTACGGCTTGAACGAAGGACGAAACCTTTTATGCAGCAAACAGCAACGTATAATACTTCCTCCGCCCCAACTCAACTCTATTTCTGTTTTGGTCGAACTAATTACCTTTGACAAATGATTTATATGGAATTTATTAACTTCAATAACATGTAGTACTAGATTGTATATTATGGAAATATTTTCATGGTGAATCTAAAAGTACAATTCTTGTATTGTTAAAATAGATCAAAATTGCATAAATCTGAAAGATAGATTTGACAAAACCTAAGACTTCCCTTTGAAAAAGATTTATACTTTACATTAGTTTTACATATGTAATTTGCACATAGGATATATCACTAAATAGTTTTGCATAAAAAAACATGCAGGATAAATATGTATATCCCATATATATGCTACTACTACGTAAATTAGGGGTGGGCAAGTAAACCGAGACCGAAAAACTGAAACCGATAAAATCGAGACCGGAACTGAAAAGACCGAAATATCGGGTATCGGGTACTTTTGGGTAGCAAATATAAATAACTGAAAAATAAATTTCGGGTTCAGACGGATGAATTCATTGTGGAGCAACATGTCACATACTTAATTATACTAAAAATCATCATCTTCGCTGTCGTCCCCCCACAATGGAGCTACATGACCATCATTGGTATATGTATCATCGTCATCGTCATCGTCTTCATTTTCTGATGCAACTCCATCTACCTCAAACCGATCACCTGACGTTGTCATTATAAGAGTGGAAGCATCGTCGCTGGCTCCCTCAATGTCATTCCTAGCCCATGCGGTCGTATCCTCATTATTGCTAGCATCAGTAAGCAGATCATCATGAAATGTCTCAGCCTCCATCGTCTCAGTCACATTATTTTCACTGTCTCCAGGGGGCATGGCAAAAAGGCTCCGTGGCTTCGTTTTAACAATTGTAGCCCATTTAGGATGCTTCAAACTTGGAACATAAAAAACTTGTTCTGCTTGGGTGGCTAGAATGTAAGGCTCATACTGGAATCGAAATAGAGTAGTGTCAACATCTATCATTCCGTATTGATCCTTTTTGTAGCCCCTGCTTTGGTTCTGACTGCTTCCAAAAGGCCGATCAAACCATTCACACTGAAATAACAGAACCTCTTGATTTTTTTTTCAAAATCAACGGCAATGATTTTATTGATTACTCCAAACCAATCATGATCAGTGCCCCGAACAACAATACCACTGTTTTGGGTCCGTAAATCTTTTTCCACATCTACAGTTCGAAAGAAGAAGCCATTGATGAATAACCGACTAAAAAAACGTGCCCGACGATCAGGTCCTCTAGATAATGCATACAGATAATCGGTTGCTTTGCCTTCTTTGTGTAATGTCGTAATCTGTACATATTAGTGTAACAGGGGTTATCGATGACAAACCAATTTCAGAACACATATTTTTTCAATATTTCATCAAAGTGCAAACTTGCATGTACTTACTCGTTTCTGAAACCAATCAACAAACTCATCTCTATGGCGTTTATCAACATCAAGAGAAGGAATCCTTTTCAGTTCTTCAATATGCTCACTGAAAAGGGTACAAAATGAAATTAGCCATCTACAATAAGCCATATATATTGTATACAATATCTGAGTTATACGTTATTACTTGATCCATGGATCGGCCTCTTCAACGTTAGTAATAAGATAATGCTTGATGTTATGTAGTTCCACCATAGTAAGTTGGTCCCATTTATATCCTTTTTTAGAATTATCAACTTCTGTAAATATGTTAGAATTATCAACAGAAGGTTCATTTGTAGCTGCAGCTTCATGACGTTCTGGCCTATTACGCTTGGTGCTGATGTTTTCCAAAAACTGACTACAAAAAGTCATACACTCTTCGGCAATATATCCCTCAGCTATAGAACCCTCCGGGTGAGCTTTGTTACGTACATACCTCTTCGATGTACCAAGGTACCCCTCAATTGGATACATCCAACTGTAAGAAACAGGTCCACCCAACCGTGCTTCTTCGGCAAGATGGGTTGGAAGATGTACCATGATATCAAAGAAAGTGGGAGGAAACAACATCTCAAGCTTACAAATTGTTTCAGGAATTTGTTTGCTCATCTTGTCCAAATCTGGTTTCGCCAATTCTTTAGAACAAATTCCAGAAAAGAATGTGCTAAACTCAATTAAAGGTGCAACAACCTTTTCAGGCAATATGTTACGTATTGCAATAGGAAGGAGCTTCTGAAATATAATATGGCAGTCATGAGTTTTTATACCCGATACCTTACATGCTTTTATGTCCACACATCTCTTGTTGTTTGAGGCATAACCATCGGGCACCTTCACATTCCCCAAAAACTTGCACAAGGTGGTCTTCTCATCTTTGCCCATAGTATATAATGCTAGTGGGAATGTGTACTTGCTCTTTATGAACTCCGGATGTTGATCTGGCCGTATACCCATATCCTTCATATCAAGACGAGCTTGTAGACTATCTTTTGTTTTACCATCCATAGCAAGCAATGTCCCCAATATGCTATCACAAATGTTTTTCTCAATGTGCATGACATCCAAGTTATGCCTTATTAGCAATGTTTTCCAATAAGGGAGGTCGAAAAATATACTTTTCTTCTTCCAATTATGCCATCTATTTTCTGTGGTGTGCTTTCTCTTATTATTCGTCAGTCCAAAACTCACTTGATCAAAACACTCGTATTTTTGGAGTACTTCGTCACCAGAGAGTGATGTTGGAGCCTCTCTATTCTCTGCCTTGTTGTTGAAAGAACCTTTGTTTCGACGCCATCTGTGATCCTAAGGTAGGAAACGACGATGACCCATGTAACAATGCTTTCGTCCATATTTCAACCAGAAGGCGTCAGTGTTTATATAGCAGTATGGACATGCTAGCTTCCCTTTTGTGCTCCATCCACATAGCATTGCATATGCTGGAAAATCATTTATTGTCCACGATAAAGAAGCTCACATGACAAATGTCTCTTTCTTTAAACTGTCATATGTTTCAACACCATCAGACCATAATTTCAGTAGCTCATAAATCAAAGGCTGCAGATACACATCAATGTTGTTTCCAGGTGACTTTGGCCCAGGAATTATCATTGATATCACCAATAAGACTGCTTCAGACACAACCAAGGTGGTAGATTATAAGGGATTAGAATCACAGGCCATGTACCATAAGAAACATTCATTACTCCAAAAGGATTGAAACCATCAGATGCTAGCCCAAGTCTTATGTTGCGAGGATCAGATGAGAAATTTGGGTGAATTCTATAAAAATGCTTCCATGCTTTCGAATCGGCATGATGGCGTAATATTCCATCATCAGCACGACCTTCTTTGTGCCAGCGCATGTTTGATGCCGTTGATTCTGCCATATAAAACCTTTGTAGATGGGGAATAAGAGGGAAGTAACGTAGAATCTTGCGTGCTACAAGCTTCTTGGTTTTTCCACAAGGTAAAGCCTCTCTTGCATCCCCAGCAATACTATTTTTCCATCTTAATTCACCACATTTTGGGCAACTATTCAGCACAGAATAGTCATTCCGGAATAACACACAGTCATTGACACATGCATCGATCTTTTGGTAGTCCAGCCCGAGGTCACGAACAACCTTCTGAAGTTTATCAAGTGTATTAGGAATACAGTGGCCCCTTGGAAGCACAAATAAGAATAGTTCAAGTAACATCTCACAAGCTACTTTGCTCATACCAGTTAAACACTTTATCTGGTAGAACCTGACAATTTAGGATAATTGGGTCAGCTGCGAACAACCTGGATACAACTCCTTTTTGGCATCGGTTAATAAGTCATAGAATTTCTTTGCATCCCCAGTTGGCTCCTGCTGGTTTATAGCATTTTCTTGATCATCAGCATCTGCTGAAGTACCACCATGATCAGTGCCTCTAAGTAGACTGGACAACATATTTTGCATAGCACCATCATCAGAAATTATCTCCTCATTATTTGCTGATTCCTCGGCAATATTTTCCTGAACTCGTATTTCTCCATGGTGTATCCAACAAGTATAATCCAATAACATCCCATTTCTGAGCAGGTGTAAATGAACTCCCTTGCGTGTCTTGTGGCAAATATTACGACATCTCGTGCAAGGACAAGGCATAGTTCCTCCTTCACGAGTGCCCTGAAATGCAAAATTTAAAAATGACTTCATTCCATCCTGCCACTCCCTTGTATGTCTGTTTTTTCCCATCCATGTCTTATCTTCTGACATCGCTTCCTACAATTCAATCAGCCATCAACCTATCCATAAGAGGATAGATGTACAAGAACACATTATGTGAGCAATTGTACCTAGCTGTTGTTACTCCATGCGGTGCGGCCGGCGGATTCTCCTACAAGTGTGGCAGCCGGCGGATGCTCCTCAAAGCGTGGCGGCTAGCGGTTGGTCCTCCAAGCTTGGCGACCGGCGAATGCTCCTACAAGAGTGGCGGCCGGCGGATGCTCCTACAAGCGTGGGTGTCGGCGGATGCTCCTCCAAGCTTGGCGGCCGGCGGATGCTCCTCCAAGCGTAGCGGCCGGCGGATGCTCCTCCAAGCGTGGCGCCGGCAGATGCTCCTCCAAGCGTGGCGGCCGGCGAATGCTCCTCCAAGCGTCACGGCCCGCAGATGCTCCTACAAGCGTGGCGGCCGGCGGATGCTCGTACAATCATGGCGGCCGGCGGATGCTCCTACAAGCGTTGCGGAGAGAGGGCCGGCGTTGCGGATCGAAGGGTACTGTAATAAAATATTATTTTCATTTCTTATTTTCCTTCTTCATTCGGCGTGACAAAAATTTCCCGCCGCAGGCAGGACGAAAAAGCTGGGCCGCTTGTTATTTGTGGTCTGAAACTACGCTGATTCACTTTATATTCAAGTTGGGCCTTCGCGCATTCATGACACTTGCACAGAGCCAAAGGCCTCGAAAGGTCCGGTCCTATCGCCGGATTTTCGTGAGATCCTCAAGGGACGCTGCTTCCAATGTTTGGCCTCTTCATCCCCGTTCTTAAACCACCCCCCCCCCTATAGCTTCCAGGCTCAAGTTCTCGACTGATTCCCATCCATGCTCCCGTGTGTTGCCTGAGAAGTCCTTTGCCTCTGTTGTCGTAGCGCCATGCCTCGCAACCATGTTAGACGCGAGCAGGTACCTACAGGCTCACGTCCCTGCGCCCTCGTGAGGGGCAATGCACGGTGGTCAACAACCGCCTCATGACGATGGAGTTTATCCGTTTGCGCCGCCAAGCAACTGTTCTGGGACCCAGAGGAGGTCGCAGCGAGGCGACGCCCATGGAGATCACCCTGGCCATCCATCACAAACTTGAAATCCCGCATTGGGCTTTCACCGTGTCCACGTTTGGGGATGTTGAGTTCCTGGTGCGGTTCACTCGTGATGACTATTGAGAGCTCGCCATCGAAAAGGCAATCATCTCCATGCCAGATGATAACCACTACTTCCGGCCATGGATCTTTGGCGTCGGTGTGCCGATCGTCAGGTGGTTCTTCCACGTGCATGTTGTCATTGAGAACCTCCCTCTACATGTCTGGTCTGCGGAGGGCATTAGACAGGTTCTGGGTGACGTCTTCCTCTTTGATCACTTTGATGCTTCCACTTACCACCGGGAGCGTGCTGACCTATGCACGGTCGTTGGGTAGATGAAAGACCCAATCCTCCTGCCTCGGGCCAAAATGGCCACCTTCTTTGCAGGAAGTGATGGCCGGACTAGGAGTGACGGACCTTTCAACCATGCCGCAGTGGTCTGGCCTGGCGTCCTCACGGCGGAGCTCATCATCCACCAGGATCACTACCTCGACTATACGCCGTCGGTCCACCCCAACTCCCCGGCTTCCTCGACATCAGCCGACTCTTCTGACGGACACCCGTCAGTGTCCTCGAACTCTTCGGGGAACACCTTCCCGCGGCTGAAGAGATTCTACTGGCGACGTGGGGAAGTGGATGAGGCGGATAAGCAACTCTTTTAGTATGGCTACCAAAGTGTCCTAGCTCATGTGTTACGTTTCCTATGGAAACAAAAAAGTCCTTTACAAATTCTATCCTTCAAAGGGAGCCTATGTTTGAGAGGATTACGACTGGATTAATTTCCGTGAAAAGATTTCCTGTTTAACATTTTCTTCCTCGTATTGTCTTCACTTTTTTCTTTCGAGTCCTAGCTACTGGCCAGTTGCATTTTCCTGTTACTACTACTTTACAGACCGCTTTGCAGGCCCCGCTGCGGGCGATCTCCTGGAAACTCCACCAGTTTGGGGACAAGGAGGGTTTGGTGATTGGAAAATTCGAACTAATTTTGCACAGATAGTACATCCATGAACAAGAACACCAAGTACATTTAACTAAAACATTACTCCTTCCGTCCCAAAATACTTGTCCCTTTCGATGGAGGGAGTATCTTCGTCCCAAAATACATGTCACTTTGTATGGAGGGAGTATATTACAAACACAAGAAAAGATAAACTGCAACTAAAACCATGAAACAAAAAAATACAACTAAAAACATGAAACGAAAAACTACAACTAAAAACATGAAAAGAAAACACCTAAATACTACTCTACTCAGCCTCCACCTCCTCCTCCTTGGGTGGGTCCTCGGGCTCTTGACCCTCCTCTAGCGCCTTGGGCTCCGGTGGTGGAAGGTCACCCAGTCTCAAGGCCGCCGCCACGACGAGGTTGCGACGACCCACGATGCCGAGCTCGGCCGCCATCGTCTCCCAGAGGGAGTCGAGACGAGAGGCCACGTGTGAGAAGCCGAAGACGTAGTGGCCCGTGGTGTCCATTCCAGTACTTTGTGGAAGGGTATCGAGCCCAAGGCGTTCCATGGAGTGAGATGTATCCGTAAATCCATCTCGGGCCATATTGAACTGGAGGGTATCCGACGGCGGCAGCGACTCCTCTTCCGTCTCCACACCGAGCTTACAGGCGACACTGTGCAAGATCTTCCAGCGGCCCTGTACCCCAGCAACCTCCGCGATCGTCTCGTGGAGGGCGTCGAGACGAGCGGCCACAAAGCTTAACCCGAACAAGTAGTAGCCGGCGGAGTCCATGCTGGGGAGCTGGGGAAGCCTCCCAAGACCCAGACGGCGACAGATGAGAGATGTATTCTGAAATACATCCCGCGACATTGTGTCCAGCGCTCTTGCATGTTTTACGGCGGAGGACACGTCGTCTTCGACATCTTTAATTCGGCGCATTAATTCGTCGATGCGGGCGGTAAAGAGGCGGACAGTCTCCTGTAACCAGTCGGGCTGAGGAGATGCGGGCGCCGCCATTAGTTCCACCGGCATTGCCGACGGCGATGGAAACGGAGAAGGAGGTTCGGAGGACGTCGATGGCCTAGAGTGCTTCAGCACAGGGCTACCCATTTGTGTGGCGACGGAGGTGCAGAGGAAGAGCAAGAGGTGGTCGACGGTGGTGGGAGGAGAAGTTTGGAGGCTAGGATCTAAGGAGCGGTGCGGCAGAGAAGCAAGAGAACAGTGAGCCTTTATAGCGGGTCGTCGTCTAATAGCGGGTGTGTGGTGAGGGGTCCCCGTCTCCAGGCGTCGGTTTTTCACAAGAGGTTTTCAACTTTATCTCAGGCGGGTTTTACTTACCAACTGCGTGATAAGATATTTAATTAAGAATATTAATCAAGAAGAAGTAAATATCTTCAAAGGCGGTTGGTACTTAATAACCGCCTGAGAAGATGTTTATCTCAGTCGGGTATTACTTACCAACCGCCTGAGATAATGCCCGATACTGTTCTTCAGATTCCTTATCTCTTGCTTCTTTTTTATTTAGATTCCAATATAAATACTCAAGCGTGTTTAGATTCTGCAAATTATGTCCAAATTCGATGATTCTTTCTTTTACATTTGTATAAAATTAACATCTACCACCTGAACAAAATATTTTAAAACTTGTATAGCTGACATTGTAATGTTTTGGTAAATATCAAATTAATTTCTACTCACATATTATTCACATTTGTGTATCTCATAAAAAAAAGATCCTTCACTCAAATTTGTTTGTATGAACATATTTGTATCATTTATACATGTATGAATTTTTTTAATTTTTTTAAAAGCATTCAAACATGTCAAACATCAAATTATCCATGATTCTAACTAAATTCTCATATACATATGAGGCAATCATGAAATTATGAACACACATTGATTCAAAAAAATTTAAAAAAATCTAAAAAAATCATAGAGGTTGGTATGATGAGTAAAAAAGTCCACTGAAAAAATAAATGAAAAAGGCATTATATTCATCAAGATAGAAAAATGAAAAATAGCATTTGTTGTATTTTTTTTATGTTCTGACCAATTTCAAAAGATTTATGAAGTGAAATTTAATGGTAACCTTTACTTATCTATAATATTATAAGAAAGTGGAATTTTGCCTTTTTAAAGGACCCACATTTAATCAAGAATATTAATCAAGAAGAAGTAAATATCTTCACAGGCGGTTGGTACTTAATAACCGCCTGAGAAGATGTTTATCTCAGTCGGGTATTACTTACCAACCGCCTGAGATAATGCCCGATACTGTTCTTCAGTTTCCTTATCCCTTGCTTCTTTTTTATTTAGATTCCAATATAAATACTCAAACATGTTTAGATTCTCCAAATTTTGTCCAAATTTGATGATTCTTTCTTCTACATTTGTATAAAATTAACATCTACCACCTGAACAAAATAATTTAAAACTTGTATAGCTGACATTATAATGTTTTGGTAAATATCAAATTAATTTCTACTCACATATTATTCACATTTGTGTATCTCATAAAAAAAGATCATTCACTCAAATTTGTTTGTGTGAACATATTTGTATCATTTATACATGTATGAATTTTGTTAATTTATTTAAAAGCATTCCAACATGTCAAACTTCAAATTATCCATCATTCTAACTAAATGATCATATACATATGAGGCATTCATCAAATTATTAACACATTGATTCAGAAAAATTTAAAAAAATCTGAAACAAATTCATAGAGGTTGGTCTGATGAGTAAAAATGTCCACTGAAAAAATAAATGAAAAAGGCATTATATTCATCAAGATAGAAAAATGAAAAATAGCATTTGTTGTATTTTTTTTATGTTCTGACCAATTTCAAAAGATTTATGAAGTGAAATTTAATGGTAACCTTTACTTATCAATAATATTATAAGAAAGTGGAATTTTGCCTTTTTAAAGGACCTACATTTAATCAAGAATATTAACCAAGAAGAAGTAAATATCTTCACAGGCGGTTGGTACTTAATAACCGCCTGAGAAGATTTTTATCTTAGACAGGTATTACGTACCAACTGCCTGAGATAATGCCCGATACTGTTCTTCAGTTTCCTTATCCCTTGCTTTTTTTATTTAGATTCCAATATAAATACTCAAACATGTTTAGATTCTGCAAATTGTGTCCAAATTCGATGATTCTTTCTTCTACATTTGTATAAAATTAACATCTACCACCTGAACAAAATATTTTAAAACTTGTATAGCTGACATTGTAATGTTTTGGTAAATATCAAATTAATTTCTACTCACATATTATTCACATATGTGTATCTCATAAAAAAAGGATCCTTCACTCAAATTTGTTTGTATGAACATATTTGTATCATTTATACATGTATGAATTTTGTTAATTTTTTTTAAAAGCATTCCAACATGTCAAACTTCAAATTATCCATCATTCTAACTAAATGCTCATATACATATGAGGCATTCATCAAATTATGAACACACATTGATTCAAAAAAATTTAAAAAAAATCTGAAAAAATTCATAGAGGTTGGTATGATGAGTAAAAATGTCCACTGAAAAAATAAATGAAAAAGGAATTATATTCATCAAGATAGAAAAATGAAAAATAGCATTTGTTGTATGTTTTTTATGCTCTGACCAATTTCAAAAGATTTATGAAGTGAAATTTAATGGTAACCTTTACTTATCAATAATATTACAAGAAAGTCGAATTTTGCCTTTTTAAAGGACCCACATTTAATCAAGAATATTAATTAAGAATAAGTAAATATTTTCATAGGCGGTTGGTACTTAATAACCGCCTGAGAATATGTTTACCTCAGTCGGGTATTACTTACCAACCGCATGAGATAATGCCCGATACTATTCTTCAGTTTCCTTATCCCTTTCTTCTTTTTTATTTACATTGCAATATAAATACTCAAACATGTTTAGATTCTGCAAATTTTGTCCAAATTCGTTGATTCTTTCTTCTATATTTGTATAAAATTAACATCTACCACCCGAACAAAATATTTTAAAACTTGTCTAGCTGACATTGTAATGTTTTAGTAAATATCAAATTAATTTCTACTCACATATTATTCACATTTGTGTATCTCATAAAAAAAGATCCTTCACTCAAATTTGTTTGTATGAACATATTTGTATCATTTATACATGTATGAATTTTGTTAATTTTTTGAAAAGCATTCCAACATGTCAAACTTCAAATTATCCATCATTCTAACTAAATGCTCATATACATTTGAGGCATTCATTAAATTATGAACACATATTGACTCAAAAAAGATTTAAAAATCTGAAAATTTTCATAGAGGTTGGTATGATGAGTAAAAATGTCCACTGAAAAATAAATGAAAAAGGCATTATATTCATCAAGATAGAAAAATGAAAAATAGCATTTGTTGTATGTTTTTTATGTTCCGACCAATTTCAAACGATTTATGAAGTGAAATTTAATGGTAACCTTTACTTATCAATAATATTACAAGAAAGTGGAATTTTGCCTTTTTAAAGGACCCACATTTAATCAAGAATATTAATCAAGAAGAAGTAAATATCATCACAGGCGGATGGTACTTAATAACCACATGCGAAGATGTTTATCTCAGTTGGTTATTACTTACTAACCACCTGAGATAATCTTTTTCTCAGACGAGTTTGAATTACCAACCACCTGAGAAATTACCTTATGATACCCGAGTCTGAGGAACACGATGAACACACTACACATTCATTCATTCACATAGTTGAAGAACACACACGATACTCATTCATTAACAATATTCAATCACACATCACACAAAAGAACACACAAGATACACAATATTTACAAAAGAACACACAAGAACACACAAGATACACAAGTAATATTCAATCACATAGATGAACAAAGATAGATTTCAATCATTAATAATATTTACAAAACAGAAGCAACTAAAAACAACAAAGAAAAACTAATTAAATCCTACTCCTACTCCTCTTCGTCCTCCTCCTCCTCGTCCTCTAGCGGTGACTCTGGCGCCGACACAATAGGAGACAGGGCCGGTTGCACCGGCTGAATCGGCGGTGCAACCCCGAGGTTGCTAGCCGTTGCCTCCACCAGCATTCTGCGGCACTCGGGGCCAAGAACCTGGGCCATCGTCGCGAACAGAATGTCGAGACGATCAGCCACCCCTGTGAGGGCGTAGAGGTAGTGGCCGAAGGTACCCATTCCAGGATACTCTGGAAGGGTACCCAGCCCCAAGGCACTCATGGCGCGAGACGTATTGTTGTACGCCTCTCGTGCCATGAGGAGGCGCTGCTGGGTGTTGATCCTCTCAGGGGAGCTGCACCATGGTTTCTTGCAAGGTGGCTCCCTCGGAGGGCTTGGCGGTGGAAGGTCGGCCATAGTGGTGTTGGGTTGTCGGAGCGGAGGAAGTCGAAGAAAAGAAGAGGATTCAAAGTGAGCGACGCGCTTGTGGAGAACTAACGGGTGATAGCGTGTCTTTAAGGCCGTGCGGAGTGGAAGATGGAGCAGTTGGTTTACCGCGCATTGAAAGGTCGCGCCTCGGGGAAAAGAAAGGTCGCGCACGGTCGTCGACATGTCTTCATAGACGGTTGGTGAGGGGTCTTTCTGTAGGCGTTCATCAAATTATGAACACACATTGATTCAAAAAAAAATATCAATGTAGTAAATATCTTCTCAGGTGGTTGGTATGTAAAACCCGCCTGAGGTAACCGTCTTCTCAGACGGTCGGTACTTAAAATTCGTCTAAGAAAATTGGAGTTTATATATACCCCTCAGCACCGTAGGAAAAACCTAACCCGCGCGAAACACTTAGACGCCGTTAGGCTGCAAAAATTTCGTTTGCCGCCAAGACCTTCCAATACGAATGCATTGAACGTTAAAACGTATTATGCTTGTCTGAAGCAGCCTGCTGGGAGTGTCGTATGCGAGTATTATGTATGCGAGCATCTTCGGACCGCCAGCGTATATAGAGTGAATCATGAGGATGTAAGTTATCCTTAATGTAAATACCTTATTTTCTTACTTTTGTGTTTCATTTTCATTGTAACTAGCATAGTTTAATACTTATATTCTCTGCTGTTCAATATTACCAGAAACATTGTTTTCATATTTTGATTCCAACTTCGAAATTCAATTGCTCATAGTACAGCTGCTCCAAAAATACCAAATAAATTCCTGTATACTCTCACTTTGATCTATACTTTGAGATTGTTCAAACCAATACATACTAAACCTTGTTATGTGTTATATTGCACCACACGAAGAATCTGAACGAAGAATGGCCGGTTTGTAGAAGTATTCCTAGTGGAGGAGCCGACAGGATTGCCGCTGAACTCTGTCAATTCACTCATCACGAAATTTTGCACAAAAGAGGGGAGTTCTTTGATGAGGATGGTGCAGCAGCTGCCCGAACTTTGCGACTATGCCAATAGAAACAGTTTTTAGTGAAAACTTGTAAACTTTGAGATGAAATGTATCTGTAACTTGTACATATGTATATTGTTTTAGTGAAATTGACTTATGTGATGATAATATTGTTGACTTTTGTTCTGTGATGATATTATTGATTTTTTTCTGTGATTATATTGAATTGACTTGGAAATTAGAAATAACAGCAGTAGTACTGCATAGGTTATACCTTATCACAGACGATTATTAACCAACGGCTAGGCATGTCTGTGAAAAACAATTATCACTGACGGATAGATACAAGTAAAGAACCATCTGTGATAACCTAATTATCTCAGGCGGTTACTGTTATGGTAGAAACCGGCTATAGTAAAAGGTCTTCACAGGCGGCTTGAAGTAGGTAAACATCCGTCTCTGATAACACCATTATCACAGGCGGTTAGTTATGCTGCAAGAGCCGCCTTTGATAAGACAATTATCGCAGGCGGATATATATGCTGCACGGTTCCAACTGCTCGACGTGTCCCATCAGCATAAGAGAAAATTAACACGTGTACGCCACACGTCCGACTATCCGAGCATTAATGCTTTGTCGTGATCATGTATGATGGCCGGACATGCATGCATGCTTTTTAAAGAGAGCCAGCGAGGTCTCCATCATGTTTCATGCATGATTGATCACTTGTTGATGAGGATTTGTGATGTTGAATTTCTTGTTTCATGATGACATTTCTCTTGTTTTGTAATGTTCTTTGTTACTGAACTCAGTGTTGTTCATCTATTCCATATGTTATTTTCTTCTCTGTCCGTTGTCTAGTGAACTACGTACTCCGTATTTGTGTTCTATGTGTAACATGCATGTGCAAGACCTCGATCCATGATCATGTTAAATTGATGGTGTTATACAAGTGTTAAATTGATGGTGTTAAATTGAAAAAACGATCATCATATTTATTATTTATATATTATTAATATACATTAGTAAAATAAAGAATTAATATATAAATAAATATTATCATATGAAATATCAACATGGATGGTCCAATCCAACCTACGAAACAAAAACTTTTTGATCGTCGTACATCCAATGAAACATCAACTAGCATGGATCGAGATCCAATATACAAAAACATGGATGATCCTATCGAATCCAACTTTGACAACAAAAAAACGCACGTACACGACGGTCGTTCATTAACAGAGAATACAAATATATAGAACCGATAGTTCATTAAATAATATATAGAAAACAAAATAACAGATGGAACAGAGGAACAATGACATTGAGTTCATTAACATAAAACAATAGTACTACAAAACAAGAAAAACAACATCACGAAACAAGAAAACCAACATCACAGACCCTTTCTTCCTCCTCACGTTGAGGGCGCGCGCGCGGCGCCGCCGTGGCGGGGCTCGCCGGAGATCTCGCCGCTGGCCTTTCCAGTGCGCCAAGTAACTGACGCGCTGCACGAGGTCTGCGGAGAAGTTAAGAAGCTGTGGTGCAGGGACGCATGCGTGACGTTCCACATGGATACAAGAGAGATGGAAGGATCTCTGAAGATCGACTTCTACAGTGGTTTAATTGCGCCACACGAGGTCTACAAAGAGTTCAATGCGCGGGAAACGAACCGCTCCCTCGTCTACTCCACCCAGACCATATATAAGGCGTGTCGTCGGTTATGTACAAGGACAGAACTTTTGCACTCCTTTCTTCTTCTTCCATCGTTCCACCTCCTAGCTCGACATCGACAAACCACCACAGACATGGCCAACCTTCCGCCTCCTAGCCCGCCGAGGCAGCCACCCTGCAAGCGGATATGCTGCAGCTCCCCCGAGAGGGTGAACGACGACCAGCGCCTCATTATGGCGCGAGAGGCGTACAACAGTACGTCTCAGGCCTTGGACACCTTGGGTCTTGGTACCGTTCCCGAGTTTCCGGGAATGGATACCACCGGCCGGTACCTCTACGCCCTCACGGGTGTGGCCGATCGCCTGGACATCTTGTCCGGGACGATGGCCCATGAGCTCGGCGCCGAGGGCCGTAGTGCCCTAGTGGCGGCGACGAAGAGGAACTTCCGTCACGGCGGGGTTCCACCACCGGTGCAGCCGGAGCAATCGGCTCAGCCGGAGCAGCCGGCCCACTCTCCCGCTACATCGTCGCCAGAGGAGGAGGAGGAGGAGGAGGAGGAGGAGGAGGACGACGACGACGACGACAACGATGACGACGAAGACAATGATGACGATGACAATGACGACGACCACCACCACGACGATGACGACGACGACGAGGAGGAGGACTCCTAGTCGTTGTTTGAGAAGTTGGGGGAGAGGGCGGAGGAGGCGAGGCCGGCAGAGTAGTTTTAGGAGTTCTTGTACATATTTCTTTTGTAGTTTTAGGAGTTCTTGTACATTTTTAGCTTCAATTCTGTTCTTGTACATATTTCTTGTGTTTTGTAATATATATGTGTTCATTCGTGTCAATGAATACTGGTGTGTTAGAATTTCTGGATTTCAATCAAGTGAATGTGCTCTAAGTTTAGTGATGTGTTAATCTGTCACAAGTGAACCAAGCAAATTGGACAAAAACAAAAGATCTTAGGGTTTGAAGCTCGTCTCGATTTGTAATTGCAAAGCTAAATGAGACAAACAATGACTTTAAGCTCGTCTCGCATCACTTTGTGATCGATGGACATCCGATTTGTCGCCCATCGTTGTCTCCTATTTGGGTTTCTTACGTAGTGTAATTGGATGATCATGTTTGTGGTCCGTGCATATTAGACATAGCTAGAATTGAAACACCTCGGTCATGTTTAACAACACTAACATGCATGCATATATATATACCTCAAACAGTACATGATGATCTTTAAACAAAAAGAGAAAACACACGTATAATAACATGAAACATGATCGTGGATCGAGGTCGCACATGCATGTTGAACATAGAACAGAAATAGTATTAGACAACAGACAGAGAAGAAAAGAACATATGGAACAGGTGCGAAGGATTAGTCCCACCACGGAAAGTTGAGGTCGGTGCACCGACGTTATAAGGCATGTCGCACAGTTGCAGTTAAAAATCCGAATGAAAGTAATGCGTGCAGGACTAGGCCCATGTTCGCTGCAAGGCGTCCGCTGGCACGGGCGCGTGGTCACGAAGTTGACTTAGGCGTGTACGGACAGATTTTTTTTATATAACGAAAAAATTGTTTTTTCCCACGTGTAAATTTACTCCTAATGGGACGCGTCGAGCCGTTGGGACCGAGAGGATGCGAACCGCGGTTTCGAGGAAACTAGGGCCACCAACCTATTCATAATTAAGCACAGTTTCCTCTAGCGTCCGATCATCTCGACACACCCGCTTAGACGACGACCCGCTATAAAGGCTCACCATCCTCTTGCTTCTCTGCTGCACCAGTCCTTAGATCCTAGCCTCTAAACTTCTCCCGCTACCACTGTCGACCACCTCTTGCTCTTTCTCTGCACCTCCGTTTCCACACAAATGGGTAGCCCCGCGCCGAAGCACTCTAGGACATCGATGTCCTTAGAACCTACTTCTCCGTTTCCATCGCCGCCGGCAATGCCGATGGAATTGATGGCGGCGCCCGCATCTCCGCCCGCGGCGCCTACACTTCCTCATCCCGGTTGGGTTGAGCAGACTCTCAGACTCCTCACCGACCGCATCGACGAACTCGATCGACGCCTTAAGGTGGCCACCGACGCCAAGTCCGCCACCGCTCATAGCGCACTAGTGCTCAACGCAGTGGCGCGGAAGGTCCTTTCCGACACATATCGCTCGTGTCGTCGTCTGGGTCTTGGAACCCTTCCCCTCCACACGAGCATCGACACCACGAGCCACTACTGCTACGGGTTGATGACTGTGGTCGGTCGTCTCGACGCCCTCCATGAGACGATTGCGGAGGTTGCTGGGGTAGAGGGCCTCCTGAAGATTAAGCACCGCGTCGCCGGGAAGCTTCGGATTGTGATGGAGGTTGAGGAGTATGAGGCGGCTTGGGCAGCTGCGGCAGCGGAGGAGGCAGAGCAGGAGGCGTCTCTTGAGGAGGATGTGGACGCCGCTATGGAGGTGACGGCAGCGGCAGAGGACGAGCAGCAGGAGGTGGCAGCAGCGGCGGCAGCGGCGGAGGAGGAGGAGGAGGCGGCGGCACCGGCGGCGGAGGCGGAGGAGGCGGCAGCAGCGGAGGAGGAGGACCTGGTTTTCTCCCAGTAGAGTAGTATTAGGAGTAGTTTATCTATTTCGTGATCTCTGAGTAGAGTAGTATTAGGTGTCGTTTATCTTCTCTTGTTCTCTACTACGTGTTTTCCTAATATTGGTTTGTTAATGAAATATGTCTTTATGTTCATGAACAATATGTTCTATATATGCAGTATCGAAAAACTTATTTTATCGAAAACATCTCGTATATGTTTGTAACTTGGGACCGTCAATATTTCTTGTGGCTGAATGAATGAAATCCGGTAAACATTATCCTTACAAGTAATAGAACTAACAACAAACATGATGCATAATTAACTTGATTAGGAAATTACGTCATCTAAATTGCTAACTAGTCCATCGCCTGATGCAACAGGTGCATGAAAAGTACTTTATCCGTTGTAACTAATATCCGATGACATTGTTGATATATATATCGTATGTACCTGTGATACTCGTATCACAGGCGGCTTTGGATCGACGGCCTGAAGATTAGACATCACAGGGGAAAATGTTTTTTGTTGTAGTAGTAGTATATACTCTGTATATGTTATCATTTCGTTGCGACTAATGTTATATATAAAATGCTGATTGTTTACCTTTTACTAGACCATGTATTTGCCATCCTCCTTTCATGGACTTGGGTGTTCTGTATTTGCATGTCGTTTGCATTAGCACAATGATACATTTGTCGATTCATATTTTTGTTCGTATTTTTTTTGGAATGTCCCACTACCACATGACTGCTTTTACATCTCCATGAAAACAAAGATGAATGGCACGTAGCAGTCCCTCGAAATTTTTTTTGTTCTTCTTGGCGCGCACAATTGAGATTTTCACAATTGAAACTTCACTCCGTGCGCCCAAAATTCCAGTCTCGCCCATTTGTAGCTAGCCATGACGAATATAAATGTGCGTCTCCCTCTAATCCCGCAGTGGCTTCCATTCCAGGCACACATGTTCTCCTCTTAGTGCTGTGTTCCAAACTTGCATTCCTAAGAAATTCCCATGTGAGTGGTGGTGGTGACTGTGGGTATAACATCGAGCGACCAAGTTTGACGGGCTCTACCAAACCTCTTTGTCGCTGACCCCGGCCTGCGACATCCCGGAGTCCAGTTTTGTGCTACGTAAGTTCTACACGATCCATGCCGTCTTTTTATAGAGCTACTCCCTCCTTATCACTTTAGTTGTCGTCCCAACAGCTGCAGCCAGTTCATTCCTAGTTGTCGTCCCAACTCCTTATATGCTCTTATGTTTCATGAATGTCTAGTATAAAACCTGATTAATGGTGCAATCGTGCAATCAACTATCCTCAATTATTAGATCTGCATCCTACAGTCGATTCATCTTTTTATTTTACCCTAGCATCTAATTGCATTCTACTTGTTTCCATATATAAAATACACTACACCTCTGCCTCAAAATAAATGTCACTCCGACAGTTTATGGTAGTGTATTTCTAGTACATTTCCATGTCAGGAAAGATAACTATTAAAAACCGCATGTACTATGTAATTTCTTGATTTAGAAGTAAATGATGCCAGGGTTATCTTATCAACCACTCCCAATGTTGTACTCTCATTCCTGTGTTCCAAACTTGTATTCCTAAGATTTTCAGTTCCCACGGTTTATACACGTTTTTCTTGTTTTTCTTTCTCGGATTGTACGGTTTTTTTCCTACTTCATTTCTAATTCCTCCGTTCAAAACAAACATTTTCAGTTCATAGCAACCACACTGCCCGATCTAAAATACATATCCTCATGTAATCTGATGTTATCACTTTTACTTACTATATATACTCTTTACTTTAGGAACAAGACACGAAACTGTCATGTCGTCTACAAGTAATCGTGATGGGCAACAAGCACCTGGTATAACTATAAATGTGTTTACTATCAAAATACACATATTTATAACACGTTAATTCCTTTGCATCGTATGCAAAGAATATTGCAGCACCTGATGCTCAGGAACCCCAAGATTCGTCATCCATTGCTGGTACCACGAGTATAAATATGTACCGGGCTCTACTAAATATTTTAGCATTGCGATTGTAGTTTCCTAGTCCCAGTTAATAGTTAATCAGTATATGTGATGGCGTGATTTATTGATGCCTACACACGCACGATGGGCTCTCTCGCCGCCGGCCACTCCGGCACCGGCGACCACACCCTGCTGCTACTCACTTCAGTGTCCTCCCCGACGTGTCTCCCTCCACCATTGCCACGTCCCATCCTTCGCGTGTCATGATGACCCCGCCGCCCGCAAACACCTATCGCCACCGGTCACTCCGGCACCGGCCGGCACCTACGCCCTGCTGGTGAGTATATGTGATGGCGTGATTTATTGATGCCTACAGGCGCACGCTGGGCTCTCTTGCCACCGTCACTTCGGCACTGGCGACCACGCCCTGCTCCTGCTCACTTCAGTGTCCTCAAAAACGCGTCTCCCTTGACCATCGCCACGTACCATACTTCGCGTGTCATGATGACCGTGCTGCCCAGAAACGCATGTCACCGCCGGTCACTCCGGCACTGGCCGGCGCCCACGCCCTTCTGGTGGTCAGTTCACTGTCCTCCCCGACGCGTCTCCCTCCATATCCACGTCCCATCGTTCGCGTGCCATGATCACCCCACCGCCCGCAAACCCCTGGCCATTACGGCGTACCTACTCCTACATGCTATGCCCCATGTGACATGGCATACCCTGGAAAAAATAGTCCAATATCATTAACCCCTGTCCACTAAGAAATGTTAGTATCATATAGTTTAGAGATGCATGTACATGAGGGTTCATTGCTGCTTATATGATCTCAATTCCATTTTTTACACTGCCAAATGCGTTGCTGATGTCTGGTAATTAACGCAAGATTATATTCATGTATCCGTTCTAGTAGCACTTTAGGGCGAGATGCTAACATGCAGAGCAAAATATCAGTATGCAATCCACCTAAATTTAATTCCTAGATCCGCCACACTGTCCTCCTAGCCTTGAGACTTGCTCCGGGGTGATATCAATGGACGCAGATCACCTGACTTATACGTTTTTACTGCACGCGGTGCAGTAAAGATCCAACGGAATCACACCGTTGGATCTTTACTGCATCGCCTGCACTAAAAACGTAAGTCACGTGAGATCACCGGTGTGATCTGGACGTCGATCCTCTGACTTAAATGTGGTCACTGCACTGCCAGACCGAACCCTAGCTTTGTTAAACGTCACAAGCTGCCCGCCTCATCTGTCTTGCATCCTCTACCTGCTAATACCACTGACGTCCATGACTCGCCCTGCCACCAATTCACCTCGAGACGCGCTCCTGCTGATGTCGGCCAGACCGAACCGACAGTACTGCCAAGGATGAGCACCCGGCGAACCCTCTCTTTCTCTAGCATTGCCAGCTACTGTCTTGCCTGCTTCGCAGCTGGACTGAAAATCCCCTGCAGTACTACGGGTGCTGTAGCGCCACTGAATACTGTCTGATGCCTGATTGTAGGGTATGAACAGCAACAAAGAAGTGAACAAGTCGATGCATCAGCCAATATGTAGCAAAATGCTGTAGCGACGCGGTGTTCCCACGCTCGTATTTGCCGCACTCGTCGTGAAGATGGTAAAACATCAGACTTCTTCTTTCACACTATTTGTACATGATACTAGGCCTGGTCAGTTGCTAATTTCCTTTAAATGTTTACCGTATAAAGACACTAACAGAAGGAAAGAAGTTTGGAAGGGGGTGGCTAAAGGACATAAGGTTGCTAAATTGCGCTATCTAGCATCTGCAAATAGAACGAATGATCAAAATCGGAAGCTACAAATTTAGTGGTTCAATAGGTTGGGTGCTGCAGTTGGTCCTAATCAGCGGCACTTTGTCAATGATGTGGTTATTACAACAAAAAAATGCACCCCTCACTGGTGTAAGGAAGTGGGCAGAGGTTGGCGATACTTCGAAGAGCGATATAGTGAGAGACATTCTGGTTAGTGTTGTGACACCCCACATAAGTATTTTTTTTCTAGCGACCTCCATCTTGTACGTTTATAACAGTGTGATATACAATGTACAGAATGCCTGGGACTTGGAGGACACAGATGATACCAGAAGAAAAATATTGAAGATTGCTGGTGAGTGCTACAAGGGGTGGCGATCAACATTGCATCTACAAGAAGTATTCGCCCGATGAGGAACGTATACAAAACAAGCCTGTTGACGTAGCAGATTCCGATTGGTTGGCGCTTATGGACTATTTTGGGTCCGAGCAATTCAAGGTCAGCTAGCTTTCTAATACCTTCATATCCTACATAAACTATTCGATAATACCCATTCATGAAATTAATTCTTAAAATTGCAGTCAATAAGCAGAACCAATTCATGAAATTGAAGTACTCAAAAGACAAAACACTTGCTTGGCTTGAAATCCTATGCCCAACTTAGTTACGAGAAGGTATGAAAACTAAATCATGCTTTTACTTTGCACTGCAATCATTCAATCAAATTTTACTTGTATTTGATGTAGCGAGACACAGAGACCAGAAAAGAACCCGATGACTTAGAACTGTGGGAGGCAAGCCATGTGAAGAACGGTCAATGGGCAAATGAGCAGGCAGAAGCTGTACATGTGAGAAACACATCAAATAGTCCCCATTTAAATAAATATTTGCAATGTACATGTGACTTTTCTTTTGGTATATAGACCCAGGCACGTGCCCAAATCAACGTCAAGGAAGCTGAGCTGGGAGTCCCAATCCCAGATGAGGAAAGAAACACTATCTTCTAGCTTACTTATATATCCGCAACCGGTTCTGGAGGATCACAGTTTCGGGGGCGTGGTTATATGGCTAAACCTAATGTTTCTGAAAGACTGCGTATCCAGATGTCTGACCAGCTCGGCCAGCAAGTTTGATCCTTGCAAAATAGAAATGAAGACCTCAGCTCTCAGGTGCAAGAGTTGGAAGGAAGAAATGGTGATATGACCTCCCAGATGGATGACTTCGTCCAGGCAAATGAATAGCTCAACCAGGAAGTCCGGACTTTACATGATCAGATGGTAGCCAATTCTGCACGGCAAGAAAAGAGCCTAGCAGACATGCGCAGAATGATGGAGAGCTTGCAAAATCAACAACGGCTAGCAGCAACTCCACAAAAGCCTCCTGCTCACACCAAGTCGAAGCTGGATGTTCAAGAAACTATTCCTAGTACTACAACTCATCGCGGTGCTATTTTAATGGGTGCAATGTTGCAAACTAAAAAAACTGTAAATAACATCGTCTCGCAACGACGCAAGGGTCCTTGAGCGTTGCATCAATTGCTGGATGTTTGTTGTTAAGTTGACAGACGTATCAGGTGCGAATAAATTGATTCTGTTGCCACTAATTTTCAAACCTGGTGCATTAGGATTCTAGTGCCGCTAATTATAAAGCATGGCATTAACAGATTATTGCGATGAAAATAAACTATTGCAATAGGAAGCTAGCTATTGCCACAAATTATAAAACGTTGCACTACAAACATTTGGCTATGACCAAAAAAGCGTTGCACTAGACTGCTATTGCCACCACCTAGAGAACGTTGCATTATGACCCTGTTGCAACAGATTTGAATATGTTGCATTATGAACCTATTGCCACACATCAGAAATCGTTGCAATGCAATACTGTTGCCACAGTTTTGAAATTGTTGCAATACTATACTATTCAACATGAACGTGAAATCGTTGCAATATCGTATTACTGGCCACGACTGTGAAATCATCGCGATACCATATTATTCGCCACGAGTGTGAAATCGTCGCGGTACCGTACTATTCGCCACGGAAGTGAAATCGTTGCAACATTGTAGTATTTGCCACGAATGTGAAAATATCATGATACGATATTATTCGCCACGAGTGTGAAATCGTCACGATACCGTACTATTCGCCGCGGATGCGAAAACATCGTGATACCATATTATTCGCCACGAGTGTGAAATCGTTGCGATATCGTACTATTCGCCACGGATGTGAAATCGTTGCAACACCATACTATTTGCCACGAATGTAAAAACGTTGCTATACCGTACTATTCGCTACGGATGTGAAATCATTGCAACACCGTACTATTCGCCGCGAATGTGAAAATGTCGCGATACCATACTATTCGCCACGAGTATGAAATCGTCGCCATACTGTACTATTCGCCACGAGTATGAAATCGTCGCGATACCGTACTTATCACCACAGATGTGAAATCGTCGCAAATAACGTACTATTCGTTGCAATACGTTAAATCGTCGCAATACGTTAAACCATTGCAATACCATACTATTTGCCACGAACGTGGAGTCATTGCAATTCATACTTTTTGCCACGAATGTGGCATCATTGCAACAACGTTATTTTCGTTGCAATACGTTAAATCGTCGCAATACGTTAAACCGTTGCAATACCATACTATTTGCCACGAGTGTGTAGTCGTTGCAACACCATACATTTTGCCATGAACGTGGCATCATAGCAACACCGTTATTTTCATTGCAATACTTTAAATCGTCGCAATAGGTTAAACTGTTGCAGTACCATACTATTTGCCATGAACGTGGAGTCGTTGCAATACCATACTTTTTGCCACAAACATGGCATCGTTGCAACACCGTGATTTTCATTGCAATACGTTAAATCATTGCAATATGTTAAACTGTTGCAATACCATACTATTAGCCACGAACGTGGAGTCGTTGCAATACCATACTTTTTGCCACGAATGTGACATCATTGCAACACCGATATTTTCGTCGCAATACGTTCAATCGTCGCAATAGGTTAAACCGTTGCAATACCATACTATTTGCAACAAACATGGAGTCGTCGCAATACCATACTATTTGCCACGGATGTCAAGTCATCGCAATAACCTATTGCCACGGCTGTTATCGCCACGAGTCGGAAAAACTATCGCAACAACAACCTATCGCGACGAATTTTGACCTATTGCAACGATTTTTTTCGTCGCAATAAACCGAAATCCTGGTAGTGGCGGGTAGGATGCAGCGAGATGTGGTCTCACGTGCGTAGCCCTGCTTGTGTCGATTGAGGACTGATCCGTGTGCAGCCCTGCTGGACAAGTTTGATCAGTACCGGATGCATATTGGGCATATGGAACCCAGGAAACTGATGTAACATGATAACTTGGATGTCGAGGCATAGCCCATTGTCGATAGGGGTGGGCTGAGGGTAGTAAGGTGTAAATTCGCCGGCGGGCACAGACATGCTCCTTAGGGGAACCTTATGCCCTCGATGGTGGGACCGGTTCAGCGTTTGAGTTCTATTGTGAAAGGTTGATGCGTATTACGTGGTGAGGAGCACGACACACTCCTTAGGCATGGGTGTACATGACGTGTTATTCGGGTGTGTCCTGATTGCAATCATCGTCTCTCGCGGTTATTTGTGTACCGCTTGTTCACTTTGTTGTGATGTAGTAAATACTGAAGAAGTCAGGAGAATACGATGTATTGAAATATAATTGTTTTGCCACTATAATTGTTAGATTAGACTCATTACATTTCCTGTTATTTAACATTTAAGCTGCTGCCATTTACTTGTAAAATGATAATCAACTCATATGCGAGTCATTTACTGCTATATCCATCCCTATGTTAAGTATCCCTGAATGTAGAGTTTCATGTTTAGGTGAGATGGTTAAGTCTTGCTGAGCCTTCGTGCTCACGGTTGCTATATTATGTTGTTTGCAGGTGAAACTTATGACGAAGGGCCCGAGGATGAGGCGATGCCCCCGTCGGGGTATACCTCCGAATGAGAGCCCTGCACGTCGCAGTAAATTGTGTGTGGCTAGTGTGTAGCGTCCGCGGGCTGGATGGTTGCACATTTGCATAGCTAGGTTGAGAGTTTAGCTATGAATATTATTTTCCTTTGTATATTAGTATTGTAAAAGACTTCCGTTGTTTATATAAATAAAACTTTGTATTTTGTCGTATTCTTTTCGTGTGTGCTGTTGGGTGCCGTATCGCACGGCACCACCCTCTGCGATTCCTGGAATGTGTGGACCCGGCCCCACAGCCTGGTATCAGAGCCGCATTGGGAATATCATGCTCGAAAAGAGCCTATTTTGGAAAACTTAAGAGTTGTCGAGTGAGGATTAGTACTATGCTCACGTAAGGTCTATTATAGAATTAGTTACTTAAGGTGGCAAGCTAACTTATGTATTATTATATTCTGTAACGACGCTTCGACGTCAGGTAAGAGGTAAGGTATGCCAAAGCAAGTGGATCAATTGCAGTAAGCTCACCATGCTAGAGGTAGCATGTGGTTCCTTTTGTGGCTTGGCACAGAAATGTTAATATGAGTCTCTGAAACTTTCCATGTTTTTGAGAACATATGATACACGGTACCCCAGCGTGCTAAAAAATTAGTGGGAGCCCCCGTCGGGTGGGACATAACCCGATGCGTCTTCTACTGGTGCAACACTATACAAAGATGTGGGACCCTATCGGGTGGTAGAAAACCCGGTCATGTACCTCGAGACGTGGATTCGCTCGAGGCGGCCTGTATTGAATGATACGAGACAAATGTTTTTACATTCATATATATTATTGTGAACTGTTCGCCCGTACTGGCTGAGCCGTATGGCACCATATGTTTGATCTATCATTTGTGTGTAGATGAAGTACACTAACCACGTTTATGTAGCTCGAGTAGAAAACGTTTGCGAGTGAATGTCATTCCTGCCACCGTTGAGACGTATGCCGGAATACCGGCTTAACCTTTTCTGTGGTGAGGGCGTAGTACCAGAATTGCATTCGAGCTTCATAGGGCACGTCGACGACGCTGTCCTTGCTGGTTTTGTTACTCGACAACTAATAAAAATTTCCAACTTAGGACTAAGTTTGAATTTGTAATCTCTGTTTTGGAGCGCGCTGGTCAGATTTCAAATTAATCATGGGGTCGCTGCGGTATGCAGGCCTGTGATTTGCAACTTGAGGAAGTCCTCCACAAGTTTCATTTTCAGCTCCAAGGCAGATTTCAAAATTTAAAACATGAAAACTTCATTTGAACTTAAAGTAACCAGTCCCTGGTTCAAACTGTGAAATGGACAGAAAAAATTACTAAGTTTGGAACAGCATAACTTCCTGTATATTTCATCCCTTTAGGTCTACAATACATGGTTGGAAATTTTAGAGAGTCCTCTAAACTCTTATGTTCAACTCCAGATAAGAATCCCCCTATAAACTAATTAAAAAATCAAATTTCCAAACTCTGCCAAATCTAGACAGTGACTGGATAGTTTTTGTATCTTGTCACTGTCTTGATCATATCTCTTCATAGAATCAACGAATGTCTTCATATAATGAATTTCAGTAATCCTGAGGATATATGCAAAAATGTTGTAATTGATGATTTTTGCATATATTGATGTTTTGTATCTGGAAAAATGTCGACAAAATCAGCCTTAAACAGAGGAGATGCTGTCAAAAATTTTCTAGAAAACTGTCAACTTGAAAAAAATCATATCTACTTATACAGAAATGATATGAGGGCATATAAATACATTCTTGAAATCTAGTTGAGTGTACTACAACTTTGTAGTTGAACTCGAGTTCTGAATGTGCCTCTAACGGGATGAAAATTTCAAGTTTCTCCAGACTGGTCAGATAGAACATAACTGTGACAGAATTCCAGTGCGATGTTCCATTTGGCATTTGAATTTGAATTCACTTTCATAATTCAATTTTCGCATCCTAGATATGTTATCAACCAAGTTTGTTGAATTTGAGTATTTGACTCATTCAAGTGATCATTTTATAGATGACGGATGTAATGCTATTGCCGGACGGATGGGTGTTCTCCACGTGCGCCAACCGTCCGGGCTTCCTGAGCCTGCTGCGGGAGGTGCTCCAACAGTTTGGCTTCATCGAGATGCCATGCTATTGTGGTCCAGAGACGGTTGACAGAGGCATACTCTCATGTACCATCCTGGTCGATATCCCGGCAAGTCCGTGTTTCTATGGGTGGGCTCTTTTTTTCGGTCACGTTCCAGGGAGTTCGATTGGAGGACACATGGGCCTTTGCAACCGGCAAAGCGCTTATGAAGCTTTGGGAGCTTCACCAAGATGCCATGGCTGGGACACAATTTGCTCTTATCCTGGTCCGTGGTGATGCTGGTTTCAAGTGGCAACGTCGTATGGTTGCGGCCTATCGAGCATATGGCGACACAACCTCGACAACACTTGGGACAATTGCCGCTGCATCCAACATGGTGTTTCTTGCACAAGGTGCAATCCTGCAGTAGCAAGTCAAAGCCTTGAGGCAAGCGACTGAACGGGGTGACACTCTTGATTATATCAATGAGAACCTACGTTCGTTCCTGGCTCCGACGCATCACCGACTAAAGCAATGCGAGGATCAGTTGCATCACACTCACACCAGACTGCAAAAAGCTCGCGCCGAACTGAGGCAAACTCTCATGGATCTGCAGCAAGATCGTGAGGGGCTGCCGGCGAATCAGTTGGAGGTGCAACAACAGCAAGAGCAGCAGTTGGTAGTCACCGAGGAACGAGTCACGGCCATCGAAGAAGCCTAGAATTGGGAGTACGAGGCAGAACAATTCAGGATAATGTGATTGAAGCCGAAGCACAATTGCAACCAGTCGTGTATCCACCGGCTCATGATACACCGCTGAATATGGGTGAACAAGTGCCTTCAGATCCTGAGGATGAAGAAGATCAGGAGATAGTAGAGTACGCCGATGACGATGCATCAGAGTAGGATGGGGCAGCACTACTGCCATCACGGGACAACGTCTAGTTAGTAGTTGCTCGTGTTTATTTTGTGGCCATGTTTGTGTTATATTATAAATAGTAGCGGGCGTGTAGAAGATGACTAGGTGTGTATGACGACTCATGTAGACCAAGTATAGTTGAGATGCACTTCCATAGAGGGAGTCCGTCATTTTGGATTCACTATTGTACACTTGGTCATGAGATAATATATTTTGTATAAAGTTTGTACTTTATCAATATATGTGAATGTTATGCAATTATCACATTGTCATTACTCGCACTACTATGGTATAAAAATGGATGAAGAAAACAAACATGTTGCCGATTTAAATCATGTGGATGCAGAATGGTGCGTACGCGCTCTAAGCCCGAGATGGGAGGATCTAGCCGTTGTCGTGAGGGTGAATCTCCCACCCGGGAGCAAACCTCGACACCACGGCAACAAGTCCATCCACCACCACCACCTGAACCTCCGAGGACACTCGCGGAGATTCATGCTGCAGTACTCAGCTCGCACGACGAGCAAACCGAGTTATTGCGGACGTGGATGCAAAATTTGCCCCGTCAAGGGGGGCGACAAGACAATGGGCCACGCCAGCACCAACAAAGCTCGTATTCGGATTTCTTGGTGACGCATCCATCGGTCTTTACAGAGGCCGAGGGGCCTCTGGAAGTGGACAACTTTATCCACACTCTTGAGGCGAAGTTCGGTTTGCTGTGATGCACAGAACAGCAGAAGGCGCTGTTTGCAGCGCAACAGATTCAAGGATCCGCCGGTGCTTGGTGGGTGAAATTCATCGCCTCACTGCCGGCCGGTCATGCAGTCATGTGGACCGAATTCCAGGAGGTGTTCCGCGCCTACCATATCCCTCCCGGAATAATGAAGAGGAAGCTTCAAGAATTTTTTGAGCTGAAGCAAGGCGGGAGGAGTGCCCATGAATACTCCCGCGCTTTCAACCATCTAGTGCAGTACGTGAAGTATTATGTTGGGACGGAGGACAGGAAACGAGACATCTTCTTCTGGGGTTTGAACCCCAGTATGAATGTCCAACTCGCACAAAGCAACCGCGGCACCTTCAACGACATCGTCAATGCCGCGATTGTACAAGAGGATGTTCAGCGCGAGCTCGTTTTTGATGAGAGCAAACGGAGCACGCCGTCGAGCAGCAGCGGGGGTGGTCCGCAGAAGTACCGTGTGGTGTATCGCTCACCATCCGGTCAGTGATGGCAGCCACCGGCGCGACCGCAGCCATTCCGCGGTCGATCTTTCAACGCCCCACATTTTCAACCGCCATCTCCACAACAGCAAAGAATGGTCCCGCATGCATATCCACCTCCACCACGTGCACCGGGATTCTGTCTGCAGATTGGATGGAACCCCACACAGTACACGTGCTACACGTGTGGCCGTGCCGGGCATTTTGCGAGAGACTGCCCCGAGCAGCATCATGGCAGCGGGCAAGAACCATATCGGGGTGCCGTTCAACACCGCAACCAGTCCAAGAAACAAGCACCAAAACCCGGCAATTTCCACCACATAGATTTTGAAGACGTGCCGGAAGGCGAACCCATTCTCATGGGTACATTTTTTCTACTCCAAAATCCCGTACTCATATTATTTGACTCCGGTGCCACCCATAATTTCATTAGCCAAGCTTATGTTATCAAGCATCAATTATCTATCACTCCCCCAGAAAGTCCATATTTGATTTGCTCTTCGAGTGGGAAAATAGCAGCCAACAGGAAAGTCCATAAAGCACAACTTAAGATGGGTGGGAATATCTATCCGACTTCTCTAATTATATTAGAGGGTCCAAAGCTTGATGTAATCTTAGGGATGTCGTGGCTGCATCGTCATGGTGCTGTTCTTGACATTGTTCCACATGTGGACCATTTGAACTCTCCACTTTATGAACCACACACACTCTTATTCTAGACCGCCTTATCCAAGAAATTCAAGCCACCTACAACACGGAAGCCACAAAGCGTGAGGACATTCCTGTGGTCCGTGAATATCCGGACGTGTTTCCCGACGACCTTCCGGGTATGCCACCGGATAGCGACATCGTGTTCAAGATTGAACTTATTTCGGGAACCATGCCTATTTCCCGAAGGCTTTACAAGATGGCACCAAATGAATTGGCGGAATTAAAGGAGCATTTGAGGGACCTATTGGACAAAAGTCTCATCCATCCAAGTTCATCACCTTGGGGCTGCTCCGCATTATTAGTGAAGAAGAAGGAGAAGATGTTACGTCTATGTGTGGACTATCGTCCGCTCAACGCCGTGACGCTCAAGAACAAGTATCCACTACCGCGCATCGATATTTTATTCGATCAATTGGTGGGTGCTAAAGTATTCTCGAAGATGGATCTCCGGTCTGGATATCATCAAATAAAAATCCGACCGGAGGATATACCAAAGACGGCATTTTCAACGAGATACGGGCTCTATGAATATCTCGTCATGTCGTTCGGGCTTACCAACACGCCAGCTCACTTCATGTATTTGATGAATTCAGTGTTTATACCGGAGTTGGACAAGTTTGTCGTGGTCTTCGTCGAAGATATTCTTGTTTATTCAAAATTAGAAGAAGACTACGCAAGACACTTGCATATCATGCCCCAATGATTGCGAGATTACAAGCTTTATGCAAAATTCAGCAAGTGTGAGTTTTGGATCAAACAAGTACCATTTCATGGTCACATTAATTCAGCGGAGGGCATCGCTGTAGATCCAAGAAAAATTGTGCAAGTGCTGAAATGGAAGTCTCCAACGTCCGCACATGAAGTTCACAGCTTTTTGGATTAGCGGGATATTATCGAAGGTTCATTCCGAGCTTCTCAAAAATCTCTAAACCAATGACAGAGCTGCTGAAAAAGGGGACTAAATATATATGGAGCAAGGCATGTGAGGATACATTTAAAGCATTGGTGAAACACCTTACAACAGCCCCAGTGTTAGCTCAGCCCGATACGACCAAATCATTCGACGTTTATTGTGATGTGTTCTGCATTGGTCTCGGCTGTGTGCTAATGCAAGAAGGTCGCATGATTGCGTATAGATCACGGCAGCTCCGAAATCATGAGCAACATTATCCAACTCATGACCTTGAGTTTTCTGCCATGGTACTCACTTTGAAAATGTAGAGGCATTATTTACTCGGAAATTTGGTGCACCTCTACACTGATCACAATAGCCTGAGATATATCTTCGCTCAGAAGGAACTGAATATGCGACAGTGAAGATGGTTGGAATTGATCAAAGACTATGCGATTGAAATTCACTATCACCCCGGCAAGGCAAATGTAGTTGCCGATGAGCTGAGCCACAAGTCTCACTTCAATAATATATCCACTACTCCGATGGAAGAGGACGAGCCGAGTTTATACTTGGTTCCATATGGAGCGCTATATAATCTTGCTCTCATCCCTACCATATGAGAGGAGATTATGGAAGCTCAAAAGAAAGACGTGGGTATGTCGCACATTCAAAGGAGAATGAAGATTGGGGAAATGAAGTGCTTCCGAAGTGATGAACATGGTACTCTATGCTTCAAAGACCGTATAGTGGTACCCCGTGATATGACACTTCGGAAGAAAATCTTGGACGAAGCTCACTTGTCCAAGTACTCTATTCATCCGGGCAGCAACTAAATGTAACAAGATCATAAAACCATATTTTGGTGGACATGGATGAAAAGAGAGATTGCAAAGTACGTATCGGAGTGTGATATGTGTCGGCGGGTGAAAGCCGACCACATTTGGAAGGCGGGACAGCTGCAACCATTAAAAATTCAGGCGTGCAAATGGGAGGATATTAGTATAGATTTTATTGTCGGATTACCTCTCACCTTCCACAGGCATGATTCGATTTCGGTGATAGTCGATCGACAAACAAAATCATCTCATTTTATTCCGCTACATACAAAGTACATTGCCAAGAAGTATGCGGAATTTTATATTGCAAGAGTCATGTGCTTGCATGGAGTTCCCCGGACGATTATTTCAGATCGCGGTGCGCTGTTCATTGCTCATTTTTGGGAGCAGTTGCACGAACCATTGGGGACAAAACTGATCCGAGGCTCTGCATACCACCTGCAAACTGATGGTCAAACTGAATGGGTGAATCGAATTCTTGAATATATGCTACGCGCTTGTGTCATCCACCATGGTAAAAATTGGGATGATCATTTACTGTTGGTGGAGTTCTCATACAACAATGGCTATCAAGCGAGCATCAAGATGGTGCCGTATGGAGCTCTCTATGGACGGAAATGTCGCACACCACTCAATTTGTGTGAATCCGGCGAGCGAGTTATATACGGGATTGATCTTGTAAATGAAGCCGAAGAACGAGTACGAGTGATCCAAGCCAATCTCAAGGCTGCTCAATCTCGTCACAAAAGCTATGCGGATAAAAGACATCGACCTCTACACTTCGACATCAGAGACCACGTTTATCTCCGTGTCTCTCCGATGAAAGGGATTCATCATTTTGGAGTGAAGGCAAGGCTTGCTCCACGATTCATCGGTCCGTTTGCCGTCATTGAAAAATGCAGACCTGTGGCCTATCGTTTGGAGTTACCAGCGTCACTTTCAGGAGTTTATAATGTATTCCACATATCTCAGCTGAGGAAGTGCCTGAAATCCTCAGCTAAAATCCGCACTGAAGACATTGAGGATCTCCAGCCGGATCTCACTTATCCTGAGTATCCGATCCGTATTATTGATGAAAAGACTCGCATCACAAGAAACTGGACTTTGTACTTCTACAAAGTCTTGTGGAGTAACCATACCGCTGAGGAAGCAACATAGGAACGCGAGGATTTTCTCCAATCAAACTGTCTGGAATTATTATCATCTCATATCCGGTAATCTTTTCACCTCTGTCTCTTTTATTTGTAATCTCGGGACGCGATTCTTTTAAGGGGGAGCAATGTTAAGGCCCTAAATTCAAAGTACAAAGTCATATTGGAGACTGTAAAAGTTGAATGGGAAAATGAAATCAAATTGGAAAGTGAAAAATCAAACCAAATCATACATCAATGAAAGGAATTCAAAAATTAAAATTTGGCTCCTGTTCAAACCTTGCCAAATTAAAAATCTGAGTTCACCAATAAATTCCAAATAGCCTTTCTGCCAAGTTTCAAATTTTTTGAGCTCATTTGCTATTTAAATCAGTGGCTCCATTAAATTCAATTCAAATTCAAATTCAAATTTGAATTTCAATTGAACCTTGATCAATTAGAAGTTTTGATTTCAGAATCAAATTCCAGCTAGTTAGTTGAGCCTATCCACAAATTTTCATGAATTTTGGACATTAGTTGGTAGGATATTTGTTTTACCAGAGAAGGGATGAGTATGGAATTGTGGGTCCCAGTGTCCAGTGACCCAAATTCGAGCGGCTCCTCCGTTTTCACCATGGCGACACTCCCGGCATGCAAGCCACAGAGCTGCTTGCTTGCTTGCACCGTGGCCGGCTCTTCTCGCCTCCCTCTGCCTATTTATACCCCTCCTGGCCGCCGTGTCGAGTTCCCGTTTCGTTTTGCCTTCCCACGCCACAGTTCTGCTCCGCCGCCGCCCTTGCTGTCGCCCCTTCTAGCTCCGAGTCCAGACTGAGTTGGCGCTCGAGTGCACCAAGCTTCCCTCTAGTCTCTGGTACAATTGTTTCCTTCATCCCTGGCTTGTTACCCTCATATTTTGATGTTTTTTCGAAGCTCGCGGTGAAGCCACCGGGAACCCCTCTGCATCATCGTCGCCAGCACTCACCAAGCCGCGTTACACCTCGACTCCAACAGAAAGAAGGATTGCCATCATGAGCTCTTTCTCACGGTAAAAGCCGTGCCTCCTTTCCTTCAGTATCGAGTGCATGGTTTGAGTTTTACCGACACTAGTTCATTTCGAGATTCCTATGTCATTGATTTAATTCTGTTTCTACGTGCAATGATTCTTCAATCCAATGAATGATTATATTCTATACCTCATAGCGCACCAGCTCACTGAAAATGAAGGGCATTCATCAAAAGATGATGTCGGGTTTCATGTTTTCCCTGCTGCCAATGAAAACCCGTCGGTCCACCGCGAAGTCGACATTGCCAGTGATGTAATCCCCTTTGCACCCCCTAGTTATCTTCCCCATGCTCCCAGGAACATTCCAAATCTTTTCCCAAGCTTCTTGCGCCATTCCTGAGTGATTCCGGCCATCACTGAAACCATAGCTTTGCCGCCGCCGTCGCGCACGGTACTCCGGCCATCGCCGGCGTTCGGCGACCCGTCCATCGTGCTCAGCACCCTTGGAAATGGTTAGGCGGCAAGTGGGAAGGAGATATAAGTCCGGGAAAGCCAAACCGACAAACTTGTCGGCGCGGCGCCGTCGTGGCCGAGCATTGCGTCGCGAGGTAGAAGATGACCTCGCGGAACCCGCATGTCAGCTGCTATTCTTCTCTCTCGCGGATCAGCTGTGGCTGTGGATCAGGTGTGGCTACACGGATTAACCCCATGGCCCCCGGTGTGGCCCATATGCGATTGGCCCAATTCAATTAAGTGGGTCCGGGTTGATTATTCAAACTTCTCCATTAGGAAATAATTCAAGCTTTTGAGCAAACTTTGAAAATCAATTTCTCCTAGCATATTTGCTCAAATAATTCCGAATAAATTCTGGTAGACTCATATCAATCTCAACTTTGCAGTGGTGCAATTTGTTTGACTTGAAAGGCCCAGAATTTTCATAATTAATCCCTTTGATCTAACTTCTTGAGAAATTAATTACTCCTGTTCTGTTAATTGGAAAATTCCCAATTTAGGTCACGACACTAATAAAAACACAGTTGATGTCCAGTAAAAATTTCAAGATCATTGGACTTCATTTAGTTGGTTGATCAGGGTTCCAAATCTCTATGTAGTTGAAAAATTAAGAAAAGTACAGAACCATTTTCAGATTTTTTTTCCCAAACTTGTAAATAAGTTTCTCCCTTTAGAAAGCTTAGAAAATTATGAAAAATTTTTTCCCAAAACCAGTGAGACTTTCTATACCATAATCAACCACTGGAGGCCATGACAAAGCTACAGATTCAGTACCAAAATTCAGAGAAGCCTTTTTCTTGATGGAATTTTAGAGACAACAAGCTTCCTTGAACATCTCCAATCTTTAGTCCAGATTCCCCTCATAGATCCTAGAGTCCAGTGTAAAAATACCAAAGCCAATTAAAATAATTTACATACATGATCAATATTTATAAGATTATGTCTATAGTTTCTATATCACTCGTGTACTTTATATATTGCATATCATATAGTGACCGAGATCGAGGAGGACCCGGAGCCCTTGGAGACTCTACTTCCAGAAGCTAACTTGCCCTCTGACTCGCAGCCAGGCAAGCCCCAGTTTGCATTTAAGTGCTATTTCAAATTTTCTATTTGTATCACCTATGTCTAGGATGAATTTTGTGCATTAGGGCTAAGGTGCTTGTTACTCCACTTGCATGACACACAAATCCCATGGAGTATTGGGTAGGACTAGAGCTTGACGAGTAGAAAATTCCATGCTAATGTTTATAGGACTCTGGTAGAAGTCGAGTAGTTGGAATCTACTCGCAAGATAGGATTTTATCACACGGGATGAATTGAATCAAAGAATGGTTTAGAATTGTGAAATTGAGACCGAGCAGTGAGTAGGATGCAGCGAGATGTGGTCTCAAGTGCGTAGCCCTGCTTGTGTTGATTGAGGACCGATCCGTTTGTGGCCCTGCTGGACAGGTTTGAACAGTAACAGATGCATACTTGGCATATGGAACCCAGGAAACCAATGTAACTTAATAACTCGGATGTAGAGGCATAGCCCATTTTCGATAGGGGTGGACTGAGGGTAGTAAGCTGTAAATTCGCCGGCGGGCACAGACACGGTCCGTGAGGGAACCTTATGCCCGTGATGGTGGGACCAGTTCGGCATTTGAGTTCTCTTGTAAAAGGTTGCTGCATATGATGTGGTGAGGAGCACGGCACGCTCCTTAGGCACGGGTGTACGTGACGTGTTATTCGGTTGTGTCCTGATTGCAATCACCGTCCCTCGCGATTATTTGAGTACTGCTTGTTCACTGCGCTATGACATAGTAAATACTAAAGAAGTGAGGAGAATACGATGTATTGAAATAAAATTGTTTTGCCACTATGATTGCTATAGATTAGACTCATTAAAGTTCCTGTTATTGAACATTTAAGCTGCTGCCATTAACTTGTAAAATGGGAGCCCTGCACGCCGCAGTAAATTGTGTGTGGCTAGTGTGTAGCGTCCTCGAGCCGGACGGCTGCACTTTTGCACAGCTAGGCTAAGAGTTTAGCTATGAATGTTATGTTCTGCTGTATATTAGTATTGTAAAGGACTTTCACTATTTATATAAATAAAACTTTGTATTTTGTCGTATTCTTTTCGTGCGTGCTGTTGGGTGCCGCATCGCATGGCACCACCCTCTGTGATTCCTGGAATGTGTTGACCTGGTGCCCACAGTTGAAGACTTTGTGTATCTCAAAGTGTCACCTATGCGAGTTCATAAGCTATTTATTGTCAAAGGCAAGTTGGCACCTCGCTATATAAGACCATTCAAGATTTTGGACAAACATGGAGAGGTGCCATATAAGTTTGTGATGCCAGCACATCTTTCTGGTGTTCATGATGTGTTCCACATTACTCAGCCCAAGAAGTGCTTAAGTGTACCAGAAGAACAAGTGCCAAAGGAAGAATTGGAATTAGAAGCAGATTTGACTTATACCGAGCAACCGGTCAAAATCTTGGAAACAAAAGAGAGTCAGAAGGAACAACATGATTCGATGATACAAAGTACAATGGAAGCATCATACAGAATCGGTACAAAATTGGGAGCTGGAAGATGACCTCAACAGAGAATTTCCCTATCTCTTCCCTTCTACATGGAATCTCAAGGGCGAGATTCATTTTAAGGGGGGTAGGTTTGTAACACCCTTATTTTCATCCATCATGCATTGCATTCATTCTTATACATGCTTAACATGAAGCAACACCAAAAGGAACAAGTTTCAAATGAATGGAACCAAAACAGCAATTAAAAACCAGTATAGTGCAGACTTGTCCGGATTGAACCCCGGACTAGTCCAATCTACTCTCGGTTGTTTCAAGAACTTATCCGCTATTTGCTAAGGATTAGTCCAAAAACATTTCTGTTGTTTTCCGGACTTGTCCCTTCTCATGTACGGACTAGTCCGATCTTCGTTACTGAAACTTTTTGCAGCTGCCCGATAATTTCTCAATCCGATCCGGTTTTTGAAAACTGGACAAGCGCTTGTCAGGCCCAGTAATGGACTTGCCCATTTTGCTTGCTAGTCATGATCGGACTTTTCCGGACATTCACTTGTGACACCCGGATTGAAAAATGAATCAAGTGAATGCATATGTGTGCCCAAGATGTTCAACACTCATACACGAGTTCTTCACAAATGATATATAGAAAATTACCACAACACAGACTAGTAAATAAGTACTTTTATTACAATATTCAAATAATCCTCAAATTACAAACTCTAACAATCATTATTACCAATAGAATCTGCAACAGAAATAATCGAACTAAGCATATAGGGTAGCGCAACTCCAACACATCCATAGGCATGTTGAAGGCAGCACACAACCTAGTACTCCGCATTATCCTCAGGGTACTGCCAAACAAAACTTGAAACTGTTGATGGGGGAATTGCAAGGGTGAGCACATGTCGTACTGAACAAGTGTGGGAAAATTAATGACATATAGATTAAACAAGGAATGATAATAAATAATGGCTATTTTTTGAAAAGTGCATTTAAACATGTAAAAAAGTATCCTACAATGTCTATGTGAAATAATCCCATCATATCTCAAATAATTAACATAATATGAATCCATCATTCATTATCCATCCATATGCCATATTCTTGCCATCATCATTAACCATATCCATTTATCACCAACCAATCCATATCCATAACCAAACCATCCCAATTATGAATTCCAAATCTAATCATGTAGGTCATCCAGGTGCTCTTAACCGAGCGCACAACTATCATGATATTTTTTAACACTCTACAGAGATTGTACCGCTTGACCCACAAGTTTGTGATTTCGTCACCCGTCAGCAATTAAAGAAACCTCCCTTATGACAAATATACTACCGTAGGGGTGTGACCAAGAGATCACAAAATAGCCTTTACAAGGAGACTACCATCATATTCAGACCCACTGAGGTTTCACCGGTGCTGATGCCTCCGACTCAGCACATCCAACCAAGGGCCCCTCTTGTGTTGTTCGGATCCCAGGGCAGTCCTGCCACTATTGCAAACCTAACTGAATCCCATTCCCCGCTCCTCCAAATGATCCAAACAATGTTGGCAATAAAACTAATTAATTGGCTAAGCCGCACCCATACTTGGCCTTGTGGTGGCAGTATATTCCTGGCTTATTCTCGCATGAACCGGTCCTTAGATCTAAAGCAAGAAAACAACCATATCATCCAACCCAATCCACAAACCATGCTTGCTTAGATCTCTGAAGTCCCATGTTAGCAATTGTCCATGTCCATAAATTCTTATCATCCATAAGTTTATTAATTCATAATTAAGAAATTTGGTTGTTTTCCCATCCCAAAAAATTAGAGCAATGAAAAAATGTAAAATACCCTTCTCGACTCTCTACAACATATTCAGAGCAACAAGGATGGTCAAAAAAGTCTAGAAAACACCTATAAATGGGTTTCCCATCAAATTGACACAAGCATGCAGTTTTGCAAACAAAACATTTAAAACAAAATGACCTAGGACACTTGCCTTGCTCTTGAGATTGGTTAGGATCATAAGCTTCAAAATTCTGGTGCTGGAGGTCCTTGACAGCACCCTCTAGAGCAAAACCTTCTATTCCGCGCAATAAACATACAAAACAAACATTAGAATCAATAAATGCTCATATATTACTCAATATGTCATGAAATAAATGAATGATGCAATTATGTGGTAACACGTGTTATTAGGTTGATATCATAGCCTACTAACTAGTCACGATTAAGTTTTACATGTTAGAACAAGTTCCAAGTCATTTCGGAGGATATTAAACAAGTTCCAAAAAATTTCAGAACAGGAAGACTAGACTAGTCCGCACTAGGACCGGACAAGTCCATTTTGGAACAGAAAGGAAATTGGACTAGTCCGCAAAGAGACCGGACAAGTTCGTTTTGGCTAGGTTTTTTGGTGAATTTTCAACTAGGCATAATTTGATTTAATATGGAACCATAATTTACAAAGAAAAAATGATTCTAAGGTATTTACCATGAATCCAGGGGTTCAAAGGTACGAATCTGGGTGCAACACTTGAATCTTGACATCTAGATCAAAGAAGACAAGGAACTGGTGGGGGATTGATGAGGATGTTGATGAGTTGGTGAAGATCGATCTTGCTTGATCCTCCTATCCTCCTCCCTCTTCACCTAGCTGTGATTTCCTCTCTCCTCTATGGCGGCTCCCACGAACTAGGGCTAAGGTTTTTCTTCAATTGTGGCAAAGAGATGAAAGGGTGGGTGTTGGGATGTTTATAAAGGGTGAAGATGGTAGGGTTTGGGCGGAATCCGTGTTTAAGGCGGTGGAGGACGAGTGGGGGTCGTGGTGGGGTCCATATAAGTCGGTCACGATGTTCTTGGTCCCAGTTAAGTCAATTCAGCAATAACTTGTCGTCGAGAAAGAAATAGAATCCGAGTCGGGTACACCGGACTAGGCTGCTAGGGGGCGGACAAGTCCGATTTTGAATAGAGAGAAGAATGGCCAAGTCTAGTTGGGGTTTGGACAAGTCCAAAAATTTTTAGAGAGCAAAACTGACAAGTCCAATATTGGTCCGGACAAGTCCAGATGTTCATCCAACTTATCAAAAATCGGACCAAAATGGGGAATTATCGGAAAACTTTGAAAAGTTCCAGTAGGCAAGATCGGACTAGTCCGCACTCGATAACGGACAAGTCCGGGAAACAACAGAATTGGTTTAAGACTAGTACGCAGCAAAAGCGGACATGTCTGGAAAACAATTAGGGCAAAATCGGACAAGTCTGGGGTTAGGTCTGGACAAGTCCGCACTGAAACTAGTTTTTAGTTCTATTTTGGTTCTAATTCATTTTAATATTGTTCCTTTTTGTGTTGCTTAATGTTAAACATGTATAAAAATGTATGCAACGCATCATGGATGAAAATAAGGGTGTTACAAACCTACTTCCTTTTAAAATGAATCTCGCCCTTGAGATTCGACTTAGAAGGAAAGAGATAGGGAAATTCTTTCTCGAGATCATCCTCTAGCTCCCAAGTTGCTTCGGATTCTGCATGACGCTTCCATTGTACTTTGCACCATCGAATCCCCTTGTTTCTTGTGACTCTCTCGTTGGTTTCCAAAATCTGGACCCGTTGCTCGGCATTAGTCAAATCTGCCTCCAATTCCAAGTCTTTCATTGGCACTTGTACTTCCGGTACCCTTAAGCACTTCTTGAGCTGCGCTAACTCCATAGGAGGCATCCTATATGGCCTTTTAGCTATAGGTGCAGTTCAAGGTATTAAATCAATAACAAACTCTATGTCACGATCGAGTGGCATACCTGGCAACTCATCCGGAAACATATTTGAATACTCGCACACCACCGGAATCTCCTCTATTGCTGCACCGTCCATTTGATTCAGCTCCACTTGCTTTGTTGTGTGTTGAGATGCTTCCAATTCTATGTTGACCCCTTCCTCATATGTCAACTTCACCATTTTTGTGGCACATTGAATTATCCCATTGTGCTTCCTTAACCAGTCTATACCAAGTATTATGTCCAATCCTTGTGATTCCAAAACAGTAAGGCTGGCAAAGAAATCTAACCCCTTATTCTAAGGCTTACTTTTTGACATACTGTATTCGTCCTCATGCATCTCCGCTCTAGGAGATTTAACGAAGAAGGTATACTTCATATTAGATATGGGCAAACTATACTTGGATACATACTTTGATGCAATAAATGAATGCAATGCTCCAGAATCAAATAACATAGTCACCTTGTTGGAGTTTGCGAGAAACATACCAATCACTATGTCATCTGCTTGGTGGACCTCCACCGTAGAGGCATGGTTCACCTTGCTACGAACAAAATTCTACGGTCCACGGTTACCTTGTGGCGCTCCTCCGTTTGGTCTTGGGTTATGTCTTGGAGTATTGTTCCCTTGACCAAGGCCTGACTTAGGGCATTGAGATGCAAAGTGTCCCACCTCACCACAAGTATAGCACGACCTTGCTGCACCAGAATTGTTAGGACGAGCTTGGTTTTGATCATTAGCAGGAAAATTGGCGTAGGGCACATGAGGCATTGGAGGGCGAGGTGCTTACATTGAGGGGCGTTGCTGCATTGGCTGAGTTGGGCGCGGTGGAATAGCAGCAAGATATGTAGAAGCAGAGGGGTTGTAGTTTGGTGCATTTGGTGGTGCAAAGCGGGGGCGAACATGGCTTCCTTGTGGCTGTCCTTGATATGGCGCCTTCCTCTTATTATCTTGCACCATCTCATGAACCTTGTTCTCAACCAGAATAGCTTTGTCCACAAGCTTTTGAAAATTTGGATAGTCACAATTAAGCAATTGGACTTGAATCTCATAGTTTAGACCCCTCATAAACAAATACTGCTTGCAGCTTTCCCGATTGACATCCTTTGGAGCATACCTTCATAGTTTACTGAATTCATTTAGATACTCACTCACACTCGACCTTCCTTTCCTTAGGTTCTAAAATTTCTGCCTTATCAGGATCATAACACCTTCAGGGACAAAATGAGAACAAAAACTTTCCTTGAATTCAGCCCAAGTGATCATTTCCTGACTTGCATGGGCATTGCAAAGCGAGTCCCACCAATCCGCAGCTGCTCCCACTAGCTGATGGGAGACGAAAATAACCTTCTCCCTGGCAGCGCACTGGACAATTGCAAGCTTTTTCTCCAAAGATTTAAGCCAATCATCTGAGTCCATAAGATCATTGGCTTGATCAAAGGTAGGTGGCCTAGTACTCATAAACTCTCCTAACCTGTTATGAGGTGGTAGGGTGGCGGTGGTGGAAGCATATGAGGTTGATTCTGGTTATTGGCCTACGACTGTCCTAAAGTTTGCATCACGGTCTACATAAGCTGATTTTGAATAGCCAACAACTGCTCAAGGTTGTTAGTCTCAGGTCCAAGTCCATTGTTGTTCTCGGGTGCTCCATTGTTCTCCACCTCACCATTGGCATTCCTTTGGTTGCGGGTTCTCGGCATCTGAAAAAAGAGCAAGAGATAAAAGAATTTAGAAAACGTCCCCAACTATATGCATCAAGGGATATGAAACTAAGCAACTACCTATAAAAGCCTACATAGATGTGGCAAGCGCTAAAGCATCCCACAATCTTCTACTAAGCACACAAGCAAACATTATATAGCAAAAAAACCTCGACTATTCCTCAGTTCTCCTATGTGCTCTAAAGTATCCATTCTACCTAGGTTGCGTCCTATGGTCTACCCATGGCTCTGATACCAATTTTGTGACACCTGTTTCTGAACATGAACCAAGTGAACACATATGTGTTCCCAGGATGCTCAACACACATACGCGAGTGCTTTACAAATGATATGCAGAAAATTACCACAGCACAAATAAGTAAATAAGTTCTTTTATTACAATATTCAAAAATCCTCAAATTACAAACTCTAATGATCATTATTACTAATAGAATCTACAACAGAAATAATATAACTAAGCAAACTAAGCATATAGGGTAGCGCAGCTCCAACACATCCACATGGAAGTTGATGACAGCACACAACCTAATACTCTGCATTGTCCTCAGGGTACTCAAAATAACACCTGAAACTGTTTGGGGGGAATTGCATGGGTGAGCACATGTCGTACTCAGCAAGTGTCGAAAAAATAATGATATGTAGCTTAAACAAGAAATGATAATAAATAATGGTTATTTGCTTAAAAGTACATTTAAACTTGTAAAAAGCATCCTACAATGTCAATGTGAAATAAACTAATCATATCCAAAATAATTAACATAATACGAATCAATAATTCATTATCCATCCATATGCCATATTCTTACCATCATAATTAACATGTCCATTTGTCACCATCCAATCTATAACTATTGATACCCTGCATACCAGGTATCCCTTCGTACCAGAAGAAGATGGGCTTAGTTCTACCATCCTGTATCGTAGACTTCCAAAAGCGGCATGTCTTCGGTAGTACTGGACCTGCCTCCCTCCTAAGGGTGGCTCCAGCGCTGCCACGTGTCCTTCAGTATCGGACTTGCCTCTCTTTATAGGGTAGCTCCAGTGCTGCCACGTGTCCCGGGGCGCCGAACATGCCTCACCAACAGGGGAAGCTTTGGTGCCACCATTTGTCGTTCAGTACCGGACATGCCTCCCTTCATAGGATAGCTCTGGTGCTGCCACGTGTCCTGGGGCATCGGACCTGGCTCACCAACAGAGAAAGCTCCAGTGCAGCCACGTGTCCAGTGGCTCCGGACCTGCCTCCACACAGAGGGAAGCTCCAGAGCTGCCACGTGTTACACCCTTGATACAAAGTATGCAACGGGAAGACAGCGGGACCTCCAACGGTGTGGACATTCAAGGGCTATCAATTGGCTGTTACAAAACTTGGTTAATCAATCATTAATTCTATATCAATGACGCATAATCAAGGGACTCTCAAGACCAGTAACGTTGCTATTAAGGCATGTTATCATGCTAATAACCACCCTTAACACCATAGATAGTTTATAGGGTAATTAATTATAGTCGGGGCCACATGTTGGGCCAGGGCACACAGTAACAGCCAATCCTTGGCATATAAAAGGGCTACGCCGCACGGTAGAAAGGGGCCAATTCCATACTAAGCTCAGGCTCACTCATACTCATACAATCAAGAAACACCCCGTGAAGTAGGGTATCACGCTCAGGCGGTCTGAACCACGTAAAACTCTCGGTGTTCATCGTTGTTCTTGATCTTAACCAGCGCCCCATCTGAATACGAACCTCCGCGAGCTACTTCTTAGTAGTACCGGGGGAAGTGTCCTAGTCCACACCTCGACATTTTGCGTGCCAAGAAGGGGGGGCTCTCTTAAGATATCCAAGATGGTGAAGATCGCTTCTGCTTCATCCAACGGACAGGCTGTACAACCTATTGGAAGAAATCCCTCCAATGTGCAACAGTCGACCAACATTGTTGTCCCGGTGGGCATCGTACCACCACCGCCTGCTCCAGCAACCAACGCTGTATAGCAGGATGGGAAATTCGCATAAGTCACAGCATCGACAAACAACCCAGAGAATGCACTGAACACAGCGCAGACTCTACTCCAGCTCCCTCCAGCACCAGGAGCTCCTCCGGCCGCACTGGAACAATGGTGCACTAATGTTGAGCATTTGGTTGCAGCAGTAGCCAATGCCATCAACAACCAAGGTCTGCCCCATGCAGGGCAGAGACCTTCTCGGAATAGGACGTTGTCTGGTAGACTTGGTCCTCCGGCATCGTAGCTCAACAGATGTGTACCCTTTCAGCAAGTGATGTCACTGCCCTCCGGGGTTAGTCGTACTCACACTGCGTTGAGGCTCCTGACTCAGGACCTTCGGTCAGAGCATGATCGCCGCTACATGAGGTAGGACGGCCTCATCAACATCGAGCGTGCTCGCGAGAGACGAATTGCTCGAGAAAACCCTTCTCCTCTAGGGGCTAGAGGCGGCTGTTCGGCTCTTGCCATGCATCTCCGCATGGTCGAGTGACCACCCAAGTTCTATCCTCATCCGCTGGAGAAATATGATGGGACTGTCAACCCCATCGAGTTTCTTCAGATCTACTCCACCGCCATCCTCGCGACTGAAGGAAATGTGGTTCTAATGGCCAACTACTTCCCTATGGCTCTAACTGGGACTGCAAGGTCCAGGTTTATGAGCTTACCTTCCGACTCCATCTACATTTGTAGGGAACTCTGTTGCCAGTTCATCGCAATATTCGGGAGATCCTACACCCGGACACCGAGCTGGACCTGTTCGCTGTACAACAGAAGTTGGGAGAGTCACTACGATCCTTCATCTAGCGATTCTTTCAGGTACAGAACACCATCCCTTCTATCTCCAACACTTTTGTCATCGTTGCATTCCTACAAGATGTTAGAGACAAGAAGATGCTAGAGAAGCTGGCAACCAAAAATATCAGCTGCGTCATGGAACACCTCAGCTCGGCTGGCAAATGTGCCAGAGCTGCGGAGGTCCATGAGATGCACACCAAACAGCTACAGATAGAAGCAATCTACCTCCAAAGTTGAAGCTACTTCCTCTGGCAGCAGTAAAATGAAGAAAAAGTCAAGTGGCATGCCCCGACGACTTAAAGTTGTTTAAATTCATCGGCTTATGAAAGCCGACGTTGATACCTTTATAGCTGTCAGCGTCACGATTATAATCGACGGCTTTAAATATGGGATACAGTTACAGCTCCAGGCCGACGGCCATAGCGCGGGCCCTGCACTCCAAAAAAATTGTTCCCGCCAGATAATAAAACCGTCGGCACCAACTCCAGAGCCGACAGCCATAATATGGGCCTCACGCGCCTAAATTATGGTCGTCGGTTCCAGAGCTGGGGCCGACGACCATACGGTGGGTCCCACACACCTCTACAAGAGCTGTCGGCTCGGGACTCTCGTCGACTTTAATCCCGCTTAAATTGCGTACGAGCAAAAAAACCTAACACACATGCTTGCGCCCACATCTTGCTCCGCCTCCGCCCGCGCGCCGCTGCTCTGCTCCACCACCGCCTCGCCGGCCCTTCCGACGAAGCCGTCTCGTGCTGCCTCGCCGCTCCTTCTAGCGCAGCTGCTGCGCGCTGCCTCACGGGCCCACATGCTCCTCCTCCGACCCACGCTCCTCTGCCGCCTCCTCGTCAGACCAATGGTCGTCGCCTCCTCGCCCGACTGACGGTCGCTGCTCCCTCCAGCGGCTCCTCACCCGCGTGTGCTCGCCTGTGCTGTTGTTCCCAGCCTGCGTGCCTCTGCCGCCATTCCCTAGTCCGCCGGCTCGACCGCCACTTCTGGGCATCAAGGTTTAAATTTAAACTTGTAAAATTGATATATATTGTGTATTTTTCAATGCATTAGTGTGGCAGTAGTTTTGTAGATTGATTAGTCTATGAATTGCTATATCATTATCATGCAATTTTACATTGTGTTTTATCTATATATGTGTATGTTATTAAGGTTCAATTATGTTTATTTCAAATTTTTTAGTGTTTATGTACTATATGTATATATATATATATATATGGGTTTCGTGCTGGATAGAACCGACACCAGAAGTTTAGGGTTAGGATAAAGTTGGGTGTGATTTTATATATCTATTTTAGAGATCCGACAGTTCACGTAAATTGGGCTTCAAGTGGCCTAGGCCCAGCCCAATGGTGGTCCGCCTGACTCAAGATGCCTTACCCCTTCTTCTATTCTTATTTCATCAGCTGTAACTATCGGGCCAACAGTTGCACCAACGCCGGGAGGCTGAATGTAGCCTAGAGGGGGGGTGGGGGTGAAGAGGCTTTTTGATCTTTTGTCGGAATATGAAACACTTAGTAACCTAATCAAACACATAGAGATTGGACTAGTCTGGTAGGGTGCGGACTAGTCCGGTGTGTGCGGACTAGAACGATCAAGTTTGATCGATGATTTCGATCCAAGTACTATTTGCAGCGGAAATTAAGTTGTAACCAGAGTGTATTGCTTCAATGAAACCAGATATGGCACAAATTAACTTTAGTTTCAAAGTTCTACGTAAGTGGAAGAAGATCAAGCAAACCCTAGATTGCAATGAATAGTAAGAACAAAAGTAAAGACACAATGATTTTTATCCCGTGGTCCGATTGCACAAAGGAAGTCTACGTCCACGTTGAGGAGTCCATGGAGGACCGGGTCTTCACTAACCCTACCCTTGTCGAATCGCCACGGAGGCCGATTCTCTTCCACTAATCACAATGGGGCAAATCACCGTGTTCAAGGGGCCTTCTCACAACCTGAGGGCTCCCCAAGATTTATAATTCGAAGCACCACCAAACACACTCAAGAGATATGCAATAAAAAAGCGAGAGTGTGCGAGAGATTCAAACCCAAGAGCCCAAGACGTGAAGAACGTGTCTCTCCTTTGATATAAGTTTAATCCTCAAGGATTTGATATGTCTTTCGTTGGATTGTATGAAGAGATGTGTTTTTTGGGCTCTTGGAAGGTGTGACGGCGCAGGGGGCCGAAAGATATCATAGTAGGGTTGTGCACCTATATTTATACTAGGGTTTCCAAAGGTTACCGTTAGGGTATACAAAGTCTGGACTAGTCTGTGGTGGACTACGGACTAGTCCGGTGTGCGGCGTGTGGCAAACCCTAAGTGTCCTGAATTATCGCACTTGTCCGATAGTTGGCGGACTAGTCTGATTTTGTTTCTGGAGATGTTCGGACTAGTCCGGCACATATCGGACTAGTCCGGCGTGGTGAATCCCTTAGTGAATTGAGGACTAGTCCGCACTTGGAGGACTTGTCCGATTTTAGTCAGAGAGGTTATCGGACTAGTCCAGATAATATCGGACTAGTCCGACGTCGTGAAATTTTTAGGGGCTAAGGACAATTCTGAAATTGATCAGTGAGGATTTTGGACTAGTCTGTGGAATATCGGACTTGTCCGATATTGATTAGAGGCATTATCGGACTAGTCCAAACTTTATCGGACTAGTCTGTGGCGGACAAGTCCGCACTGGGAGGACTTGTCTGATCCTGGATCGAGAGATTATCGGACTTGTCCGGGGAACATCGGACTAGTCCGGAGCCGTGTAAACTTGTGCAGTGAGAGTGTTTTCTTTTCCTTTAGCTCTTGGGGTGTGTTTCTCCAACACACTTGATACACAAAGAGTATTCTATTCATATCTTGAGCTCTTTTTAACTTGATTCCTCACCCTCCTTTCTTTTTGTGCTTTCTTCATAATTTCATTAAAACCTACGCTCATCTCAACAATTTGGTTAGGATCTCATTTGTTTGTCATAAATCAACCAAAACCCCCAGAGATGCCTAGATGCACTTTTAGAGGCGCATGCCCTCCACTACACCACCAGACCTCCACCTCTATCCCTCGCCTCCAGACGTCGACTAGTTGCTCTAATCGACGACTAATCGTCCTAGTCGACCTTATCGCCTCTTAGGCGACTAGGGTCGAATAGGCGACTTGAAAACATTAACCGTCACAACCCATTTGGGGCCTGCCAAGACCCATTTAGTAGGAAGTTAAAGTATGCGTCTAAACAAGCATGAAGGTGAATGACAATGGTGCAAACGATGTATGACTCGCAACATACGTATGATGGCTATAACTGTATAGTCATCCCGCTTCTTACTTGAAGAATTGCACCAGATAGGGGTGTAGTGTTAAATAGGCGGCATTATGATGTCGAAATTTTTGGACCTATCCTGGACAATATATGTAGGGCCGTGATAATAAACAAAGTATGAAGTAACCATATATGTTCATTAACATATATTTATTTGATGTAGTTTTAAAATGGGTGACGATCGTAAGGCGATGTATGATGGATGGAGTTCAAATAGTGAGCACTCTAATGAATGGGGTCATATCACAAATGGTTTCTAGATCCATGCATTTGCTAGTGATGCTCGTGTTGCGAAGTGTTCATGTATCAAGTGTTAGAATCGTCGATGTCTGGATAACTCTAAAGTGGAGTTGCATCTTTGCAAGCATGGATTAGGCCCAACTATCTGTTGTGGCGCGAGCATGGGGAGATAGAGCATGATGATGAGTCGGATGGTAATGAGCATGAAGATTGGATGGATGAGAAGATAACAGACATTGGTAAAGAGTACGAAGATCGGTACTAACTGAATGAGGTGAAGGAGTTTTACGAGCTTCTTGCCGCCGCAGATTTGAAAGTGTATGAGGGCACCAATGTGACCATTTTGTAGGCGGTCACACGACTTATAGCGATGAAGTCCAAGTACAATTTCGCAAATAATTGCCAAAATGGAATCATTAAGCTTATTATTGATCTCTTTCCATCAGTTCATCAGATGCCACTGGATCTATATCAATCTAAGAAAATTTTAGCTGCTCTGGGCATGAATTATGAGAAGATTGATGCGAGAATAATTGCATGTTGTTTTGGAAGGAACACACGAACGATACTCATTGTATGCATTGTAAGAAATCTAGATATGTGGACGTCATGAGTGATGATGGAGAACGAATAACTACAAAAGTACCAAACTTCGGTACATGCCAATCACGTCAAGGATTAAACGATTGTTTCTGTCCCAAGAAACGGCTAAGCACATGAGATGGCATTCTGAAGGGATACGTGAGAACGATGAAAAAGACGTTATCGCGCATACTTCGGATGACGCGGCTTGGCAAGCTTTAGACCTTTTTGATCCTGAGTTTGCAAGAGATCCGAGAAATGTTAGTCTTGGTTTGTCAACAGATGGTTTCACTCCATTTAGCACTACTAACAACCCATACTCTTGTTGACCTATTTTTATCATGCCCTACAATCTCCCTCCCAACATGTGCATGAAAGAAGGATACATAGTCCTTGCGGCAGTCATTCCTTGCCCTAAACATCCGGGCAAGAAAATCAATGTGTTTATGCAACCGTTGATTGAAGAGTTGAAAGAGCTGTGGCAAGGTGTAAATGCATATGACAGTCATATGAAATGTGAATTCGACTTACGTGTCGTGTATCTATAGTCAATTCATAATTTGTTGGCATATGGCATTTTGGATGGTTGGTGTGCCCACGAACAATTGTGTTGTCCCATATGTATGAGTGACACTGATGCCATAAGGCTGAAGTATGGGAAAAAAGTCAGCTTTTTTGATTGTCATCGACGATTCCTTCCTTCAAATCATCCTTTCAGGAGGGATACATAATCATTCTGAAAAGGCATAAGAGTTACAAAAGGAGCACCTCATCGATTGACAAGCGAACAAAAAATGGCATGGCATGCAAAGTTAAAATAGTCTGAAGAAGATGGTTTTGAAGGGTATGGTACAGAACACAACGGGACTCATATTTCTTTTCTTTGGGAGCTACCATATGAGAAGGCGCTGCTTCTACCGCACAACATTGATTTGATGCACCATGAGCCAAATGTTGCTGAAAGCATCATAAGCATGTGTTTTGATTTTACCGATCGAACCAAAGATAATTTGAATGCAAGGAAAAATTTAGCTGATCTTTGTGATCGTCTTGGGTTTGAGATTAGAATAAATGCAAGTGGAAATGAAATTAGGCCAAGAGCTCCTTACTGTGTCAAGCCAACAGAAAGAAAGCAAATACTTATTTGGTTGAAAACATTGAAGTTTCCATACCGATATGCAGCTAACATAAAATGATATGTTAATCTCATCCCCAGTAAACTGAATGGGCTGAAGAGTCACAATTACCATATTATGATGGAAAGACTTTTACTAGTAATGTTTTGTGGATACTACAAACCTGACTAATCAAAGATATTTGTTGAACATAGCTATTTTTATAGGCAGATATGTGCTAACGAAGTGTCGAAGAAGATAATGCGGCAGTGGGAGAAAGAAATCATCGTGCTTGTATGTAGGATGGAAAATTCATTCCACCTGGATTTATGAATGTTATGCAACATTTGATGGTGCATTTTCCTTATGAAGCGTTAGTAGAAGGACCTGCACAGTTCAGGTGGATGTGTAGTCAAGAAAGAGAACTGAAAACTTAGAGTTACAGTGCACAACAAGGCAGGAGTTGAGGGGTGTATTGCAGAGGCATTTTGCGGCTAAAGAGATTACAAACTTCTCAATCAAATATTTCGCACGTGCCAACAATGTGAATGCATCTACGACATGATATCATAATGCAGAAGAGTAGCCTATGACTGAGCTTAAAATTTTACATTAGAAGGGTAAAGGTGTTGGGGTTGCCACTTCTCATTAAATTTTGGAGCAAGAGAGGAACTACACCATGGTTTACATGTTTTTCAACATGGAAGAAGTGTTACCATTTTTTAAAATGTTTCACAATATGTATTGGACATCTTGTCGAAGGCTTACGCAAAGTCAATTGGATAATCTACGCCAGCATGGCATAAAAGGGGGCAAAAACTTCGTGAACTGGTTCCGTGAACATGCAATTTTCTATTCATCCTTTGTTCTTCAATCATAGTTCATATATTTATTATAATATGCTAACATTGTATATTGTTGTACATGTAGTCTATGAAGGATGTCAACATCTCTGATTACTTGCGACACGTCGCGAATGGTCAATTTAAAGCTGGAGAATTTAGCCGATACGATATCAATGGATACCATTTTTGAACGGCAAGTTTTGAAGCAAATCGCCCATGTGCAACCACATCAAACAGTGGAATGTGTATAATGGTTGCAGAGGGTAGTGGACAAGTGAAGGAATACTATGGTGTTCTTCAAAAAATAATTAAGTACACATTTGGCGGTACGAAAGAACTGAAGCTGGTGTTTTTCGACTGTCACTGATTTGATCCAACATCGGGCACGTGAGTTGATGATTTTGGAATGGTGGAGGTCAACCAGAACACGCGCTATACACCTCCTAACAACAATGTTGTACTTGCACATCATGAGGAACAACAGTACTATTTAAGTTATCCTCATCCATGTTTGAAAAATTAGTAGGTTGTATATAAAGTTAACCGTGAAGTGCACCTTCATCATTATAATGAGTACATAGACAATAAGGAAGACGATGACGGCATTGTTTATCAAGTTGAAGTCGAGGAAGTACAAGATATTAGGACATCTTCTGGGACAGGACTTGCAGAATTTGCTAGTACTACTCTAGAGTTAATGTTTGAAGAACAGGCCGACCCTTCGAGAAAACATCTTCAACAATCTCAAAGGATTATTGAGAAGAAAAATAGAATTATTGAAGAAGAGAGTGAAGAAGAAGAGTTTGAAGAAGAGATGGTAGAAGAAGAGAGACATGAAAATCTTCATGCACGTGTGATGGAAGCAGATTCAGATGCTGATGATTTTTAGCAGATTCTGATGCTTATGATCTTTAGATCTTATTGTACGCATTCTTTGAGATTTTAATTTTTATTGTGTACATATTTTAGTCTTTATAATTTATTTTTTATTGTTTAATAATCTTGTATACTAATCATTATTTTGAAATATGTGCAGATGTGGAAGCATTTAAAAAAGGGAAGAAGCAAAGTGATGATACTTCTTCCTCCACCTCTCACCACAGTAGTGGTTCAGTTCACACATCCTTGTTTCAGGTACTTTGTTTTTTTTATAAACACATTTTTACTATTTGTTGTATGTTTATTTGCATCTGCAGGGCATGACCATGAGTGCAGATAGACAAAGATAGCTTATGGGGTGTGTGACAGAGCAGACATCGAGCAAGCTAGCACCAGGTTCGAGTCCCACACAAGTTAGAGATGTTTGAACCAGTTATACTCGGAGGAGGCTCAGGAGGAGGGAGGAGGCTTAGGAGAAGGCACAATGGAGGAGGCTCAGGAGCAGAGGAGGCTCACGCGCAGGCCTTTGGGTCGTCTTCTAAGGGTGGACAGGGTGCTACCGAGGGTGGACAGGGTGGTACTGAGGGTGAAGAAAGCGCCGAAGAGGAAGATCATTCGGAACGAGATGCAAGGTTGGCAAGATTGCAGAGTTACAAGAGGCAGTAGAGGGGCAGGGTGATCGATGCCCTTACAGGTATTTTTTTGAATTATTTTATAAGATATCTTATGCATTTGGTTTTCTCGTCAACTAACTAATGTTATTTGTACAGGCTACGCAGGCATCTTTTATGTACTCTAAGTAAAACTCCCGTTACGTGGGAAGTTATAAGGCCAAAGGGTACTAGGTGCTGGTTCGAGATTGGTTGGGATGGCAAGGGGCATCGACACCGTGTTAACACGGAGTTGTGAAATGTCATCCGCTTTTGCTTCCCGGGGATGGTTCTTGCAGGCAGTCAACTAATTGCCACGCATAATTGGGATCACTATGCCCTGAAATCATATGGCACTGCGGGTACTTGTCAGGACAAAGTTTGGGAGACTTTTTGGGCAAGTTTGTTTTCATTGTTTAAATTATGTTTCATCTTACTTTGGTTGACACTAATTATTGGTTTTATGTACAGTATATTTAAATTGTAGGAAGGTGTGGTTCCAGCATATGCGAGGTCCGTTTTTTAGACGTCAGCGAGAAAGCTCACGAAGGACTCCTTCTCTGATGCATGGATCAAGGTTGTGATCGTGTATTACAAGACCAGGTTGCGTCACCCAATGAGAAACAAGCGAGCAGCTACAATTTATCTGCAGAAGCATGAATACATGGAGAGTAGTGTGGATTGGATCTGTGTAGATATGGAAGCTTGAATGGCTATGCGAATATTGGGCGTCAAAGGAGTTCAAAAATATTTCGAAGAGAAACCAAAGCAACCAGAAGAGCAAACCTGTACTAAAATGTTACGCGGCAGACGGACATGTGCGGATGGCAAAATGAATGGTAAGAACTACTCTTGATTTAAAAATAGAGGATCATTGCCCAAAACCATGTGTAGGATGGTTGCACTGGTAATCATATATAGATGTATACGGGGCAATGTATACTTGTTTTAATCGGCACCTTATTGAGAGCTCGGCAATCCATGCACATCCTTTGGGATCCATCCTTCTTATCCACGAAAAGCACTGGCGCTCCCCAAGGTGAAGAGCCTGGATAAATAAAACCCTTCTCTAGCTGCTCTTGAATTTGCTTCTTGAGCTCCGCTAACTCCATAGGAGGAATCCTATGTGGCCTCTTAGCTATAGGTGCGGTTCTAGGCATTAAATCAATAACAAACTCTATGTCACGATCAGGTATACTCGCACACCACCAGAATCACCTCAATTACTGCCTGCCCATTTGATTCAGCTCTACTTGCTTTGGTGTGTGTTGAGATGCTTCAAATTCTATGTTGACCACTTCTATATTTGTCAAGTTCACCGTATTTGTGACACATTGAATTATTCCATTGTGATTCCTCAACCAGTCCATACCAAGTATTATGTCCAGTCCTTGTGAATCCAAAACAATAAGGTTGGCAAAGAAGTCTACCTCCTTATTCTAAGGCCTACTTTTGGACATACTATATTCGCCCTCGTCTCCCCTCCAAGGGATTTACCCAACAAGATATAATTCATATGATATATGGGCAAACTATACTTTGCAACATACTTCGATGCAATAAATGAATGTGATGTTCCGGAATCAAATAACATAGTCGTTGGGTTGGAGTTTGCTAGAAATATACCAATCACCACGTCATCCTCTTGTTGGGCTTCCTCTGTAGAGACATGGTTCACCTTGCCATGAACAAAATTATGCGGTCCACGGTTACCTTGTGGCGCTCGTCCATTTGGTGTTGGGTTCTATCTTGGAGAATTATTTCGTTGACTAGGTCCTGACTTAGGACATTGAGATGGGAAGTGTCCCACCTCACCACCAGTATAGCACGACTTTGCTACACCAGAGTTGTTTGGGCGAGCTTGGTGTTGAGCATTAACAAGAAAATTGACACAGGGCACATGAGGCATTGATGGGCGAGGATCTTGCATAGCAGGGTATTGCTGCATGGGCTGAGATGGGCACGGTGGAATAGCTGCGCGATATGTGGGAGCAGAGGGGTTGTAGTATAGTGCATTTTGGTGGTGCAAAGCAGAGGCGAACATTGCTTCCTTGTGCCGTCCTTGATAGGGCGCCTTCCTCTTATTATCTTGTACCATCTCGCAAATTTTGTTCTAAACCACAATAGTTTTATTCACAAGCTTCTTCAAATTTGCATAGTCACAATTGAGCAACTGGACTTGAGTCTCATTGTTTAGGCCCCTCATAAACAAGTATTGCTTGTGGCTGTCCCTATTGACATCCTCTGGAGCGTACCTTGAGAGATGAGTGAACTTATTGATATACTCACTCACACTCGACCTTCCTTGCCATAAATTCTCAAATTCCTTCCTATTCAAAATCATAACTCCCTCGGGAACAAAATGAGAATGGAAGCTCTCCTTGAATTCAGCCCAAGTGATCCTCTCTTGATATGCATGGGCATTGCATAGCGAGTCCCACCAATCCGGAGCTGCTCCAACTAGTTGATGGGAAGCAAAGAGAAGCTTCTCTCGGTCATTGCACTAGACAATAGAGAGCTTCTTCTCCACATATTCCAGCCAATCATGAGCTTTCATGGGATCATTGGGTTAAGCAAAGGTAGGTGGCCTAGTCCTCATAAACTCTCTCAATCTGTTATGAGGTGGTGGTGGTGGTGGCATATGGGGTAATCCTGGTTAATGGCCTGCAACTGTCCAAGAGTTTGAATAACCATTTGCATCAGATGATTTTGCCTAGCCGACAACTGCTCAAGGTTGCTAGCCCCATTTCCAAGTCCATTGTTGTTCTGAGGTGCTCCATTGTTCTCTTCCTCCTCACCATTGGCATTCCTTTGGTTGTGGGTCCTCGGCATCAGAAGAAAAGAGCAAGAGGTAAAAGAATTTAGAAAATGTACCCAACTATATGCATCAAGGGATATGAAACTAAGCAACTACCTATACTAGCATATACGGATGTGGCAAGCGCTAAAGCATCCCACAATCCTCTACTAAGCACACAAGTACACAAGCAAACATTACATGGCAATTAGCACACCAATCAAGCCCCAACTGAGTGCTCCTATGTGCTCTAAAGTGTCCATTTTATCTAGGATGCGTCCTACGGTCAACCTGTGGCTCTCATACCAGATGTGATACCCGGATCCGAAAATGAATCAAGTGAACGCTTATGTGTACCCAGGACGTTGATCACACATACACGAGTGCACCACAAACGATATATAAAAAATTACCACATCACAAATTATTAAATAAGTACTTTTATTACAATATTCAAATAATCCTCAAATTACAACTCCAATGATCATTATTAATAAATCTGAAACTAATGCAGCAAAAATAATCTCAAACTAAGCGTAGGGGATACAATGCGGCTCCAAGCAACACCACAGGCAAGTCGATGGCAGCACACAAACTAGTACTCCGCATTATCCTCGGGGTACTCCCAAACATCACCTGAAACTCTTGGTGGGAGAATTTCAAGGATGAGCATATGTCGTACTTACAAAGTGTGGGAAAATAATGACATGTAGCTTAAACAAGGAGTTGACAATAAAGCACATGTCGTACTTGCTGAAAAGTACATTAAAACCATATGAAAAAACATCTTACAATGTCTAGGTGACTTAATCCCATCATATCTCAAATAAATATGATAACTCATAGCCATCATTCATTATCCATCCATATGCCAGATTCTTACCATCAACATTAACCATGTCCATTATCACCATCCCATCCATAACCATTACAATCCCAATTTCCAAGTTCCCTCTAATCATGTAGCTCATCCACGTGCTCTTAACCAGGAGCACAACTATCATAATAGTTTTTAACACTCTGCAAAGGTTGTACCGCTTTACCCATAGGTTCTGTGATTTTGTCATCCATCGACGACTAAAGAAACCTCCCTTATACCAATTACACTTCCTTAGGTGTATGGCCAAGATATCACAAAATAGTCTTTGCAAAGGGATTACCAACATATTCAGACCCTATGAGGTTTCACCAGTGGTGATGCCCCCAACCGAGCACATCCAACCAAGAGCCCCCTCTATTGCCATTCGGATCCCAGGGCAGTCCTGCCACTATTGCAAACTCAACCGACTCCCATTCTGAAAGTGCATCTAGGAATCCCTTGTGGGTTTTGGATTATTTATGACAAACAAATGAGATTCTAACCACTTTGTTGAGATTAGCACAAGTTCTAATGAGAAAATGAGCAAAGTGCCAAAAAGAAAGGAGAATGAGGAGTAATGTGGAAAAGAGCTCAAGAAACAAGCGTAGTAGATCATTGTGTATGGAGTCTGTTGAGGAAACACACCCCAAGAGCTCAAGCACAAATAATCTCATGCATTGCACAAAACTATACTGGACCGGACTAGTCCGACTTACTGCGGACTAGTCTGATATCTTCCTATACAAGATCGGACAAGTCCCCACGATGCGGACTTGTCCTCACAGTCCAGTTTTTCACTGACCGGACTAGTCCGATATCTCTCTGACTAGAATCAGACTAGTCCTCCCCAGTGCGGACTAGTCCCCAAACACTTCACAAGTTACACAAAATCGGACAAGTCCGATAAAACAATGGACTAGTCCGATATCTTTCTGATGTCAATCGGACAAGTCCGATATTGGCACGGACTAGTCCGAAAAACCCTTTGACCTAAATCGGACAAGTCCTCCAAGTGTGGACTTGTCCCCAAATTAACTTAGGGTTTCACATATCCGGACAAGTCCGATATTTATCGGACTAGTCCAAAGATTTCCAGAACCAAAATTGGACAAGTCCGCTCTCAACCGGACAAGTCCGATATTTCGGGACACCTAGGGTTTGCTACACGTAGCACACCAGACTAGTCCGGTCTCCACCACAGACTAGTCCGATCTTTCTAAACCCTAACGGTAACTTTTGGGAACCCAATATAAATAGGTGTTCACGGCCCATCTTTCACATCTCTCGACCCCCTGCACCGTCACACCTCCCAAGAGCCTAGAAAACACCACTCTCCATGAAATCAAATGCAAGAAAGATCAATCCCTTGATGACACACTTTGGATCATTGGAGAGACACGGTTCAACACTCATTGAGCTCTTAGTTTGATTCCCTAACACACTCCTGTGGTTTTCATTGTGATCTTGAGAGTGTGTTCTTGGTGGTGTTCATATTGTAATCTTGGGGAGCCCTCAACGTGTGAGAAGGCCCCTTGAATTTGGTTATTTGCCCTTTGTGATTAGTGAAGATGATTGGCCTCCATGGCGATCCGACGAGGGTAGGGTTTGAGAAGACCCGGTCCTTTTGTGGACTCCTCAACGTGGATGTAGATTGCCTCTATGGGAACTGAACCACCGGATAAATTGCTTGTGTTCTTTCTGTGCCCATCGTTCTTACACTTCATATAAATCTAGGGTTTCAAATAATCTTGCTCACTTTACGTTGGAACATCGAATATAAGACTAACTTGTGGTACATCTTAGTTCATAGTTGCATAACGCTTTAATTACAAGTATATTTCCGCTGCAAACATCCTAGGATCAAGATAATTGATCAAATTCGATCAACCTAGTCGGTATACACTGGACTAGTCTGCACTCGACCGGACTAGTCCCATATTTCGAGATTTGATCTGGTTGTTAAGTGTTGCAGGTTCTGACGGAAATTAAAAAGGCCTATTCACCCCCCTCTAGGACACATTCAATTGGTATCATAGTAGGTTTCTTCAAAGGGGGACTAATCGCTCGAAGAGATCATGTCGGACATGAAGGACGTACACAACAACATCAACCAAGAGAAGGTTGAAGAAGAAAAGAACCAAAAATTGGAGAGGCTCCTCGAGGCCATTCAAGACTTCGAGGATGACGATGTGGAGATGCTGGAACTAAATGCGCTACTATGGAAGAAAACCCTCTCCAAAGGAAAAGTAAAGATCGAAGATGAGAAGAAGAAGAAGGGGAGTAGTCACAACGACTACTCCCGATATCCTTTCTACTATGATCGTCTTAACTCCAGCAATAATCACTACTTATCTATTCCACTTGTAAAAGCCCCATATTTTGATGGCAATGACTACTCAATGTGGAGGCAGAACATGAAAATGCACCTGATTTCTCTCAATCCAAGTTTGTGGCATATTGTATGTACAGGAATAGATATCCCCGACGATGATGAGGAGCTCACACCTAGCCAAGAGCAAGCCATCCATCGAAATGCTCAAGTTGCTGCAGTCATCACCTCATCACAAAGGTCGATGGACTTGAGATCGCAAAGGAGATATGGGATACATTACAAACCGCACATGAAGGCGATTGTCATGTGCAAGAAGCAACGATCGAGATGATTGAAGGCGAGTTGGGAAGATTCACCATCGAAGAAGACGAGTCGCCACAAGATATGTACAACCGACTAAAGACGCTCATCAACAAGGTGCGAGCATACGGAAGCAAGAAGTGGAATGACCACGAGGTGGTGAAGCTCATTCTTAGAGCTTTCATGCCTCGCAATGTCACCTTGTGCTCGATGATACGAGAAAGTACCGGGTACAAGAAGATGACTCTGGATGAGCTACTTTGGAAAATCATCAACTTTGAGATGATAGAAAAGCAAGCCAAGCATGTTTGGGAGATTGCCGATCTCACCTCGGCAAAGAAGAAAGGGGTTGCTTTAATGTCCACTCTCAAGCCCTTGTCTAATGAAGCTCGAGAAGCTCAATTAGAAGAAGACGGTGACGATGAGAGCAGTGACTTGGATGAAGATGATATGATACTGTTCATGAAGAAATTCAAAAGAATGATGAAGAAAAGACAAGGGGCTAAATCAAGTGAAGGGAAGTACAAGGAAAATCAAGACCGAAGTTGAGGCAGGCATGCTATAACTGTGGTGAGTATAGCAACATTATAGTTTATTGCCCATATTAAGAGAACAAAAAGAAGACCAAGGAAACGAAGCCTTAACCCAAGAAATTCTTCAAGAAGAAGAAGAAGCAAGCCGAACAAGCGCAAATAGGGAAAGAGTGGGACTCAAATGATGAGTCCTCATCCAAAGAATAAGAAGAAGAGATGGCTAGCATAGCCATCGAGAAGACATCCAAGAAGTCAACTCTCTTCCCTACTCTCGGTGCATGGGAAGGGAATGGGACTTGCCTCATGGCAAAGGAAGGTAAACGCAAGGTAACAACCAAACCCTCTTCCGTACATTTCTATTCTAGTGATAGTGAAATTGCTAATGATAACGAAGATATGCTCATTGGCTTAGACAAGAAAACAGCTGCAAAAATGAAATTTTTACTTGATCAACTTGTTGAGAAGGAAAAGCTGATAAACCGTCAAGAAGACATGATTACCTCCCAAAAGGGGGAATATGTTGAACTTGACAAGCTTCTAGAACTTGAAAAGGAGCGAAGTAAGTCACTAGAGCTTGAGTTAGCTTGAAGCAAGGAAGCTTGCTTGGAGTTAAGCGACTCAAATGCTACAATCAAGGATGAACTTGCTAACCTAATCAAGGTTAACAATATCCTTGAAGTACAAGTTGAGTCACTTAAGCAAGGTGACCCTTCATCCTCTTCAAGCTCACCTTCTCAACCACTTAAAACTGAAGCTATCACTACCTGTTCATGTGGTAAAGTTGACACCAGCTTGAAAGACAGGTCAACCTCTACCAAGTACAAGCATCCTTCACAAAATGGCATATTTTACAAGGAGAAGATCAAATATGCACGTAGTGCATACTTGGTCACAAGATCTCCAAATGTTAAATATGGCATTGGTTACTCTTATGGTGAAAGGCAACATGCTAGAGGCAATAAGAATAACAAGGAGAGCATTGCCTTTGTAAAGGGAAGACCCTATCAAACTGGAAAGTCCAAAGTTAACACACATGATCACCGGACTAGTTCGGTCAGGACACGGACAAGTCCGGTCCTCCGGACAAGTCCGATCCCCCGGACTAGTCCTGTATATAAACAACAACAGTTGCTTTTTATAACCTTTGATGCATCTTATGTTTTAATGAGAAGTAATTTTGGAAAAGTTTATGCTCATTATGTTGGGCCACGCCATGGGAACACGAAGTCTCATGTGTGGGTGCCTAAATCCCTTGTAACTAACCTAAAAAGACCCAAGCAAGCTTGGGTACCTAAAACCAAGGAATGATTTCTTTTTGTAGGCCTACTCCCCCGGTGGATCTAAATGGGTGCTAGACAGTGGTTGCATCAACCATATGACCGAAGAAAGAAGGATTTTTGTGGAGTAAAAAGAAAATGAGGATCCAAGCGAGGGCATCTATTCTGGAGACAATAGTCAAGGAAAGGTGCTTGGTACTGGTAAAATTGCCATATCATCTCAACATACTCTTTCTCATGTGCTACATGTTGATTCCTTAGATTATAACCTGCTGTCCATAACTCAATTATGTGACAAAGGTTATAATTGCTTGTTCACTAATGAGGGTGTGACCGTCTCTAGGAGGTGTGATGGTTCCATTGCATTCAAGGGTATGTTAAAGGGAAAGCTTTACCTTATTGACTTCAACAAAGATAAAGCCGAACTTGACACATGCTTGATTGCAAAGACCAACATGGGTAGGTTGTGGCATAGACGGCTAGCGCATGTTGGTATGAGAAATCTTCAAAAACTCCTCAAGGGCGATCACATCCGAGGTTTGAAGGATGTTGTTTTTGAGAAAGACAGGCCTTGTAGCGCGTGCCAAGCCGGGAAGCAAGTTGGAGCACCTCACCCCGCTAAGAACGTCATGACTACAACAAGACCGCTCGAGCTACTCCACATGGACCTATTCGGTCAAATTGCTTACATAAGCATCGGCGGTAACAAATATGGCTTAGTAGTTGTTGATGATTTTTCTCGCTTCACTTGGGTTTTCTTTTTACATGATAAGGCAGAAACACAAGGAATCTTGAAGAAAATTTTTCAAGCATGCTCAAAATGAGTTTTCATTGACAATCAAGAACACTCGAAGCGACAACGGCACGGAGTTCAAGAACACACATGTCGAGGAGTACCTAGATGAAGAAGGCATAAAGCATGAGTTTTCAGCACCTTACTCTCCTCAACAAACGGAGTTTCCGAAAGGAAGAACCGAACCCTCATAGAGATGGCGAGAACAATGCTTGATGAGTACAAGACCTTGGATCGATTTTGGGCAGAAGCAGATAACACCGCTTGCCACGCCATAAATCGACTTTATCTCCATCGACTACTTAAGAAGACATCCTATGAGCTACTCACCAGTAACAAGCCTAATATTTCATACTTTCGAGTTTTCAGTTCCAAATGCTATATTTTGAACAAGAAGCCTAGGACTTCAAAGTTTGTTTCAAAGTCTGATGAAGGTTTCTTGCTTGGTTATGATTCGAACACTTACGCCTATCGTGTCTTCAACAAGACCTCCGGACTTGTTGAAGTAGCACGTGATGTAGTATTCGATGAAACTATTGGCTTCCAAAAGGCGCAAGTTGATCCATGTGTGCTAGATAGAGAAGAAGCTCTTTGTCAAGTATTGAGAAGAATGGCGTTAGGCAAAGTTCGGCCACAAGAACCACCTCTAGATATGCATGAGGAAGTTCAACAACAAGAGGAGGCCGAAGATCAAGGGGAGCTTTCATACAAGATCAACCTCAAGAAGGCAAAACTGATCAACAAGTCAATGAGGGCAACCATTTAAGGGGAGAAGAATATGATCATGAAGATTCAAGACAGCAAGTGCCACACCCAAGAGTACACCAATGCGTCCAAAGGAATCACCCAATCAACAACATCATCGGTCACATCCAAAAGGGAGTAACTACTAGATCTCGCATAGCTATTTTTTGTGAGCATTATACATTTGTATCCTTTTTGGAACCACGTAGGGGTTAGGATGCATTGAAGGATCCGGATTGGGTAGTGGCCATGCAAGAAGAACTTAATAACTTCAAATGGAACGAGGTGTGGGAACTAGTCGAAAGGCCCAAATTCAATGTTGTCGGCACCAAATGGGTCTTCCGGAACAAACAAGATGAACACGGGGTGGTGACAAGGAACAATGCACGACTTGTGGCCAAAGGGTATTCACAAGTTGAAGGTTTGGATTTCGATGAGACCTTTGCTCCCATAGCTATACTTGAGTCTATTAGAATATTACTTGCATATGCTACTCACCATGATTTCAAGCTCTATCAAATGGATGTGAAAAGCGCCTTCCTCAACGGACCAATCAAGGAGGAGGTGTATGTGGAGCAACCCCCCGGATTTGAAGATGAAGAGTTCTCCGACCACGTATTTAAACTGCGTAAGGCTCTCTACGGCCTCAAACAAGCTCCTAGAGTTTGGTATGAGTGTCTTAGAGACTTCTTAATTGAAAATGGTTTTAAGATCGGTAAAGTAGATTATACATTGTTTACAAAGAACTTTGACAATGATCTCTTTATTTGTCAAATTTATGTTGATGATATAATCTTTGGTTCAACAAACAAATCTTTTTGTGAGGAATTTAGTAAAATCATGACAGATAAGTTGAGATGTCTATGATGGGAGAGCTAAAGTACTTCTTGGGATTCCAAGTGAGGCAACAAAAGGAAGGGACATTCATAAGCCAAACTAAGTACAGTCAAGACGTACTCAAGAAGTTTGGAATGGACAAGGCGAAGCCTATGAAGACTCCCATGGCAATGAATGGCCACTTGGATCTCAATGAAGATGGACCAAACGTCAATCAAAAGGTATATCGCTCCATGATTGGATCTCTACTCTACTTTTGTGCATCTAGGCCAGACATTATGTTGAGTGTATGCTTGTGTGCAAGGTTTCAAGCCATCCCAAAGGAGTGTCATTTGACAGCCATTAAGAGAATCTTGCGGTATTTAGTTCATACACCCAACCTATGCCTTTGGTACCCGAAAGGTTCCAAATTCAATCTCATTGGTTACTCCGATGCAGATTATGCCAGATGCAAGGTAGATAGAAAAAGTACCTCCGGTACATGCCAATTCCTAGGAACATCCCTAGTTTCTTGGTCCTCCAAGAAACAAAACTCCATTGCCTTATCCACGGCCTAAGCGGAGTATGTTGCTGCCGGAGTTGTTGTGCAAAACTCATTTAGATGCGACAAATTCTAAGAGATCACGGTTACAATATGAACCGTATTCCACTCCTATGTGATAATGAGAGTGCAATTAAAATTGCCCATAATCCCGTTAAAAACCCTAGGCCCAAACACATAGACATCCGACATCACTTTTTGAGAGACCATTCAATGAAGGGAGATATAGCCATTTCACATGTCAATACCGAAAAGCAACTAGCCGATATATTCACCAAGCCACTTGATGAAAAACGCTTTTGCGAGCTCAAAAATGAACTAAATATCCTCGATGCTCGGAGTGTGGCTTCAAATCTTGTATACCTGAATGCTATCTTTAAAATTCATTGATTGTGCTGTGAAAATCATCTCTCTCAATTTTTCCGAAAAACTATGTCAACTACTAGATCTTGGTGAATTATGATCATTGCTTGATTGTTGTATGCTTACTAATCATATTCATCAAGATTATTTGATTTGCTTCGCCTCCCTATTTTCTTAATAAGTACCTTCAAATATATACGAATGGGCTAAGCATTTCTTCCCTGGTGACCACAGACTAGTCCGTGGTTGCCCGGACTAGTCCGCCTGTTCAGACTAGTCCACAATGTGGCGATTAGGCCGGACTAGTACGACAGACAACGGACTAGTCCGATATAGTTTCTGGAAAAGTTTGGACTAGTCCGATCATTTTTGAACATGTCTGATTTTTCGTGTCGATAACCCTAGCCGCCGCAAAACCCTAATCTTCCTCACTCCACACTTGCCTCAAGCTTTCTCTCTCTATGCTCAAGCTCCCCAAGGCGATTCTTCGATTCCTCCATCAAAACATCACGAGTTTGGGCGGACATCAACCTCCTTCGCCTAGGGATTGAAGACCACGGACTTGTGTGCTCCTTCAACCCCTACATCTCCGTGAATCGAAAAAATTCGATAAATTTTCCTCCCAAACACTAGAAATTGCTATTTCCTTTGTTTGTGATCAACTAGCTTGGTTCCTTCCACAATATACATGCTTCCTTGATGTATTACATTGATGCTAAGCTAGTTATGCATTAGGAATCACCATTTGTCTCATAGTTAGGGTTCTAGAGGATGAACACCGGACTAGTCCAGCCCATGCACAGACAAGTCCGGTCAACCGGACTAGTCCATGCCTGTACACCAGACTAGTCCAATTTTTTCTGAACTCAACCCTAACTTCTCATTTCCTCAATGCAATTCCTTGTCATCTATTCTCATCAATGCCTTGTGAAATCTATTCTCAGGACAATGTTGAGCACCAACGAAGAAATCTCTGATTTCGAGGCCGAGATGGACCACAAAGCTGTGCTTCAGTCCTCGACATTCCTAAGCAAGAAGCGCCAAGAGCGCGCATCCGAGCTGACTCCTACCCCTCCCCAGGCTCGAAGGAAGGTGCTCGCGAAGAAGCCTGCCTCCAAGGCCTCTGCTGGAGGTGGCCCTCGCTAAGAAAAGGGCAAGGGCAAAGGGATTGCAACGGGCCCGATTGGCCCCCTAAAATTGTCAGCTCCAAGGGAAGGGGCCCAGGACCCTGCGGAGGAAAGATTCAATGGAAAGGGCAGCGACACGGCTGCAAAGTTCAGGAATGTGGATTGCTACAGCCGTCCCAAGCAAGCTACTATTGACGGTCCTTAAGTACCATATTTTGACCATCAATTCACCTCATAATGTGCATAAAAGAAACACAAAACATAGTGGTAGGGATATACACTAACCCAATTCCACAAGTGTTGGTGTTTATTTGTATGCAGGTGATTTATTACCCAAAATACCAAAACATGCAGGGATGAATCCATGAAAATGGATTTCAACAAATCAGGCGATGACACATGGCAACACATGGATGAAATGGCCCACAAACAGAAGAATACGAGGAGATCCAATGGTGTTGCACCCATATATATCAAGGGGGCCCACCTGGAAGCCACCTGGAGGAAGCACTCCCCGAGGGGAGGCTTGACCAGGTCGGCTGAACCAGGAGTCCGACCGACCCCTTCCTAGTGCCAAACCCAGTCAAATGACAGGTGTTGGCTCCTCCCGGCTCCCTGGAGTCAATGGTGACTGATTCGCGCGTTAAATGTGGTGGGAACCGACCCTTCTGCACCTATAAATAGACCCCCTCACCTCACTTCTCACACACACCAAAAGTTGAGAATAGTGCTACGCCCAAAGGTTTAGAGTAGTCCTAGAGGCTATTAAAGTAGAAGGAGAGCGTGGTGAAGAGTCTAGGTGAAGGAGGCTTGGGCTTGTCAAGTCCCTACAAAGGTTTTACTTAATCAAGTAAGCCTTTGTGAATTCAATACAAGTTTGATCTTTTATTCTTAGTAGTTTGCACAAGCAGTTACTTGTGGGTTCACTGCTTTAATTCGTTAGAGGCTCTAGTTGTAGCTTTGTATTCAAAACAACTAGAGTAGTGATTAAGAATGTAAGTGTATTGCTTATTTTATAAATCATCAGTGGATATCTCGTAGACCCACGGATTGAAGAGGTAGGCAGTAGGTGGTGACAGCCCTATCTATCCTTCGTAATCCTCCACGTTCGGCTATGACATAGGCTCTTGGCGGGAGTCGTCCTAGTATTGCTAGGAGTAAGCCCGTGCCCAAAGCAAGCATCTACTGCAAACTACCTTGAATTAGGATCAATACTTTGAATTCCTCTCTGTTCCTTGCCTACCAAACAACTTTGTGTCCTTGGGTGAGCTAGTTCAAAAGATTAGCACACACGTTCTTTGGATTCGATACCCGTGGGAATACTCCTTAAGGGGAAGTGCTACAACGGTATTTTTGTGCGCTTGCGGATTACTATGTGGTGTTAAGAAATACCAACAAGCATTCTAGGCGCTGTTGCCGGTGAACGCTTGTTGTTAATCTTCGAACCAAGATCAACCTCGTATCATATCCCCCTTATCAATCATCTCACCTTTCTTATTCTTACCTTACCACCACCATATAAATGGAGAAACCACCATTCTTTCTTACTCTGCTCCGAAGGGTAAGTTCTGTGAGCCACAGCCTTCAGCAGAAACTATTTGTTCAACCAGCTATGAACTTCACCCTGGCTTTATAGCCATGGTTTGGGAACAATCCTTCTCAGGAACGGATTGTGAAAACTCTTACCACCATCTACGAGAGTTCGAACAATTGTGTTCATGCCTTGTAATCAAAGGTATGACATAGGACACTCTCAAATGGAAGTTGTTTCCTTTTTCCATCAAGGAAAAAGACAAACAATGGTACAACCACTACGTTGGGAAGACAAACGATGATTGGAGTGAATTACGAGACAAATTTTGTCTTGCTTTCTTTCCCATTGCCCGAATTGTTTCCTTATGAAAGGAAGTACTATGCTTCCAGCAGATGGAGAAGGAATCCATAGGTGCAGCTTGGGACAGATTTTCTCTTTTGAAAAATTCTAGCCAGGATTTGTTGATCCCTGATCCAATGCTTTTGCAACATTTCTTCATGGGATTGAACAAAGATTTTGCCCTATATATTGACATTATGGCTGGAGGATCTTTCCTCCATAATACTCCAGAAGAAGGCAAGGATCTTCTTGATAGAATTCTAGAAAATTCTTCCTTCATTATGGGTCTTAATGAGCCTCCCCAAGAAGAAGTCGTGTCAAGAACGGAGGATACACTCTTGGACAAGGATGAACCCATTTCTTGTTTACCCCAAGCCTTGCCAGAGGAATCCTCTCCCGAACCTGAGACTACAAAGGTAGAAGAAATTCAACCCTCCCAGTTTCCATTTTACTTCGAGGAAGAGCTTTTTGAATATTATGGAAATACCTTGGAGTATTGTTGCTATAGGAAACCTTCATTGCCACCAACTCCACCTGAACCACCGTACGGGGTGTTCATCTGTCAGACGGTCAAGGAGTTGACCTCTATCCTAAGCAGAAAGTGAACAACTGAAGTCGAGAATTCACTTGAAATTCTTCGGATGACCTCACCTTTGGCTACCATTTTATGTTCTATTAGAGAGACACCAATGAGAATCCTATACGACCCTACTGTTGGAGAAAATCTCATTTTCGATTCTTGTGCTCTCGCCATTCTTGGCGATGTGCCATGGGCACCAACACGCAAATCCTGCTGAGATTCATTCGGAACCATTCTCGAAGGATGTGGGGTTCTGCAACAAGCGTCTATTAGACACAAAGATGTTTAGGCTCTCCTAGATTTTCAAGTGTTGGAAATCCAAGATTTCCACATCATGATAGGGATTCCCATAGAGAAATTTCTCATGGAAGTTCCTTTGGAAGGAAGCCTCAATATCAATCATGGAGGGCGAAATTTCTCCATGCCTATTCTGCGTTCAAAGAACACATCTGCAGAATCTTCCATCCATGATGAGCCAATGGAGGAGGTTAGGACTCTTCAATTTTTAGAACTCCCTAAATTAAAGGAGAAGAAGACTTCGTCCAAGAGGAGGATGAATTTCAGGTGGAAATTGAATTGCCAAAAGAAGAGCCCTCCCCAAAACCTCCTTTTGAGCTCAAGATTCTACCACCAGGCCTATGTTATGCCTTTCTAAATGGCAATCTGGAAGCCCCTGTCATCATAAGTGACAAGCTTTCGGATGATGAAACGCTCAAACTCATAGCCATGTTAGAAAGGCATAGAGCTGTTTTTGGATATTCACTTCAGGATCTCAAGGGAACTAGTCCAGCGTTATGCACCCATTGTATTCCTATTGACCCTGAGAGTGTCCCCTCAAGGGAACCTCAAAGGCGATTGAATAATGCGATGCGGGAAGTTGTCAAGAAAGAAGTCTTTAAACTTCTGCATGCCGAGATTATTTACTCTGTTCCTCATAGTGAATGGGTTAGTCCAGTTCGAGTAGTGCCTAAGAAGGGAGGTATGACGGTCGTTCAAAACGAGAGGAATGAATTAATTCCTCAACGGACCGTCACGGGATGGAGGATGTGCATTGACTACCGAAAACTTATCAAGGCAACAAGGAAAGACCATTTTCCATTGCCCTTCATCGATGAGATGTTAGAGCGATTGACAAAACACTCCTACTTCTGTTTCCTTGATGGGTATTCGGGATATCATCAAATTCCTATCCATCCTGATGATCCAAGTAAGACCAAGTTCACATGTCCTTTACGGGACCTATGCCTACTGGCGTATGTCCTTTGGATTGTGTAATGCTCCTGCCTCTTTCCAGAGATGCATGATGTCTATATTTTCAGACATGATCGAGGATATCATGGAAGTTTTCATGGATGATTTCTCCGTATATGAAAAAACTTTTGATCATTGTCTGGAAAATTTAGACAGGTCTTACAAAGATACCAGGAGAAGGACCTTGTTCTTAATTGGAAAAAGTGCCATTTCATGGTCCGGGAAGGCATTGTTCTTGGACACTTGGTGTGCGAGAGAGGGATAGAGGTGGACAAAGCTAAAATTGAAGTTATTGAAAAACTTCCAGCTCCTATCAATGTTAAGGGAATCCACAGCTTTTTAGGTCATGCAGAGTTCTACCGATGATTTATCAAGGATTTCTCCAAAATCGCTAGACCCCTCACCAACCTATTAGCTAAAGAAGCTCCCTTTGATTTCGATGATGAATGCCTTAAATCATTTGATATACTCAAAAAGGCACTCATCTGAGCTCCAATTATCCAACCATCTGATTGGACGCTGCCATTCGAAATCATGTGTGATGCCAGTGACTTTGCTGTTGGTGCGGTCTTAGGCCAAACCAAAGATAAAAAGTATCACACAATAGCCTACACTAGCAAAACTCTGACAGAAGCCCAACTCAATTATGCCACAACTGAGAAAGAGCTCAAAGCAGTAGTTTTTGTTGTGACAAGTTTAGATCCTATTTGGTTGGAGCCAAGGTCATAGACTACACAGACCGTGTTGCTTTGAAATATCTGCTTACCAAAAAGGATGCTAAACCCATTCTTCTACTCCAAGAATTTGATCTGGAAATAAGAGATAAGAAAGGAGTAGAGAATTCAGTAGCAGATCATCTTTCATGTATGGAAGTCACACAAACCATGGACATACCTATCAATGACTTCCTACGAGATGATATGCTCCTCAAGGTGACATACTCTCAACCTTGGTATCTGGATATCGTGAACTTTATGGTCATGGGATACGTACCACCAGGGGAGAACAAAAAGAAACTCATTTATGAGAGTCGTATACACCTTTGGGATGACCCTTACCTCTATCGAGTATGTGCCGATGGACTTCTTAGAAGGTTTGTCCGATCAATCGAAGGCACCAAAATTATAGAGAAATGCGATGCTGGCCCCTATGGTGGTCATTACGGTGTTTACCGTACTCAGGCCAAGATCTGGCAGAGTGGATTCTATTGGCCTTCAATGTATGAAGATACCAAGGAATTCATTCGCAGATGTTGGAAATGCCAGAAGCATGGAGGAATCTCTGCTCGCGATGCGATGCCCCTAACATTCAATCTTCAAGTGGAATTATTTGATGTATGGGGTATTGATTTCATGGGACCTTTTCCTAGGTCTTATGATTGTGAGTATATTCTGGTTGTCGTCGATTATGTGTCAAAATGAGTAGAAGCATTGCCATGCAAAAATGTTGATTCCAAACAAGCAAGGAAAATGTTCCATGAGATCATTTTCACACGCTTTGGAACTCCCCGTATGGTCATAAGTGATGGAGGGTCTCATTTCATAGATAAGACTTTCCGGAAGTTTTTAAGGGAACTTGGAGTCCAACATAACATTGCTACCCCATACCACCCACAGACAAATGGTCAAGCAGAAACATCTAATAAGCAAATTAAGAATATTCTGCAACAGACTGTCTTGGAAATGGGAACGAGATGGAAGCAAAAGCTACCCGACACATTGTGGGCATATCGTACTGCCTACAAGACACCTATCGGCATGTCTCCTTTCCAACTTGTCTATAGGAAGACTTGCCATCTTCCCGTAGAATTGGAACATAGAGCGTATTAGGCCATCAAGCGGTGGAACATGAATCTTAACGAAGCTGGAAATCACCGATTGAATCAAATCTCTGAGTTGGAGGAATGGAGAGATATGGTGTGCCACAGTGCCAGAAATTATAAAGAGAGAACCAAAAGATGGCACGATAAGAGGATTACGCTGAAAGAGCAAACCTGGAGATAAAGTTTTAGTCTTTAACTCTAGGGTTAAACTCTTTGGACATGTGAAGCTTAGAACTAAATGGGAAGGACCCTTCACTGTAGTAGAGACTCCATCCCATGGAGCAATCACACTCCAAGGTGATGACGGTCAACTATTCAAAGTGAATGGGCACCGACTCAAATTATTTCTCGAATCCCAAAAGGATACAGAAAAGGAATTTGACATGGTAAATCTAATCGATTTCCATGCCATTTCTTTCAATTTTGTTTAGATTCTCCACGTCCAACTAATGGGCCCATCCAATTCTTCATCTACGAGGCCCATTTAATCAACCTAAGAAAATGTGGCCCGAACAGAGCCAGAAGGGGGTCAGCCGGACCCTAGGATCGATCGACTCTCCCTTCGTGCCATTCGCGTTCTGTTTTCTCGTGTTGATCCTCCTTGATATCCTCCACAAAATCATCAGTGGAACGCATCATTCCCTGCCTACTTAAAGGATGGAAACAGAGAGGAAAGTTATACATCTCATTGAATCATCATCTTCCTCCTGTCCTCATCGTGGCCGACAAGAAGATTGTGCCTCACGCCTCCTCCAGCTCAACCTTCAACCTGAGCGGGGACATTACGCCGGCCAACGACAAAACTTCCCTCACCTTGGAGTCCGTTGTGGCGATCAATGTCAAGCCCCTTGCCATGATCCTTCTTGCGACGGCTCCGCGCTAGCGCAGCCCTACACCTCGTAGCGCTGTCCGACCGCTCTCCCCTGGGAGAACGCCGATGAAGTCGACGACACCATGTCATCCGACTTTGGCTAGAATGAACCCAGTCAAGACACGTGTTTTCCACAGAAAAGACGAGTCTCTCCCATCGTTGCTGCCCGACGAGGAGTTCATGTACACAGTGAAGACTAAGAAGGGCAATGTAGTGAGCCACCACTACAAGAAGCCCACCTGTACCTCGCCGGAACGCATGGGAGATCGTTTTCTTATCCACGGGGTGCGCAAACTCGAAGGAGGCTACGCTAAGGGCCTATTCAATCTCGTGGATAATCTGGCAATGAAGGAGTTGACAGGCTCGTCACCCTCCAAGATTAGGTGACACGTCCCACCACCTGCCATCAAAGGGCCACCCGGTCAGTTCGAGGGCAGTGATGAGGACTCTCCTCGTGCCCCTAAAGTGGCACAACTGACCATGGAGTTTGCTTCTCTCTGCTTGGAGAACAAGAAGCTGACTGACTTGGTGGCAGAAGGGCGCATCGAGAGGGCGGAACTAAAGGACGACATCATGGCCCTCAAGGAGGAGATTGACGGTGTTCGCCATGGCATGAGCGCCAAACTGCGGCGCTTGTGTAATGACGTCGGGGAGCCCGACATCTACAGCGCACCATAGTTTAGATGTCCTGGCAGCATAGGATGCTTACTATTTAGAATTTTATTTGTTTTAAAAAACATTTGTTTTCTAAAGCTATGTTAAATAATGTAAGCATCCCCACTTTTGATTTCAATAAAGTGAACTTACCGGTTCATCTAACACCAGTAAAGTTCCCCCTTTAGTTTATTTTGTTGAATAAAGAATTTAGGAAACAAGTGGGGGAAACATGTCTTCAAGTCACGAAATCCCGACGTGAAAAATCAACGTTGCATATCAAAACACGTCACAAGCGAATGAGCAAAACAACACGACAAAACAGAGCCATAGAAGAGCCAACATGAGGTCGGCCGAGCCCCCTGGTTGGCCGGCTTGTTTTCTGCATCGTACGACTCCATTTCGCTCCAGAAAATCAGTTTGGATTTCTTTTCCCCAATTTTATGGGCTACCCTGCTGTTTGAGTTGATTTCGTATTATTCATTGCATATCTAAAATGAATCAACTCAACAAATTGAAAAAAAAAATTGGTAGTCAAGAATTTTCTTACGCTGAAAATTTGAATACTTTATATTTCAATTCATTACCTTCATTATGATTCCCATAATTCAATAGGAAAAACACATCATCTAGGTATTTGACTAGTGTGATATGGTAAATGAGTTCTTTAGAAATCATCCTTTTGCTTGAAATTGATTTTGACATTTGTAACTATTTGAAGTCTTGAACTTTTCCTAAATCTCTCATTGGAAATTTATAAACCCAGCAAGGCCATATGATACATTCATTGGAAACCACAAGCATAAGCCACTTTGATTTTCATTGAACTTTGTCAAACCCGTGACCCAATTGAATAACATGCATGAACTTTTTAAATTGAAAACTCTTGTGCACTCCATTAATGCAAAATTTGTCACATTGAGAGTTTGCATCCATCGATTACCCATCCATCAAAAAGAAACTCCATACAATACAAATGAAAACCTCTCTAAAAATAAAAAGGAGTAGAAGACATGGCTACAAGAAAAAGAAAAAAAGCATCCACTCTTGAAAAAGAGTAAGAGTGTTAAAAAAAGTAGCCATGTTTCATCCTTAAAAAAAGAGCAAATTCATGGGAGTTATCACCTCACCGCTCCATTCCATTCATGTGCACAAGAATTTTCCCTTCACTTTGTTCATTGCATAAGTCTCTCATAGGATAAAGTTTTTGACATAGTAACATATGCATTGCAAATGTGTGGCACATTCATCCATACCAAGCTCCAGATATAGCCACTTTTAGTATAGGGACAAGAATCAGCAAAACATGCCATGGTGAGAACTCAAACACTTTGAGAGATTTGAGAGATTCCGATCGAGAAGGCAAGGGCAAATGTTTCTATGACATTCAAATATAGCAATTGCCAAATCATTTCAGCAGAGAATGATCCAAGGGAACTTCATTCTAACTGTTCCTCTTTTCAAACACCCAAGATTGATGTGGTAGCCACATACACAAAGGGGATCCATGAATTCAAGTATAAGTTGAAATATCTAATATCCTTATTTTCTACATTATAGCAAATTCATGACAACACACTAGTTCTTCTTGCCTTCACTCGAGGACGAGCAAAGTGTGGGGGAGTTTGTTGACGGTCCTTAAGTACCATATTTTGATCGTCTATTCACCTCATAATGTGCATAAAAGAAACACAAAACATAGTGGTAGGACTGTACACTAACCCAATTCCACAAGTGTTGGTGTTTATTTGTATGCAGGTGAATTATTACCCAAAATACCAAAACATGCAGGGATGAATCTATGAAAATGGATTTCAACGAATCAGACGATGACACGTGGCAATACATGGTTGAAATGGCCCACAAACAGAAGAATACGAGGAGATCCAACAATGTTGCACCCATATACATCAAGGGGGACCACCTAGAAGGCACCTGGAGGGAGCACTCCCCGAGGGGAGGCTTGACAAGGTCGGCCGAACCAGGGGTTGGGCCGACCCCTTCCTGGCGCAAAACCTGGTCAAATGACACGTGTTGGCTCCTCCCGGCCCCCTGGAGTCAACGATGACTGATTCGCGCGTTAAGTGTGGCGGGAACCAATTCTTCTCCACCTATAAATAGACCCCCTCACCTCACTTCTCACACACTAAAAGTTGAGAATAGTGCTACACTCCAAAGGTTTAGAGTAGTCCTAGAGGCTACCAAAGTAGGAGAGTGTGGTGAAGAGTCTAGGTGAAGGATGCTTGGGCTTGTCAAGTCCCTCTTCTAAACTTGTACCCCTACAAAGGTTTTACACAATAAAGTAAGCCTTTGTGAATTCAATACAAGTTTGATCTTTTATTCTTAGTAGTTTGCACAAGTAGTTACTTGTGGCTTCACTGATTTAATTCATTAGAGGCTCTAGTTGTAGCTTTGTGTTCAAAACAACTAGAGTAGTGATTAAGAACGTAAGCGTGGTGCTTAGGTTATAAATCATCAGTGGATATCTTGTAGACCCACGGATTGAAGAGGTAGGCAGTAGGTGGTGACATCCCTATTTGTCCTTCGTAATCCTCCACGTTCGGCTATGCCATAGGCTTTTGGTGGGAGTCGTCCTAGTATTGCTAGGAGTAAGCCCGTGCCCGAAGCAAGCATCTACTGCAAACTACCTTGAAGTAGGATCAATACTTTTAATTCCTCTCTATTCCTTGCCTACCAAACAACTTCGTGTCCTTGGGTGAGCTAGTTCGAAAGATTAGCACACACGTTCTTTGGATTCGATACCCTTTGGAATACTCCTTAAGGGGAAGTGCTACAACGGTATTTCCGTGCGCTTGTGGATTACTTTGTGGTGTTAAGAAATACCAACAGCTGTTGATGGGAGGTTTTGGAGTAATTTTCATGCAGATTTCTACAAGATCGTCTATCTCCCAATGAAGACACTCGTGGTGCGTAGCCAATGGATAGATTGGGTGCATTATGAGAAGAAGGGCTTCTCACCTTTGGTGGAGGTGATCGAGGCAGTGGCAAGACATGGCTTGAAGGACCTCTTGGGCTTCAGAAACAATTGGAATGATGACGTGATTGCCCAGTTTTATGCTACTTGCCACTTTGCGAGTGACGAGGAAGAATGGGTGACTTGATGACCCATGGATCTATGTACCCCATCACTTATGAAGAGTTTGCAAGATCGCTGCATCTTGACACCTCGAGCAATGACAATTTGATCATCCAAAACATTTGTGTCATTGAGAAGGACAGGATGAAGTTTCTCTATGAACCCAACTCCAAGTTCAATCCTCCTTCTACCAAAAATATGAAGCCCTTCTTTGTGGTGCTGAACAGGGTCCTAAGGACGACCATTGCCCCAAGGATGGGGATGATGGAAGTGTTTAAGGTTACCTCAGGACCTTGATGAAGGTCATAACCAAAGACATGAAGTTTGATGTCTTTGATTACATTTGGAACAACATGGCGGACATATCCTGTACCCCAGACAGGTTCTGTGGCTATGCACCTTAGCTCAGGTTTATGATTCAGAAGGTCACATGCATAGAGTTTTTCAAAGATGTGGAGCATCTTCCCTTGAGGCCACAGAAGCCTCAACAGCCAAGCATTTAAGCTACCCCATCTCCAACTTCCAGCCCTAAGGCTCCAGTGAGAGCAAGTGGAGATGCTAGAGCTGCTCCCGCTCCTAGGGCCCCTCCTCAAAAGGGGTCCCCAAGTGGCATCCTGAAGTACCTGTCAGCCATGTTTGCCTCCTGCAAAAACGCCGAAGTGAAGTCCCACAAGCTAAACAAGAGGAGAAAGGCCTACATGAGATACGTCAAAGAGAATGTGAAGCAAATTTGGCAAAAGCTGGAGATCGAGCCTATTGGATCTCCAGTCATCTCTGATAATTCCGATTCTGACTTCACCGAGCTCGGGCCCTTGACACCCTCTAAGCTTGCCTATTTCGGCATTGGGGACTCGAGTGGCTCCGTTCTTTCTCCTCCTCCTCATCGGCCAGAAAATGAAGATGAAGATGATGAGAGTACCGACAGCGAGGCTTGAAGACCTTAGGTCCCTCCTCTCCTTCTTTTTGGTGTCTTGATGCCAGAGGGGGAGAGATTGAGGAGGAGTTTTAGAGTCTTAGGCTTTAGCTGTACGATACGAGGAGAGCTCTCTCTCTCTCTCTCTCTCTTTTTGTGTCTTTTGGCTATTTGTGGGTTGTAAGACTTATAATTTGCTCTTTTAGTTCTATTGGTCCTATGATACAATGTTTTGAACTGCTTGTCAAAATATTGATAAAATCTGTGATTCTACTCTAAGAATGGCATATATGCTTGTTGTTAACATGTTGATGTCAATTATGTCATTCCCATCATGATTATTGTTTCTATACACTTAGTTCTGCATCCCACCATAAAGAGTGCACATATGGATCATGTTTTCATTGCTTAATGTGTTTTAAACTCATATGTAATCACTTTATGAAAATCTCAACTTTTTATCATATTTTGTGAAATATCAATTGGTTCTCATCAATCACCAAAAATGGGGAGATTGAAAGTGCATCTAGGAATCCCTTGTGGGTTTTGGATGATTTATGACAAGCAAGTGAGATCCTAACCACTTTGTTGAGATGAGCACAGGTTCTAATGAGAAAATGAGCAAAGTGCCAAAAATAAAGGAGAATGAGGAGTAATGCGGAAAAGAGCTCAAGAAACAAGTGTAGTAGATCATTGTGTATGGAGTGTGTTGAGGAAACACACCCCAAGACCTCAAGAACAAATAATCTCACACATTGCACAAAACTATACAGGACCGGAGTAGTCCAACTGACTCCGGACTAGTCTGATATCTTTCTGCACAAGATCGGACAAGTCCCCACAATGCGGACTTGTCCTCGTAGTCCAGTTTCTCATTAACCCGACTAGTCCAATATCTCTCTGACTAGAATCGGACTAGTCCTCCCCAGTGCGGACTAGTCCCCAAACACTTCACAACTTGCACAAAATCGGACAAGTCCGATAACACAACGGACTAGTCCGATATCTTTCTGATGTCAATCGGACAAGTCCGATATTGGTACAGACTAGTTCGAAAAACCCTTTGATCTAAATCGGACAAGTCCTCCAAATGCGGAGTTGTCCCCTAATTCACTTAGGGTTTCACATATCCGGATAAGTCCGATATTTAGCGGACTAGTCCGAAGATTTCCAGAACCAAAATCGGAAAAGTCCGCTCTCAGCGAGACAAGTCCGATATTTCAGGACACCTAGGGTTTGCTACACGCAGCACACCGGACCAGTCCAGTGTCCACTACGGACTAGTTTGATCTTTCTAAACCCTAACGGTAACTTTTGGGAACCCCATATAAATAGGTGTACACGACCCATCTTTCACATCTCTCGACCCCCTACGCCATCACACCTCCCAAGAGCCTAGAAAACACCTCTCTCCATGAAATCAAACACAGGAAAGATCAATCCCTTGAGGATACACTTTGGATCATTGGAGAGACACGATTCATCACTCATTGAGCTCTTGGTTTGATTCCCTAACACACTCCTATGGTTTTCACTGTGATCTTGAGAGTGTGTTCTAGGTGGTGTTCATATTGTAATCTTAAGGAGCTCTCAACGTGTGAGAAGGCCCCTTGAATTTGGTTATTTGCCCTTTGTCATTAGTGAAGAGGATTGGCCTCCGTGGTGATCCGACGAGTGTAGGGTTGTAGAAGACCCAATCCTTTTGTGGAATCCTCAACGTGGATGTAGGTTGCCTCTGTAGGAACCGAACCACGTGATAAATTGCTTGTGTTCTTTCCGTGCTCATCGTTCTTACACTTCATATCAATCTAGGGTTTCAATTAATCTTGCTCACTTTACGTTGGAACATCGAATATAAGACTAACTTGTGGTACATTCTAGTTCTAGATGCATAACACTTTAATTACAAGTATATTTCCGCTTCATACATCCTTGGATCAAGATAATCGATCCAATTCGATTAACCTAGTCGGTATAAACTGGACTAGTCTGCACTCGACCGGACTAGTCTGATATTTCAAGATTTGATCTGGTTGTTAAGTGTTGTAGGTTCTGACAGAAATTAAAAAGGCCTATTCACCCCCCCTCTAGGCCACATTCACATTCCCTGCTCCCTGAAATGATCCAACAATGCTGGCAATACACCTAATTAATCAGTTAAGCCACACCCATACTTGGCCTTGTGGCGGCACTGTTGTCATGGCTTATTCTTGCATGAACGAGTCCTTAGATCTAAAGCAAGCAAAACCACCGTATCTTGCAACCCAATCTACAAACAATGATTGCTTAGATCTCCCAAGTTCTATATTACAGAATAATCATGTTCATCAATTCACATCATCCATAAGTACATTAATTCATAGTTAAGCCATTTTGTTGTTTTCTCATCCCAATTAATTAGAGCAAAGCAAAAAAGTAAAGATACCCTTCCCGACTCTCCACGATATGATCTAAGCAACAAGGATGGTCAATCAAGACTAGTAAACACCTATTTTGGGTTTCCCATCAATTTGACATAAGCATGTAGTTTTGCAAACAAAAGTTTTTAAAATTAGGATCAAAATGTTTAAGGACACTTGCCTTACTCTTGAGAATGGTTTGGATCGAGAGCTTTGAAACTCTAGTGCTGGAGGTCCTCGACAGCACCTTCTATGGCAAAACCTTCTATTCCGCGCAATAAACATACAAAACAAACATTACAATTAATACATGCTCATGTACTACTCAATATGCCATGAAATGCATGAATAATGCAATTACGTGGTAATGCATGTTATTAGGTCTATATCATAGCCTACTAACTAGTCCCAATTAAGTATTACATGTTAGCACAAGTTTTATGTCATTTTGGGGATTACTAAGGATGTTCCAGGAATTTTCAGAACAGGAAGACCAGAACAGTCCACACAATGGTCGGACATGTCTGCTCTGCACTAGAGAGTTGATCAAACTAGTCCGCACTGGACCGGACAAGTCTGCTACGGCTAGGGTTTGGCGAATTCCCAACCTAACTATAGTTAAAGTTTATATGGAACCATATTTTACGTAGAAAAGATGGATCTAAGATAATTACCGTGAATCCTAGGGTTCAAAGGTCGAGGATTTGCCGAAACTCGAGAACTTGATGTCTAGATCCATAGAAGATGAAGAATTGATGGAGAATTGATAATGATGTGGATGAGTTGACGAAGAGCGATACTGCTTGATCCTCCTGTCTTCCTCCTCCTTCCCATGGTTGCGACCTCCTCTTCTTTTCTTGATGACGGCTCTCACAATCTAGGGTTAGGGGTTGCCTTCAATTGTGGCAAAGGGATGAATGGGTGGGTGTTGGAGTGTTTATATAGGGTGGAGGTGGTAGGATTTGGTTGGAATTCGAGTTTAAGGCTATGGAGGCCTAGGTGGGATACCACATGGGCTCCAAAGGGGTTAGGCACGACGTTCTTGGGCCCCGTTAAGGTGAATACCAAAAAGCCCATCGGGAAGAAAGAAATAGAATCAGAGTCCGGCACACTGGACTAGTCTGCTAGATGCCGGATGTAAAAGCCCGCTTTTCGGAATAACAAAAACGCAAAAATGCGAACTTAAAAATTTTGAAAGTGGACTTGGAAATTCAAACTCACATGAACCATATGAGTTAACCAATGTTCACTAAAAATAGGAACTTGTTAAAATTTTACATATAGAACATGGTTGCTAATGTATATTAGAACTTAAGGTGTAAAATCCTTAATTTCAAAGTATTCACATTTTCAGTGAAAATTAAAGGAGGAAAAAAAATAGAGAGAAAGAAAAAGGAATTATTCCAACCCTAATATGGGACATTCAAAAATTCAAATCAAGCTACTGTTCAAACTAGGTTCACATGAAGATTTAAGCTGCTCAATAGATGGAGATTGCTAGGTCAAATTAATATGCAGTACCAAATATATATTCAAATTAACACAAATTGAATATGCTACTGTACATTTGGCCCTGTCAGAAAAATTCAAATCTAAGGCTGTAAATTTTTCCATGACCTTCTAGTATTCCAAATAGACTCTCGGTAAAGTTTCAAAATTTTTGAAGCACGGTTTCCATTTATTGGACACATACTGAGAGTTTAATCAAAGTAGACTTCAAATTTAAACTTTATACTTAACCTTGTCCAAATCAACTCCAAATTTTTCACGAGGTCCCTTATGGTTCACAAAGGTTAACTTCTAAGTTTCAGGATTTTTGAACCTAAATTACTATTTGTTTCATTGAGTCAAGTATCACCACTTGGATTCAAATTTAAACCTGAGTTAAAAATTCAACTTCCTCAGTTCTGAAATCTGATTGCACCATAAAATTCTTCACATTTTATTTAGTCATTGGGCCAAAGTTGAATATTTTTGAAGCATGTTTGCTAGCACTATTTGAAATTGGGAAGGAGAATGAGGGAGGAGAGTGTTGCGGGCCCCACCTGTAAGTGACACAAGCAAACTTGCCGACTTGCTGCACGTGTGCTGTCCTCCAGTTTGTTTCATAGAGCGCCACTGCGATGCATGCATGTACCAGCGATAGATGTTTCTTCTATCTAAAATAAAAGAATTTCCAAAAGTCGAACAAATATTCGAAGCGCGTTCAATTGATTCACTATCGCCGAATCTCGAAAGGAGAATTGAGGATTGGAATGAGCGTATACCAAGAATTCTTGGGGTTCCCTGGGGATTCTTGATTGGAGCTGAGCTAACCATCGCCCAAAGTCGTATCTCTTTGGTTAATAAGATCCAAAAGGTTTATCGATCCCAAGGGGTACAGATCCATAATAGACATATAGAGATTATTATACGCCAAGTAACATCAAAAGTACGGGTTTCCGAAGATGGAATGTCTAATGTTTTTTTACCTGGGGAATTAATAGGACTATTGCGAGCGGAACGAGCAGGGCGAGCTTTGGATGAATCAATCTATTATCGGGCAATCTTATTGGGAATAACAAGGGCTTCCCTGAATACCCAAAGTTTCATATCTGAAGCAAGTTTTCAAGAAACTGCTCGAGTTTTAGCAAAAGCTGCCCTACGAGGTCGTATTGATTGGTTGAAAGGCCTGAAAGAAAACGTAGTTCTGGGGGAATTATACCTGTTGGTACCGGATTCCAAAAATTTGTGCATCGTTTCCCACAAGACAAGAACCTTTATTTTGAAATTCAAAAAAAAAAATCTTCAAGGCAAATTGATAGAATCTTGTGGCTGATGAAGTTTTGAACCTTTTTTTCTAATATCTGTTGAAAATTTGTGTGTTTCTGCTTGAGCCGTATGAGATGAAATTTTCATATACGGTTCTCGGAGGGGGAGTCGGGCTAGTTACCTATCTCAATAAAGTATATGATTGGTTTGAGGAACGTCTTGAGATTCAGGCAATTGCGGATGATATAACGAGTAAATATGTTCCATGTCAACATATTTTATTGTTTAGGGGGAATTACACTTACTTGTTTTTTAGTACAAGTTGCTACCGGTTTTGCTATGACTTTTTACTACCGACCAACCGTTACAGAGGCTTTTTCCTCCGTTCAATATATAATGACGGAGGCCAACTTTGGTTGGTTAATCCGATCAGTTCATCGATGGTCAGCAAGTATGATGGTTCTAATGATGATCCTGCACGTATTTCGTGTGTATCTCACGGGTGGATTTAAAAAACCCCGTGAATTAACTTGGGTCACAGGTGTGGTTTTGGCTGTATTGACTGCATCATTTGGTGTAACTGGTTATTCTTTACCTTGGGATCAAATCGGTTATTGGGCAGTCAAAATTGTGACAGGTGTACCTGAAGCGATTCCGGTAATAGGATCCCCTTTAGTGGAGTTATTACGTGGAAGTGCTAGTGTGGGGCAATCCACTTTGACTCGTTTTTATAGTTTACATACCTTTGTACTGCCTCTGCTTACTGCTGTATTTATGTTAATGCACTTTCCAATGATACGTAAGCAAGGTATTTCTGGTCCTTTATAGGGAAGGCATATCATAGAAAATTCGAATTCTCAGATATCATATTGGGTAGCTTGTGGTATTTCATTGCTACAAACATGGGTTATTGTAAAATAAGACATGTCATTTGGATACTTCTCTTCAACTTTGAAGTATACAAATATCTTAAGTATTTTGATACAAATAGTTGAAGTTAATTTTACGAAAGAAAATAAGGCAGATTATGGGAGTGTGTGACTTGAATTATTGATTTGGCCATGCAGATAGAGAATTAGATCTGCCGCATTAGAATTCACGACCAAAGGTGTCTCCGCATCCAATCAATACGTAAGTCCCCCATCTAGGAAGGATAGGTTGGTTCATTCGAGGAGAATATTTTCTATGATCATACCCCAACCATGTCATCCATGAGCAGGCTCCGTAAGATCCCGTAGAGTATAAATGAAATAAGTCATGTGATATGATCCAATTCTATATTTATTATACTTACTTTTTATTATAGTATGGAAATGCATTCATTTTCTTTGCATCGATTTTGATCCGCAATATTATCGGAGTAAAAGAAGGGATCTAAGGAAGAAAGTAGGCTAAACTTTTTCATTTTTTATTAGTAACAAGTAAATACTTAGTTTGGACATAAGAAACTTGCCAAATTGAGGCGATAAACACCAACTAATCAAGAGACAATCCACAAAGCAATTGATCATGATCAAATTTGTAAGACCACTTGGATATTGAGCATTTACGCATAAGAATAGGATTCTTTTCAATGAGTAGTTATAGGCGGAACTTCGGAAAAGATAATCTGATAAAGCTTTTCTTACCTTGATTCATTGAGTCATTATATAACCTATTCTATTGTGGATCCTCCACGGTCTTATTTCTTTCATTCTTGCTCGAGCCGGATGATGAAAAATTATCATGTCCGGTTCCTTTGGGGGATGGATCCTAAAGAATTCACCTATCCCAATAACAAAGAAACCTGACTTAAATGATCCTGTATTAAGAGCAAAATTAGCTAAAGGGATGGGACATAATTATTACGGGGAACCCGCATGGCCCAACGATCTTTTATACATTTTTCCAGTAGTAATTCTAGGTACTATTGCATGTAATGTAGGTTTAGCGGTTCTCGAGCCGTCAATGATTGGTGAACCGGCGGATCCGTTTGCAACTCCTCTGGAAATATTACCCGAGTGGTACTTCTTTCCCGTATTTCAAATACTTCGTACAGTACCCAATAAGTTATTGGGCGTTCTCTTAATGGTTTCTGTGCCAACAGGCTTATTAACAGTACCCTTTCTCGAGTATGTCAATAAATTCCAAAATCCATTTCGTCGCCCAGTAGCTACGACCGTTTTTTTAATCGGTACTGTAGTAGCTCTTTGGTTAGGTATTGGAGCAACATTACCCATTGATAAATCCTTAACTTTAGGTCTTTTTTAGGGGTTTTTATTTTTCAGATTGATTCATTCAACCGTGAAGTCCCCTGCATGGGTATCTAGGAAATAGTTACTTCGTTTTCTTCTTCACTACCATGGAACTCCATCCCAGTTTCTTCCTCGATCCAACACCACAGCGCTGAAGAGCTCCCGCGCCCCACTCCCGCTCGCCCCTCCTCTCCCGGCCTGGTCGCGTCCCCGGCCTCCACACCGGCCGCCTGCTCGCCCCCTGCGTGCCGCTCGATGCCGGCCGTCTCTGCTCCGCGTCAACCAACTCGCCGCCTTCCAGCCGCACCATGGCGCCCATGCCGGTCGCGCGCGCCCCTCACCGCCGCGCTGTGCTACTCCCTCCAGCCGTCATGGCGCGACGCCGCACCACCCTGACCGTCGGTTCGCCTCCCTGCAGCACCCCACGCGTCGTGCCTCGCCCGCACGCCCGCGCTCGCCCCCTCCGTGCCGCGCTGCTCCGCCTCCTCACCGGCGCCGCCTCGTGCCTGCTCGCCGGCCACCCTGCTCGAGCTCGCCTGCTCCCGGCCACGCGTATCTCGCTGCCATGTCCGCTTGCCCTTCCCTCCGGTCGCGCCCTGCCTGCAGCGTTGTCCCCCTGCGCTGCCTCGCCGCCCAGGCCCTGCTCCTCGCCGGTCTTGCTCCTTGCTACCGTCTACTTCTTGGCCAGCTGTGCTTCTGGCCGTCACTCCCCTGCCACCGCCTCTGTGCACGTACTCCAGCCGCCACGGCCCTGCGTCTCCGCTCCGTCGCGCCGCGCCACGCCAGTACCACCGCCATGCTCCTTTGCTCTCATGCACCACACTCGCCTCTACCTTGCAGCGCCTTGCGTGCACCTTGCCGCGCCATGGCCACACCGCCAGTCCGCGCCTCCCTCTGGGTTCAGCACGACGCCCAAGTTTCCGCCTGTCGCTTTAACTGTGACGTTCCGCGCCGTGGCTATGTCCTGGAAGCAAAGCAAGTTATGAATGAGATGCACAGGATTCGAGAACATGCCTTTGACACAATGGTATCGACAACTGGTCCAAGGTTAGCTATGATTGTGCAAGATTGATTAGATCAGTGCTGCAGCCAAGGTGTTCGACGAAATGGTTACAAGGCAAATGAAGTGTGTTGCTGTTCAATGTTGGTCTATGGATGCAGGTTTACTGTGGGGTGGCAATCGACCAAGATATGTGCCAAGATGCTCTTTGAATGGTGATGAAGTGACAGAATCAAGGACACACCCAAGATATTCGGCGAAATGCCTACAAGGTGAGCCTTGCCCAGAAATGCCTTGTTTGACGCCACCGAAGTTCGTTCGTAGTGACCGCCAATGGTATTCATGTGTCGACGAGTCGTACGTCCATGTTCCGCATTGATATCATTCCTATAGGAATCCCCAAGTTGACCTTGGTCTTTTGTATCGCGATGGCTTGTCCGTGCGTGCTCGTGATGCTCCACCATGAGCCGCATCGACGTCGTTGACCACATGATGTATTTGTGATGCTACGAGCCGTCATCGTGCCCTGGCATCGAGATGTAGGATGCTTGTGATGTGTGTGGTGCTGGAACACAAGCACGACTCGTCGGACAATGGTTGTCAAGCCAAATTAGGTTTTAGTCGATGTGAGGGTGATCGAGTCCTAGGTATAGCTAAGGTCCTCGATAAAATGCCTTCCAGGTCAAACCATGTTGGTTAGTGATCACCGATGACCTGTGGTTGAGTAATGCAAGAACGTTGCGACCGACAAGGAAAACTAGACCAAGGGAAACCTTCGATAAGAGTTTCTTGTTCATGTCAATGATGTTTCCTAACCGTTCGCAAAATTGCTTAACTAGGTGTGCTGTTTCATCGACGATAGGTTTGTCGATTGGCTTGCCGATGATCGAGTCGACATCACTAAACTTGTGACTCATAAGGTGGTGTTCGAGATTCCGCTCACCACCATGGATGAGTCCAGGTTGATGTGAATGTCGATGAGATGATCTTCTTGAGATGGCAAAGCACGTCGTCGCGACATAGTAATGGCTTATGTTTGAGTTTCAGGAGTTCACCGAGCTCATTTGGGCAATCTTGCAAAGGACACTTCCATAGTGCCATGTACGAACTTGGATGATGCTTGTGAAGATAGTCGTAGCCACTGGTTTTCCTAAAGGTCCCCTGAGCGTGTCTTGGTACTCACGTTAGGTTAGTAGAGCTTGTGATGACTCTTTGAGTCCAAGCAATGCCAATCTCACTTCTTTTCCAAGTGTCGCTAGGGTTTCACATCGATTCATCCTAATTCAGAACCCTGCAACCACACTTGTCACTTAATTAGGTTTACTCTGTAATGAGTTTGTGTAACTTCATTGGTCGCCTTTTGAGTCATGATCTTTTGTTGCACAGTTCACTCATTCCTTAAGCTTTCAATGCTCCACCTTGATTCCTTAGTCAGTCTTACACTATTCAGTCCAACACTTCCACACCAGTCAGTCTCAGCTTTCTCGAGTGGCATAGCTCCAAGTGTTAAGTGAATAATTGCATTGCGTGCTTGCATTGCACCTTTCGATTCACGTCTAGACACTACTATAACCACTTGACTTATCCATAGTTTCTCCACCCATCCGAGACATATCTAATCTTCCTAGTCAAGCCTCTTCTTCTTAAGATTTTTACAACTCTTCGAGTCCATTATTAAAATAACTTAATTACTTATATGCATATCATGTCGATAGGAATGTGATGATAGGTGATAAACGAGAAGTTTCTCTTGGAGGAGAATGACGAGGAGTTCCAACTTCAAAATTCCATGGCAGATTCTCTGGAGGAAGACCAAGCCCGAACAACTGACATTGTTATAGAGTCGCAAACAATGCAAGCCCCGGTTTGCATTGAAGTTCCTTACCGTATTTTGCAGTTTTATTTCACCTTACATCTTCAAATGATTGTGCATTACATTTAAGGTGTTTGACATCCACTTGCATGGCCCACAAATCCTATGGAGTCTTGGGTAGGTCTACGACCCGCTAAGTAGATACTGCTATGCTTATGCTCATAGGAATTTAGTAAAAGTCGAGTAGTTGGAATCTACTCGTGAGATTGGAATTTTATCACACGGGAGGATCTGGAATCAGAAAATGGCTTATGAATATGAAATCGAGACCCGTCAGAGATGAGTAGGAAGCAACAAGAGGTGTTCTTGGTCGTATAGATCTGACCGTGTCGATTGAGGACCGTTTCGTGTGCGGCCCTGCTGGACAAGCTTGAATTGTACCGGCGACATACTAGAGAAATGGGTTCCAGTAAACTGACGTAGCTTGATACCGGTTTGTCGAGGCATTCTGTTCCATTTTGTAGACGTGGGTTGAGGGCAGCAAGGTGTAATTCAGCTGGTGGGCAAATTAGAGTACGCCTCATGCAGTGACCTCCTGCTCGTGACGGATCGAACGGTTCGACATTCGAGTGTTTAGTGAAAGGTGGCCATATACGACTAGTACTGAAATGTTATGTAGGTACTGCTGTAAGTACTCGCTGGCATTTCCGAAAGTGCGTATGTGTCGTGTTGTCCGGGTGAATCCTGATTGCAGTCACCGTCCCTCGCAGTAATAGAGTACCACTTGTTCACTGCGCTGTGACATAGTAAATACTGGAGAAGTCAGAAGAATATGATATATTGAATTATAATTGCTTTGCAACCTTTTATGGCTTAGAGATAGTAGAATTAAAAGTTTGCAGTTTCCCCATACATTACCTGTAATAGCAGTATGTGCTTTTGGCATGTCATATCATCGGCAAAATGTTTCTTGATTGATTGTGGAGTCTATGATGTGCCGTGCCCGAAGAATGTCATTTGCTACTTAAAATATGAATATAAGGATCCACTTGTAGGCGAGTCATTTATGCTATTCCTTACCTATGCTTAGTATTTACCCCTGCATATGTCTAGTGAGACGGGTTAGTCTTGCTGAGCCTTATGCTCACGTTTGCGCTTTAACGTTTTTTGCAGATATTAGTTATTTCTGCTGTTCAGGTTGTACATGAGACTCGAGGTTCGAGATAAATCTCATGTGAACCACGCCGCTGCTAAATGTTCTTCATGTTGCTAGTGAGAAGCGTCCTAGGGCATGGACGCCTTCTCTCCTGCTTAGTTAAGTGAGGTTATGAGTATGTATTTTCCGCTGCGTGTGTACTTCTATTGTACATTTTTTTGTAAACTCTTCTTATTATGAAATAGAAACTTTATACGTTTCGGTATCCTTTCCGTGTGTGCTTTTAGGTGCCACATCGCACGGCACCACCCAATGAGATCCTTGGATGTTGGGACTCCGGTCCCCACACTGGACAAGTACGATATGGGATAGAAAGTTGAATGGCCAAGTTTGGTGGCAATCCGGACAAGTCCGAATGGTTCCAGAAAGCAAAACGGAAAAGTACGGTTGGGGCCGGACAAGTCCGGGGGTCTTCTCAAATTTTCAAAAATCGGATCCAAATTGAGGAATTATCGGACAAATCTAAAAAGTTCCAGTAGCAAAGATCAGGCTAGTTCGTACTCAGCAACAGACAAGTCCGGACAACATCATAAATATTTTTCGGACTAGTCTGCATAAAAAATGAACAAGTCCAGAAAACAACAGAGAGCCAAACGGACTAGTCCGAGGTCCAAGCCGGACAAGTCCGCACTGATACAGGTTTTAATTGCTATTTTGGTTCTAATTCATTTTAAACACTTTCCTTTTCGTGTTGCTTAATGTTAAACATTTATAAGAATGTATGCAATGGAAAATGAGGGTGTTACATAGTTCATGAGAGCCGCGATCAAGAAATCTTCACCGCAAGGAAGAAGGGGAGGAAGAGGAAGGAGGATCAACCAAGATCGTCATCGCTACCGTGATCATCATCATCAATCCGTCAACGTCAACATCCTCCTTTCCTACTTCTTCGTATCCTTTGATCTAAATGTCAAATTCTCGAGTCTTCAACCTTTTAACCCCTGAATTCATCGTAAATACCTTAGATCCATCTTTCTACGTCAATCTTGGTTCCATGATTAATAAAATTATGCTCTAGTTAATAATTCACAAAACCCAAGCGATAACGAACTTGTCCGGTCCAGTGCGGACTAGTCTGATCAACTCTCTGGTTCAGAACGGACATGTCCGGCCCAGGTGCAGACTAGTCGAGTCCTTCAGTTCTGGAAATTCTTGGAACTCCTTTAATATTCATTGAAATGACTTGGAACTTGTTCGAACATGCAAAACTCAATTGTAACTAGTTAGTAAGCAATAATAGCAACCTAATAACATGGATCACCATATAATTGCATCATTCATGCATGTCATGACATATTGAGTAATATATGAGCATTTATTGATGGCAATGCTTGTTTTGTATGTTTGTTGCAGAAAATAGAAGGTATTGCTCTAGAGGGTGCAGTTGAGGATCTCAAGCACCAGTCTCAAGGGCAAGGCGAGTGTCCCTGACCATTTTGATCCTGCTTTTAAATGTTTTGTTTGCAAAACTGCATGCTTGTGTCAAAATAATGGGAAACCCATGATAGGTGTTTACTAGTATTGTTTGACCATCCTTGTCACTTGGAATAAATTGTAGGGAGTCGGAAAGTGTATTTTCCAGTTTTGCTTCGCTCTAATTAATTGGGATGTAAAAACAACCAAATGGATTAATTATGAACTAATGAACCTATGGATGATGTAGATTGATGAACATGATTAACCGGTATCATGGGACTTGGGAGATCTAAGAAAGCATGGTTTGTAGATGGGTTGGATGATATGGTGGTTTTTTTACTTTAGGTCTAAGGACTGGTTCATGCGAGAATAAGCAAGGACTATAGTGTCACAACAACGCCAATCATAGGTGCGGCTTAGCCGATTAATTAGGTGTATTCAGCATTGTTCGGATCATTGGGGGCGGTGGGGAATGGGAGTTAGTTGGGTTTGCAATAGTGGCGGGACTGCCCTAAAATCCAAACAGCACAAGAGGAGGCTCTTGGTTGGATGTGCTCATTTTGAGGCATCACCACCGGTGAAACCTTAGTGGGTTTGAATATTCTGGTAGTCCCTTTGTAAAGACTATTTTGTTATCTCTTCTCCACACACCGTTGAAAGTGTGTAATGTGACCGACCGGTCATGGGCATGATGGAGGTTTCTTAGTCATTGAAAGGTGATGAAATCACGAACATGTGGGTAAAGTGGTACAACCTCTGCAGAGTGTTAAAAACTATCATGATAGCCCCGCTCTCGGTTATGAGCACCTGCACAACTTCACTGATTAGAAGGAACTTGGGATTTGGGATGATTTGGTTATGTTTATGGTTTGGGTTGTGATAAATGGACATGGTCGATGATGATGGTAAGAATCTAGTATATGGATGGATAAATATTGATGGATGTAATATGATGGTAAATGATGATGTTGGACTCATAATTGGTAATTATTTGAGATATAATGGGATTATTCACATAGACATTGTAGGATGCTTTTAACATGTTTTAAATGTAGTTTTCAGCAAATAGCCATTATTTATCATCATTCCTTATTTTTAGCTACATGTCATGTTTTTCCACACTTGTTGAGTACGACATGTGCACACCCTTGCAATTCCCCCACCAACAATCTCAGGTAATGTTTGGTAGTATCATGAGGATAATGTTGGTTCTAGGTTGTGCTCTGCCGTCGACATGCCTATGGTTATGCTTGGCCGCGCTATCCAATTATCTTAGTTTGCTTAGTTTAGATTATTTCTGCTGCAATAGTATTATAAGTATAAGTCATCAGAGTTTGTAATTTGGGAACTTTTTGAAATAGTGTAATAAAAGTACTTATTTACTAGTTTGTGCCGTGGTAATTTCTGTAATCATTTGTGATGCACTCGTGTATGTGTGATGAACATCCTGGGCACACATATGCATCACACTTGGTTCATTTTCCGAATCGGGTGTCACAAATTGGTATAAGAGCCACAGGTTAACCGTAGGATGCAGCCTAGGTAGAATGGGTACTTTAGAGCACTTAGGAACACTTACTAATAGTTGAGGTTTGTTTGGTGTGTTGATTGCTACGTAATGTTGGATTTTGTGCTTGTGTGCTTAATAGAGGATTGTGAGATGCTTCTACATTTACCATATCCATATAGGCTTATATATATAGGTAATTTCTTAGTTTCATATCCCTTGATGCACATAGTTAGGGACGTTTTCTAAATTCTTCTATCTCTTGCTCTCTCTTCAGATATCAAGGACTCGCAACCAGAGTAATGCAAATGAGGAGAAGGAGAATAATGGACACCTAACAACAACAATGGACTTGGATCTGATGCTAGCAACCTTGCGCGGTTGATGGCTATGCAGAATCAGCTCATGCAGACTGTGATCCTAAACTTTGGGACAGCTGCAATCCAATAACCAGAATCAACACCACATGCCTCCACCACCACCCCACCACCTCATAACAGATTGGGAGAGTTTATGAGGGCTAGGCCACCAACTTTTGCTCAAGCCAAGGAACCTATGAAGCTAATGATTGGATGAAATCTGTGGAGAGGAAGCTTGCTATTTTCCAGTGCAGTGACAGGGAGAAGGTTCTTTTTGCCTCTCATCAACTAGTTGGAGCAGCTGTGAATTTGTGGGAATCCCTTTGCAATGCCTTTGAAAATCAGGAAAGGATCACTTGGGCTGAATTCAGGGAGAGCTTCGGTTCTCATTTTGTTCCTGAAGGTGTTATGATCTTGAAGAGGCAGGAATTTGAGAACCTAAGGCAAGGAATATCGAGTGTGAGTGAGTATCTCAATAAATTCACTCCACTCTCGAGATATGCTCTAGAGGATGTCAATCGGGACACCCGCAAGCAATATTTGTTCATGAGGGGCCTAAAAAAATGAGATTCAAGTCCAATTGCTCAATTGTGACTATGCAAATTTCCAGAAGCTTGTGGACAAAGCTATTGTGGTTGAGAATAAAGTGCATGAGATAGAACAAGCGAATAAGAGAAAGATGCCATATCAAGGACACCAATAAGGAAGCTACGTTTGCCCCCACTTTGCACCACAAAATGCACCAAACTATAACCCCTCTGCTCTGCTATTCCACCGTGCCTAGCTCAGCCCATGCAGCAATGCCACACCATGCAAGCACCTCGCCCTCCAATGCCACATGTGCCTCATATAAATTTTCCTGCTAATGCTCAAACCCAAACTCACCCAAATAATTCGGGTGCAGCATGGACGTGCTATATTTGTGGTGAGGTTGGACATTTTGCATCTCAATGCCCTAAGTTAGGCCTTGGTCAAGTGAACAATGCTCCACGGAAGGTCCCAAGACCCTATGGACGAGCATCACAAGGCAACCGTGGACTGCAGAATTTTGTTCATGGCAAGGTGAACAATGTCTCTATGGAGGAGGCCCAACAAGCGGATGATATTGTGATTGGTATGTTTCTCACAAACTCCAACCCGGCGACTATGTCATTTGATTCCAGAGCATTGCATTCATTCATTGCATCAAAGTATGTTGCCAAGTATAGTTTGCCGGTATCTCATATGAAGTATACCTTTTTAGTTAAATCTCCTGGAGGGGGATGAGGAAAAATATAGTATGTCAAAAAGTAAGCCTTAGAATAAGGATGGTAGATTAGGTCGCCAACCTCACTGTTTCAGAATCAAAAGGATTGGACATAATACATGGAATGGACTAGTTAAGGAAGCATAATGGGATAATTCAATGCGCCACAAAGATGGTGAAGTTGACAAACGAGGAAGGGGTCAGCATAGAATTTGAATAATCTCGAAACACACCAAAACAAGTGGAGCTGAATCAAATGGACGGTGCAACAATTGAGGAAATTCCGGTGGTGTGTGAATTTTTGGATGTGTTTTTGAATGAGGTGCCAGGTATGCCGCCTGATCGTGGCATAGGGTTCGTTATTGAATTAATACCTGGAACTGCACCAATAGCTAAGAGGCCATATAGGATGCCTTCTATGGAGATAGTGAAAGTGCATCTAGGCAATCCCTTGTGGGTTTTGGACGATTGATGACAAGCAAATGAGATCCTAATGAATTTATTGAGATGACTGCAGCATCAGCAAAATGAGATAGTTTGGTGCACTAAAAAGGTGAAAAAATGAAGTGGTGTACAAAAGGGAAAAGCCTAACTATCAACTGAAGCGCAAAGTACATTTAAATGTATAGGATGTGCGTGAGAGACACATCCCAAGAGCTCAAGTCTTTGAATAGGGGTAAGGGCTTAAAAACACCTAAAAACTCACTAAGCATCGGACTAGTCCGTTCATGGACCGGACTAGTCCGTTTAACTCTCTGTTGTCGAAGTACACTGTGCACTGGACTAGTTCGTCTACGGACCGGATTAGTCCGTTAACCTTTCTGGAATCCAATAACACAGTGCACTGGACTAGTCCGATCATGGGCCAGACTAGTCCGTTCAAGTCTCTGTAAATCCTGTTCAGTGCACTCCAGACAAGTTCGTCCTTGGGACAGGACTAGTCCGATGAACTCTCTAGAGTACAATTACACATAGCACCGGACAAGTCCGTTCTTGGATCGGACTAGTTCGTTCAACTCTCTGGAGTTAAGTTACACTGGCACTTAAAAAGTCCGGACATCCACCGGATTAGTCCGGTATACCTCACACAATTAGGATTTCTAGCGTGCTGCATTCCACGCCATCTTCCACACAGCACAACGGACAAGGTCGGTACCCAGTACAGACTAGTCCGACCATCGGGATTTTTAACAATAACTTTTTGAAAACCCTATAAATAGGAGATCCGCTGCCCCACAATGATAACTTTTGATTCCTACTGTCAAAATCATAAACCCTAGCGTTGCCACCTGTCTCGAGAGCCCAAAAACACATCTCCCCACGCATCTAATGTCCAAAAAGGTGAAAACCAGTTGAACACATAGATTTGAAATTGGGAGATTGTCATCTTCACGTCGTGAGCTCTTGCGGTTTGATCTATTGACACTCGTACTCTCTCTTGTAATCATTTCGAGTGTATTTGATCATCTTTTCGTTGTAATTTTTGTGGGAGCCCTCAACGTGTGAGGTTGCCCCATAAACTTGTTGAGTGTCTATGATAGTTGATTCAAGTCGACCTTGTGTGGTGACTTGAAGAGGGAAAGGGTTTGAAGACACCCGACTCTGTTTGGGCTTCCTCAGCGAGGAGTAGATCTCTTTGGTGAGATCGAACCTCGGTAAAAATCGGTGTCTTGTGTGCTTCTTTACTTTTTCATCTTTATTATCGCACATCATTGATCAATATCATAAGTTGAATTGCAAATTGTTTTTCACGTACAACTTTACGACATAGATTGTAAATTCAAGTAATCTTATCTGTTGTTTACATTTCTGCCGTTTAAAAGAATTTAAATCCTGTTTAGATACACAATCGAATCGGCATACACCAGGTACACCAGACAAGTCCGCCCACACAACCAGACAAATCCGGTCAATCAAGTTTTTGACCATTTGATTAATTGTGCAGGAAATTTTCAAAACCTATTCACCCCCCTCTAGGCCACATTCAATTGGTATCAAAGTAAGGTTCTCCATCAACGAGACTCACCGCTCGGAGAGATCAATGGCCTCTGAGAAGAACATTGAGATCCCAAAGGTGCTCAACACTGATGAAGAGCAAAAAACTGAAGACTTCGATGTACTAAGAGAAAATCCACATGATGATGAAGAAGTACATCAATTGAAGGAAATTCTGAGGAAGAAACTGCTGGAACAAAAGGGGAAAGAAGAAGAGAAGACGACGGGGAGTGGTCATCACGACTACTCCCGATATCCTTACAATTATAATCGTCTTAATTCAAATAATCACTATCTTTCTATTCCCATGGGAAAGCCTCCGCAATTTGATGGAAACGACTACACCATGTGAAAATACAATATGAAGATGCATCTAATCTCTTTGAACCCTAGCCTTTGGCATATTGTGTGCACAGGTGTAGATATCCCGGGCACGGATGAAGAACTCACTCGGGAACAAGAACAAGAAATTTACCACAACGCACAAGCTATTGCAGTGATCACATCATCAATAAGCGGGGAGGAGTTCACCAAGATTGATGGATTGGAAAGTGCAATAGAGATTTGGGATACACTTAAAACAACCCATGAAGGAAATAGGTCAGTCCGAGAAGCCAAAATTGAGATGCTCGAAGGAGAGTTCGGGAGATTTGCTATCGAGGAAGGCGAATCACCTCAAGACATGTACAACTAGATGAAGGCGCTTATCAACAAGGTTCACACCTATGGAAGCAAGAAATGGACTGACCATGAGATGGTTAAAAGGATGATTAGATCCTTTATGCCAAGAAACATCACATTATGCTCAATGATCCGAGAAAGCCTTGGGTTCCACAAAATGAACACATATGAGCTATTGGGCAAGATCATAAAGCATGAGATGATGGAGAAGGAAGCCCAATACGTCAAAGATCTAGCTGAGCTCACCTCCTCCAAAAAGAAGGAAGGTGCTCTCAAAGCAACTTGCAAGCCTAAAGGAAAAGAAACTCGTGAAGCTCAAGACGAAGAAGATACAAGTGACATGAGCACTGACCCAGATGATGAAGATATGGTACACTTCATCAAGAAGTTCAAGCGCATGATGAAAAGAAGACATGGCAGCAAATCAAATGAAGGGAAGAGTGAGGAAAAAGTAAAATCCAAGGCACGATGCACCTGCTAAAACTGTGGTGAGTACGGTCACATCATGGTTGACTGCACCTATGAATAAAGTAAGAGGAAGAAAGAAATGAAGCCTCAAGAGAAGAAGATCTTCAGAAAAAGGCGACAAGCTAATCAAGCGCACATCGGCAAGGAGTGGGGCTCAAACGACGAGTCCTCCTCCGATGAAGAAGAGGAGATGGCCACCATTGTCATCAAGAAACCCACCAAGAGATCTACACTCTTCCCAAACATGGGAGGACGGGACACACACAATCACACTTTCCTTATGGCCAAAGAGGGCAAGAAAAAGGTTCGACTTACTCCCCCTCCGCTAAATTCGTCTATTGATGATTTCACTACAAGAAACGAGTAAACATGCATTGGCCTTATAACCGTCGGTTAACTACTAAAGCCGATGCCTACAATTTATAGTCGTCGGTCTACCGACGGTTTTAACCGACACCTTTAAATCGACGTTTTTAACTTTTAAAGATGTCGGTACCAACGCATATAAATCTTATAACCGTCGGTTTAAAATGGCCGACACCTTTATATTTATACCTGTCGATTGTGTCAGACTGACACCATTATTTTCCTTATGACCATCGGCCACCATCACACCGACACTTTTAATACAACTACACACAAAAAAAGAACCGCTGGTCATGTTTCCCAACATCCCCTCTGCTGCCGAGGCTCACCGCAGAGCACTGATGACTCATCGTCGGGAACTCCAAGCTGAAACGGTGTCTGAAGCCTTAACAAAATAGCCGACACCCCACAACATTTATATTAACAAGTTTGGAATCGTACAACAAGATAAAAGTTATGTACGTATACAACCAAAAGCTGAAGCATAGCAAGGAGATCTAGGTTTTCAAACAAAAAAATAAGGACAACATAGAATGTTGCTTGCCGTTGTCGCTGCACCGTGGATGTCGCCGGAACTCCAAGCAAGTTGTAGGAGTCGACGGAGGCTGCAGTACCGCGCCGCCGGAAGGCCGCACTGAGAAGACACCTGGGAGGTCGAGCACGCATAGGGAAGCCGCCGCGCCGTGTGAGAGGCCGCCCTGCCGCTGGGACCCCGCGTCGGGAAGCCGCCTGGGAGCTCGAGCGAGCCGCCAGAGAGGTCGCACCGTGGAGAACTTGCCGCCGGGACCCCGCGCCGCCAGTAGGCCGTGTTGGGAAACCGCCTTGGAGGCTGCACCATGGAGCTCGCGCCAGGAAGCCGCTATTTCGTGGGAGAGACCGCCGTGCTGGGGTTGTTTGATGGAGAGGCGGCGGCCCAGGATTCCTGCTTGGGTTATTTGTTGGAGTGCCGTATGTGCTAGGGTCTGGATGATCCCATCCTGTGGACGCGATGGTTAAAAAAGAATCGGGGGAGGAGTCTGGGAAGTAAGGCCATCGGCCTTAAAACTACAGCCCGACGTGCTTGTGGATAAAAAAGCTTTTTTCGGAAATACAACCATCGGAGTTAGTTTTCTTTCCGACACATTAAGGTGATGAGGTTACAACCGTCGGTGAAGGAGTGCTCCACGACAGTTATAAATTTATTGCCGTCAGTTCATTTACCTATTCCGACATTTTTATTTATAATTGTCGGTTACTGTAGTATCGACATTTTTACTGTATTTATATGTGTCGGTCCCGACGTTTATAAAATGACCGACACCCTATTGCTCGTTTTTTTAGTGTTTTGATAGCTCTAGTGGAAATGAGGAGATGTTTTGGGGATTAAGTAAAACTGCACTAAAGAAAATGAAAATTTGGATGAAATCCTTGAGAAGGAGGAGTTTGTCAACTGACAAGAAGATATGCCCATCCGTGAAAGGAAGAGATATCAAGAGGTTAAGAAACCCCTTGAGCTCTAAAGAGAGAAGAACAAGTCACTTGAGCATGAGCTAGCCTTGAGTAAGGAAACTTACTGAAAGCTAGAAGACTCACACATTGCAATCAAGGATAAACTTGCTAACTTGTTAAAAGTTAACAAGATTCTTGAGGTGCAAGTTGAGTCGCTCAAGAAAAGTGACTCCTCTTCCATCAAAAGCTCACCTTCCAAAGGTGTAAGCTCGACAACTATTGCAAATTGCACATGTTCTATTAAGAAAAATGCTGTCAAACCTGATTCTTCTACTTCTCATGCAACGCATCCTTCCCAAAGTGGCATCTTTGACAAAGAAGATCAAATATGCACGTAGTGCATATATGATCACTAGACCTCCTAACGTCAAAGATGGTCTTGGTTTTGATAAGAACAAACACATGTCCACTAATGTCCATACAAAGAAGAGAATCACTTTTGTAAGGAAAAATCACATGAATCTGACTTGCAAATATTGTTTCATAGCTTTGATGCTTCCTATGTTCTTATGAAAGACAAAGTTGGAAATGTGTTTGCCAAATATTCAGGGCCACACCACAAGAATTCTAAAACTTGTGTGTCGGTGCCCAAGACTCTTGTAACAAAAGTGAGACAACCCAAACAAGCTTGGGTACCTAAAACCAACGAATGATTCTGTTTTGCAGACCTACTCCTTTGGTGGATCAAAATGGGTGCTAGACAGCGGATGCACCAATCACATTACCAGAGAGAGGAATATGTTTGGGGAGTATGAACACAACGCAGAACCAAGTGAGGGCATATATTATGGAGACAAAAGCCAAGGAAAGGTCCTTGGTAGCGGTAAAATTGAAATATCTTCTCGACATACTCTCTCGAATGTTTTACATGTAGATTCTTTAGATTATAACCTTTTGTCATTATCTTAGCTCTATGACAAAGGTTATAACTATTTATTCACTAATGAGGGTGTGATCGTTTTTATAAGAAGCGATGGCTCGATTGCATTCAAGGGAATGTTGAAGGGAACGCTTTATCTTGTTGACTTCAACAAAGATAAAGCTGAACTCAACACTTGCTTGGTTGCTAAAACTAACATGGGATGGTTGTGGTATAAACGGCTAGCCCATGTTGGGATGAGAAATCTCAAGAACCTTCTAAAAGGTTGTCACATCGAAGGTCTAATGGATGTTGTCTTTGAGAAAGACAGGCCGTGCAGCGCTTGGCAGGCAGGAAAACAAGTTGGAGCACCGCACCCCACCAACAACGTGATGACTACCACAAGACCGCTGGAACTTCTTCACATGGACCTTTTCGGTACAATTGCTCACATAATCATCAGCGGTAACAAATACGGTTTAGTTATTGTTGATGATTTTTCAAGATTCACCTGTGTATTTTTCTTGTATGATAAATCAAAAACTCAGGGAATCCTCAAGAAGTTTCTGAAAAGAGCTCAAAACGAATTCTCATCAACCGTGAAGAATATTAGAAGTGACAACGAAACAGAATTCAAAAATACGCAATTTGAGGAATACCTTTATGAAGAAGGGATCAAGCACGACGGCACCCTACTCCTCTCAACAAAACAGGGTGGTTGAAAGGAAAAACAGAATGCTGATTGAAATGGCAAGGACAATGTTGGATGAATACAAGACATCTGACCGGTTTGGGGCTAAAGCGGTGAACGCTGTTTGTCATGCCACAAATCGGTTGTATCTTCACCGACTCTTGAAGAAAATGCCACATGAGCTTCTTACCGGTAACAAGCCAAATGTTTAATATTTCAATGTTTTTGTTTGTAAGTGTTTTATTCTGAACAAGAAATCGAGGACTTTGAAGTTCACTTCAAAATCTAATGAAGGATTCTTACTCGGTTATGATTCGAACACCTACAATTATCGTGTCTTCGACAAAGTCTCTGGCCTTATTTAAGTAGCACGTGACGTAGTGTTCGATGAGACTAACGGCTCCCAAGTGGAACAAGTTGATAAGTGTGTGCTAGATCAAGAAGACGCCCCATGTGAAGCCTTGAGAAGAATGGCACTTGGTGATATTCTACCTCAAGAGCAACCACAAGATTCAAGTGCACAAGATGAACCTCAACAAGGAAGCAAAAATCAAGGGGGAGCTCATGCACAATATCAAAATCAAGAATATCAAGAAGATCCATACAACCACGGATGCAATGATTTAGGGGGAGACAATGACAATGAAGACAATGAAGAGATAGCAACTTCACAAGTCCCTCACCCAAGAGTACATCAGAGTGTGCAAAGAGATCAGCCTGTCAACAACATCATTGGAGATATTGCTAAGGGAGTAACTACTAGATCTCATATTGCAAATTTCTATGAATATTAATCTTTTGTATCTTTTCTGGAACCATACATGGTAGAAGAAGCCTTAAAAGATCCGAATTGGGTGATGGCAATGCAAGAGGAATTGAACAACTTCAAGAGAAATGAAGTTTGGGAACTGGTGGAAAGACCAAAGGCGAAAATCGTTGGAACCAAATGGGTCTTTTGAAACAAACAAGATGAACATGGAGTGGTAACGAGAAATAAAGCGAGACTTGTGGCTAAAGGTTACTCACAAGTCGAAGGTTTGGACTTCGATGAAACATTCGCTCCCCTAGCTAGACTTGAGTCCATTCGTATTTTATTGGCATATGCTACTCACCATAATTTCAAGTTGTATCAAATTGACGTCAAAAGTGCCTTCCTCAACGGTCCAATCAAGGAGGGAAGTGTACGTGGAGCAACCATCAGGATTTGAAGATCAAGTGTACCCCAACCATGTCTATAAACTGTGTAAGGATCTCTATGGCATCAAACATGCTCCTCGAGCTTGGTATGAGTGCCTTAGAGATTTTCTGACTCAAAATGGCATTAAAATTGGAAAGGCTGATTATATACTGTTCACAAAACACTTTGATGATCATCTATTTGTATGCCAAATCTATGTTGATGATATTATCTTCGGATCTACTAATAAGTCTTTTTGTGAAGAGTTTAGCAAGATTATGACAGATAGGTTCAAGATGTCGATGATGGGTGAATTGAAGTTCTTTTTGGGATTCCAAGTGAAGCAATTAAGAGAGGGCAAGTTTATAAGTTAAACCAAGTACACGTAGGACATCCTGAAGAAGTTCAATATGGACAAGGCCAAGCCCATCATGACACCCATGGTGACTAACGGGCATCTCGACCTTAATGAATATGGTCCAAATGTGGATCAAAAGGTATATTGGTCTATGATTGGCTCATTACTCTATTTATGTGTATCTAGGCCAGATATTATGCTTAGTGTATGCATCTGTGCAAGGTTTCAAGCCGCACCATAAGAGTGCCACTTAATTGATGTAAAAAGAATCTTAAGGTACCTTGTGCACACACCCAACTTGGGCCTTTGGTATCCCAAAGGATCTAAGTTTAACTTGATATTTATCCTGATGTCGATTATGCAGGATGCAAAGTCAATAGAAAGAGCACGTCGGGAACCTGTCAATTTCATGGCAGATCCCTAGTTTCATGGTCATCTAAAAAGCAAAACTCCATTGCTCTTTCCACAGCGAAAGCAGAGTATGTTGCAGCCGGTAGTTGTTGTGCACAACTACTTTGGATGCGACAAACTCTAAGGGACTATGGTTACAATCTAAACCACATTCCACTCCTATGCGATAACGAGAGTGCTATAAAAATTGCACACAACCCAGTAGAGCACTCAAGAACTAAGCACATAGATATTCGTCACCATTTCCTAAGAGATCATTCATTAAAAGGTGATATTGAAATTTCACATGTTAGGACTGAAAAACAACTTGCAGATACTTTCACCAAACCAATAGATGAGATAGGTTTTGTGAGCTATGAAATGATCTAAATATACTTGACTCTCAAAATGTGGAATGAAACACTACACATTTGATTGTGATTTTAAAGTTCACTCATTCTTGCCAAAATTACCCCCTTATATCGATTTTCTCTAGAAAACTATTTAAACGAGTAAATCTTGGTGAATTATGGCCATTGTATGATTGTTGAGTTCTTACTGGTCATGTTCATCAAGATTATTTGAGAAATAATGTCCCTTAGATCACTATTAGATCAACCAACCAAAATCCAGTTGTTTCAGCTCAATTCTGTCCTGTTGACAATGGACTTGTCTGGGGTCAGCACCGGACTAGTCTGTCGATACAGACTAGTCCAAACCATGTCTGTTGCATTGAACTTGTCTAGGGTCTACCAGACTAATCCGGTTTTGTCAGGGTTAACCCTAATCCGCTGCCAGGAGCTCATCTTCCACCTTGCATAACGTCCTTCACATTCTCTCTTTTCCCCTCGAGCTCCAAGGGCGGTTTCCACATCTAGCCACCAAAAATGCGGAATTATCCAAGGGAAATCTCCTCCTCAGCACGGAGCTTGTCCACTCCGGACTAATCCATCCCCAAGTCCGCTCCTTCAACGTGAATCTGCATCTTTTCAGTAAAATTCTCCTCAAACCCTAGCTCTCAACTTTTCTTGATTCTAGCTTGTTCCTTCGATTCCTAGGGCATACATTACTTATATAGATGTACTCCTACCGTTTCCTAGTCCTTGTGCATCAATTCAGGGTAGATTTGGTTCAAATAGGAAAAGTTAGTTTTCCTATGCCAGACCGGACTAGTCCGGTGTTTTGGTGCGGACATGTCCGGTTCACCGGACAAGTCCGCACTCTAAAAATAGACAAGTCCGACATCTGACACTTGAACTTCTAAATTCATATTTGCACTGAGTCTTCAATCCATTCTTACCTAAACCTTCACCCTCCTTGTCAGGCACGATATCTTCAAGTTTTGAGGACAGTTCATTTCATTATGATGAAGAGGTACAACGTGCTCGAGTGCAGAGAGCAAAGGAGAGGGTGATGAAGAAAAGACATGATGTCAATGTCCATTCTCCTCCTTCTGATGGCTCTCTTCCTAAGACAAGGAGAGTGGTAGTGAAAAAGGATCTGGGCAAGAATGCTGCTGAGAGCTCATTGGGGCCCAAGAGAACTCTGAACAAGGGCAAAAGACTTGCTAGTGGCCCCATTGGCCCCTTGAAGATGAAAGCTCCTGCTCATTGAAACAAACAACCCTCTAGTGCTGATTTCACTAGCAAAGGTGGTGAGCTAGTTGACAAATTCAGGAAGGTAGAAGTCTATGGTCAGCCCAAACAGTCAGCTGATCCCAGATTCTGGAGCAATTTCCATGCTGACTACTATGACCATGTGTATCTAAAGATGAAGAACCCAATTATCGAAATCCAATGGGTAGACATCACTCACCTTCATTCCAAGAGATGTCAAGCCTATCAAGTGGTTCTGGAAGCCTTGGAGCTGCGTGGACTGAGGGATCTAGTCTCTTTTTTGTGACACCCGATTCTAAAAAATGAACCAAGTGTAGTGTATGTGTGCCCAGGATGTTCGTCACACATACACAAATGCATCACAAATAGAAATCAGAATTTAACCATGTCACGAATAGTAAATATACCTCGATTCTATTGTAGTGGAAAATAAACTAGCGTAGGCGACTCCAACTCCACAGGCAGTCGACGGCGGTACGCAACCTAGTGCTCCATGTTGATCTCCAAAATATGTCTAGAAGCTATTGGGGGGGGGGGGTATTGCAAGGGTGAGTACATGTCGTACTCAACAAGTGTGGGAAAGTGTGACATGTAGCTAAAAACAAGGACGAAAATAAATAGTGGCTATTTGCAGAAAAGTACATTGTAAAACATATGAAAAAGCATCCAACAATGTCTACGTGAATTTAATCCCGTCATAACCCAAGTAATTATCATAACTTTTATCCAACATCTTCATTTACCATCATACCTCAGTCATCAATAAATATCCAACCATATGTCAATATCTTACTTAATTCACCAAACATGTCCATATATCATATCCCAAACCATAACCATATCCAAAACCATCTTGAATCCCAAGTCCAACTCTAATCATGTAGGTCATCCAGGTGCTCGTGATCGGGAGCATGGCTATCATGATAGTTTTCAACACTCTGTAGAGGTTGTACCACTTTATCCACATGTTTGTGATTTCATCACCTTTCGGTGACTAAGAACCTCTATTATGCCTTATCACACTTCCATAAGTGTGCGGCCAAGAGATCACAAAATAACCTTTCAAAAGGGACTACTAGTATGTATGGGCCCACTAATGTTTCACCGGCAGGCTTGAATCTCCATTCCCCCACCCACGGGCCCCCTCGTGTGCCATGAAGATCCCAGGGTAGCCCTCCTCGACTCCCATTCCCTGCAGCATCCAATGGTCCATACAATACTAGCAGCACTCCTAATTATTCAGCTACGCTGCACCCATACATGGCCTTTTGGTGGCACTGTAGTCCTGGCATATTCTCGCATGAATCGGTCCTTAGATCTAAAGCAAGCAAACCACCATAACATCCAACCCATCCACATACCATGCTTGCTTAGATCACCCATTACCATATAATTTTAACCAGTTCATATTAACCATAATCTCATTAATACAAAATTAAATAGTGGTGTTGTTTTCCCATCCCAATTAAGCGAAGCAAAGGTAAACAAAAACCCTTCCCGACTCACTACAATGTACCCCAAGCGACAAGGGTGGTCATACAAGTCTAGTAAACACCTATCATGGGTTTCCCATCAATTCTACACAAGCATGCAGTTTTACAAACAAAACATTTAAAAACAGGATCAATATGGTCAAGGACATTTGCCTTAATATTCCGAAATTTTATGGTCAATACCCTCAAAGTCTTGCACATGAAGATCCACGTATAATCGCCTCTCGATCGAAGCGTCTTGAGCGTATCCGTCTACAAGCAATCAAGCACATACTCATAAAACATACAAAATAAATGCGTTGCAAACACTAATCAATATGCAAAATATTGATGCATGCAGAAAATATGCTTGTATTAATGTTATATAAATTTCTATGAGTTTTTAATAATTTTATATAATGATTTCCTATTTATTTGAGCAAGTTTGGAATTAAATAGAATTTATTCAGAGGTGAAATAATTATTTTGGAGCATTAAATTTGCTGAAAATAATATTAGTAACTTACTAGAATTTATTCTAAACTTTCTGGAAATTTTCTAGATTTATTTTGATACTTTATAAATTAACTAGGCTTTAATCTCATATATTAAATCCGAAGAACAGATTAAATAATACTGAAAATATAATATTTAGTAAATCTAGAATCACCTATTAGGTGTTGCATGATTTAATCTAACTTGTGAGTTCGAAGGGATTTAATGATTTTATGATGATTAAAGGCCGCACAAATAAAACACATCCTACATGTGATTTAATTCAAGTACTAGAACCAAAATAGTTGTCTAGATCTAGACTGTAATACCTACCTTGTGCGCATCTAGTCTGGACGGTCGTGGAACGGCGGCGACGTGGCATGTCTCTGGGATCTAGGGTTTTGTGGATGAAGAGGATGCCAGCATAACGTAGACGAAGAGGACGACAACATGACGTAGATGAAGGAGACAGCGATGCGGTCCTCCGGCGGCACGACGACTGCGACGCGACGATCTTTGTCGGATGGCGGCTCCCCCCTCTTTTCTCCTTCTCTTTTTCCTGGCGGCTAGGGCTAGCTCTCCCTTTTTTTTCTTCTAGCAGCTAGGGTTATGGACCCTGGGAATGCCTTTCGTAGATGAAAAAACGTCGGAGCCTTACGGTGCTTTTATAGGCGGAGAAGCGCGTGAGCTACGGAGCCCAGCACTCGGCAGACTCGGCCACGAGGGCGCGGGGCCAGTGCGGTGCCGCACGGACGCTGGGGCTGCATCGACCCGGGCGGGCACGCGAGGCCATGGCCCCTTGCGCCGTGACTGGCCAGGTCTCTAGCCTGTGCCTTTCGTTCCTCTTTTTTTTATTTCCTTTTTTTAATCATTTCCGTACGGCAATGGCCAAAGTTGCGGTATGGCTTTGGCCAGCCGTTGACCTCTTTTTTTTCTTTCCTTGTTTATGTTACTTATTTATTATTTGTTTCTTTTACTTAACTATTTTTCTTTTCTTTGTAAATTGTTAATCATTATTTCTTTCTCTTTATATATATATATATATATATATCTTTTAGTCTGCTATTATTTGTTATTTTTTTATTTTTAATTATTTAGTTATTTTTAAAGTTATATATTTTCTTTCTTTATATTTGTTATTATTATATTTTTCTTAACAACTATTGTTTCTTTCTTTCATAATTAATTTTCTTTCCTTTATTCTTTCATTCCATATCCATTATGCCAATTTAATTACTTTTAATGTATTTGTTTTGGCAATAAATTTAATACCTAGGGATGAATGCAAATGCAACATGAGATGCAATAATTTTTTCCCTAGTTTTTAAATTCTAACTTCCTATTTAAATTTTAATTTGCCAAAACCCAAAAATCGGGGTGTTACAATTCTACCCCCCTTAACATGAATCTCGCCCACGAGATTCGGATGGATCGGAGAAAAGATTTTGAAATAAACTGGAGTTCTTAATTCAATTTGAATTGGCCAAATTTTGAAAATTGGGGATGTTACAATCTACCTCCCTTAAGAGGAATCTCGCGCTCGAGATTCAGACAGATTAGAAAATAGATAAGGAAAAACTTCATCTTGATATCGTCTTCATACTTCCATGTAGCTTCCTCCGGAGTAGTGATTCTTCTAATTGTGTCTGTCTTCCATTGAAGTAGAGGTTGAACGAGAAAAAAGAGATAAAAGGAATCCCAACCTATATGCATGCATCAAGGCATATGATCCTAAATAATGCATTAATGGATGAGGATGTGGATATATATAAGTGTTCCACAATGCACATCCAACACACAAACATACAAGCAAGGAATCATACAGTCATAACACCAAACCTAAACACGTGCACTAACAATCTAAGTGTTTATTACTCACTTATTCAAGGTTAGACTTAAATCCTAATCACGAGGCCCAAAATTATCGTAACTACGGGACGGTAAAGTATCCTATTTTAGAGAACGGCTTGAGACGGGACCATACGAAGCTCCTCCACATGAAGCGCATCTCAAAAATCTTCTCCCTAAGGTGTGTTCCTTTCGTTACTTCTTCGAATGCTCCTACCCCTTCTGGATACTTAGAAGTGCTAGGGCGGTCATCTATAATTTTTCGCAAAAGAAGTATTGGATATGAAAGGAGGAAAGAAAAAAAGTTGAAATAAATAAAAGAGTAGAAAATTTCAAAGACAATTTTCAAAAAACAAATCCTATGTTCTTAACAAAAAATCATTGGAGATGAAAGGTGAAATAATCCGAAGATCGCAGCAACAATTAAGAGAAAAGAAAGAGAGTGCACGGCAACAATAGGGAGGGAAAAAAGGAAAATTGCAGCAGCAAGCAAGGCAAATAATCAAAATAATGCAGCAGCAACATGATTAAAATGCGGCTCAATTAGAAGGTAAAACACAGCAGCAAGTAATGTTTTTAAGTTGCTGAATTTGCAAAAATAAATGCAGCAGCGATGCAATTAGAAAAATAGTTTTTAGAAAATAGTTTCTATGTGTTTTGTAGGGTCCATTCTACCTAGGCTTGCGTCTTATGGTCGACACAGCTCTGATACCAATTTGTGACACCCGGTTCTGAAAAACGAACCAAGTGCAGTGTATGTGTGCCCACGATGTTCATCGCACATACACAAATGCATCACAAATGGAAATCAGAATTTAACCATGTCACGAATAGTAAATATACCTTGATTCTATTGCAGCGGAAAATAAACTAGCGTAGGCAACTCCAACTCCGCAGGCAGTCGACGGCGATACGCAACCTAGTGCTCCATGTTGATCTCCAAAATATCTCTAGCAGCTATTGGGAGGGGGGGTTGCAAGGGTGAGTACATGTTGTACTCAGCAAGTGTGAAAAAGTATGACATGTAGATAAAAACAAGGACGATAATAAATAGTGGCTATTTGCAAAAAAGTACATTGTAAAACATATGAAAAAGCATCCTACAATGTCTATGTGAATTCAATCCCTTCATAACCCAAGTAATTATCATAACTTGTATCCAACATCTTCATTTACCATCATACCTCAGTCATCAATAAATATCCAACCAAATGTCAATATCTTACTTAATTCACCAACCATGTCGAAATATCATATCCCAAACCATAACCATATCTAAAACCATCTCGAATCCCAAGTCCAACTCTAATCATGTAGGTCATCCAGGTGCTCGTGACCCGGAGCATGGCTATCATGATAGTTTTTAACACTCTAGAGAGGTTGTACCACTTTACCCACATGTTCGTGATTTCATCACCTTTCGGTGACTAAGAACCTCTAATACGCCTTATCACACTTCCAAAGGTGTGCGGCCAAGAGATCACAAAATAGCCTTTCAAAAGGGACTACTAGTATGTACGGGCCCACAAAGGTTTCACCGGCAGGCTTGAATCTCCATTCTCCCACCCACGGGTCCCCTCGTGTGCATGCAGATCCCAGGGTAGCCCTCGTGGACTCCCATTCTCCGCGGCATCCAATGGTCCATACAATACTAGCAGCACTCCTAATTATTCAGCTATGCCACACCCATATTTGGCTTTGTGGTGGCACTGTAGACCTGGCATATTCTCGCATGAACCGGTCCTTAGATCTAAATCAAGCAAACCACCATAACATCCAACCCATCCACATACCATGCTTGCTTAGATCAACCATTACCATATCATTTTAACCAGTTCATATTAACCATAATCTCATTAATGCATAATTAAATAGTGTAGTTGTTTTCCCATCCCAATTAAACGAAGTAAAGGTAAACAAAAACCCTTCCCGACTCAGTACAATGTACCCCAAGCGACAAGGGTGGTCATACAAGTCTAGTAAACACCTATCATGGGTTTCCCATCAATTTGACACAAGCATGCAGTTTTACAAACAAATAATTTAAAAACAGGATCAATATGGTCAAGGACACTTGCCTTAATATTCCAAAATTTGATGGTGAATCATCTCAAAGTTTTGCACATGAAGATCCACATATAATCACCTCTCGATCGTAACGTCTTGAGCGTATCCGTCTACTCGCAATCAAGCAAATACACATACAAACATACAAAATAAATGCATTGCAAACACTAATCAATATGCAAAATATGGATGCATGCATAAAATATGTTTGTATTAATGTTATATAAATTTCTATGACTCTTTAATAATTTTATATAATGATTTCCTATTTATTTGAACAAGTTTGGAATTAACTAGAATTTATTCAGAGGCAAAATAATTATTTTGGAGAATTAAAGGTGCTGTAAATAATATTAGTAACTTTCTAGAATTTATTCTAAATTTTCTGGAAATTTTCTAGATTTATTTTGATACTTTATGAATTAACTAGGCTTTAATCTCATTTACTAAATTTGAAAACAGATTAAATAATACTGAAAATATAATATTTAGTAAATCTAGAATAACCTATTAGGTGTTGCATGATTTAACCTAACTTGTGAGCTGAAAGTGCTTTAATGATTTAACAATGATTAAAGGTTGCTCAAATAAAACACATCCTACACGTGATCTAATTCAAGTACTAGAACCAAAATTGTTGTCTAGATCTAGACCGTAATAATTACCGTGTGCGCATCTAGTCCGGACGGTCGTGGAACGCCGGCGTCGTGGCGTGTCTCCGGGATCTAGGGTTTTGTGGACGAAGAGGATGACGGCATTACGTAGACGAAGAGTACAATGACGTGATGTACATGAAGGAGACGGTGATGCGGTCCTCCGGCGGCATGAAGACTACGACACGATGATCTTTGGCGGATGGCGGCTCCCACCCTCTTTTTCTCCTTCTATTTTTCCTCGCGGCTAGGGCTTGCTCTCCCTTTTTTTTCTTCTGGCGGCTAGGGTTTCTGGAACCTGGAAATCCCTTCCGTAGATGAAAAAATGTTGGAGCCTTACGGTGCTTTTATAGGCGGAGAAGCGCATGAGCTACGGAGCCCGGCACTCGGCCGACTCGGCCACGAGGGCGCGGGGCCAACGCGGTGCCGCACGGACGCTGGGGCCGCGTTGACTCGGGCAGGCACGCGAGGCCACGGCCCCTGGCGCCGTGAGCGGCCAGGTCTCTAGCCTGTGCCTTTCGTTCCTCTTTTTTTTGTTAATCATTTCCGTACGGCGGTGGCAAAAGCTGTGGCATGGCTTTGGTCAGCCGTTAAGCTCTTCTTTTTTTTCTTTCTTTGTTTATGTTACTTTTTTATTATTTTTTTCTTTTACTTAGCTTTTTTTCTTTTCTTTGTAAATTGTTAATCATTATTTCTTTCTCTTTATATATATACATACATACATATATATATATATATATGTATATATATATATATCTTTTAGTGTCCTATTATTTGTTATTTTTTACTTTTAATTATTTAGTTATTTTTAAAGTAATATATTTTCTTTCTTTATATTTGTTATTATTATATTATTCTTAACAACTATTGTTTCTTTCTTTCATAATAAATTTTATTTCCTTTATTTCTTTCATTCCATATTCATTGTCCCAATTTAATTACTTTTAATGTATTTGTTTTGGCAATAGATTTAATACCTAGGGATGAATGCAACTGCAACATGAGAAGCAATAATTTTTTTTCCTAGTTTTTAAATTTAACTTCCTATTCTAATTTTAATTTGCCAAAACCCAAAAATCGGGGTGTTACATTTTCAGTGGGACTGGAACATTGAGGTCATCACTCAATTCTACTCTACTCTCTATTTTGCTCGTGATGACAGTGACAGGATGATTTGGATGACCCATGGAGCACATTACAGTGTTACCTATGAGGAGTTTGCAAGAATTCTTCACGTGGAAGATTCTTTGGACAATGACATCATTATCCACAAGCAGGAAAAGGACCTTCGATGTCTTTGAGCACATATACAATGATATTGTCAATATCACCATCACTCCTAACAGATCCTGTGGCTATGCACCTTACATCATGTATATGATTGAGAGGGTGATAGGACTGGAATTTGTCAAGGATGTGCCTCATACCAAACTTAGGCCCCAAAAGCCTACCATCTACACTGTTCCTTTTGCTCCCAGCTCACTTGGAGAGGAACAAAGATCCAAGAAGGCTCAAGAGGGAACAAGATCTGAGGCTGATGATCCTGCTCCTCCACCTCCGAGAGAGTCATCTAGTGGAGTGCTGAAGATGCTATCATCCATCTTTGCCTCTTGTCGCAAAGTGGAAATCAAGAAGCACAAGGAAAGTCTGGCCAGGAAGAAGCATCAAAGATATGTAAAGTCCAACATCAAAGGCATCTGTGACAAGCTAGAGGTGGAGCTAGTAGGGTCACTTCAGGTTTCAGAAGACTCAGAAGAAGATTTTATTGAAATGCCTCCTCTAACTGAGCAAGAGTTGGCCTCATTTGGACCGGCTAGTACCTCTGCTTCTTCTCCTCCTCCTCAAGCACGTGAAGATGAAGAAGAAGATGAAGAGAGGACTGAGAGTGAGAGAGGCAGTGACGATGAGTGATTCCACTCAATTTTTTCCCTTTTTGGTGCCTTGATGCCACATGAGACTAGTTGTCTAGGATAAGCCATTAAGGACCTGTGATCAAGAACATGTATTCATTTTCAATCAATTGTAATTTATTTCAATGTCTGATGCTTAGTCAATGTTAATGTGATGATTATTGCAATGATTGTCAAATGCTTATATTGCCCCTCACATCTATTGACCACACACATGTTAGGCACCCCATCATAAAGAGTGCATATATGTGAGAAGATTTTTGTGATATTCATTATTCTCATATATGCACACTTTATGAAATCAAATTTTTACTCTTAATTGTGAAATATCGGTTGTCATCAATCACCAAAAGGGGGGATATTGAAAGTGCATCTAGGCAATCCTTTGTGGGTTTTGGATGATTGATGACAAGAAAATGACATCCTATTGAATTTATTGAGATGACTGCAGGATCAGCAAAATGAGATAGTTTGGTGCACTCAAAAAGGTGAAAAATAAAGTGGTGTACAAAAGAGGAAAGCCCAACTGTCAAATGAAGTGCAAAGTAGATTTAAATGTATAGGATGTGTGTGTGAGACACCTCCCAAGAGCTCAAGTCTTTGCGTAGGGGTAAGGGCTTAAAAACACCTAAAAACTCACTAAGCACTGGACTAGTCCGTTCATGGACCGGACTAGTTCGTTGAACTCTCAGTTGTCCAAGTACACTGTGCACCGGACTAGTCCGTCTACGGACTAGACTAGCTCGTTAAACTTTATGGAATCCGATGACACAGTGCACCGGACTAGTCCGATCATAGATCGGACTAGTCCATTCAAGTCTTTGTAAAAATTGTTTACTGCACTCCGAACAAGTCTGTTTATAGGATAGGACTAGTCCGTTGAACTCTCTGGAGTCCAATTACACATAGCACCGGACAAGTCCGTTCTTGAATCGAACTTGTCCGTTCAACTCTCTGGAGTTAAATTACACTGGCACTGGACAAGTCTGGACATCCACCGGATTAGTCCGGTATACCTCACACAGTCAGGGTTTCTAGTATGCTGCATTCCATGCCATCCTCTACACAGCACACTGGACAAGTCCGGTACCCAGTACGGACTAGTAGGTCATCGGGATTTCTAAGGGTAACTTTTTGGAAACCCTATTTATAGGAGATCCACGACCCCACAATGACAATTTTTGATTCCTACTGTCAAAATCATAAACCCTAGCGCCGCCACCTGTCACAGGAGCCCAAAAACACATCTCCCCAAGCATCTAAAGTCCAAAAAGGTGAAAACCAATTGAACACTTAGATTTGGGATTGGGAGATTGTCGTCTACACGTTGTGAGCTCTTGGGGTTTGTTCTCTTGACACTCATACTCTCTCTTGTAATCCTTTCGAGTGTATTTGATCATCTTTTCGTTGTAATTTTTGTGGGAGCCCTCAACGTGTGAGGTTGCCCCATAAACTCAGTGATTGCCCGTGATAGTGGATTCAAGTCGGCCTTGTGTGGTGACTTGAAGAGGGAAAGGGTTTGAAGAGACCCGACTCTATGTTGGCTTCCTCAACGAGTAGATCTCTTTGGTGAGATCGAACCTCGGTAAAAATCGGTGTCTCATGTGCTTCTTTACTTTTGCATCTTTAGTAGTGCACATAGTTTATCAATATCATAACTTGAATTGCAAAAAAAAAAATCACGTACAACATCACGACATAGATTGTAAATTAAAGTAATCTTATCTGTTGTTTACATTTCTGCTGCTTAAAAGAATTTAAATCATGTTTAGATACTTAATCAAATCTGCATACCACAGGCACACCGGACTAGTCCGCCCACACAACCAGACAAGTCCGGTCAGTCAAGTTTTTGACCATTTGATTAAGTGTGCACGAAATTTTCAAAGCCTATTCACCCCCCTCTAGGCCACATTCAGTTAGCAGAGCTCAAGAAGCAAATTCAAGAGCAGCTAGAGAAGTGTTTCATATGCCCAAGCTCTTCACCTTTGGGAGCCCCAGTGCTCTTCGTAGATAAGAATGATGGAACCTGGAGGATGTGTGTGGACTATAGGTCTCTCAACGAGGTGATGATCAAGAACAAGAACAGGTACATGTTGCCCCGTATAAAGGAGTTGTTCGACCAAATGAAGGGTGCTTGTGTATTATCCAAGATTTACTTGAGGTGAGGTGACTTTAAGAAGAAGATTAGACTGTCGAACATAACTAAAACGGCTTTTAGGACACGGTATGGATCCTATGGGTACACCGTTATGTCTTTTGGATTGACGAATGCACCATCATACTTTATGTACCTCATGAATAAGATCATCATGGAATATTTGGATAAATTTGTCATTGTGTTCATTGATGACTTTATGATCTACTCGAGAAGCAAGGAGGAGCATGAGGAGCATTTGAGGCTTACATTGCAGAAATGGAGGGAGCACCAATTATATGCCAAATTCAGCAAGTGTCCATTTTGGTTAAGGGAAGTATCATTTTTTGGGACATATCATCTCCGGGGGAGGAGTATCAATTGACCCGGGAAAAGTGAGAGATGTGTTGAAGTGGGAACCGCCACAGAATGTGAAGGAAATCTGAAGTTTTCTCAGAATGGTTGGATATTACTGTCGGTAGACCAAGGTTCTCTCCAAAATATCTAATCTCATGACTTAATTATTAGTGAAGGAAAAAGCATTCCAATAGACTCAAGTTTGTCAAAACAGTTTTGAGGAGTTAAAGAAGAGGTTAACCACGGCACTAGTTTTGGCTTTGCACGATGTGAGTAAGGGTTTCGATATTTATTGTGACGCATCAAGACAAGGTCTTGGACGTGTGCTCATGCGAGAAGGTAAAGTGGTAGCCTATGCATCGAGGCAATTAGTGAAACATGAGCAAAATTATCCTACGCATGATCTCGAACTTGGAGCCATAGTGCATGCCTTGAAGATATGGATACATTACATTCTTGGTCATAGGAGTGAGATTTACACAGATCACAAGTGTCTCAAGTACATATTCACAAAAACGGGCTTGAATTTGAGGCAACGAAGATGGTTGGAGGTCATCAAGGATTATGATGTGGGAATCAACTCTCACCCGGGGAAGGCTAATGTAGTGGCCGATGCTTTGAGTCAGAAAGGAGTAAGCCATTAACTCACGATTAGAGAGTTTCCATCAGAGCTACGCAAAAAGTTTGAACGATTGAATCTTGGATTTGTGAATGAAATGGGAATAAATGAAGTTAAATCCGACTTTGGAACAAGAAATCTGAGAAGGTCAAACTAAGGATGAGTAAATCTAGGAAATCAAGGAAAGGATCCAAAAAGGGAGAGAATTCAGATTTGAAGAGGATGGCCATGGCACTCTATGGCTTGGGAAAATAATTCTTGTGCCTAATGTAAAGCAAATTCGAGAGACGATGTTAAAGGAGGCACATGACTTGCCTTATTAAATTCACCCCGGTTGTACGAAGATGTACAAGGACTTGAAAACTTGCTGTTGGTGGGATACGATGAAAAATGACATAGCGACGTATGTTGCATTATGTGATGTGTTCCAACGAGTGAAGGCTGAACACCAAAGGGCAGCAAGATTATTGTAGCCATTGAAGATTCCAAAGTGGAAGATGGTAGAAATCGGTATGGAGTTCATAGTTGGATTATCGCAAACCCAGTCCGGCTATGACTCCATATGGGTTATTGTGAATCGATTGACGAAATCTGCTCATTTTATTCCTGTAAAGACCAAGTATACCGTTGCACAGTTAGCTGAGTTGTACGTGGAGAAAATTGTATGCCGCGGAGTACCTAAGAAAATAGTGTCTGACCGAGGTTTTCAATTCACCTCTAGGTTTTGGGAGAAATTGCATGAAGCTTTAGGTACCAGGTTAAATATCAGCTTAGCATATCACCCGCAAACTGATGGGAAAACTGAGAGGACCAACCAAATATTAGAAGACATGTTGAGAGCTTGTGCCTTGAAGCATGGACACGACTGGGACAAGAGCTTGCTGTATACTGAATTCTCGTACAACAATAGTTACGAAGCCGGCTGGAAAATATCACCCTATGAAGCACTATACAGGAGGAAGTGTAGGACACCTTTGATTTGGAATGAGAAAGGAGGGAACCAAGTATTTGGGCCCAATGTGTTACAAGAAGCTGAAAGGCAAGTTCAGTTAATTCACGAAAACCTAAGAGCTACTCAATCAAGACAAAAGGGCTACGTGGATAATAGGCGAAAAGTCTTATATTTTGAAGTTGGTGTAAAGGCCCTAAATTCAAAGTACAAAGTCATATAGGAGACTGTAAAAGTTGAATGGGAAAATGAAATCAAATTGGAAACTGAAAAATCAAACCAAGTCATACTTCAATCAAAGGAATTCAAAAATTCAAATTTAGCTCCTGTTCAGACCTTGCAAAATTAAAAATCTGAGTTCACCAATAAATTCCAAATATTCCAAAAAGCCTCTCTGCTAAGTTTAAAAGTTTTTGGAGCTCATTTGCTATTTAATTCAGTGACTCCATTTAATTCAATTAAAATTCAAATTCAAATTTGAATTTAATTGAACCTTGATTAATTCGAAGTTTTGATTTCAGAATCAAATTCCAGCTAGGTAGTTGAGCCTATCCACAAATTTTCATGAATTTTGGACATTAGTTGGTAGGATATTTGTTTCACCAGAGAAGGTATGAGTATGGAATTGTGGGGCTCACTGTCCAGTGACCCAAACTCGAGCAGTTCCTCTGTTTTCACCGTGGCGACACCTCCCGGCATGCAAGCCACGGAGCTGCTTGCTTGCACCGTGGCCGGTTCTCCTCGCCTCCCGCTGCCTATTTATACCCCTCTTGGCTGCCGGCGTCGAGTTCCCATTTCATTTTGCCTTCCCATGCCACATTTCTGCACCGCCGCCGCCCTTGCTGTCGCCGCTTCTAGCTCCGAGCCCAGAACGAGTTGGCGCCCGAGTGCAACAGCAAAAAGGTGCACCAAGCTTCCCTCTAGTCTCAGGTACAATCGTTTCCTTCATCCCTGGCTTCTTATCCTCATATTTTGAATTTTTCCCGAAGCTCGCGGTGAAGCCGCCGGGAACCCCTCTGCTCCATCGTCGCCAGCACTCCCCAAGCCGCGTTACACCTCGACTCCACAGAAAAAATGATCGCCATCACAAGCTCTTTCTCATGATAAAAGTCTTGCCTCCTTTCCATCAGTATCAAGCGCATGGTTTGAGTTTCACCGACACTAGTTCATTTATAGATTCCTAGGTCATCGATTTAATTCCGTTTCTACGTGCAACGGTTCTTCAATCCAATGAAGGGTTATATTCTATACCTCCTAGCGCACGAGCTCACCGAAAATGAAGGGAAGTCATCGAGAGACGAGGTCGGGTTTCAATTTTTCCCACCGCCAATGAAAACCCGTTGGTCCACCGGCGAAGTCAACGTTGCTGGCAATTTCATCCCGTTTGCACCCTTTAGTCATCTTCACCATGCTCCCAGGAACGTTCCCAACCTTTTCCCGAGCTTCTTGCGCCATTCCTGAGAGATTTTGGCCATCGCTGAAACCCTAGCTTCGCCGCTGCCGTCGTGCACGGTATTCCGGCCATCGCCGGCAATCGGTGACCCCTCCATCGTGCTCAGCACCCTGGAAAACGGTTAGGTGGCAAGTTGGAAGGAGAGAGAAGGCCGGGAAAGCCAAACCGGTGAACTCGCCGGCGCGGCGCCGCCGCGGCCGAGTGGCGCACCACGAGGTAGAAGATGACCTCACGGGCCCTGCATGTTAGCCGCTATTCTTCTATCCCGCGGATCAGCTGTGGCTGCAGATCGGATGCGGCTACGCGGGTTAAACCCGTGGCCCTCGGTATGCCCCAGATGCGATTGGCCCGGGTTGATTATTCAAACTTTTCAATTAGGAAATAATTCCAGCTTTTGAGCAAACTATGAAAATCAGTTTCTCCTAGCATATTTGCTCAAATAATTTCAAATAAATTCTGGTAGACTCATCACAATCTCAAATTTGCAGTGGTGCAATTTGTTGGACATGAAACTCCCAGAACATTCATAATTAATTCCATTGATCTAACTGCTTGGGAAATTAATTACTCCTGTTCTGTTAGTTGGAAAATTCCCAATTTTTCTCAGTACACTCATGAAAATACACTTGATCTTCAATAACAATTTCAAGTTCATTGGATCTTATTTACTGGGTTGATCAGGGTTCCAAATCTCTATGTAGTTGAAAAAATAAGAAAAGTACTGAACCATTTTAAATATTTTTCCCCAAACTTGTAAAATCAGTTTCTCCTTGTAGAAAGCTTAGGAAATTATGAAATAAATTTTCCCAGAACCAGCAAGACCACCTATACCACAATCAACCACTGGTGGCCATGACAAAGCTACAGATTCAGTACCAAAATTCAGTGAAGCCTTTTTTGTTCGAATTTTAGAGACAACAAGCTTCCTTGAACATCTCCAATTTTTGGTCCAGATCTTCCACATAGATCCTAGAGTCCACTGTAAAAATCCCAAAGCCAATTAAGATCATTTTCATACATGATCAGTATTTATAAATCTGGTCTATAGTTTCTATATCACTCATGTACTTTATATATTGCATATCATATAGTGACCAAAATCAAGGAGGACCCGGAGCCCGAGTTCCATAAGCTAACTTCCCCTCTGACTTGCAGCCAGGCAAGCCCCGCTTTGCATTTAAGTGCTATTTCAAGTTTTCTATTTGTATCACCAATGTCTAGGATGAATTTTGTGCATTAGGGCTATGGTGCTTGTTAATCCACTTGCATGACCCAAAAAATCACATGGAGTATTGGGTAGGTCTAGAGCTTGACGAGTAGACAATTCCATGCTAATATTTATAGGAATCCGGTAGAAGTCGAGTAGTTGGAACCTACCCGAGCGATAGGATTTTAACACACGGGATGAATTGAATCAAAGAATGATTTAGAATTGTCAAATTGAGACCGAGCAGCGGATACGATGCAGCGAGATGTGGTCTCACGTGCGTAGCCCTGCTTGTGCCGATTGAGGACCGATCGGTGTGTGGCCCTGCCGGACAAGTTTGAATAGTATCGGATGCATACTGGGCATATGGAACCCAGGAAACCGATGTAACTTGATAACTTGGATGTCGAGGCATAGCCCATTGTCGATAGGGGTGGGATGAGGGTAGTAAGGTGTAAATTCGCCTGCGGGCACAGACACGCTCCGTGCGAGAACCTTATGCCTGCGATGGTGGGACCGGTTTAGTGTTTGAGTTCTTTTGTGAAAGGTTGTTGCGTATGACGTCGTGAGGAGCACGGCACGCTCCTTTGGCACGGGTGTATGTGATGTGTTATTCGGGTTTGTCCTGATTGCAATCACCATCGCTCGCGGTTATTTGATTACCACTTGTTCACTGCGCCGTGACGTAGTAAATACCGAAGAAGTTATGAATATACGATGTGTTTAAATATAATTGTTTTGCCACTATGATTGCTATAGATTAGACTGATTAAAGTTCCTGTTATTGAACATTTAAGCTGCTGCCATTAACTTGTAAAATGATAATCAATTCATATGTGAGTCATTTACTGCTATATCCATCCCTTTGTTAAGTATGCCTGAATGTAGAGTTTCATGTTTAGGTGAGACGGTTAAGTCTTGCTGATCCTTCGTGCTCACAGTTGCTATATTAAGTGGTTTGCAGGTGAAACTTATGAGGAAGGGCCCGAGGATGAGGTGATGCCCCCGTCGGGGCATACCGCTGAATGGGAGCCCTGCACGCTGCAATAAATTGTGCGTGGCTAGTGTGCAGCGTCTGCGGGCTGGACGGCTACACTTTTGCATAGCTAGGCTAAGAGTTTGGCTATGAATATTATCTTCCGCTGTATATTAGTATTGTAAAGGACTTCTGTTGTTTATATAAATAAAACTTTGTATTTTGTCGTATTCTTTTCGTGTGTGCTGTTGGGTGCTGTCGGTACCCTATGTATCGGTTACCCCTTAGTTCCGCGAAAGTACAAGTGAGTTCTACCTATCAGGGTTGAAGGTCTCCTCGGGCCCCACATGTCACATTGCACCGGACTTGCTCCCCTCATATGGGTAGCTCCTGGGTCAACACGTGTAAAGGAAAACCGGAACTAAGCTCCCAGCAGAGAGGAGCTCCAGTGCCAACACATGTACAATGACCCCGGACCTAACCCCCAGGAGAGAGGAGCTCCGGTGCTGACACGTGTACAGTAGCTCTGGACCAAACCTTCTGGAAGGGAAAGCTCTGGATCTTCCACGAGTGGAGCCTCTGGACCTTCATTGACATATACACTGGCAGATCTCCTTCAGCACAAACAAACAAGGGTAATTAAAGTGGTAGTTACTAGATGTAATTACGTGTCGTTAATGTTGTATTAACAACACGCGATCAGAGCACTGTTAATAGGGGTAACGCAGCCATTAAGGCATGTTATCACACTATTAATCATGCTTAATACTCTTTAGACAGTGTGTTAAGCTATTAAATATGGCAAGGCCACATGTCGGGTCGGGCAAGCTTTGTAACGGTGAGTCCTTAGAACTATAAAAGGGTGGTACCGCACGTACCCAAGGACATCTCATCTCATTTGAGCTGACCTGCATACTAGCGAACAAACCCAGACAATACAACAACACAAACCCCTTGGAGTAGGGTGTTACACTCAGGCGGCCCAAACCACATAAATATCTGTTGTCATCATCTTGATCTTGATCTCTACGTACCCCAACCATAAAAGAACCTCTGTGGGCTGCTTCTTAGCAGGTCTGGGCGAAGTGTCGTATCAAACACTTTGACATTTGGCGCGCCAGGTAGGGGGACCCAGTCCCGAGATCACAAGATGATGAATTCTGCTACTGGGTCTTCCAACGGCAACCACGCTGGACAACCTGCTGGTGGCAATACTCTCAAAGTGCCACAGCCAGCAGGCGCTATTGTTCCAGCAGGCACTGTGGCACCACAATCAACCACTGGTGGCCATGACAAAGCTACAGATTCAGTACCAAAATTCAGTGAAGCCTTTTTTGTTCGAATTTTAGAGACAACAAGCTTCCTTGAACATCTCCAATTTTTGGTCCAGATCTTCCACATAGATCCTAGAGTCCACTGTAAAAATCCCAAAGCCAATTAAGATCATTTTCATACATGATCAGTATTTATAAATCTGGTCTATAGTTTCTATATCACTCATGTACTTTATATATTGCATATCATATAGTGACCAAAATCAAGGAGGACCCGGAGCCCGAGTTCCATAAGCTAACTTCCCCTCTGACTTGCAGCCAGGCAAGCCCCGCTTTGCATTTAAGTGCTATTTCAAGTTTTCTATTTGTATCACCAATGTCTAGGATGAATTTTGTGCATTAGGGCTATGGTGCTTGTTAATCCACTTGCATGACCCAAAAAATCACATGGAGTATTGGGTAGGTCTAGAGCTTGACGAGTAGACAATTCCATGCTAATATTTATAGGAATCCGGTAGAAGTCGAGTAGTTGGAACCTACCCGAGCGATAGGATTTTAACACACGGGATGAATTGAATCAAAGAATGATTTAGAATTGTCAAATTGAGACCGAGCAGCGGATACGATGCAGCGAGATGTGGTCTCACGTGCGTAGCCCTGCTTGTGCCGATTGAGGACCGATCGGTGTGTGGCCCTGCCGGACAAGTTTGAATAGTATCGGATGCATACTGGGCATATGGAACCCAGGAAACCGATGTAACTTGATAACTTGGATGTCGAGGCATAACCCATTGTCGATAGGGGTGGGATGAGGGTAGTAAGGTGTAAATTCGCCTGCGGGCACAGACACGCTCCGTGCGAGAACCTTATGCCCGCGATGGTGGGACCGGTTTAGTGTTTGAGTTCTTTTGTGAAAGGTTGTTGCGTATGACGTCGTGAGGAGCACGGCACGCTCCTTTGGCACGGGTGTATGTGATGTGTTATTCGGGTTTGTCCTGATTGCAATCACCATCGCTCGCGGTTATTTGATTACCACTTTTTCACTGCGCCGTGACGTAGTAAATACCGAAGAAGTTATGAATATACGATGTGTTTAAATATAATTGTTTTGCCACTATGATTGCTATAGATTAGACTGATTAAAGTTCCTGTTATTGAACATTTAAGCTGCTGCCATTAACTTGTAAAATGATAATCAATTCATATGTGAGTCATTTACTGCTATATCCATCCCTTTGTTAAGTATGCCTGAATGTAGAGTTTCATGTTTAGGTGAGACGGTTAAGTCTTGCTGATCCTTCGTGCTCACAGTTGCTATATTAAGTGGTTTGCAGGTGAAACTTATGAGGAAGGGCCCGAGGATGAGGTGATGCCCCCGTCGGGGCATACCGCTGAATGGGAGCCCTGCACGCTGCAATAAATTGTGCGTGGCTAGTGTGCAGCGTCTGCGGGCTGGACGGCTACACTTTTGCATAGCTAGGCTAAGAGTTTGGCTATGAATATTATCTTCCGCTGTATATTAGTATTGTAAAGGACTTCTGTTGTTTATATAAATAAAACTTTGTATTTTGTCGTATTCTTTTCGTGTGTGCTGTTGGGTGCTGTCGGTACCCTATGTATCGGTTACCCCTTAGTTCCGCGAAAGTACAAGTGAGTTCTACCTATCAGGGTTGAAGGTCTCCTCGGGCCCCACATGTCACATTGCACCGGACTTGCTCCCCTCATATGGGTAGCTCCTGGGTCAACACGTGTAAAGGAAAACCGGAACTAAGCTCCCAGCAGAGAGGAGCTCCAGTGCCAACACATGTACAATGACCCCGGACCTAACCCCCAGGAGAGAGGAGCTCCGGTGCTGACACGTGTACAGTAGCTCTGGACCAAACCTTCTGGAAGGGAAAGCTCTGGATCTTCCACGAGTGGAGCCTCTGGACCTTCATTGACATATACACTGGCAGATCTCCTTCAGCACAAACAAACAAGGGTAATTAAAGTGGTAGTTACTAGATGTAATTACGTGTCGTTAATGTTGTATTAACAACACGCGATCAGAGCACTGTTAATAGGGGTAACGCAGCCATTAAGGCATGTTATCACACTATTAATCATGCTTAATACTCTTTAGACAGTGTGTTAAGCTATTAAATATGGCAAGGCCACATGTCGGGTCGGGCAAGCTTTGTAACGGTGAGTCCTTAGAACTATAAAAGGGTGGTACCGCACGTACCCAAGGACATCTCATCTCATTTGAGCTGACCTGCATACTAGCGAACAAACCCAGACAATACAACAACACAAACCCCTTGGAGTAGGGTGTTACACTCAGGCGGCCCAAACCACATAAATATCTGTTGTCATCATCTTGATCTTGATCTCTACGTACCCCAACCATAAAAGAACCTCTGTGGGCTGCTTCTTAGCAGGTCTGGGCGAAGTGTCGTATCAAACACTTTGACATTTGGCGCGCCAGGTAGGGGGACCCAGTCCCGAGATCACAAGATGATGAATTCTGCTACTGGGTCTTCCAACGGCAACCACGCTGGACAACCTGCTGGTGGCAATACTCTCAAAGTGCCACAGCCAGCAGGCGCTATTGTTCCAGCAGGCACTGTGGCACCACAACCACCATCTGTTCCGGCAAACAATGCTAGACAACAAGATGGGGCATCTGTGTCGATCACTGCATCGACAAACAACAACCCTAAGCACGCGCTCATTGCTGCGCGAGCTCTCCTACAACACCCATCGCCTCCAGGTGCACCCCAGTGTGGTATGGAGCAGTGGAGGGCAGATGTTGACCATCTGGTTGCAGCTGCAGCTGCATGCATCAGCAATCAAGTTTCTCTCCCTTCAGGGCGAGCACCATCACAACGACGGACCTTATCCGACCGACTTGGTCCACAAGTCCCGCAACAAAGGAGACGTGTTTCCTCCCAGTAGGTGACTTCGCTGCCTGCAGGGGCACGACGCACCCACACCATTACCAGGATTCCGACTCATGACCTGCGGTTGGAACTGGATCACCGATACCGAAAGCAGGACGGTCGTGTCCATATCGAGCGTGCTCGTGAGGGACGAGAGGCTCAGGACAACCCCGCTCCTCAAGGAGTAGGAGGAGGATATTCTGCCCTGGCCATGCATTTGAGCATGGTCAAATGGCCACAGAAGTTTTGACCTCACTTGCCAGAAAAATTCGACGGGGCTGTCAACCCCGCCGAGTTCCTTCAAGTCTACTCCACTACCATACTGACAGCAGGGGGTGATGAGGTTGTGATGGCCAATTACTTCCCGGTGGCTTTAACTTGGACTACAAGGTCCTGGTTCATGAGTCTTCCACCAGACTCCATTAAGAGTTGGGTGGAGCTATGCCAGCAGTTCACTACCAACTTCGGGAGTTCTTACACCCGGCCTGGCACTGAATTGAATTTGTTTGCTGTAAAGCAGACATCGAGGGAATCGCTGTGATCCTTCATCCAGCGGTTCTCTCAAGTACGAAATACAATTCCTTCAATCTCTAGCTCCTTTTGTTATTCTTGCATTCAGACAGGGTATTCGAGATAAGAAGATGTTGGAGAAGCTGGCTATTAAAGAAGTTACTAGTGTCACGGAACTCTTCAGCCTAGCCGACAAATATGCTAGACTGTGGAGGGCCATGAAATGCATTCTAAGTCAGCTCCGGAGGCCAACCAAAAGTCCTCCAAAACTGAAGCCGCTACCTCCGGTAGTGGCAAGAAGAAAAAGAAGCCCAACAGCAAAAATAAGTCGTCGGTCGGTGCACCAGCCGTTGCTGCTGCCGCAGCCCCTGGAAGCCGGGTGCCACACCACGAGAAGCGGCCTCGTCCTTCATCAAAAGACGACAACAATTCCAAAGCATGGTCTCCGATTCACAAGACGAACCGACACAGCTTGGAAGAGTGTCGAGAGGTATAGAACCTTGCCATGCGCTATAACAAGCGTTGGGAAGAAGCTCCTTTCCGCCAAAGGGAAGGAAAAAAAAAGTCGACGAAGCGCCGGTCGAAGAGGAGCTAGGTTTCCAGAACCCCAAAAAGGTCTTGAAAGCCGTCTACAACACTGTCGGCGATGACTCCGACATCTCCGACAACGAGAGCTAGAAGACCCTGAACACCATTTATAGCGATTCTTGGGACATCACCTCTCGTCGCATCCTAAAGACAATGCGGCGGGACATGGCCGTAGCAGCTCCCACTACTAAGGTGGAGCCACATCGGAAGTGGATGGATACTCCCATCATTTTCAATGCTTCAGACTGCCCCTGAAACATGATCGGAGCTAGCCAACTCCCGTTGATGGTGTCGCCCACCATTAAGAATATTCAAATCCACCATGTAATTGTGGATGGAGGTTTTGGGCTAAACCTCATAAGCTTCGAAGCTTTCGTTAAGCTTCAGCTCCATCCTTCGAACCTTCGCCCATCCCGACCTTTCTGTGCAGTAGGTCTGGGAACCATTACTCCTCTTGGTTCCATCACACTCCAAGTGACCTTTGGGACCTTGGAGAACTACAAAACTGAGAAATTTGTCTTCGATGTTGCGCAGATTAGTGTGTCGTTCAATGCCATTATGGGCAAGCCAGCTTTATACAAGTTCATGGCCGCTGCCCATTATGGCTACTTGGTGTTGAAAATGCCAACACCCACGGGTGTTCTTCAGATCCGCGAAGATCGCACCACAGCTGTTACTGCTCTAGAAGAACTATATGCGCTTACCACGGCACAAGAGGAAGCATTCGGTAAGGAGCCAGCTTCGAACCCTCTGAGCATTCATCATAAAGGCTCTACCTCCGCACCTCGTGTGCAACCAAGCGGCGACGCCGATGTTCCCGTTAAGGTCGTCCAAATTGGTTCCGATGCTACTCATACTACCCGTATATCGGGAGGTCTGAACAACAAATAGGAACTCGAGCTCATCACTTTCCTCGGGGCTAATGTCGACGTGTTTGCCTGGCAACCGTCACAACTGCCTGGGATCCCTAGGGAGGTGATTGAGCACAATCTGAAGATTTACCCAGATGCACGACCTATACACAAGAAGCCCCGGAAGCAATCAATTGAGCGACAAAACTTCATCCAACAGGAAATTAAGAAGTTGCTCGAAGCTGGATTCATTCGGGAAGTCTTCCATCCAAAATGGCTGGCAAACCCAGTTGTTGCACCCAAGGCCGGTGGGAAGCTTCAGATGTGTATCGACTACACCACCTTAAATAAAGCATGTCCAAAGGATCCATTTCCACTACCTAGAATAGATCAGATAGTGGAATCCACCTCCGGGTGTGAGCTATCGTGTTTCTTAGATGCATATTCTGGATATCATCAAATCCAAATGTCCAAGGAAGATGAAGAGCATACTGCCTTCATAACAGTAGATGGATTGTACTGTTATACTGCCATGCCATTCGTTCCTAAAAAGGCTGCTTCAACATTTGTGCGAGCTATGTACAAAACATGTGGAGAGCTAATTAGAGATTTGGTGGAAGTGTATGTCGATGACAGCGTTGTGAAGATAAAAAAACAAGGAGTCACTCCTTGACAACTTACAAGCAGTCTTCGACAAGCTGCGCACCACGCGCACCAAGCTGAACCCAGCCAAGTGTGTCTTCGGGGTTAGCTTCAGGAAGCTTATGGGGTTCTTGGTGACTCACCAAGGAATTGAAGCAAATTCGGTGAAGATCAAGGCCATAGAAGATATGCGGCCCCCAGCCCACATGAAAGATGTCTAGAAGCTAACTGGATGCTTAGCTGCGCTCAGTCGGTTTATCTTGAGACTGGCAGAATGAGCACTACCCTTCTTCAAACTCTTGAGGAAGTCCGGACCATTTCATTGGTCTGAAGAAGCAGAAAAGGCGTTTCAAGAGCTGAAACAGCTCCTCACCACACTACCAATATTGGTAACTCCTAACCCTGGTGAGCCTTTACCGCTTTACATTTCGGCAACAACCGAAGTTGTCAGTATGGTCCTAGTTGCGGAAAGACCAGAGCCACATCCAATCCAGGAGTCTTGTCCTCTCTGGGAGGGTCCGGAATCACCTGAAGACGTGACTAGGTCTCAGCTCCCAGACATGGAACCTCAAAATGAAATTCTAGGAGATCAACCTCATTCGTTTCAGGAGGTTCACTTGGCCGACCAAGATGATCTGGATCTTCCTAGCGAGGTCCGGGTTGAACAAGAAGGAGTTTTGGACCCCTCCGGGAGGGTCCAAGAGGCACAACCTGAAGGTCCGGAACCCTCCTGTGGTCTGGGTCGATGGAGAGGAAGCTCCGGGTCCTTCTGAAACGGTCCGGGCCATCCAACGTCCCATATACTTCATCAGTGAAGTACTCCACAACGCCAAGACAAGATACACTGAGGTGCATAAACTGCTTTACGCAGTTCTTATTGCCTCAGGGAAGCTTCGTCACTGCGTGCTATTTTGCATAACCCTAATTCTACTGGGAACATTGCAAAGTGGGCAATGGAACTAGCAGAATTCGATCTAGAATTCGTGTCAAGACAAGCACTCAAAAGTCAAGCCTTGGCTGACTTCATGGCAGAATGGACTCCCTCTCCTTCAAACCCTGGGGGCCACGGTGAGCAGAAACCAGAACTCAAAGTTCCGATATTCACCGAGCCTCACTGGACCCTCTATTTCGACGACTCTATGCAAAAGCAAGGGGCCGTAGCTGGAATCCTTCTTCTGGCTCCGACTATGGAGAAGGTCAAGTACATGGTACACCTTGATTTCAAGGCAACCAACAATATGGCGGAGTATGAAGCCCTCATCTATGGACTCAAGGTGGCACTATCTTATGGTGTCAAACAACTGTTGGTAAAAGGAGATTCACAACTCATCATCAAACAAGTCAAAGGTGAATGTTCCTGCAACAATCCTTAATTATCTACTTATCTCCTTGAAGTCCAGAGGCTTCACAAGGACTTCAAAGTCCTAGATCTCCGTCATGTTCAGCGTCTTCATAACGCTGAAGCCGACAAACTCTCGATGAAAGCCTCAACTGGAGCTCCAGTTCCTGACGGAATCTTCGTCCAGAGGTTGTCAAAACCAACAGCTCAGCCTGCCGAATTGAGCGAAGGGGGTGAGACCAGCACCTCGAAGCTGGCGGTCCCGGTGGCGCTGCTACCATGGTGTCCACCAAGGGTCATAGGTGCTGTCGGAAGCTCCGAGTAACCCAGCACGCAAGACTCAGAAGCTCAAGTAAGCTCTGATGCATGGATCTTGGAGATCCGGAGTTACTTGAAAGACAATATCCTTCCTGAAGACAGTGTATCCGCTGACCGGATTGTCAGATTGGCTAAAAGATACACATTGTTAGAAGGGGATCTCTACCGATGTGGTGCCATTGGCATCCTAATGTGGTGCATTTCAAGGGAAGAAGGTTGCGAGCTCCTCGCAGAGATCCATGGAGGCGAGTGCGGGAACCATGCTTCTTCTCGCACGCTGGTTGGTAAAGCCTTCCGGCATGGCTTTTACTAGCCTACAGCTCTTTAGGATGCGGTTGAGCTAGTGAAAAAATGTGAGTGAAAAAATGTGAAGCATGTCAGTTCCACGCCAAACAGATTCACACACTAGCTCAATCACTGCAAATGATACCTCTTACATGGTCATTCGTTGTGTGGGGCATGGACATCTTGTGACCTTTCCCAAAAGCTGTCGGAGGTTACAGGTTCTTGTATGTCACCATCGACAAATTCACTAAGTGGCCGGAAGCAACTCCAATTGTGAAAATCAACAAGCAATCAACAATCAAGTTCTCGAAGTCCATTATATGCAGATTTGAAGCTCCGAACAAAGTCATAACTGACAAAGGAACTCAATTCACAAGTGCTGCATTCCAAGAATATTGCGAAAACCTCAGCATTCAACTTAGCTACGCCTCAGTAGCTCATCCAGCAAGCAATGTCCAAGCCGAAAGAGCAAATGCAGAAATCTTAAAAGGACTGAAGACGCGCACATATGAGCGATTGAAAAAGCACGGAGCTAACTGGATTGAGGAGCTTCCATCCACATTATGGGCGAACATGACAACTCCAAACCGGTCAAACGGGGAAACTCCATTCTTCTTGGTGTATGGAGCTGAAGCAGTCCTTCCTCCGGAAATCACCTTGGGGTCCCTCTGGGTCCGGACCTTCGACGAAGCCACGTAGGGCCAGCTCTGGCGTGAAGACCTTGACCTCATCGACGAGGGAAGGTGCCAAGTAGCTGTTTGGAATGCATGCTATCGCCAAGCGCTCCGGCGCTATCATGAAAGGCATGTGCGCAACCGACAACTCGAGGAAGGCGATCTATGCTTCAGAAGATACTAACTCGTGAAGGAATGAACAAGCTTTCCCCTAGCTGGGAAGGTCCATTCCGAGTGATCAAAGTATCCCGACCCGGATGCGTTTGCTTGGCAACTGAGTATGGGACTCCACTTCCTAATCTTTGGAACATCGAGCACCTCCGTAAGTTTTATACTTAGAATCATGGAAGTGAGTCTGTAATTACACATGATGTACCTTATAGAGACGATAAACAGACAGGGGTTGGTCCTCTGGGAGAACATCCGGACCCCTCCAAGAGGGTCCAAGAAGTTTAAGTACACTTAATACAGTTACTGCACTAAAAGTGTAACTACCAACCCTGGGTTAGTACAAGATGTATATAGCACTTAGCTTGGTACCGCACCCTAAGTGTGTCCTTGTCTCCCCTGTAAACCAGACCTATAATGAAAGACGTCATTGCATGAAAACAGACTCCATGTGCATTTATTTTTGTAAAAGGCTTGATCTATCAATTTATCGTTTTTAACCTTCTTGTCTATAATGAAGTTGTGCAATTCTTTTTTTAGTTTTTACCCAAATTTTACATATGTGTTGCAAGCTATATTGTTAATCTCTTTGGGTCTTAACATGCTGTATAGTCTACTTGCCTGAACGACAAGCTAACATAGGTTCGGAGTGTGCTTTCGACTTAGTTTGGTCCTGCACCCTAAGTACGCCACTCTACCTACACTCCGGCAGGCCTTTGTAGGGTGAGTACTAAAAAAGCATATGGGTCTAGAAGAGTTACATCAATATACTCGCTGCCACATCAAATTGCTTTCGGGTAAAACTGAAATAAGAACAATAAGACACAAATGATTTATAGAAAAGAGGACGAATTTTACTTTTTCCTTGTATTTAATGTGCAGGAAAAACAGAAATTCTAAGCTCCGACAACAACTGGGAGGCCTAAATTCAACTATGCGTGTGGCGACTTCAGGAGCCACCAAGCTCCTATTGTCAACGTTGTATATGTTGATACTAGGTACTGTCAGAGCCACCAAGCTCCGTCAATCCCAGGGGGCCTGCCATTGACGCCTCAGAAATGAAGACTTCAGACCTAAAGTCTAAAAGTACGAAGTGTTCAAGTCATTAATATACTGTCAAAACCTTTGGTATATGTACACATCCCAAATGTACACATTACCAGGGGGCCAACAAGACACAGCACATTATATTGAAGATAAAAATAAAGTGAAGTTCACGAATAAAGTGAAGTTCATGGGCAAAATGGATTTCATTAATTTGAAGCAGTGGATTACAAAATTGGGTTTACAGTAAAAAGCAAAGGGAAGAAATCCAAGCTATTGGAGAATCTAAGTCCTGCGGAAGAATGAGGCGACCTCCTTAGCAACCTCTTGGACGTTGGCCTTAGCGGCATCTTCCTCTTCAGCAATGGGACCTTCAAGCACTGGGTCCTGGGAGAATTGGGGGTCTCTGCTTACGTAGCATGACAACACATATTCTTCCATGTTTGTAGCCAAAGACTTCCCCTCTATCTCCAGCTGATCCATGATGATATCTCCCATGATGTCGAGCTTGCCGCCAGCAGCATTAAGGGCCACTAGCACTCGGTCCAAGTCCAGCTCCAGGTTGCCCGGACGTACAGGACTAAACCCTAGTGGCGTCACCACATCATTGGCTTGCCCCAAGAAGTCCCATACTTGGATGGACTCGGTCTCCTTGAAGTTCCGCAGTTCCTCTGGCGACTTCCGGGCGGCCGCAAGCTCCGAACCATCCTGGGTGAGGCGCTCGACAAATTTAGCATGTTGTTGCATACTCTCAGCAACTTGCATTTTATGGTCGGTTAGCTCCATCTACTGGAGGTGGATGCAGTTCTGCCTCTCTGCCAAGTCCTTCTCCCTGCCTTTCACCTTCCCTTCCCTGGTGGTAACGCCAGCTTCCCTTTTCGAGAGCTCCTGCCTCATCTTCTAGTACTTTTTCTTTTCATCTTCACTCCACCGCTCAAACTTCTTTGAGTGGTCCGCCAAATTTTGTTCACCCAGAGTTAACTTCTGGGTGACCTCTGCCGCTCTTTTCATAATATCCTCCTACTGCTCTAGGAGCTTTTCTTCTTTTGCCTCCAGGTCCGCCCGACGCTTCAGAAGAACCTCGTTCAATTCTTTGAGGTTTTCGTGATGCTCATCAGTAGCATCACGCCTCTCCTTGGCTTGCTCAAGGAATTCCTTGGAGTTAGCGTCGAGTGCCCAGATGGCAGCCTCCTTCTCCTCAAGCAGCATATCTCAGTACTCTAACCAGGCTTTGTCCCCCTTTATGCACTCCTTCTGGTCAGCCAGCCTCATCTGGGCAAGCCTGGTCTCAAAATGGATTCTGTTGCGCCAACGCCTCAAGTTGTTGCGCTCCTCCTCCAGGGCTTTGCTATCATGATCAAAGGCCAGTTGGACCTGTCGTAGGCTAGAGCATGCATTATCTATGGACAACACCAGATGGATAGGCTCCGGACCTGTTGGGACCATCTCCGCAGATTCCAGAGGATTTTCCATCACAAAAATAGGGTCCCACTCTACGAGAGAGGACCCTTGAGCTTTTGCGGTACTAGGACCGCTCTCTGGGAGCCCTTGACCAGCAGCATAAGGGGAACCTACTAGGGGAACTCCCACCGCTGGAGCAGAAGCTGAAGGTGCTGCCTCCAAGCTTTCAGTTGCTGGATCCAAAGGCGGAGGACCTACCGCCACCTCTTCAGGCAGCTCTGGCTCTAGTTTGGCTACCTCCGGAGCAACCGCATGAGCTTCATCTGGGGCCTCTACCGTTGTCGGCTCAGGCGCCGGCACGGCAACTTCCTCTGGTTCAACGACTGGAGCTTCAGGCATCTACAACACAACCGCCGGACATTCAACTGCTTCTGGAACAAGGGCCGGAGCTTCATTGAGTTACGGCTCAATGTTCGGGGCTTCAATTACCTCTAGGTCAACCGCTAGGGCTTTGACGACTTCTGACTCAAAGGTTAGAACTTCTGGCATCAACGGTGGTGGAGCATCAGCCTCTACCACCGTTACCAGGGGTACATCTTCGACTTCTCCCCTGTGGTCCGGTGCTACCACAAGAGCTTTGGGTGAGGACTCCAAATCCAAGTCCACGATAGCTGGCACCGGAGCAGCCATGACTTCCGCCATTACTTGAGGAGGCTCGGTGCTCGAAGCCGCAGCTTCGGCAGGTGCAGTCCCGGCCGCTGTGACAGGTGCTGAAGTTCCTAGCCCCTTCTTTGACACCTAAAAATAAAGGGAAGAGAAGATTAAAGACACATAAAAACAAGACTAGCATTTTAGGTTGCGCAATACATGCTTACCTAGGGATGTTACCACCCAAGTCCCCTCGTAACCTTTTCTTTTGAGGCCCGGAGCCAGAGCCAACAAGTCTAGTGAGACAACGGATCGGACCTCAGTTGAGGGCCGCTTGCAGTAGCCAGAGTCTTCTCGGCTTGAGCTACTCTGGGCTGTAAAGAACTCCCAGGCCTGGAGCTTTTAGCTGGCACTGAGGCCGGGGTCGACTATCTAGAAGTGACGCCCCCTAAAGACGCTTGTGCCGGAGCAGGGGTAGCTGCAGAAGACCGCCCCCGCCGGGCAGAAGGAGCCACAATAAAAGGAGCAGGTCTGACTGACCTCCCATCGGCGTGCTTCAACTTCCTTTTCTGGCTAGAGGGCTCAGCTGGCTCTTTACCCTTGCCCTTGCTGGTGTCTTCAATCCTCCAGCTCAGTGCGGAGGCCGGACCACCCTCGGAAGCTCCGAGGATCACCAACTTGGTGGTCGGACGCCTTTCCACCTCACCAAGATCGTTGAGCACCGGCATCCTCTTCCGGAGCTCCCTACTGAACTGCGCCTCCATGTTCAGATGGAGGAAAGCTGCTGGCGGAACTAAGTCATCGCCGTTGAAGTTTATCCCATGCTGGAACTTCTTAAGATGAATCTCCAAAGCTTCGTCATTCAAGTTGGATTTCAGACTGGTTTCAATTCGGTCGTCATCCATCACGTTGTTGAGAGCCCATGCAAGCTTCTCCCTCTTCGTTAGTGGAGCCCATCTATTGACCAGGAAGTTGCAGAAGACCATCTGAGGAGTCACTCCAAACTCCACGCATTCGCGGATCCTGGTAAAGACGGGGTTGAAGGCGTCTAACAGCACCGGAACTACACTCCAGGTGTTAGTGTCAACGTTGGGGAGACCTTCAGGCAGCTCCTACTTCTCATGCTCCTCCACTGCAATGATGATCCAATCTTTCTTCCAGTTGTCCCATTTGCCGGAAGGAAATGACTTCCAGTATTTGAAGGGGCAGTTCTTGCGCTTCACAAAATCGTAGAAGCCAAGAAGCTCAGTCCCCTTGCTGGTGGTGTGGATGGTGAAGAAGGTGCGGAATAGCTCAGCGCAGGGGGGGAATACCCACCCACATCTCGCAAAAGTGGACGAACGTCGCCACGAGAAGAAGAGAATGGGGGCCAAGGTGATACAGCTGCAGACCATAAAAGTCTAGCAGCATCAAAAGAAAAGGTGGATTGAATACCACCATGGCTTAGCTGAGAAGTACACCATGTCGCCACTGCGCTCCTTCTTGAATGGGAGCTTGCCGGCGTGAACCAAGTGATTAAAGGAGTCGCTGGACCATCCCATATAGGTCCAAACCTTTCTCAAATCATCATCACTCTTGAGGTGACTGTTGGGGAGACCCAACTCCATCGCGGCAAGGCGGAGCAAATGAAGGAAAGTTAGGCAGAGTTTGGGAGGTTCTGAGCACAAATATGATCGAAGGCGTAAAGATTCCTCAAACCGTGCACACTTTCCCTCTTAAATAAGCCTCCGCGACACTTGGATAGAAACCGCAGTGAGAACGAAGGCACTTTTCAAAAATCTACCCCGCCAATGACGAGTGGGCCTGGGGCTACCCCGACGAAGAGATCGAGGTTCTTACTCAAGGCGAACCGTTGTCATGATGAGCGGCAGGAAACCCGATGATGACACCCTAACAGGGCGGGCGGAACCGATAAGGTTTTCGTATTGGGAACCAGCGACCTTCAATTGCATGTGATCCTCACTCAAAGATCTTATCTACTGCATTCATAAGAAGCCACGCGTCAATGGGTCACTCCCAAACCATCGCTCCAACATCATATTAGAAAACTCTTGAAATCGAAGCCCGGGAATAGAGAATGGCCCCACCTCCGGTAGAATAACTTAACCCAAAGGGTTTCTCCCAGAAGTGGGCCCGGGGGCCACTGTCGATACCCTACATACCGAGTACCCCTTAGTACCGCGAAGAGTACAAGGGAGTTCTACCTGTCAGAGTTGAAGGTCTCCTCGTGCCCAACATGTCACATTACACCGGACTCGCTCCCCTCATATGGGTAGCTCCTCAGTCAACATGTGTAAAAGAAAACCGGAACTAAGCTCCCAACAGAGAGGAGCTCCAGTGCCAACACGTCTACAATGACCTCAGACCTAACCCCCAGTAGAGAGGAGCTCTGGTGCCGACACATTTACAGTAGTCCCGGACCTAACCTCCTGTAAGGGAAAGCTCCGGATCTTCCACGAGGAGCCTCCGGACCTTCATCAATGTATACACTGGCAGATCTCCTTCAGCGCGAACAATCAAGGGTAATTAAAGTGGTAGTTGCCAGATGTAATTACGTGTCGTTAATGCTATATTAACGACGCGCGATCAGAGCACTGTTAATAGGGGTAACACAGCCATTAAGGCATGTTATCACACTATTAATCATGCTTAATACTCTTTAGACAGTGTATTAGGCCATTAAATATGTCAGGGCCACATGTCAGGTCCGGCAAGCTTTGTAACGGTCACTCCTTAGAACTATAAAAGGGTTGTACCGCATGTACCCAAGGACATCTCATCTCATCTGAGCTGACCCACATGCTAGCGAACAGACCCACACAATACAACCACACAAACCCCGTGGAGTAGGGTGTTACGCTCAGGCGGCCCGAACCACGTAAATCTCTGGTGTCATCATCTTGATCTTGATCTCTGCGTACCCCAACCATAAAAGAACCTCCGCGGGCTGCTTCTTAGCAGGTCTGGGGGAAGTATCGTATCAAACACTTCGACAGGTGCCGTATCGCACGGCACCATCCTCTGTGATTATTGGAATATGTGGACCCAGTCCCAACATCCTGGTATCAGAGCAGCATTGGGAATAGCACGCTAAAAAATACCTATTTTGGAAAACTTAAGAGTAGTCGAGTGAGGATTAGTACTATGCCCACATAAGGTCTATTATAGTATTAGTTACTTAAGGTGGCAAGCTAACATATGTGTTATTATATTCTGTAACGATGCTCCTACGTCAAGTAAGAGGTAAGGTATGCCACTGCAAGCGGATCAATTGCGGTAAGCTCACCATGCGAGAGGTACGTTGTTTTCGTGGCTTGGCACGGAAATGTTAATATGAGCCTCTGAAACTTTCTATGTTTCTGAGAACATATGACACGCAGTACCCAAACGTGGTACAAAATTAGTGGGAGCCCCCGTCAGGTGGGACATAACCCGATGCGCCCCCCTACTGGTACAGCACTATGCAAAGACGTGGGACCCCGTCGGGTGGTAGAAAACCCGGTCATGTACCTCGAGACGTGGCTTCGCTCGAGGCGACCCATATGGCATGTCACAGGACGAATGTTTTTACTTTCATATATATTATTGTGAACTGTTCGCCCGTGCGGGCTGTGCCGTACGGCACCATATGTTTGTTCTATCATTTGTGTGTAGATGCAGTATACTAACAACGTTTATGTAGCTCGAGTAGAAAACGTTTGCGAGTGAACGTCATTCCTGCCACCATTGAGACGTATGCCGGAATACCGGCTTAATATTTTCTTTGGTGAGAGCGTAGTACCAGAATTGCATTCGATCTTCATCGGGCACGTCAACGATGCTGTCCGTGCTGGTGTTGTTACTCGACAACTAATAAAATTTTCCAACTTAGGACTAAGTTTGAATTTGTAATCTCTGTTTTGGAGCGCACTGGTCAGATTTAAAATTAATCATGAGGTCGCTGCAGTATGCAGGCCTGTGACTTGGGAACTTGAGGAAGTCCTCCACAATTTTCATTTTCATCTCTAAGGCAGATTTCAAGATTTGAAACATGAAAACTTCACTTGAACGTAAAGTAACCAGCCCCTGGTTCAAACTGTGAAGTGGACAGAAAAATTGACTAAGTTTGGAATAGCATAACTTCCTGTATATTTCACCCCTGTAGGTCTACAGTACATGGTTGGAAATCATAGAGAGTCCTCTAAAACTCTTATGTTCAACTCCAGATCAGAATCCCCTTATAAACAAATGAAAAATTCAAATTTCCAAACTTTGTCAAATATGGACAGAGACTGGATAGTTTTTGTATCTTGTCACTGTCTTGATCATATCTCTTCGTAGAATCAATGAATGACTTCATATAATGAATTTCTTTAATTCTGAGGATGTATGCAACAATGTTGTAATTGATGATTTTTGCATATATTGATGTTTTGTGTCTGCAAAAATGTGGACAAAATCAGCCTTAAACAGAGGAGATGCTGTCAAAAATTTTCCAGAAAACTGTCAACTTTAAAAAATCATATCTCCTTATACAGAAATGATCTGGGGGCAAATAAATACATTCTTGAAATCTAGTTGATTGTACTACAGCTTAGTTGTTGAACTCATGTTCTGAATGTGCCTCTAACTGGATGAAAATTTCAAGTTTCTCCAGACTGGTCAGATAGAACAGAACTGTGACAGAATTCCAGTGTGATGTTCCATTTGGCATTTAAATATGAATTCACTTTCATAATTCCATTTTCGAATTCCTGATCTGTTATCAACCAAGTTTGTTGAATTTGAGTATTTGACTCATTCAAGTGCTCATTTTATAGATGACGGATGTAATGCTATTGCCGGACAGATGGGTGTTCTCCACGTGCGCCAACCGTCCGGGCTTCCCGAGCCTGCTGCAGGAGGTGCTCCAACAGTTTGGCTTCATCGAGATGCCATGCTATTATGGTCAAGAGACGGTTGACAGAAACGTACTGTCATGTACCGTCCTGGTTGATATCCCGGCAAATCCGCGTTTCTATGGGTGGGCTCCTTTTTCGGTCACGTTCCAGGGAGTTTGATCGGAAGACACGTGGGCCTTTGCAGCGGGCGAAGCGCTTATGAAGCTTTAAGGGCTTCACCAAGATGCCATGGCTGGGACCCAATTTGCTCTTATCATGGTCCTTGGTGATGCTGGTTTCGAGTGGCAACATCGTATGGTTGCAGCCTATGGAGCATATGGCGACACAACCTTGACAACACTTGGGACGTTTGCTGCTTCATCCAGCATGGTGGTTCTTGCACAAGGTGCAATCCTGCAGGAGCAAGAGCCTTGAGGCAAGCAACTGAACGGGGTGACACTCTTGATTATATCAATGAGACCTACAATTGTTCCTGGCTCCGACGAATCACCGACTAAAGCAATGTGAGGATCAGTTGCATCACACTCACACAAGACTGCGAAAAGCTCGCGCCGAACTGAGGCAAACTCGCATGGAACTGCAGAAAGCTCATGAGGTGCTGCCGGCGAGTCAGTTGGAGGCGCAACAACAGCAAGAGCAGCTGTTGGTAGTCACCGAGTAACGAGACGCAGCCATCGAAGAAGCCTAGAATTGGAAGTAAGAGGCAGAACAACTTCAAGATAATGTGATTGAGGACGAAGCACAATTGCAACCAGTTGTGTATCCACCGGCTCATGATATACCACTGAATATGGGTGAACAAGTGCCTTCAGATCCTGGGGATGAAGAAGATCCGGAGATAGTGGTGTACGCCGATGATGATGCATCGGAGTAGGATGGGGCAGCACTACTGCCATCACGGGACAACGTCTAGTTAGTAGTTGCTCGTGTTTATTTTGTGGCCATGTTTGTTTCATATTATAAATAGTAGTGGGTGTGTAGAAGACGACAAGGTGTGTATGACGACTCATGTAGACCAAGTATAGTTGAGAAGCACTTCCATAGAGGGAGTCCGTCATTTTGGATTCACTATTGTACACTTGGTCATCAGAAAATATATCTTGTATAAAGTTTGTAGTTTATCAATATATGTGAATGTTATGCAATTATCACATTGTCAATACTCGCACTACTATGGTATAAAAATGGATGAAAAAAACAAACAAGTTGCTGATTTAAATCATGTGGATGCAGAATGGTGCGTACGCGCTCTACGCCCGAGATGGGAGGATCTAACCGTTGTCGTGAGGATGAATCTCCGACACGGGAGCGAACCACGACACGACAGCAACAAATCCCTCCACCACCACAACCTGAAACTCCGAGAACGATCGCAGAGATTCTGGCTGCATTACTCGGCTCGCGCGACGAGCAAACCGAGTTATTGAGGATGTTGGTGCAAAATTCGTCTGTCAAGGGGGACGACAAGACAATGGGCCATGCCAGCCCCAACACTTTACAGAGGCCGAGGGGCCTCTGGATGCGGACAACTTTATCCACACTCTTGAGGTGAAGTTTGGTTTGCTGCGATGCACCGAACAGCAGAAGGCGCTATTTGCAGCGCAACAGCTTCAAGGATCCGCCAGTGCTTGGTGGGCGAAACTCATCGCCTCACTGCTGGCCGTTCATGCGGTCACATGGACGGAATTCCGGGAGGTGTTCCGCGCCTACCATATCCCTCCCAGAATAATGAAGAGGAAGCTTCAAGAATTTCAGGAGCTGAAGCAAGGCGGGAGGAGTGTCCATGAATACTCCCGCGCTTCCAACCATCTAGTGCAGTACGCGCCGGATTATTCTGGGACGGAGGACAAGAAGCAAGACATCTTATTCTGGGGTTTGAACCCAAATATGAAGGTCCAACTTGCACAATGCAACCGCGGCACATTCAACGGCATCGTCAATGCCGCGATTGTACAAGAGGATTCTCAGAGCTAGCTCGTTAATGATAAGAGGAAACGGAGCGCGCCGTCGAACAGTAGCGGGGGTGGTCCCCGGAACTACTGTGTGGTGTATCGCTCACCATCCAGTCAGCGATGGCAGCCACGGGCGCGACCGCAGCCATTCCGCGGTCGATCTTTCAACGCCCCAAGTTTTCAACCGCCATCTCCACAACAGCAAAGAATGGTCCCGCGTGCATATCCACCTCCAGCACGTACACTAAGATTCCGTCCGCAGATTGGAGGGAACCTCACACAGTACACATGATATACGTGTGGCCGTGCCGGGCATTTTGCGAGAGACTGCCCTGAGCAGCATCATGGCAGCGGGCAAGAACCATATCAGGGTGCCGTTCAACCCCGCAACCAGCCCAAGAAACCAGCACCAAAACAAGGCAACGTCCACCACATAGATTTTGAAGACGTGCCAGAAGGCGAACCCATTCTCGCGGGTATGTTTTCTCTACTCCAAAATCACTTAGTCATATTATTTGACTCTGGTGCCACCCATAAATTCATTAGCCTAGCATATATTATCAAGCATCAATTATCTATTACTCCCACAGAAAAGTCCATATTTGATTTGCTCTCCGGGTGGGAAAATAGCAGCGGACATGTAGGTCCATAAAGCACAACTTAAGATGGGTGGGAATATCTATCTGACTTCTCTAATTATATTAGAGGGTCAAAAGCTTGATGTCATCTTAGGGATGTCGTGGCTGCACCGTCATGGTGCTGTTCTTGACCTTGTTCCACGTGTGGTCCATTTGAACTCTCCACTTTATGAACCACACACTCTTATTCCTGACTGCCTTATCCAAGAAATTCCAGCCACCTACAACACGGACGCCACAAAGCTTGCGAACATTCATGTGCTCCATGAATATCCGGACGTGTTTCTCGACGACCTTCCGGGTATGCCACCGGATATGGACATCGTGTTCAAGATTGAACTTATTCCGGGAACTATGCCTATTTCCCGAAGGCCTTACAAGATGGCATCAAATGAATTGTCGGAATTAAAGGAGCATTTGAGGGACCTGCTGGACAAAGGTCTCATCCGTCCAAGTTCATCACCTTGGGGCTGCTCCGCATTATTTGTGAAGAAGAAGGACAAGACGTTACGTCTATGTGTGGACTATCGTCCGCTCAAAGCTGTGACGCTCAAGAACAAGTATCCACTACCGCGCATCGATATTTAATTTGATCAATTGGTGGGTGCTAAAGTATTCTCAAAGATGGATATTCGGTCTGGATATCATCAAATAAAAATCTGACTGGAGGATATACCAAAGACGGCATTTTCAACGAGATACAGGCTCTATGAATATCTCGTCATGTCGTTCCGGCTTACCAACGCGCCAGCTGACTTCATGTATTTGATTAATTCAGTGTTTATGCCGGAGTTGGACAAGTTTGTTGTGGTCTTCATCGATGATATTCTGGTTTATTCAAAATCAGAAGAAGACTACGCAAGACACTTGCATATCGTGCTCCAATTATTGCGAGATCACAAACTTTATGCAAAATTCAGCAAGTGTGAGTTTTGGATCAAACAAGTACCATTTCTTGGTCACATTATTTCAGCGGAGGGCATCACTGTGGATCCAAGCAAAATTGTGCAAGTGCTGAAATGGAAGTCTCCAACATCTGTACACGAAGTTCACAGCTTTATCGAATTAGCGGGATATTGTCGGAGGTTCATTCCGAGCTTCTCAAAAATCGCTAAACCAATGACAGAGCTGCTGAAAAAGGGGACTAAATATATATGGAGCAAAGAATGTGAGGATGCATTTCAAACATTGGTGAAACACCTTACAACAGCCCCAGTGTTAGCTCAGCCCGATACGACCAAATCATTCAACGTTTATTGTGATGCGTCCGGCATTGGTATCGGCTGTGTGCTAATGCAAGAAGGCCGCGTGATCACGTATAGATCACAACAGCTCCGAAATCATGAGCAACATTATCTAACTCATGACCTTGAGCTCGCTGGCGTGGTACTTGCTTTGAAAATGTGGAGGCATTATTTACTCAGAAATTTAGTGCACCTCTACACCGATCACAAGAGCCTAAGATATATATTCACTCAGAAGGAACTGAATATTCAACAGTGGAGATGGTTGGAATTGATCAAAGACTATGAGATTGAAATTCACTATCATCCCGGCGAGGCAAACGTAGTTGCCGATGCGCTGAGACGCAAGTCTCACATCAATAATCTATCCACTACTCCGATGGAAGAGGACAAGCCGAGTTTATACTTGGTTCCATATGGAGCGCTATATAATCTTGCTCTCATCCCTACCATATGAGAGGAGATTATGGAAGCTCAAAAGAAAGACGTGGGTATGTCGCACATTTGGAGGAGAATGAAGATTGGGGAAATGAAGTGCTTCCGAAATGATGAACATGGTACTCTATGGTTCAAAGACCGTATAGTGGTACTCCGTGATATGAAACTTCGGAAGAAAATCTTGGACGAAGCTCACTTGTCCAAGTACTCTATTCATCCGCGCAGCAACAAAATGTATCAAGATCTGAAAACCAGATTTTGGTGGACACGGATGAAAAGAGAGATTGCAAAGTACGTATCAGAGTGTGATACGTGTCGGCGAGTGAAAGCTGACAACATGAGGAAGGCTGAACAGCTGCAACCATTAAAAATTTTGGCGTGCAAAAGGGAGGATATTAGTATGGATTTTATTGTCAGATTACCTCTCACCTTCCACAAGCATTATTCGATTTGGGTGATATTCGATCGACTAACAAAATCATCTCATTTTATTCCGGTACATCCAAAGTACATTACCAAGAAGTATGCTGAATTGTATATTGCAAGAGTCATGTGCTTGCATGGAGTTCCCCGGACGATTATTTCAGATCGCGGTGCGCTGTTCTTTGCTCGTTTTTGGGAGCTGTTGCACGCATCATTGGGGACAAAACTGATCCGAAGCTCCGCATACCACCTGCAAACTGATGGTCAAACTGAACGGGTGAATCAAATTCTTGAATATATGCTACGCGCTTGTGCCATCCACCACGGTAAAAACTGGGATGATCATTTACTGTTGGTGGAGTTCTCATACAACAATGGCTATCAAGCGAGCATCAAGATGGCGCCGTATGAAGCTCTCTACAGCCAGAAATGTCGCACACCACTCAATTGGTGTGAATCCGGCGAGCGAGTTATATACGGGATTGATCTTGTAAATTAAGCCGAAGAAAGAGATGATCCAAGCCAATCTATAGGCTGCTCAATCTCATCAGAAAAGCTATGCGGATAAAAGACATCAACCTCTACACTTTGACATTGGAGACCCGTTTATCTCCGTGTCTCTCCGATGAAAGGGATTCATCATTTTGAAGTGAAGGGAAGGCTTGCTCCACGACTCATCAGTCCGTTCGCCGTCATTGAAAAATGCGGACCCGTGGCCTATCGTTTGGAGTTACCAGCATCACTTTCAGAAGTTTATAATGTATTCTACATATCTTAGCTGCGGAAGTGCCTGAAATCCTCAGCTGAAATCCGCGCCGCAGACATTGAGGATCTCCAGTCGGATCTCAGTTATCCTGAGTATCTGATCTGTATTATTGATGAAAAGACTCGCACCACAAGAAACCGGACTTTGTACTTCTACAAAGTCTTGTGGAGTAACCATACTGCTGAGGAAGCAACATGGGAATGTGACGATTTTCTTCAATCAAACTGTCTGGAATTATTATCATCTTGTATCCGGTAATCTTTTCACCTCCGTCTCTTTTATTTGTAATCTTGGGACGAGATTCTTTTAATGGGGGAGGAATTTAAAGGCCCTAAATTCAAAGTACAAAGTCATATAGGAGACTGTAAAAGTTGAATGGGAAAATTAAATCAAAATGGAAACTGAAAAATCAAACCAAGTCATACTTCAATGAAAGGAATTCAAAAATTAAAATTTAGCTCCTGTTCAAACCTTGCCAAATTAAAAATCTGAGTTCACCAATAAATTCCAAATAGCATATCTGCCAAGTTTTAAATTTTTGGAGCTCAATTGCTATTTATTTAGTGGCTCCATTAAATTCAATTCAAATTCATGTTCAAATTTGAATTTCAATTGAACCTTGATCAATTCAAAGTTTTGATTTCAGAATCAAATTCCAGCTAGTTAGTTGATCCTATCCACAAATTTTCATGAAGTTTGGACATTAGTTAGTAGGATATTTGTTTCACCAGAGAAGGGATGAGTATGGAATTGTGGGGCCCACTGTCCAGTGACCCAAACTTGAGCAGTTCCTCTGTTTTCACCGTGGTGACACCTCCCGGCATGCAAGCCACGGATCTGCTTGCTTGCTTGCACCGTGGCCGGCTCTTCTGGCCTCCCTCTGCCTATTTATACCCCTCCTGGCCGCCGGCGTCGAGTTCCCGTTTTGTTTTGCCTTCCCACGCCGCAGTTCTGCTCCACTGCCGCCCTTGCTGTCGCCCCTTCTAGCTCTGAGTCCAGACCGAGTTGGTGCTCGAGTGCAACAGCAAAAAGGTGCACCAAGCTTCCCTCTAGTCTCTGGTACAATCGTTTCCTTCGTCCCTGGCTTGTTACCCTCATATTTTGATGTTTTTTCGAAGCTCGCAGTGAAGCCGCCGGAAACCCCTCTGCTCTATCGTCGCCAGCACTCCCCAAGCCGCGTTACACCTCGACTCCAACAGAAAAAAGGATCACCATCACGAGCTCTTTCTCACGGTAAAAGCCGTGCCTCCTTTCCTTCAGTATCGAGCACATGGTTTGAGTTTTACCGACACTAGTTCATTTGGAGATTCCTAGGTCATCGATTTAATTCTGTTTCTGCGTGCAACGATTCGTCAATCCAATGAAGGATTATATTCTATACCACCTAGCACACCAGCTCACCGAAAATGAAGGGCAGTCATCGAGAGACGAGGTCAGGTTTCATGTTTTCCCCGCCGTCAATGAAAACCCATCGGTCCACTGGCGAAGTCGACGTTGCGGTGATTTCATCCCGTTTGCACCCCCTAGTTATCTTCCCCATGCTCCAAGGAACGTTTCCAAACTTTTCCCGAGCTCCTTGCGCCATTCCCGAGCAATTCCGACCATCACTGAAATCCTAGCTTTGCCGCCGCCGTTGCGCACAGTATTCTAGCCATCGCCGGTGTTCGGCGACCCCTCCATCGTGCTCAGCACCCTGGAAAATGGTTAGGCGGCGAGTGGGAAGGAGAGAGAAGGCTGAGAAAGTTAAACCGGCGAACTCGCCAGCGCGGCACCGCCGCGGCCGAGCGGCGCGTCGCGAGGTCGAAGATGATGCGGAACTCGCATGTCAGCCACTATGCTTCTCTCCCGCGGATCAGCTGTTGCTGCAGATCGGGTGCGGCTACACGTGTAAACCCCGTGGCCCCTGGTGTGGCCCAGATGCGATTGGCCCAATTCAAATAAGTGGGTCCGACTTGATTATTCAAACTTTTCCATTAGGAAATAATTCCAGCTTTTGAGCAAATTTTGAAAATCAATTTCTCCTAGCACATTTGCTCAAATAATTTCAAAAAAAATTCTGGTAGACTAATATCAATCTCAACTTTGCAGTGGTGCAATTTGTTGGACATGAAACTCCCAGAATTTTCATAATTAATTCCTTTGAGCTAACTGCTCGAGACATTAATTGCTCCTGTTCTGTTAATTGGAAAATTCCCAATTTTGGTCAAGACAATCATAAAAGTACACTTGATCTCCAGTAAAAATTTCAAGTTCGTTAGACTTCATTTACTGGGTTGAGCAGGGTTCCAAATCTCTACGTAGTTGAAAAATTAAGAGAAGTACAGAACCATTTTTTAGATTTTTCCCCAAACTTGTAAAATTAGTTTCTCCCTGTAGATTGCTTAGCAAATTATGAAACAAGTTTTCCAAGAACCAGTGAGACCCGCTACACCATAATCAACCGCTGGAGGCCATGACAAAGCTACAGATTCAGTACCAAAATTCAGAGAAGCCTTTTTCTTGTTGGAATTTTAGAGACAACAAGATTCCTAGAACATCTCCATTCTTTGGTCCAGATCTTCCTCATAGATCCTAGAGTCCACTGTAAAAATACCAAAGCTAATTAAAATCATTTACATACATGATCAGTATTTATAAGATTTTGTCTATAGTTTCTATATCACTCATGTATTTTATATATTGCATATCATATAGTGACTGAGATCGAGGAGGACCCAGAGCCCTTGGAGACTCTACTTCCAGAAGCTAACTTCCCCTCAGACTCGCAGCCAGGCAAGCCCCGGTTTGCATTTAAGTGCTATTTCAATTTTTCTAGGATGAATTTTGTGCATTAGGGCTATGGTGCTTGTTACTCCACTTGCATGACCCACAAATCCCATGGAGTATTGGGTAGGTCTAGAGCTTGACGAGTAGACAATGCCATGCTAATTTTTATAGGACTCTGGTAGAAGTCGAGTAGTTGGAATCTACTCGCGAGATAGGATCTTATCACACGAGATGAATTGAATCAAAGAATGGTTTAGAATTGTGAAATTGAGACCGAGTAGTGGGTAGGATGCAGAGAGACGTGGTATCACGTGCGTACCCTTGCTTGTGTCGATTGAGGACCAATCCGTGTGCAGTCCTGTTGCACAAGTTTGAACAGTACTGGATGCATACTGGGCATATGGAACCCAGGAAAGCAATGTAACTTGATAACTTGGATGTCGAGGCATAGCCCATTTTCGATAGGGGTGGGCTGTGGGTAGTAAGGTGTAAATTCGCCGGTGGGCACAGACACACTCCGTACAGGAACCTTATGCCCACGATGATGGGACCGGTTCGGCGTTTGAGTTCTCTTGTGAAAGGTTGCTGCATATGACGTGGTGAGGAGCACACGCTCCTTAGGCACGGGTGTACGTGATGTGTTATTCAGTGTCCCTCGCGTTTATTTAAGTACCGCTTGTTCACTGCACTGTGATGTAGTAAATGCACGATTAAGTCTTGCTAAGCCTTCATGTTCACTGTTTCTATATTAAGTGGTTTACATGTGAAACTTATGAGGAAGGGTTCGAGGATGAGGCGATGCCACCGTTGGGGTATACCGCCGAATGGGAGCCCTGCACGCCACAGTAAATTGTGTGTGGCTAGTGTGTAGCGTCCTCCGGCTAGATGGCTGCACTTTTGCATAGCTAGGCTAAGAGTTTAGCCATGAATATTATGTTTCGCTATATATTAGTATTGTAAAAGACTTCTGCTGTTTATATAAATAAAACTTTGTATTTTGTCATATTCTTTTTGTGTTTGCTATTGGGTGTTGTATCGCACAGCACCACCCTCTGTGATTCCTGGAATGTGTGGACCCGATCCCCATAGTTGAAGACTTTGTGTATCTCAAAGTGTCACCTATGCAAGTTCATAAGCGATTTAACGTCAAAGGCAAGTTGGCACCTCGCTATATCAGACCATTCAAGATTTTGGACAAACATGGAGAAGTGGCATATAAGTTTGAGATGCCAGCACATCTTTCTGATGTTCATGATGTGTTCCACATTTCTCAGCCCAAGAAGTGCTTAAGAATACTCGAAGAACAAGTGCCAATGGAAGAATTGGAATTAGAAGCAGATTTGACTTATGCCGAGCAACCGGTCAAAATCTTGGAAACAAAAGAGAGAGTCACAAGGAACAACTTGATTCGATGATGCAAAGTACAATGGAAGCATCATACAGAATTGGTAGCAACTTGGAAGCTGGAAGATGACCTCAAGAGAGAATTTCCCTAGCCCTTCCCTTCTACATTGAATATCAAGGGCGAGATTGATTTTAAGGGGGGTAGGTTTGTAACACCCTTATTTTCATCCATCATGCATTGCATTCATTCTTATACATGTTTAACATTAAGCAACACAAAAAGGAACAAGTTTAAAATGAATGGAACCAAAACAGCAATTAAAAACCAGTATAGTGCGGACATGTCCGGATTGGACCCCGGACTAGTCCGATGTACTCTCTGTTGTTTCCCGGACTTATCCGCTATTTGCTACGGATTAGTCCAAAAACATTTCTGTTGTTTTCCGGACTTGTCCATTCTCATGTACGGACTAGTCCGATCTTCTTTACTGAAACTTTTTGGAGTTGTCCGTTAATTTCTCAATCTGGTCCAGTTTTTGAAAAAAGGACAAGCGCTTGTCCGGCCGAGTAATGGACTTGCCCATTTTGCTTTCTGGTCCTGATCGGACTTGTCCAGACTTTCACTTGTGACACCCGGTTTGGAAAATAAATAAAGTGAATGCATATGTGTGCCCAGAATGTTCAACAAGCATACACCAGTGCTTCACAAATGATATACAGAAAATTACCACAAAACAAACTAGTAAATAAGTACTTTTATTACAATATTCAAATAATCCTCAAATTACAAACTCTAATGATCATTATTACCAATAGAATCTGCAACTGAAACAATCGAACTAAGCATATAAGGTAGCACAGCTCCAACACATCCATAGGCAAGTTGACGGCAGCACACAACCTAGTACTCCGCATTATCCACAGGGTACTTCCAAACAACACTTGAAACTGTTGGTGGGGGAATTGCAAGGGTGAGCACATGTCATACTCAGCAAGTGTGGGAAAATTAATGACATGTAGCTTAAACAAGGAATGATAATAAATAATGGCTATTTTTTGAATAGTGCATTTAAACATGTAAAAAAGCATCCTACAATGTCTATGTGAAATGATCCCATCATATCTCAAATAATTAACATAATATGAATCCATCATTCATTTTCCATCCATCTGCCGTATTCTTGCCATCATCATTAACCATGTCCACTTATCACCATCCAATCCATAACCATAACCAAACCATCCCAATTACTAATTCCAAATCTAATCATGTAGCTCATCTAGGTGCTCTTAACCGAGAGCACGGCTATCATGATATTTTTTAACACTCTACATAGATTGTACCGCTTTACCCACAAGTTTGTGATTTCCTCACCCGTCAGCGATTAAAGAAACCTCCCTTATGACAAATATACTACCTTAGCTGTATGGCCAAGAGATCACAAATAGCCTTTACAAAGGGACTACTAGCATATTTAGACCCACTGAGGTTTCACCGGTGTTGATGCCTCCAACTCAGCAAATCCATCCAAGGGCCCCTCTTGTGTTGTTCGGATCCCAGGGTAGTCCTGCCACTAATGCAAACCTATCCGAATCCCATTCCCTGCTCCTCCAAATGATCCAAACAATATTGTCAATAATCTTAATTAATTGGCTAAGCCACACCCATACTTGGCCTTGTGGTGGAACGGTATTCTTGGCTTATTCTCGCATGAACCGGTCCTTAGATCTAAAACAAGCAAACAACCATATCATCCAACCCAATCCACAAACCATGCTTGCTTAGATCTCCCAAGTCCCATGTATCCATGTCCATAAATTCTTATCATCCATAAGTTTATTAATTCATAATTAAGCCATTTGGTTGTTTTCCCATCCCAATTAATTAGAGCGAAAAAAGGTAAAATACCCTTCTCGACTCTCTACAACATATTCAGAGTGACAAGGATGGTCAAACAAGTCTAGAAAACACATATAAATGGGTTTCCCATCAAATTGACACAAGCATGCAGTTTTTCAAACAAAACAATTAAAAACATGATCAAAATGATCTAGGACACTTGCCTTGCTCTTGAGATTGGTTAGGATCAAAAGCTTTGAAATTCTGATGCTGGAGCTCCTCGACAGCACCCTCTAAGCAAAACCTTCTATTTTGTGCAATAAACATATAAAACAAACATTAGAATCAATAAATGCTCATATATTACTCAATATGTCATGAAATGAATGAATGATGCAATTATGTGGTAACACATGTTATTAGGTTGATATCATAGCCTACTAACTAGTCACGATTAAGTTTTACGTGTTAGAACAAGTTCCAAGTCATTTTGGAGGATATTAAACAAGTTCCAATAAATTTCAGAACAGGAAGACCAGACTAGTCCGCACTAGGAACGGACAAGTCCATTTTGGAATAGAAAGGAAATCGTACTAGTCCGCACAGAGACCGGACAAGTCCGTTTTTGTTAGGTTTTTTGGTGAATTTCCAACTAGGCATAATTTGAGTTAATATAGAACCATAATTTATGAAGAAAAGATGAGTCTAAGGTGTTTACCACATATCCAAGGGTTCAAAGTTGGAGATCTGGGTGCAACACTTGGATCTTGACGTCTAGATCAAAGAAGACAAGGAACTTGTGGGGAATTGATGAGGATGTTGATGAGTTGATGAAGATCGATCTTGCTGGATCCTCCTATCCTCCTCCCTCTTCACCTAGCTGCGATTTTCTCTCTCCTCTATGGCGGCTCCCACGAACTAGGGCTAAGGGTTTTCTTCAATTGTGGCAAAGAGATGAAAGGGTGGGTGTTGAGATGTTTATATAGGGTGAAGATGGTAGGGTTTGGGTGGAACCCGTGTTTAAGGCGGTGGAGGACGAGTGGGGTCGTGGTGGGGCCCATAGAGGTCGGGCACGGTGTTCTTGGGCCCACTTAAGGCAATTACCCAATAACTTGTCGTGGAGACACTACTACAAAAAGCATTTTCAAAGGAGCCACAATTTTCTAACATAGGCGGTCCGTAAAAAAATGCGACTGTGATGACGAATGATACAATAACCGCCTGTGATGACTGAATATCACAGGCGGATTTTAAGAAAGAAGCGCCTGGGTAAGTACATTCTTTACCTAGGTGGTTATCAATTCAGAACCGCATGTGATGTATCAAACATCACAGGCAGTTCTTAAAGAATGACCGCCTGGGTAAATACATGAGGCAGTCATTCTTTAAGAATCGTATGTACTGGTTCAATCATCACAAGCAGTTTTTATTGAAGAACCGTCTGGGGAAAGTCATTGTTTTCACAGGCTGCTTGTTAATTAAGAACAGCCTGTGATGCTGATAAGCTAATCCCTTCACAGCAAGCTCTTGTAGATGCAAGTAACACCCGTGGCTCATCATTTGGATTGTTGAAAGCATCAATTTGAAGCCTGATGATCCTTGGAAGGATTTTCCCATCCATTTGAATAATTTCTTTCCCTCCTGTCCATTTGAAAACTTAGGAAGATGTTCCTTACTCAGTTTTAATGCCTAAATATATTGATTAAAAATCAGTACCTACTTTCTTAGTGCTTCACACAAGCGAGGAAGCGAACAACTTCAATCACAAATCTTGTTTTTACACTTTCATAAGGATTTAACCTTAATCTTTAATTCAAGCATAGATTTATCAAATAAGTGAAGCTTCCTTATCACACATGTTAATGGCAGTTATAAGTGAAGGATGTGCCGAAGCTGATGAAATCTAAATTGGACTGAAGATAAAGAGATCTGCATATGAGTGGCAATGTCCAAATTAGACAGTGTAAAGCTATGATGGCAACCTTCAACAACATGAAAAATGATGTTAAGGTTATGCTTGCAGTAACAGTTGTTGGGGCAAGCATAACCGTTGTGCTCCAACAAGTGTTATGCCCTCACAACATGCCTTGGTTGATGCAGGCATAACCTTGGCATCACTTTTCATGTTGTTGAAGACTGCCATCGTAGCTTCATGTTGTTTAACCTGGACATTGTCACTCATATGCAGCATCTCTTTATCTTCAGTCCCATTGAGATTTCGTTAGCTTCGACACACCCTTCACCTATAGCTGCTATTAACATGTCTGATGAGGAAGATTCAGGTATTGATAAATCTGTGCTTGAAAGATTAAGGTCAAATTTCTATGAAAAAGGGTAAAAACAAGATTTGTGATTAAAGTTGTTCGCTTTGTTGCTTGTGTGAAGCACTAAGAGAGATGGTACTGATTTTTAGTGAATATATTCATCCATTAGAACTGATAAAGTAGCATCTTCGTAAGTTTTTAAAATGGAGAGAAGAGAAAGAAATCCTTCAGGGCTTGTTTGGGTGTACTCAATCAAATTGGATTGAAGTGGATTGAAGTGAAGAATGAACTAATTTTCTCCTCAATCCACCTCAAACCACTTATATTGAAATGGATCCACTGCTATCCAAACAAGCCCTCAAATGGATGGCAAGTATTGTTTGACTTCAATTGAAGCTTTTAACAATCCAAATGATGAGTCACGGGTGTTACTTGCATCTACAAGAGCTTGCTGTGAAGGGATTAGCTTGAAGGGATTAGCTTGATAGGAGCTTCAGGAGTTGTGCTTCTAGATGTTGTTTGGAACCAAACTGTTGGAAGGCAAGCCCCATCATCATAGTTCAGAAGAAATTTATATACACATACAATTTGATAACTTGTGAAACAGGTGAATGTGATAAATATAATAATGTAATAATGTTCAAAACAGAAGATGAATTTAATAATATTCGAAACATGCTATCCGAAGCTGAAATATAGCATTGTTCTAAGTTCATTTCATAGGATACGAATATCATACATTTTTTCCAGCATTGACATCTTCTTGCATATAGGGTTTCAAATCCCTTTTAATGCTTCTCTCTACGCGCTTAATGTTTTCTGGTTCGGAGAAAAGGTACATATGTTCATACTGATTATATTCCTCTTCAGTATCTCCCACATTCTCAACCCCAACAATATTTTGCTTTCTAGAAACAACTACGTGCATCTTCTCAGTTCCTGGATCTTGAACATAAAAAACTTGTGCAACACTATCGGCGAGAACTCACAAGTCATCTTTATAACCCACTTTATTCAAGTCTACCAGTGTCAGCCCGTAATCGTCCACTTTCACACCATCAGGATGTTTGACACATTGGCACTTAAATACGGGCATTACCATTCTTTCGCCATAATCGAGTTCCCATATTTCCTCTATGAACCTGAAGTATATGGTCTTTTGCCCTTGTGAATCATAATCCTTAATACGAAAAGCAATATTTTGTGCAACACTCTTACCGTCTTTTTCTTCTGTGTAAAATGTGTAACCATTGATGTCATGTGCTTGCCATGATGTCACCAAAGCAAATGGGCCAGAAGCTAACTTCTTCATTGTTGCCTCTTCTATAGTGTTTTTGTATCGTATATTTTTGTCCATTAACCATTTAGTAAAACATCTTTTGTGCTCTTTAATGATTCAGTCCCCCGTGCGGTCTTGGTTTTTCACAAAGCCTAATTTGGTGTTCCTCAATGTACGATTCAGCTATTGCGAGCTGTTATAGTACACCAAAATGTGCACGTGTACATTCTTGTAATCTTGAACGATAAAAGTTTTCTTATCCACTTTGCCTCTCCCACGTAGTCTACCCTCATGTACTTTTATAAGCACAACTATCGGTTTTCCATCTTTGATGTAATCAGCGCAACCCTCAATTACTTCTTCAGTTGTGTATCCTACCATAATTGAACCCTCTGGGTGAGCACGGTTCCGCACATAACCTTTTAATACTCCTAAATATCTCTCCAATGAAAACATATGATGTAAATATAGTGGCCCCAATGCTTTTATCAGATCAACAAGATGTATGATTAGGTGTACTTGCATATCAAAAAAATATGGTGAGAAACACATCTCAAGCTTGCACATAGTGTCAACGATGTATGTTTTTCAGATAGTCTAAATCTTCACGTGCTATCACCTTTTGCGATACTACATTGAAGAAGTAACACAAACGTGTGATGACAATTTTTATATGCTCAAGTTTGATGACTCTTATTGCAATGGCAAGGAACACTGTCATCATCATGTGACAGTCGTGAGAATTATAACCGAATAAAGACAAGTCTTTCATCGAGACTAGTTTGTGGATATTGGATGGGAAACTCGTGGGCACTTTGATCCCACGCAAGCATTCGCAAATTGCTTTTTTCTCTTCTAGCGTCAAGTTGTAGCTGGCTAGGGGAAGGTAATGCTTCCCATTCGCCTTTTCTACTAGATGAAGCTCTGGTCTCAAATAAAGATTTACTAGGTCCATACGTGAATTTAATCCGTCCTTTGTTTTCCTTAGCATGTCTAGCAAGGTCCCAATGATGCTGTCAAATACATTCTTTGTAACGTCCATCAAATCAATATTATGGCAAAATTCCAAATTCTTGCAATACGGAAGATACTTGAAAAAGATTGATTGTTTCTTGAAAGGCATTTTAGTTGTATCATCCAAAGATGTACTTTTCTTTCTCTTGATTCCTTTACATTTTTTGCCCTTACCGAAAGCAATATGAATGTTCTTGACCATTTCGAACACAAGTTTTCCACTATAAGGTTTTGGTGCAGTATCTTTTTTGATTTTTTTATCAAATTGTTCTTTCATCTTCCTATACTTGTGTGTATCTACAAAGAACTGTCAGTGTCTCATGTACACCGTCTTTCTGGATGAAGTGAGGTATAGAAATCCAGTTCTATCCACGCACCTTACACAACCTTTCTTCCCTTTCATTTGTCCCAATAATGTAAACAGTCCGGAGTAATCATGCACGATAACGAATATCATTGCCCTGAATGTGAAATACTCCTGCTTGTACTCATACCATGTACGTATCCCTTCATTCCACAATTTCGCCATATCTTCCACTAAAGGTTCCAAGAACACATCAATTTCAATGCCAAGTTGTTTCGGACCTTGGATAAGAACAGATAACAAGATACATTTCCTTTTGTAACACAACCACGTCGGTAGGTTGTACATCGTTAAGACCATGGGCCATGTGCTGTGTATGCTCCTTTTTTCATCAAACAGATTCATTCTATCTGTACCCAAGGCAGACCTCACATTTTTATTTCCTTTGCAAATTTTGGATATTGAATATCAAAATTTTTCCACTGTGTTGCATCACCAGGGTGTCGAATATGTTTTTCATTCTTCTTGCATTGCTCGGAATGCCAACTCATAAGTTCAACCTCCCTAGGGTTTGAGAACAAACACTTCAAGCGATGAATTACCAGAAGGTACCACATCACCAAGGCAGGATTTTTTCTCTTATTCTTCCCGTCTGCATCGCCAGGAGTGTCATCATCGTCACCTTCAGGACCAATAATAAACTTCTTATTCTTCTGAGACTTTTTCATGTTGGTAACATACTGGTGATTGTAGTCCTTCTTATATCTACTGACACCATAGATGGGGCATCTAGTTGCGAGCTCATGCTCTTTGTGATACATAATACAATGGTTTACACAAGCGTGTATTTTTGTCACACCTTGTGCCATTGGGCAAAGAAGTTTATTCGCTTTATAAGTGCCTCTTGAAGAATTTCTGCCATAAGATTCAAAAGATTAGAGAAACTACAATCGGACCATTCGTGTGTGGCTTTCAACTTTAGTAGTTCTAATATGTAGAAACTCTTTATCACAATTGTTTGATTCATCATATAAAAGCTCTGTTGCCGCATTATTTAATGTCTTCATTTTACTTAAACCTTTACTTGCTCCCATAGAAGTCAATACATATGGTTCAATGTGACGCAACATCTCCTCACAATCGAACTCATCATCATCACCATCTTGATTGCCACTACCATCATCGATATGAACATTATCACCATCTGAACCTCTCTCATCATCTTTATCCACATCATGTGTATCAAACTCACCATGCTCAGTCCATATTGTGTAGTTTTTTTTAAACCTCTTTTCACCAAATGAGATTGGATTACTATAGTATTCGTCCAAGCATTTTTATTTTAGCAGTCGATACATGGACATAATATGTCTATATGTCTCTTGGATGCTTCAATAAAATTTGCAACATTATGAATGTACATAGGATTGGGTCTCGGAATGTTATACATCCACGCTCGACGGTCCATGCTTCAATAATAGAATTTTTGTAAGATTTACAAAATTTGGCCACAAATATTCCCTAAAGGTCTTCTATAAAATGAATTTACAGAGACATAACAAGACTGTATCATATGAGTGAATACTAGTATCATGTAGGTCTGTTCATAAGGGTTCCAGGAAAATTTGTTTCATAATTTTCTTGGCTTCCTAGTGGCCACAAGGTTCACAAGTCGTCTAATCGACCCTAGCCGATGGCTAATCGATGTCCGGTCGTCCTCAAGGTTTTTTACGATAATACCAAGTCAATACAGAGTTGTAGAGCAAGGTCGCACGTAGGAGAGCGGCAGCAACGTCAAATAAGACTCTAAGATCGGCGTTATAAGCAAGGATCTTTGGTGGCGCTCGTACCTTGCGAGGTAATGGAGATCAGCAGCGGCGGCAACAGACAGGAGGCGTCAGCGGCGGTAGGCAGGAGCCGTCGGCGACGAACAGAAAGCGCGACGGACGGGAGGCGGTGGTGTCGAGCAAAGTATGGAGGAGACGGGCGACGTCTTCAGGCAGACGGAGTCGAAGGCGTCGGGCGCAGCAAGCGAGGGTGAAGGATTGAAGTCGTGGGGCAAACAGGCCCGCATGGGCTAGGTCTAGGTGGGATTCGATCCATTATATCTTGACGTCGGATCCCATCCAACAATGGTAACTAAATGGGCGAGTTATAAAACCATCTCCCTAGAAAGCTAACCCTAATCACTCCTTCGAAATATATGGAAGCAGGAGGTACGCACACACAAGTATCATATTGAAAAGGAAAACACATAAAACTACAATTACAAGTTCGGGTAAACTTCATGTATCTTTTATATATGACAATATCATCTGTTAATTAAACATCATATTGATGTCACATAATAGGTACAAACTACAATAAGATTATTAAAATATAGTCCATACATCGATATCTAAAAGACCAAACCTCCAAATTATTGAGTCCAAATGCATATGTACACAAATTCAAAGGACACAATCCATATACCAGAACACACAAAACTAGCAGCTTATCAGCTAGTTATGAAAATATACAAAGAAAAAGTAAGGAAACTACATGCGTAAGGTCACTAAGAACTGATATGGAAAAATAAAGGTAGCATTGCATAGTATGAGAATTTACTACGTACCTTGTACTCTGTGGCACGGGGCGTCAGCACGGTGGGGTGGCGATGTGGGGCTGGGTAGAGGCGTGCCTCTGCGGTGCTGGGTGGAGACATGGCGGTGCCGGGCTGGGCGGCGGCGCGACAGTGCGGGCTGGGCGACAGCGCGGCAGCGTGGTGGTGTAGGGGCTGGGTGGCTGCCCAGTGGTGGAAAATTTCGGTAGCCTTGCGACATCGATGGAAAATCTCTAGGGTTACGTTTTCTGTGGTGCCCGAGGGTCTTTATATAGGCGTCCGTTTTTACAGGTGGTTTTTAACAGCTTCTCAGGTGGTTGGTGCTTAATAACCGCCTGAGAAAAGATTATCTCAGGCGGTTATTACTTACCAACCACCTGAGATAATTGCCCGAGCCTCTTCAGTTTTATTTTCCCTTGCTTCTTTTTTATTTAGATTCCAATATAAATACTCAAACATGTATAGATTCTACAAATTGAGTCCAAACTCGATGATTCTTTCTTCTATAATTTTCAAAAATTAACATCTACCACCTGAACAAAATATTTTAAAACTTGTATAGCTGACATTGTAATGTTTTGATAAATAACAAATTAGTTTATACTCACATATTATTCACATTTTGTGTATCTCCTAAAAAAAAGGATCCTTCACTGAAATTTGTTTATATGAACATATTTGTATTATTTATACATGTATGAATTTTGTTAATTTTTTTTAAAGCATTCCAACCGGTCAAAATTCAAATTATCCGTCATTCTAACTAAATGCTCATATATATATGAGACATTCATCAAATTTTGAACACACATTGATTCAAAAAAAATTTAAAAAATCTGAAAACATTCATAGAGGTTGGTATGATGACTAAAAATGTCCATTGAATAAATAAATGAAAAAATCATTATATTCATCAAGATAGAAAGATGAAAAATAGCAATTGTTATATGTTTTTTATGCCCTGACCAATTTCAAATAATTCATGAAGTGAAATTTAATGGTAACCTTTACTAATCAATAATATTACAAGAAAGTGGAATTTCGGCTTTTTAAAGGCCCCATATTTAATCAAGAATATTAATTATGAAGAAGTAAAGATCTTCCGAGGCGGTTGGTACTTAATAACCGCCTGAGAAAATGTTATCTCAGACGGGTATTACTTACCAACCGCCTGAGATAATTGCCCGAGCCTATTCTTCAGTTTCTTTTTCCCTTGCTTCTTTTTTATTTAGATTCCAATATAAATACTCAAACATGTATAGATTCTGCAAATTGAGTCCAAATTTGATGATTCTTTCTTCTATAATTTTCAAAAATTAACATCTACCACCTGAAATAAATATTTTAAAACTTGTATAGTTGACATTTTAATGTTTGTTAAATATCAAATTAATTTATACTCGCATATTATTCACATTTGTGTATCTCCTAAAAAAAGGATCCTTCACCTAAATTTGTTTGTATGAACATATTTGTATTATTTATACATGTATGAATTTTGTTAATTTTTTTAAAGCATTTCAACATGTCAAAATTTAAATTATCCATCATTCTAACTAAATGCTCATATACATATAAGACATTCATCAAATTTTGAACACACATTGATTCAAAAAATTTAAAAAAAATCTGAAAAAATTCATAGAGCTTGGTATGATGACTAAAAATGTCCAATGAAAAAATAAATAAAAAATCATTATATTCATCAAGATAGAAAATGAAAAATAGCAATTGTTATATGTTTTTTATGTTCTGACCAATTTTAAAAGATTTATGAACTGAAATTTAGTGGTAACCTTTACTAATCAATAATATTATGAGAAAGTGGAATTTGGGCTTTTTAAAGGTCCCACATTTAATCAAGAATATAAATTAATAAGAAGTAAAGATCTTCTCAGGCGGTTGGTACTTAATAACCGTCTGAGAAAAAAATATTAATATATGAAAAGAATATTAATTAAGCTTACGTAAAGATCTTCACAGACGGTTGTTACTGAATAACCGCATGAGAAGATGGTTATCTCAGGCGGGTTTTACGTACCAACCGCCTGAGATAATTGAATCTTCGCAGGCAGTTGGTAAGTAAAACCCGCCTAAAATAACCATCTTCTCATGCGGTCGGTACCTAAAATTTGTCAGAGAAAATAGGCGTCTATATATACCCCTCGGCTGCGTTGGAAAAACCTAACCCAGGCGAAATCACATAGACACTGTCAGGCTGCTAAAATTTTGTTTGCCGCCAAGTCTTCGCCGCTCTCGTCACCGAGCTTTGCCATCGCCATCGAGCTTCGCCGTTCTTTGTTTGCTTCGCCCTCGTCACTTCCTGGTGTGCCGAGCAAAGCCATTGCCATTGCCGCCGAGCTTTACGGTAAATCCTAAACCCTTCGACCTTCCCTCCTCCGTCCCCATGCCGCCTCCCTCCTCGCCCTCGCCGCCGGCTGAGTCAAATGATGCCTTGCATAGATTTCCTCGGTTAGGGTTCGGGAATTCGAAAAGGGTAGGCATCCTGGTGGTGGTGGTGGTCGACCACGGCGTTAACACACAACACCTCTGACGCGTCCGTTTGGTTCCATGTACTGGATGCAGTTTGTCGATTGTGTTTTGGTGCCAAATCGCGGTCGTAGTATTAGCTAGGGTTCGGACATGATAAACTTTTTGATTAACGACCAGGCCTTCTATAGCGAGTCCCCTACATCTTTTCTATTGAACTCCAGGTCAGAATCCTCATGAAACTTGAGAAAAAACTCATAGTTCCAAGCTCTATCAAATCTGAACACCTAGCGGACAGTTTTGTATACAATCACGATTTCAACCATAACTCTTGGTAGAATGGTCGAATAGCTTCGTGTAATACATTTTCGGAAACATTGCGACCTGTATAACAAGTTTGTAATGTAACTTGCTGTCAAGTTGTGATGTTATCAGTTTTATAATCAAGGATCAAACCAGCCACAAATAAAGTAAATTTTGTCAAATTCACTTTTGAAATCTGGTAGCAGTGTCCAACTTTAAAAATCCATATCTCTTCAACCTGAAGGGCTATGGAGGCAAATGAATACTTTTCGGAAAGCTCTTGACGTATTCTATAAGTTTTCTATTGACCTTCAAGCCAATAGATGGTTGTAAGGAGATGAAAATCTTCTCTAACTAAATCAGCTGCTGTTCTCAAACTGTATTAGCAAGCATCTGAATTTTCCCATAATTATCTGTAGAAAGCTCTTCTAGTCTATTGTGATACATTTTTTGAAGGAAAAAGTCTACTTAGCCCCCCAACCTATGTCCTAGAGACTAATTCAACCCCTAAAACTGGATTATTAACACCCTAAACTTTCTAATACCATTTATTTTACACCCTTAGATGGTTTACATGGCGGTTTTGCCATGTCAGCTGCCTCCCTGCATGTATCCACGGGTGGGATGCGACTGTCATTGAGTAATACAGATAAATCGAAGTCTCTGGATAAAGTATTCCACGGTCCAGCACCGAATATCATTTCCGCATCTCGTTTGTTGGAAGAAGGGCAACGACGCGACGCATAGCTCCTGCTCCAGCGCGAGGCGACCTGGCGCGCGGCTACGAGCCTCCATGACGGTCCGCTGGGAGGTTGATCGAGGAGCTGGGAGGTGAGGATTGCCGCATCCGAAGGAATGAGGGTGGCAAAGTGATGCCCCTCGTCGGTGTCGTCACCTCGTCAGCTCCGTCACCTTTTCGGGTGCTCCTCACCAGTCGACCGAAGCTCGCTGCTCCCTATCCCCTTCGACCCGGGTAGCTGCACGGACCTGGGGTGGGCTCTGTTAGATTTAATCTTTTAGGCATAAACATTAAGCATTAACCCTAATCAGTGCTTATGCACCTAAAAACTGTAATCAAGGAGAGGATTAGCATGACTTATAGGATGAAGATCTGTTGGCGGCCATTAGTGTCTTCTTGCAGATTGAAGACGATGAGGAAGGCTCTGTCCTTCTCGCGGCTCTTGCTCTCTTTTGGATCAGTGATTTTCGTGCTCGGGATTAGGGAGTTGTTAACCATAAGGTTAACTCGTTTCTACCCATAATTGCGTTTATATAGAGCAAGACTGCAGGGGGGCGAGCTGGGTCAGTTGTTGGAGAAACGCCTCCGATCATGGTGCCCATCACGGTAGAGATTCCCAGTAACGCTGGTTACCGGGTCAATTCCCCTTTTTCCTTTTTATTTTTACCGTTACTTATTATTTTCTTTTCTTTTTCTCAGGTTGAACCGAGATCAACCAACATTCTCCCCCTTGATCGTTTGGTTCAACTTTATTTATCCATTCTTAATAAGTATAATGCATAAAGTGAAGCGTTACAACAATCAACAAATAATCATTGAACTTCGACAGTTACGATGCATCAACCGATCTCAAATGGAAAATGTTATTCTTTATGGGGAGCAACTCTTTTGAAGGTCCCTACTTTCCAGAATCATAAGGCTTCCAATAATCCCATGCCGGCAACATGTTTACGAAAGATGTTGGGTGGTAAGCCTTTTGTCATTGGATCCACAAGCATATCAGTCGTACTGATATGTTCAACATTAATTGTATGATCCTAGATTCTATCTTTCACAACATGATACTTTATGTCAATGTGATTGGCAGCATCACTTGACTTGTTGTTACACGCATAGAGAACTGCGGGTTTGTTATCGCAATATAGCACAAGTGGCTTGTTAATGCTGTCTACCACTTTGAGCCCGGGAATGAAATTCTTTAGCCATACAGCCTGCCCAGTGGCCTCATAACATGATACAAATTCTGCCTGCATCGTAGATGATGCAGTCACCGTTTGTTTGGAGCTTAGATGATGCAGTCCATGATACAGCTCCTCCAACCAGTGTGAATATATAACCTGATGTGGATTTCTTATTATCCACACAACCGGCAAAATGAGCATTCGAATATCCAATAACTTCTAGGCTATCAGATTTTTGATATGTTAGCATGAGATCTTTAGTACCTACATATAGCGCAAGACTTTCTTTGCGGCCTTCCAATGGTCCATTCCTGGATTTTATTGAAATCTGCCAAGCATTCCCATTACAAAAGCTAAGTCAGGTCGCGTACAATCTTGAGCGTACATAATGCTTCCGACAGCTGAAGCATATGGAACTGACTTCATCTGGCCAGATTCAATTTGGTTCGCTGGACATTGAAATGTCCCAAATTTATCGCCCTTAACTATTGGAGCAGGCGTGAGAGGGCACTTATGCATATTGAATTTCTTCAGTACTCTCTCAATGTATGCCTTTTGTGATAGTCCTAATGTGTACTTGGACCTATCTCGGTGAATTTCAATGCCTAGAACTTAAGAGGCTTCACCGAGATCCTTCATATCAAAGTTTGATGACAGAAAGCTCTTGGTCTCAAGTAACATGTCCTTATCACTACAAGCCAACAGTATGTCATCCACATATAGGACCAAAATTGTGAACTTACTGCCCTTAAATTTGACGTATATGCAGTTGTCCACAACATTTTCCGTAAAACCAAAAGTTCGAATCACTTTATGGAACTTTAGGTACCTTTGTCTCGAGCCTACTTCAAGCCATAAATGGATTTCTTCAGACGACATGCCATGTGTTCTTTTCTCTAAACGACAAAACCTTCCAGTTGTGCCATATATACATCTTCATTTAAATCACCATTAAAGAATGCACTTTTAACATCCATTTGGTGTAGCTCTAAATCATAATAAGCTGTCAATGCCATCACGATTCTGAACGAATCTTTGGTTGACACTGGAGAAAAGGTTTCGTTATAATTGATTCCTTCTTGTTGTGTAAACCCTTTATCCACTAGTCTTGCTTTGAACCTTTCGATATTCCCTTTGGAGTCATATTTGGTTTTGTAAACCCATTTGCATCCAACTCTTTTAGCTCCTTCGGGAAGTTCTACTAAGTCCCAAACATCATTAGTGCCCATTGACTTTAATTTGTCTTCCATAGCCATAAGCCATTTAGATGATTTTTCACTTTTCATAGCTTCTTTATAAGAAGAAGGATCTTCCACTTTACCCATGTCACTTACGTCATCAGTCATGTAGGTGACATAGTCATCTGGGATGGGATTTCTTCTTTCACGTTGCGATCTACTCAACGGAGGGGTTGTTGGAAGATTAATCTCCGGTTCTAGATTCTCATTCACTTCCTCATTGTCATTTGTAGCAACATTTTCATTATTTTTGAAATGAACGAGAGGAGGGTCCGGTGTCACAACAACATTTTTAAATGGAAAGATGAACTCTTGGATATTTGGTGATGGTACGTAAACCCGTTTCAACTCAAGATCAATCTTCCTCACTTCCGTGACATAATCTTCAATGAATACCGCTTGTCTTGTCTCTACTAATTTCGTAACCTGATTTGGACAATAAAAGCGATACCCCTTTCCTCAACGGTTACCCAATAAAGAAACAGTTGACTGTCTTTGGGTCTAATTTCTTAAGTTGTGGATTGAATACTTTAGCTTTAGCAGGACAACCCCACACATGTAAATATTTCAGGCTGGGTTTCTTTCCTGTCCACATCTCGTAAGGTGTGTTCGGTGCTGCTTTAGTTGGGGCAAGATTAAATATGTGTGCAGCTGTCTTTAACGCCTCCATCCATAGGCTTACTGGTAAACTTGCGTGACTAAGAATGCTTCACACCTTATCCATTAGTGTGTGATTGCATCGCTCGACCACGCCATTTTGTAGAGGTTCACCAGACATTGAGTATTGAGCAACAATTCCATTCTCAGATAAAAACCTTGCAAAAGGTCCTGGAATTTGCCCATAAGGAGCATATTTTCTGTAATATTCTCCCCTATGATCAGACCGTACTAGTTTGATCTTTTTGTTAAGTTGATTCTCAACTTCGGCTTTAAAAACCTTAAATTTGTTCAAAGCCTCTGATCGATCACGTATGGGATAAATATATCCATAGCGGGAAATGTCATCCATGAAGGTTATGAACGAATCAAAACTATCTACAGATTTAACATTAAAAGGCCCACATATGTCAGTATGAATGAGCTCTAAGACTTTAGTGGATCTTGTCGCTCCCTTCTTTATTGTATTAACGTATTTTCCTTTAATGCAATCAATGCAATAATCAGTGTCTGAAAAGTCAAATGGAAGAAGCGTGTCATTTTTAATTAATCGTTCGATTCTCCCCCTCAAAATGTGCCAAGGGCAACGGTGCCACAATTTCGATAAAGTACTAACGCCTTTCCACTTCTTTTCAGTGCTGCACTTCAAATCATCATCACCATAATCATCATTTACGTGCATATCAGAATCATGTAAAGATGACATATATAACTTTCCTCGTCGAAAGGCGAGGACAACATTTTTATTACAATGCATCAAATGACATTGTACATTACCAAATAAGCAAGTATAATTTTCATCATCTAAACATGAAACTGAAATGAGATTCCTACTCAAGGAAGGAACATAAAGAACATTATTCAATCTAAGTGGATGTCCTGAATGCAGCTTCAGTGTGAGTGATCCCATAGCTTGAACCTCCGCTTCCTTTCCATTAGCAACTGTAAGGTCTCTTCCCCTGTCCCGAAGGTCTTGGGTTGTACGGAAGCCCTGCATAGAATTTGCAACATGAACAGTTGCACCTGAGTCAATCCACCATGTATTTCTTGAAAAATTAACATAAAGTGATTCATCAATAAACATAATTTCATCATTACCTCTCTTCATTAGCCATTTCAAAAAGTCAGGGCAATCCTTTCTGAAATGTCCTTTATCCTTGCAGTGCTTGCACACACAACTTCTCCTTTAGGTGCAAAAGTCCTAGGTGCATTAGAAGTGCCAGGCGCAAAAGAAGTACTAGCACCTTTACCCTTTTGAGGAGACTGATTCTTAAATGGCATCTTATGTGCTTTTGAGGGTCCCAGACCATTGCACTCCTTCTTCCTTTTGGTAGAATTAACATAATGAGCTTGGTCCTGAACCTGCTTAATTATCCTTTCTTCTTCTTGGATAGCTCTAGGAGTCATCTCAGCAAGTGACCATTTTTCCTTCAGTGAGTTGTAGTTGATCTTAAATTGATCAAACTCACTTGGGAGAGATTCCAATATCACAATGATGAGAAGATTCTCACTTAATTCACATTTCAAAGACTTAAGTTTTGAAGATGCATGCACCTTCCTTAATATGTGGCTCCTCACATTCCCATCTATAGTGTATTTCTCAAGAAGCTTTTCAAAAAGATCATGAGCATAAATCTTTTCGGAGCCTTGGAATTTCTCCTCCACTGCACCAAGAAATTCTTTAGCAGTGTCTTTCTTTGGAAGGGCACCTGCAATATTCGAAGATATTGAGGCGTTCATAACAAGGAGAGCCACACGATTAGAATTCTCCTATCTTTCCAACTTAAGCTCCTAAGTCCTTTTGAGTTCATCATATCCTTCGACACCAGGAGTGGGTACCGTCGGCTTATCTTCCCTTAGGGCATAATCCAGCTGATTAAACCCCAAGGATACCTCAACACAGGTCTTCCAATGAGTGAAGTTACTGCCCGTCAGTTGTTTGTTATTCTCATATCGAAACGGCGTCATAGTGGCTGTCATCATTTATACATGAGAATTATCATAAAATTGCATGAAAATAAATTTACGTTGGTAAATAAATAAACATGCAATAAAATACAATTCTATGTGACATCACAGTTGGGCAGAAATAACATAAAATTGCATAACATAATTAAACATAAGTATATGACTCAAAATTAAATCAACATTGGTCAGAATTAATCTTGAAGCCATCACTATCAAATTAAGCATCAATATTTAATATTAAATGTAAGTTATCATTATTGATGCTTAAAATGATCAAGATGTTGTAAACGTATTAAATCATCCAAATTAAATTATCCCGTTGGTTAAAATTTAATTTGGGTTCATTAATATGCTAGATATTATGGGCACAAATAATTTTTATTTAAAATAGCACATAAACATAATTAAGACATAATAGTCACTGAATTAATTGGAAAATGCATAAAAAAGCTTAAACAGTGGCAAGCCATGAGGTCCCACAGTCAGCCCATTAGCTAATTGGCCCAGTCCAACAAGATAAAAGGGAAAAAGAAAAATTATTGCTGGGTCAAAACAACCTAGGCCGAAGCCTGTGGCCACAAAACGGCCCTTCAGCACCCCACCCCCCTCCCCCGAGCGTGGCCCACCAGCCCAAAGAAGTGCCGCTTCATCTCATCCATCAACACAAAATCAATAGGTGAGAAAAATTAGGCCAGGAACGAAAGGGCGGCGGCCAGAAAAATCCTAGTCATTCCCCACTTCACATCTCCAATAAATCCGGATCTGGGAGCAAAGCTCACGTCGGCGGTGACCGTTTGTGCAGTGGGCGCATGACACGACCAGCGCATGCTGCCGGGGCACGTGGCCAGCGCAAGCGGCGCTAGGCAGCCAGCGCGCCCGCTCAAGAGGCAGGCGCCCGCAGCCGTGACACGCATGGCCGACGCGCGGTGCTGCAGACTGTGTCAGTCCTCGCTTGGGGTGTCCGGCCATTCAAGCAAGGTGGTGTGTCCCGAAACGACTCGGAGGAGACCGTGGGAGTTGCGACGGCGTTAACCTGACGAAAGATCAACGGAGCGCCATTATCAGATAAGTACCTGGCCCGATTTCATCAATTTCATTATTGATCCGAAGTTTTGGGGCTTCTAGGGTTTCAGGATTTGGGGATTTTTGTGGATTCATCTACATTTGTTTTAATCTTCCTAATGACAGTGCTAATCTGATGTAATTAGGCATAAAAATGATTAGAGAGGCTCTGAATCCATTATTAGATTTAATCTTTTAGGCATAAACATTAGGAATTAACCCTAATCACTGTTTATGCACCTAAAAAACGTAATCAAGGAGAGGATTAGCACGACTTTCAGGATGAAGATCTGTTGGCGGCCATTAGTGTCTTCTTGAAGATTGAAGACGACGGGGAAGGCTCTGTCCTTCCCGCAGCTCTTGCTCCCTTTTGGATCAGTGATTTTCATGCTCGAGATTAGGGAGTTGTTAACCGTAAGGTTTGATAGAGGGAATAATGACTTGATTAATTAACCCCAAAGGGGGAAGATTACATATATAGACCCTTAGGGCGGGCTGGTACATGGGCCTTGCCCAAAACACCTACATGTACAGAAATACAATCCAACACACTCCAACACCCCTCCCCCCAGTCTTAACATCTAGCCACAACAGATGTTGAGACTGGACCGAAACTCCAAAAACAGCGATGACGGGAGACCTTTCGTGAAGATGTCGGCGAATTGAGACATCGTCGGGCGTGGAGAACTCGGACCTCACCACGTGCAACCCCCTCACGAAAGAAGTGGAGGTTGATCTCCACATGCTTCATGCGCTGATGCTGGATAGGGTTTATGTAGAGGTAGACGGCGCTAATGTTGTCGCAATACACCAACGTGCTCCAAGGGACGGGGGAGTGAAGCTCCTGCAGTAGCTGGTGGAGCCAGGTGGCCTCAGCCATGACGTTGGCCATGGCACGGTACTCCGCCTCAGCACTCGAATGCGACACCACAGGCTGCCGCTTCGAGGACTAGGAGACGAGGTTGCTCCCCAGGAAGACAGTGTTGCCAGAGGTGGACCGACGGGTGTCGGGACAACTTGCCCAGTCAGCGTCAGTGTAGACGACAAACTCTGAGGGCGAGTCACATCGAAGAAGGAGACCATAGTCCAGGGCGCCATGCGGGTACAGAAGGATCCGCTTCACAACAGTGAGGTGCGGCTCCCGCGGGTCATGCATGTGAAGGCACTCTTGATGAACCGCGTAGGAGATGTCCGGCCTGGTGAAGGTGAGGTACTAAAGCGCACTTGCACGACTCCTGTAGGCGGCTGGGTCACTGATAGGTGTCCCGTCGGCAAAAGATACCTTAGCCTGGGTATCCACCGGCGTGGAGCACGACTTACACTCAGTCATACCCGATCGCTCGAGGATGTCCAAACAGTACTATTGGTGGTGAAGAAACAGGCCACCTGGCCGGTCCTCGACTGTAACACCCAGGAAATGGTAGAACTGGCCCTTGTCCTTCATGGCAAACTCCTACTATGAAGCAGAGATAGTACACTGAAGGAGAGCTGGATTGGATGCTGTCAGCACAATGTCATCGACGTACAGGAGAAGGTAGGCAGCATTACCCTTTCGTGGATAGACAAACAGTGACGTGTCTGACTTGGCTTCAACGAAGCCCAACGAGACCAGAAAGGTTGCGAACTGACTGTACCAGGCTCGAGGTGCCTGCTTCAGACCGTACAAGGATTTATTCAGCTTACAGACCATGCTGGATGAGCTAAATCAACAAACCCTGTCAGCTGACTGCAGTACATTGTCTCCGTCAGAGTATCGTGGAGAAAGACATTCTTGACATCGAGCTGGTGGATAGGCCAAGAACGCGAGAGCGCCAACGATTGAATGGTGCGAACCATCACCGGCTTCACCACAGGACTGAAGGTCTCATCGTAGTCGACTCCAGGTCGCTGAGTAAAGCCCCGAAGTACCCATCAAGCCTTATATCTCTCCAAGGAGCCATATGCCTTCCTCTTATGCGTGAACACCCACTTGCTTGTGACAATATTGCCACAAGTGGGACGAGGAACAAGGTCCCATGTCCGGTTGGCAAGTAGGGCCGCATACTCTTCCTCCATAGCATGACACCAGTGACGGTCAGCAAGAGCACTACAGATGGAAGACGGTATGGGTGATACCGAAGAGGAGGAAGACGGTGGGGGCGTCGCCGATGAGAGGACAAACCCGGAGAAATGCTCAACTAGCCGGAGGACTCCCAGCAGCATGTCGAGTAACCATTGGGTGAACATGCCTAGGGTTGCGGTGGAGCAAAGGCAGGTGGTACACCGGGGCTCAGCACGAGAAGCAGTCGGGTCACCAACTCGCTCTCGTCACTGGTAGACAAGAGCAGGGTCGGCAAACCGTGGTGCCATGGCTGCGTGTGGCGCAGCTCGTGACGTCGGAGAAGTCGAGGCAGCGCGTGGCGCGACAGTAGAGGTCGGAGACAAAGGGGTCGCGCGTGGTGCGGCAGAGGAGGTCGGAGACTCCATGGCTGCGCGTGGCACGGCAGAGGAGGTCGGAGATGCTGGGGCCGCGCGTGGCGCGACCGTGGAGGTCAGAGACATCGGAGTCGCATGTTGCACGGCAGAGGAGGACGGAGACGCCGAGGCCGCTCATGGCGCAGCAGAGGAGGTCAGAGACGCCGGTGCCGCGCATGGCGCTATCGTGGAGGTCGAAGATGCCGGAGCTGCTGGAGCCTGAGCACCAACCCGCGCTCGTCGCTGGTAGACGAGTGCAGTGTTAGTGAACCAAGACGCCAGGGCCACGGGAGGTGCAGTCGGTGGCGCCTGAGGTGCCGGTACTGCACGGGGTGTAGTAGCCGACGTCGTGGATGCTGGAGTCGCACGTGGCCCAGCAGGTGACATCAGGGCCATGCATGGCGCAACGGGTGTCGTACCTGCAGAAAAAGTCCAAGGAAGCTGTACTGTAGTAGCCCCGGTGTCAGTAGAAAACAGGGAGTCCAACTTTGTGGCTGAAGCAGAGGAGGAAGTGGAGAAAGGAAAGGAGGACTCGTCGAACACAACATGTCAAGAGATCAAGATACGGTGAGTGGTGAGGTCAAGACATCGATACCCCTTATGATCGAGAGAGTACCAAAGAAAGACACACTGAGTGGAGCGGGTTGCAAGCTTATGTGGAGTCGTGGCACAAAGGTTAGGGTAGCAACTGCACCCAAACACTCGAAGGTGGTCATAAAGGGGGGTGGTGCCATACAAGGCAAAATACAGAGTAGGTGCTCGAATCAACTTGGTAGGAAGGCGATTAACAAGAAAAGTGGAAGTGTGGAGAGCCTCTACACAATATTGAGCAGGAACAGAAATCTGAAACATCAGGGAGCGCATGACATCATTTGTGGTGTGAATCATACGCTCTGCCTTGCCGTTTTCAGCAGGGGTATATCGACAAGACATATGCAACTGACGCCATGTGCGAGTAAAAAATAACGGAGCACTGAGTTGTCAAACTCCCATCCATATCACACTGTAGTGCATGGACAGTGCATCCAAAATGAGTAGAAACCAAAATGAAGAAGTGAGAGAGAGTGACATAGATCTCAGACTTCAAACGCATGGGAAACGCCGGGGAAAAATGCGAGAAATCATCAATAATCACCAAGTAATATTTAAAACCAGAAACACTGATAATAGGAGATGTCCACAAATCAAAGTGAATGAGATAAAAAATATGCTCAACATGAGTCACATACGTAGGAAAAGGAAGCCTAACATGGCGACCAAGCTGACAAACATGACATAAAGACTCATGTGTGCCCCTAGTACATAAGATAACTAAACTACTAGACAGCTTAGACATAGCATCAACGTTGGGATGGCCTAGCCGGTGGTGCCAAGTGGTGGACGAAGCTGTCATAGCCACAGCAAAAGACGGAGACGCAGCGGAAGTAGGAAGTCGAAGTGTGTACAGAGGTCACTGGCACATCGAAGAAGAAGACGCCGGGTGGAAAGATCCTTCACAGACAAAAAAAAAGGATCAAACTTAACAGAAACAATATTATCAGTGGTAAAACGATGAATAGAAAGCAGGTTCTGAATGATATCCGGAGCAACAAGAATGTTGTTAGGCTGAAAGGAACCTGGAGATCCCGAGTCACCTACTGAGGTGACCGAAAGAACAGACCCATTCCCGACAACTATGGATGAAGGAAACGAAGGACGACGGGGGTGTGTATAAGAGAGCATACTATCATCAAGAGTGGTATGGTATGAAGCTCCGGAATCAGCCATTCAGTCAGTAGTAGGTGGTGTGAGGTGCATGGTGCTGAACGAAGATGCCAGTTCTTGACGATCCCACCCCAGGGGCGGCTCCTTGACCGGTGCTAGCGGCTCCGAGTACCCAGCAGGGTAGGCAGTGCCCCAGAAGTTTGAGTCGACGATCCACCTGCAGAGTAGGCAGGACCACCAAAAGCCGTGTGGGACACATATGATGGCTGAGGACGTGGCTGGCGTGGAGAAGGAAGACTCGGGGACGGTCGAGGCCACATGGAGATCTAGCCGGTCCACGGGTTGTAGGGTGTGGGCCAGGGTGCACCTCCCCCGCCGGTGCCACCACTACCACCTCCTGGAGCAGGGGCAGGTGCAGGAGCATACGCGGAGGTGCTACAGGCATCAACACCTTGTCTGCCGCGCTTCCCGCAGCATCGATGATTACCACCCCCGGAGCCTACAGTGGCACCTGGGGCAGTAGATGGAGCAGGTGGTCTCGGAGGTGGTCCGCCTGAAGTAGGTGGCCGCGAAGACTGCCCAGAGCCATAGAAGGTTGTGGCTGGCCCTAAGCCAGTAGGGCCACAATTCGTGATCTCCTCGAGCTCAAGATCAGACCAGACCTTCCCAAAGGTCGGTGGAGGCTCCACACGAAGATGTCACGAACGAAGGTGTCTATAGTGCTCATTCAGGCCCTGAAGGACCCGGAGAGCAAGTGTGCTATCGGCGATCGGCTCTCCAAGATCGCACAGAGCATCAGTCATGCTCTTCATCTCCCTGCAGTAGGCAGAGATGGTGCGGTCGCTCTAGACTGTGTTCTGGAACCGTGCATTGATATTGAGAGCTCGAGTCGCACGGTTCCCCAAGAAGTGCTGCTCAAGCACCAACCATGCCCGACGCATAGTACCACCACCGCGCTGCTCGACCAGGTCGTGTAGCTCGTCGGAGAGGGACCCAAGGATCCAAGCAAGGACCAAGCTGTCCATGATGATCCAAGAGTTATCATACGGGGAGCCATCCCGTTAGATGTGGTCCTCAAGCTGGTACCGCCTCAGCGAGAGAAGGAACACGTGACGTCAGCGGGCGTACACAGTGGAGTTAGAACTGAGGACAATAGGCACAAGCGTCCAGATGTTCTGAACTCCAGCATCCTGAGCATGCAGAGCGGCGGCGAGAGACGCCGAGTACGCAGAGTGTGCACCAACATCGGAGGAAGTATCACACACAGCACTCGACGACAGGTGAGCACCCATTTGGATCTGGTGAGAGAGAGCGGCTAGTGAAGCACGCTCCTGCTCCAGAGCGAGAGCAAGTGCCCGCTCGCGCTCGCGAGAGACAGCCAGAGCCGCGAAGACACCGGAGGTGTCTGTCGCCGTCGTGGTGGTGCTGTCGACGCCGTAGAGTGGGTTAGTGGCCGCGCTAGGAGTAGCAGCGGCGCCAACAGCAGATCCATTTCGTCTGGAGCCCATCCTGAAGGCGAGTGCAGTGGGGGCGCCAAGTGGGCCGCCAGCTGCCAGACCAGTCGCGGCGCCATACGCAGGGTGAGCCATGGTGACGAGGGGCGAGCCCGCTGCCGGACCAGTGGCAGGCGCACCGGCGAGGTGGGACATGCCGGCCAGTGGCGGCTGTACCCGAGATAGGGGCGGGGCATAGATCTGGGCACCGGCCAGGGGAGGGGTGATGGCCAGGGCGCCGATCTAGGCATCTGCGGCACTGGCAAGGGAGGGGGCAGCAGTCAGGGCAGTGCTGGCCAGGGGGGCGCCTGCCAGGGGGGGTGCCGGTCTGAGGGACGGCGGCCAGGTAGGGGCCGGCGCCGGCCTGAGGAACGACAGCCAAGGAAGAGGACGCGCCGGCCAGAGGAGTGGCGGCCAGGGAGGAGGCGGCGCCGGCTAGAGGAGCGGTGGCCATGGAGAGTTCGGTGCCAGCCAGAGGAGCGGCAACCAGGGAGGGGCCGCCACTGGCTAGAGGGGCCATACCGGTGGTGGGCCCCGCGCCAGCGGCGGCTGGCGGCTGCTGCAGGGCGCCGGACATGGGCGGCGGCTGGCTGGGAGGGTGGTGGGGCATTAGGGTTAGAGTTTGGCTAATGATACCTTTTTAGAGGGAATAATGACTTGATTAAATATCCCCAAATGGGGGAAGAGTACATATATAGACCCCTAGGGTGGGCTCGTACATGGGCCTAGCCCAAAACAGCTATAGGTACACAAATACAGTCCAACACAGTCAACAAGGTTAACTAATTTCTACTCTTAATCGCGTTTATATAGAGCAAGACTGCAGGGGGACAAGCCGAGTCGGTTGTTAGAGAAACGCCTCCGATCGTGACGACCATCATGAGAGAGATTCTCGGTAACGTTAGTTACCGGGTCAATTCTCCTTTTTCCTTTTTCTTTTTACCGTTACTTATTTATTTTCTTTACTTTTTCTCAGGTTGAACCGAGATCAACCAACAGGCTCGGGCGCCAACTCAACCATGGCTACCGAAGCTAAGCTCGTGCGCTGCTTCCTGCCCCCTTCAACCCCTGTGGATGCACGGACCTAGGGTGGGCTCCGGCACCGCCTCAACCATGGCTACCATAGGTAAGCTCATGTGCTGCTCCCTGTCTCTTGTGGCCCCGGTGGCTGCACGGCGGTGGATCTGCATCTTTGTCGGTTCCATGGAGCCTAATCTCTCGGTGGATGCATGGAAAATGTTTGACCTTGTTTTAGTGATTTGACTGTGCTGTTGTCATACCAATTTCACAAATGGTTTCTCTTTATCACTTGCTTTCTGCTACTGACCAAACTTCTGTTTTTGAATTGTACCATTGTTGATTAGGTACTACCATTTATAGCTGCATAATAAAAATCATGTGTTCTACCATGACAACATTGATGTTGATTGGTTAATCAAGGGGTGCCAATAAATTGGTGCTTCATCTTTGTGCTGATATCATTGCTTGAGTTGTGATACAGACCTGCTAATTTCTCTTTTTTACTTATGTTCAGTTCCCTGTATATCCACCTCGAATTGAAACAGAGGACCCAGGCAAACCGGTGCGTTGGTGCTACTGCAGCAGTCTACTCTGTGCCATCTTGTAGTACTTGACTGCAGAGGTTCTGGAGCTGGCTGGAAATGCTAGCAAAGATCCGAAGGTGAAGCGTATCACCCCTCGTCATCTGCAGCTGGCCATCCATGGAGATGAGGAGCTTGACACTCTCATCAAAGGCACCAGATTGTAGAGGAGCAGGACCCCCGATGGTAACATGGAGGTTGTGCACTGCCAGAAAGATTTGATCATTGGAACTTGGTACGAGGTAGCCTCCGTCTCATGTGATCGATCCCATCACGGACGCCCAATTAAACTGTTTTATCTGTATTGCTCAATGATGGCCGGGTCCCACCTACCACATAGGCAGCTGAAATGGCAAAACCGCTCATGTAAAGCACTTAAGAGGGTAAAATAAATGGTATTAGAAAGTTTAGGGTGTTAATAGTCCAGTTTTGTAGTTTGGAGGGTGAATTAGTCTCTAGGCATAGGTTGGGGGATAAGTAGACTTTTTCCTTTTCTGAAAGGGGAAGAGCTATTCTACAACTTTTCTATTCATTGTTATCTCAAATTCAGTTTAGAACTAATTAGAAACTGGAGTTGAAGTTAGTATCAGTGTACAATGCTATCTGAAACAGCCAGAAAATTCCTGAACTTTGAACAGCCATAATTCTTAAATTAGAAAAGCAACCTATGCATATCTATACATGTATGAAAAGCTCAAAGAGTCCTCTATCCATTTGCTATTGAACGCTAAGGCTAAAACATGCAATAACCAGGTCTAAATCAAAGTACCATTTAAGATGTCGTAACAGTCCAGAATCTGGACAGTTATGTATTCAGTTGCTGTTTGGATCGTAATTTCTAGTAGGATCATCAAAAGACTTCATAATTTACATTTATGGAATCCCGAGAATGTGTGTAACAAGTTTGCAATATATTGTTTCTGAAATGTCAATGTTCTCTATTTGAAAATTGTGGAAAAAATCAGTAACATACAAAGGAAGCTCTGCCAAATTTCAGTTAAAAATCTGGGAACTTGGTCGAATTTTAAAATTCCAAATCTCCTCAACCAGAAGTGCTATGGAGGCAAGTAAATACTATTTAGAAATCTTTCAAAGTCCTCATAGGGTAGAGTGTAGCCGCCCCGAACTTCATCTCACAGGGTTGTGCTCCTTCAAGATTGGTGTCTCTATCCTTTTGTCAAACAAAGCAATGTGCTCGCATACGGCTGTTGAACATCGCTTGTGCTCAGAACACAGATACAAGTAACTGCCTATTTAGAATAAGAAGATAAAATTGTCATTGCTGGTGAGCAACTTTAACATGCTTGTCACCCTCGCAATGTATAGGAACCTTTTGGCCAGTCGCCTTAAACATAGAATGCCTTATCAAATACTAGAATGCTTCCATCTTTTTCTTCATGCAACACTTCATGTAGAGTTAATATGCCATTCACTATATTTTTTGTCTTATTAGTTCTAGCATGGAAAGCCGTAAGAAGACTGGTGCTGATAGTAACAATAAAGAAGACAACATGGAGTTTACTGACTCCAGCAGTTCAGGCTCCTTTCACAGTCCATCGGATCCTTTTCCAAATATAAAAATTAAAAAGACTTTAGAGGATCTAGACCCGGAATATGATCCTGCCGACGAGGTATGGATCACGAATCTTAACTTCAACAGTTCAAGTTAATGTTGGTTATGAAGTATACGAAATCTTATAATTCTTTTCAACCTAGATTAATCGCGAAGACAACGAGGTAACTTCAGCTCCTAAAACCGCACAAGGTTCTCCAATGGATGAATCCTCAAGTTCACTCAAGCGGAAACGAGGGCAACGAGGTGCCAGTAAGGGTCCATTGGACCGCATCATGTACGTAACAAGGGTCGGTCCAGGTGGGCTTCCCCAATAACCACTAAATTCATTTACCAAGTACAGTAATGCATGCGGTTTTCATGTTAGAGAGCTCGTGCCAATCACATTCGAGAATTGGAGGAAATTACCCTAGGAGACCAAGAATGAGTTGTGGGAAAGAATAAAGAAACAATTCAAGTTCCCAAAAGGCACGAAAGAAGCTGTAAAGAAAGCAACATTGGTCTCTTGCTGCAAGAAGTTTCGTGGTTGGAAGAGTGAAATGAATGCATATGTTAAGGCCAATAAGGTCCCGAGCCCGAGGAAGATGGGAAAAATCACACAAGCTCAGTGGGAAGAATTTGTTCGTCAAAAGACCACACCTGATGCTAAAGCCCTAAGTGCAACTAGGTCAGAGCATGCCAAAAAGAACAAATACCATCATCACAGCAAGGATGATAGTAACTTTGCTACTAACCTAAGATCCACTCCCCCTATGTCTCAGTAAGGATGATAGTAACCTTTCTAGTAAAGATATTCAAGAGCAACAAGTTGGACAACAGCTTCAAGCAGAACCAGAGCAAGTTGTTGCTAGTAAAGAGCAATCAGTTGAGCAACAGCTTGAAGTAGTACTAGAGCCAGCTGCTGGGAGTAAAGAGCAATTAGTTGAACAACAGGTTCAATAACAAGACAGTGTCCAACTTCCGACGACTACTCCTCGATCATCAGCGCCTATCAAAATTAGCTCATACAAAATTAAGAAACCTTCATCAGAAGTGTCAAAGTATTTTGAAACAATGAAGGAAAATATTACAAAATCAAGTGCATCTCATTCTTCTCATGAGCCAGCATTAGAAGATATCGAGGAGTGGGAAGAAGACGGTGTCATGTATAATCAGCGGACGGCTTTAGTTAAACCAAGAGTTCTAATATACAAGCTTGAGGATGTTCCTTCTAAATTTAAGAATGGGAAGCTGTTCATGACATCCGTACAACTTAGCAAACAACCTGCCCCACTCAAAAGAATGCATGAGTGGTACATCCTTGCCAACACAAAATATGATCTTTCTTGCATCACATTTCGTATTCCAAAAGATGCATTCTGGAGCACTGGAGCAGATAGACGAGTCATTTTATTTGAGGAGTTGCATTCCCTTTTCCATCGGGGCATGCTCGAAATCAACCTGCTACTCATCTGGTGCTTGTAAGTGCCTCTAATATTTTGCATTTTCTTTTCTTACTACACGCATACATATTTCATTAGATTATAACATTTTTGGACTTCTTCAATAGGATGCAATACATGGACAAAGAAAAGATGAACGCAAGACATGAATTCTTGACCGTACACGGATTGCAAAGACGCTATTTGGCGTCAAGGCGGATCGAGAGTCAGCAAAGTTAAAGCACATGAAAAAAAAAAGAATTTGAAAAAGCAATCGCACAACTTAAGAAGGATAGAAGGACATAAGTTGCAGCTTACATAGGACATCCAATGTTTAATTTTGTCAGAGACGGCAAGGACCTCGTATAGGCTCCGTACCACTTCGAGTAAGTTCGACACATGACATTGAAATAGCAATTATTGGTAATTGTTAACAAGTGTGTTTGTATGTTTCCAGCGATCACTACATAGTGATCTTCATCAAGCCAACACAGGGTTTGGCAACAGTCTTAGACTCGGCCGATTACCCACCAGATCGTTACAAAGATTTCCTTTCCATTTGGAAACTATACATTTATTCAATAATTTTAATTTACACACATTTAGAATGTGTTTACAAGTTTTATCTGACATTTCTTGTATTACAGCGCTTGGCGGTTTTCCACGGAACAGCTTGGCAGTGAGAGACCTTCTAATACGAATGCATTGGACATTAAAACGTATTATGCTTGTCCGAAGCAGCCTGTTGGGAGTGTCTTATGCGGGAATTATGTATGAGAGCATCTTCAAACCGCCAGCGAATATACAGTGAATCGTGAGGATGTAAGTTATTCTTAATGTCGATATCTTATTTTCTTACTTTTGAGTTTCATTTTCATTGTAACTAGCATAGTTTAATACTTATATTCTCTGTTGTTCAATATTACCAGAAACATTATTTTCATATTTTGATTCCAACTTCAAAATCCAATTGCTCATAGTACAACTGCTCCAAAAATACCAAATAAATTTCTGTATACTCTCACTTTGATCTATACTTTGAGATTGTTCAAACCAACACATTCTAAACCATGTTATATGTTTCATTGCAGCACACGAAGAATGTGAATGAAGAATGGCAGGTTTGTAGAAGTATTACTGGTGGAGGAGCCAACAAGATTGTTGTTGAACTGTGTCAATTCGTGCGTTGCGAAATATTGCACAAAAGAGGGGAGTTCTTTGATGAGAATGGTGCAATAGCTGATGTGCCAACACTTTGTGACTATGCCAATAGAAACAGTTTTTAGTGAAAACTTGTAAACTATGAGATGAATTGTATGTGTAACTTGTACATATGTATATTGTTTAAGTGAAATTTACTCCTGTGAGATGACTTCTGTGATGATATTGTTGACTTCTATGATGATATTTTTTACTTCTGTGATTATATTGAATTGACTTGGAAATTAGAAATAACAGCAGCTAGTACTGCATAGGTTATACCTTATCACAGGCGGTTATTTACCAACGGCTAGACCTTCCAGTAAAAAACAATTATCACAGGCGACTAGATATAGGTAAAGAACCATCTGTGATACCTAATTATCACAGGTGGTTACCCTTATGGTGCAAATCGGCTGCGATAAACTATCTTCACATGCGGCTTGAAGTAGGTCAAGATCCGCCTCTGATAAAACAATTATCACATGCGGTTATATATGCTGCACGACCCGCCTGTGATAACATATCTTCACAGGCGGCTAGCCTAAGTAAAGAACCGCCTGTGATAATCTGTCTTCATAGGCAGTTTCACTTCTTCGCCTGTGAAATTGCGGATTATCACAGGCTCTTTGTTTCAGGCGGTTTTAAAAATTGTGTGTGATAATAGGTTTGGAGCCGCCTGCGGTGAGGCTTATGGTAGTAGTGAGAAAGAAATAGAATCCGAGTTGGGCACACCGGACTAGTCCGCTAGGGGCCGGACAAGTCCGATTTTGAACAGAGAGAAGAACGGCCAAGTCTGGTTGGGGTTCGGACATGTCAAAAATGTTCAGAGAGCAAAACGGACAAGCCCGGTATTGGTCCGGACAGGTCCAAATGTTCGTCCAACTTTTAAAAAATCGGACCAAAATGGGGATTATCGGAAAACTCCGAAAAGTTCCCGTAGGTGAGATCGGACTAGTCCGCACTCGATAACGAACAAGTCCGAGAAACAACAGAACTGATTTTAGACTAGTTCGCCGCAAAAGTGGACATGTCTAGAAAACAATTGGGGGCAAAATCGGACAAGTCTGGGGTCAGGTCTGGACAAGTCCGCACTGAAACTAGTTTTTAGTGCTATTTTGGTTCTAATTCATTTTAATATTGTTCCTTTTTGTGTTGCTTAATGTTAAACATGTATAAAAATATATGCAACACGTGATGGATGAAAATGAGGGTGTTACAAACTTACCCCCCTTATAATGAATCTCGCCCTCGAGATTCAATGTAGACCAAAGAGATAGGGAAATTCTTTCTTGAGATCATCCTCTAGCTCCCAAGGTGCTTCTGATTCTGCATGATGCTTCCATTATACTTTGCACCATCGAATCCCCTTGTTTCTTGTGACTCTCTCGTTGGTTTCCAAAATCTTGACCGGTTGCTCGGCATTAGACAAATCTGCCTCTAATTCCAAATCCTCCATTGGCACTTGCTCTTTTGGTACCCTTAAGCACTTCTTCAGCTCCGATAACTCCATAGGAGGCATTCTATATGGCCTCTTATCTATAGGTGCAGTTCCAGGTATTTAATCAATAACAAACTCTATGTCACGATCGAGTGGCATACCAGGCAACTCATCCGCAAACACATTCGAATACTTGCACACCACCAGAATCTCCTATATTGCTGCACCGTCTATTTGATTCCACTTCACTTTCTTTGTTGTGTGTTGAGATGCTTCCAATTCTATGTTGACCCCTTCCTCATATGTCAACTTCACCATTTTTGTGGCACATTGAATTATCCCATTGTGCTTCCTTAACCAGTCCATACCAAGTATTATGTCCAATCCTTGTGATTCCAAAACAATAAGGTTGGCGATGGAATCTACCCTCCTTATTCTAAGGCTTACTTTTGGACATACTGTATTCTTCCTCATGCATCCCCGCTCTAGGAGATTTAACCAAGAAGGTATACTTCATATTAGATATGGGAAAACTATACTTGGCAACATACTTTGATGCAATAAATGAATGCAATGCTCTAGAATCAAATAACATATTCGCCTGGTGGGAGTTTGCGATGAACATACCAATCACCTTGTCATCCGCTTGGTGGACCTCCTTCGTATAGACATGGTTCACCTTGCTACGAACAAAATTTTGCGGTCCACGATTACCTTGTGGCACTCCTCCGTTTGTTCTTGGGTTCTGTCTTGGAGCATTGTTCCCTTGACCAAGGCCTGACTTAGGGCATTAAGATGCAAAGTGTCCCACCTCACCACAAGTATAGCACGGCCTTGCTGCACCAGAATTGTAAGGCGAGCTTGGTTTTGAGCATTAGCAGGAAAATTGGCACAGGGTGCATGAGGCATTGGAGGGCGAGGTTCTTGCATAGAGGGGCATTGCTGCATTGGCTGAGTTGGGCGTGGTGGAATAGCAGCGAGATATGTAGAAGCAGAGGGGTTGTAGTATGGTGCATTTGGTGGTGCAAAGCGGGGGCGAACATGGCTTCCTTGTGGATGTCCTTGATATGGCGCTTTCCTCGTATGATCTTGCTCCATCTCATGAACCTTGTTCTCAACCACAATAGCTTTGTCCACAAGCTTCTGAAAATTTGCATAGTCACAATTAAGCAATCAGACTTGAATCTCATAGTTTAGACCCCTCATAAACAAATATTGCTTGCAGCTGTCCCGATTGACATCCTCTGGAGCATACCTTGAGAGTTTAGTGAATTCATTAAAATACTCACTTACACTCGACCTTCCTTGCCTTAGGTTCTCAAATTTCTGCCTTATCAAGATCATAACACCTTCAGGGACGAAATGAGAACGGAAACTTTCCTTGAATTCAGCCCAAGTGATCCTCTCCTAATTTGCATGGGCATTGCAAAGCGAGTCCCACCAATCTGCAGCTTTTCCCACTAGCTGATGGGAGGCGAAAAGAACCTTCTCCCCGCCAGCGCACTGGACAATTGCAAGCTTTTTCTCCACAGATTTAAGCCAATCATTAGAGTCCATAGGATCATTGGCGAGCGAAGGTAGGTGGCCTAGTCCTCATAAACTATCCTAACCTGCCATGAGGTGGTAGGGTGGCGGTGGTGGAAGCATATGGGGCTGATTATGGTTATTGGCCTGCAGCTGTCCTAAAGTTTGCATCACGGTCTACATAAGCTGATTTTGAATAGACAACAACTGCTCAAGGTTGTTAGTCTCAGGTCTAAGTCCATTGTTGTTCTCCGGTGCTCCATTGTTCTCCACCTCACCATTGGCATTCCTTTGGTTGCAGGCTCTCGGCATCTGAAAAAAGAGCAAGAGATAGAAGAAATTAGAAAACGTCCCAAACTATATGCATCAAGGGATATGAAACTAAGCAACTACCTATAAAAGCCTACATAGATGTGGCAAGCACTAAAGCATCCCACAATCCTCTACTAAGCACACAAGCAAACATTACATAGCAAATCAGCACACCAAACAAACCTCGACTATTCCTGAGTGCTCCTGTGTTCTCTAAAGTGTCCATTCTACCTAGGTTGCATCCTATGGTCAACCTATGGTTCTGATACCAATTTTGTGACACCCGGTTCTTAACATGAACCAAGTGAACGCATATGTATGCCCAGGATGCTCAACACACATACACAAGTGCTTTATAAACGATATACAGAAAATTACCACTGCACAAACAAGTAAATAAGTACTTTTATTACAATATTCAAACAATCCTCAAATTACAAACTCTAATGATCATTACTAATAGAATCTGCAGCGTAAATAATATAAATAAGCAAACTAAGCATATAGGGTAGCGCAGCTCCAACACATCCACAGGGAAGTTGACGACAGCACACAACCTAGTACTTCGCATTATCCTCAAGGTACTCCAAAACAACACCTGAAACTGTTTGCGGGGGAATTGCATGGGTGAGTACACGTCGTACTCAGCAAGTGTCAAAAAAATAATTATATGTAGCTTAAACAAGGAATGATAATAAATAATGTTTATTTGCTGAAAAGTACATTTAAACTTGTAAAAAGCATCCTACAATGTCAATGTGAAATAATCTCATCATATCCAAAATAATTAACATAATACGAATCCATCATTCATTATTCATCCATATGCCATATTCTTACCATCATCATTAACATGTCCATTTATCACCATGTAATCTATAACTGTTGATACCCTACATAACTGGTATCCCTTCGTACCAGAAGAAGATGCGCATAGTTCTACCATCCTGTATCGTAGACTTCCAAAGGCGACATGTCTTCGACAGTATCGGCCCTGCCTCCCTCCTAAGGGTGGCTCCAGCGCTGCCACGTGTCCTCCAGTACCGTATCTGCCTCCCTTTATAGGGTAGCTCTGATTCTGCCACGTATCCCAAGGCACCGAACCTGTCTCACCAACAGGGGAAGCTCCGGTGCCTCCATGTGTCGTTCAGTACTAGACCTGCCTTCCTTCATAGGATAGCTCCAGTGTTGCCACGTGTCCCGGGGCATCGGACCTGCCTCACCAATAGAGGAAGCTCCAGTGTAGCCACGTGTCCAGTGGCTCTGGATCTGCCTCCTCACAGAGGGAAGCTCCAGAGCTGCCACGTGTTACACCCTCGAAACAAAGTATGCAACGGGAAGACAGCGGGATCTCCAACAGTGTGGACATTCAAGGGCTATCAATTGGCCATTACAAGACCTAGTTAACACATCATTAATGCTATATTAATGATGCACAATCAGAGGACTCTCAAGACAAGTAACGCTGCTATTAAGGCATGTTATCACGCTCATAGCCACCCTTAACACCATAGATCGTGTATGGGCAATTTATTATAGTCGGGGCCACATGTTAGGCCAAGGCACACTGTAATAGCCAATCCTTGGCATTTAAAAGGGCTACGCTGCACGGTAGAAAGGGGCCAATTCCATACTAAGATCAGGCTCACTCATACTCATGCAATCAACAAACACCCCATGGAGTAGGTATCACGCTCAGGCGGCCCAAACCGCGTAAAACTCTCGTTGTTCACCTTTGTTCTTGATCTTAACCAGCGCCCCATCTGGATACGAACCTCCGCGAGATACATCTTAGTAGTACCGGGGGAAGTGTCCTAGTCCAAACTTTGACATTTTGCGTGCAGGAAGGGGGGGCTCTCTTAAGATCCCCAAGATAGTGAAGTCTGCTTCCGCTTCATCCAACAGACAGGATGTACAGCCAATTGGAAGAAATCCCTCCAAAGTGCAACAACCGGCCAACATTGTTGTCCCGGTGGGCATCGTACCACCACCACCTGCTCCAGCAGCCAACGCTGGACAACAGGATGGGAAATTCGCATAAGTCACAGCATCGACGAACAACCCAAAGAATGTGCTGAACGCAGTGCGGATTCTACTCCAGCGTCCTCCAGCGCCAGGAGCTCCTCCGGCCGCACTAGAACAATGGTGCACTAATGTTGAGCATTTGGTTGCAGCACCAGCCAATGCCATCAACAACCAAGGTCTGCCCCATGCAGGGCAAAGTCCTTCTCGGAACATGACCATGTTTGGTAGACTTGGTCCTCCGGCATCGTAGCTCAGCAGACGTGCACCCTCCCAGCAAGTGACGTCACTGTCCTCCGGGGTTCGTCGTACTCACATGACATTGAGGCTCCTGACTCAGGACCTTTGGTCAGAGCATGATCGCCTCTACATGAGGTAGGATGGCCACATCAACCTCTAGCGTGCTCGAGAGAGATGAATTGCTCGAGAAAACCCTTCTCCTCTAGGGGCTAGAGGCGGTTGTTTGGCTCTTGCCATGCATCTCCACGTGGTCGAGTGGCCACCCAAATTCTATCCTCATCTGCTAGGGAAATATGATAGGACTGTCAACCCCATCCAGTTTCTTTAGATCTACTCCATCGCCATCCTCGCAACTGAAGGAAATGAGGTTCTAATGGCCAACTACTTCCCTGTGGATCTAACTGGGACTGCAAGGTCCGGGTTTCTGAGCTTACCTTCTGACTCCATCTACATTTGGGGGGAACTCTGTCACCAGTTCATCGCAAAATTCGGGAGCTCCTACACCTGGCCTTGCACCGAGCTGGACATGTTCGCTGTACGACAGAAGTTGGGAGAGTCACTGCAATCCTTCATCTAGCGATTCTTTCATGTAAGGAACACCATCCCTTTTATCTCCAACACTTTTGTCATCGTTGCATTCCAACAAGGAGTTAGAGACAAGAAGATGCTAGAGAAGTTGGCAACCAAAAATATCAGCTGCGTCATGGAACACTTCAGCTTGGCTGGCAAATGTGCCAGAGCTGCGGAGGGAAATGAGATGCACACCAAACCAGTTGCAAAGAGAAGCAATCTACCTCCAAAGTTGAAGCTACTACCTCTGGCAGCAGTAAAATGAAGAAAAAGTCATGTGGCATGCCCCGACGACTTAAAGTTGATTAAATTCTTCGGCTTATGAATGCCGACGTTGATACCGTTATAGTCGACGGCATCATGATTACAACAGATAGCTTTAAATATGGGCTACGGTTACAGCTTCAGGGCGACGGCCATAGCATGGGCCCCGCACTCCAAAGAAAATGTTCCCGCTGGATTATAAAACCGTTTGGCACCAACTCCAGAATCGACAGCCATAATATGGGCCCCGCGCGCCTAAATTATGGTCGTTGGTTCCAGCGCTGGGGCCAACGACCATACGGTGGCCCCGCACACCTCTTCAAGAGCTGTCGGCTCGGGACTCCCGACGACTTTAATCTCGCTTACATAGCGTACAAGCAAAAAACCTAACACACTCGCTTGCACCCTCATCTTGCTCTGCCTCCGCCCGCGCGCCGCTGCTCCGCTCCGCCGCCGCCTCATCGACCCTTCTGACGAAGTTGCCGCGTGTCGCCTTGCCGCCCCTTCTGGCGCAGCTGCTGCGCGCCGCGCTCCCGGGCCCACATGCTCCTCCTCTGGCCCGAGCTCCTCCGCCACCTCCTCGCTAGACCAACGGTCACTGCCTCTTCGCCCGACCGACGGCCGGTGCTCCCTCCACTGGCTCCTCACCCTCGCGTGCTCGCCTGTGCTGTTGTTCCCAGCCTGCGTGCCCCTGCCACCACTCCCCAGTCCGCCGGCTCCACCGCCGCTTTCAGGCAACAAGGTTAAAATTTAAACTTATAAAATTGCTATATATTGTGTATGTTTCAATGCGTTAGTGCGACGGTAGTTTTGTGGATTGATTAGTCTATGAATTACTATATCATTACTTATGCAATTTTACATTGTGTTTTATCTATATATGTGTATGTTATTAAGGTTCAATTATGTTTATTTGAAATTTTTTAGTGTTTATGTACAATATGTATATATAAACGGTTTTCATGCCGGATAGAACTGGCACCACAAGTTTAGGGTTTGGACAAAGTTGGGTGTGATTTTATATATCTAATTTAGAGATCCGATGATTCACGTAAATTGGACTTCAAGCGACCCAGGCCCAACCCAATGGTGGTCCGCCTAACTCAAGACGCCTTACCCCTTCTTCCACTCTGATTTCATTAGCTCTAACTATTGGGCCACCCGTTGTGCCGTCGGTGCCGCCGTCGGGAGGCTGAATGTAGCCTAGAGGGGGGTTGAATAGGCTTTTTGATCTTTTGTCAGAACATGAAACACTTAGCAACCTGATCAAATACAGAGAAATTGGACTAGTCTGGTAGGGTGCAGACTAGTCCGTTGTATAAGCAATATTTGTGATGAGAATGAGATAATTGACCTAATCATATCAACATCAAGCATATATGTCAATTTCAGAGCAAAAACATAGATCATATCAAACATGAACACAGATTATATCAAGGCATCATCACAGGCTTCATAAACATGACTAGAACCATAAAAAGAGCATAATAGCAGTTTTACAACCCAAAAGTAGCAGAATTTCAAAAGAAACACAATTGGAGCTCTCATGTCTCAAACTACTACTAGACCTATTGACTCCCCCTCAATCTCTCCCACTTTGGCATCAAGGCACCAAAAAGAATGAGAGGAGGGATCTAGCAATCGCCGTCGACTCACTCCTCGCTGTCGGTCCTCTCGTCGTCTTCATCTTTAGGCTTAGGAGGAGGAGCGAATCCACTCGAAGGGCCCCCAACACCAAAATAGGCAAGCTCAGAGGGAGAGAGAGGTGGCAGCTCAGAGAAGTCTGAAGCTGAGTCATCAAAGATAATAGGAGATCCAACATGCTCGATATCCAGCTTCTAACAAATATTCCTGACATTTTCTTTCACATAGTTAATGTCTGCCTTCCTTGCCTTGCTCAACTTATGAAGCTTCACTTCAGCCTTTTTGCAGGAGCCAAAGATGGCGGCCAAGTACTTCAAGATGCCACTTGGAGACCCCTTGCTGGAAGTAGTAGCTCTTGAACTTGATGGGGGTCTTGCTTCATCTTGGGACCTCCTGGGAGCCTCCTCACTAGATATAGGGGATGGAGCAGTGGAAAGCACAGATTGAGGTTGCTTCTGAGGCCTCAAAGCTGTGTGCTCAACATCCTTCACAAAATCAATTCATGTGACCTTTTCTATCATAAACATGATATAGGGCGCATAGCCACAGGAACAGTTAGGGGTGCAAGAGGTGTTCACCATGTCATTCTAGATGTAGTCAAAGACATCAAGCTTCTAGTTCTTGCTTATCACCTTCATCAGTGTCCTTTGGTAACTTTGAACACATCCTGCATCTTCATCTTTTGGAGCTATTGTCTTCCTCGACACCCTGTTGAGAACAATGAAGAAAGGCTTCATGTTCTTGGTTGATGGATGGGTTGTACTTTAGGCGGGTGTCATATAGAAACTCCATCTTGTTATTCTCTAGGACGCCAATGTTGTGGATGATGAGCTCATTGTTGCCAGTGTCTTCCAGGTGAAGCAATCTCGCAAACTCATCATAAGTCACGGTGTACTTGGATCTATGAGTCATCCAAGTCACCCTCTCCTCTTCATCACTAGCAAAATAGCAGGTAGCATAAAACTGAGAAATGACTTCATCATTCCAGTTGTATTTGAAGGCAAACAAATCCTTTAGACCATGCCTTGCCATAGCTGCAATCACATCATCAAAGGTTGGGCAGCTCTTTCTCTCAAAGTGGCTCCAGTCAATCCACTGGCTGCGGATAACCGGAGTCTTCATCGTGAGATACACGGAACTATAGTAGTCCACATGGAAGTTGCTCCAGAACCATGCATCAGCTGCCTTTCTGAAACTGCTGTAACATTCAATCGTCCTGAGCTTTGAAGCCACATCACTTCCTTTGCCATTGAATATTTCTTCAATAGGGTCCTTGTTCCCCTGTCTTAGAGCACTCATCCGAAGAGGGCCAACTAGACCGGTGGCGATCCCTTTCCCTTTGCCCTTAGCTTGGTGAGGAGCTGCTGAGCTAGGGCCAGCTGCATCCTTTCCTTTGGATGCGGGCTTCTTGGCCACAACCTTTCACAGCACTTGAGGTGGAGTGGGCGACGGGTCAGTGACACGGTTTTGCCGCTTCTTTCTTTGGCCCGTCGAGGTCCGAAGCAATGAATCTTGGTCCATCTCGGCCTCATAGTTGGAGATCTCATCACTGGAGCTCGACATGGTCCTGACAAGAGGATTATACAATACATGGATGAGGATTGATGGCAAGGCAATGCATTGAGTAGATGGAATTTAGGGTTGAGTTCAGTAGAAATTCGGACTTGTCCACTGCTCAAGTGTGGACTAGTCCAGAGTAATAGACTTGTCCATACTGAGACCAGACTAGTCCGGTGTTCAACTGCTCAAACCCTAACTAGCAAATCGATGGTGTTTCTCAGTGCAAATATAGCTCAAGGTAGATGTAATACAACAAGGAGTCATGTATTAGCTAGTGGAGCTAAGTAATTGGGTTCATAACACAGGAAATCGAAGATTCTAGGGTTTTTGAGAAAGTTTACCAAAATCATTCGATTCTTGAGGTTGGAGGAGTTGTTGTTGCGAACTAGTCTGTGGACCTCGATTCCCTTGCGTGAAGATCGTTTTCAACGGAGAGTTGAAGAGATTTGGTGGACAAATCGCCAAATCACCTTGGGGGCGCTCGACTGAGGAGAGAGAATGTGAGGAACATTTTGAGGATGAAGGAGATTAGGGTTCATCGGCCCTAGGGTTATCGAGTCGGAAAAATGGACTAGTGTGTGGTCAACCGGACTAGTCCAGACTACAGGATCTTTGTGGACTAGTCTGCAGTGTGTAGACTAGTCCGGGTAACCATGGACTAGTCTGTGGTCACCAGAACAGAAGCATTTAGCCCATTCGTATATATTCAAAGGTGCTTACAAAGAAAATAGGGGGAAAGCACACAAATAATCTTGATAAATATGATCAGTAAACATACAACAATCAAGTTATGACCGTAATTCACCACGATCAAGTAATTAAAATAGTTTTTCGGAGAAAATAGAGAGAGATGATTTTCATAACACAATCAATAGGTTTTGAAGATGGCATACAGGTATGCAAGTTTTCAAGCCACGTTTCGAGCATCAAGGATATTTTGTTCATTTTAGAGCTCGCAAAAAAGTTTTTCATAAAGTGGCTTGGTAAATATATGAGCTAGTTGTTTTTTGGTGTTGACATGGGAAATGGCTATGTCTCCTTTCATTGAGTGGTCTCTCAAAAAGTGATGTCGGATGTCTATGTGCTGGTCCTAGAGTGCTCAACAGGGTTATGGGCAATTTTAATAGCACTCTCATTATCACAAAGGAGTAGAATACGACTCATATTGTAACCGTAATCCCTTAGAGTTTGTCACATCCAAAGGAGTTGTGCACAACAACTCCTGGCTGCAACATACTCTGCTTTGGCCGTGGATAAGGCAATGGAGTTTTGTTTCTTGGAGGACCAAGAAACTCGGGATCTACCTAGGAATTGGCATGTACCTGAGGTACCTTTTCTATCTACTTTGCATCTGACATAATCTTCATCAGAGTACCCAATGAGATTGAACTTGGAACCTTTAGGATACCAAAGGCCTAGGTTGGGTGTATGAACTAAATATCGCAAGATTCTTTTTACGGGTGTCAAATGACACTCCTTAGGATTGGCTTGAAATCTTGCCCACAAACATACACTCAACATAATATCAGACCTAGATGCACATAAGTAAAGTAAGGATCCAATCATGGAGATATATACCTTTTGATCCACGTTTGGTCCGTCTTCATTGAGATCCAAGTGTCCATTTGTTGCTATGGGAGTCTTTATAGGCTTCACATTGTCAATTCCAAACTTCTTGAGTATGTCATGAGTATACTTGGTTTGCTTATGAACGTCCCTTCCTTTTGTTGCCTCACTTGGAATCCTAAGAAATATCTCAATTCTCCCATCATAGACATCTCGAATCTATCTGTCATAATTTACTAAATTCTTCACAAAAGGATTTGTTAGTTGAACCAAATATAATATCATCAACATAAATTTGACAGATAAAGAGATCATTGTCAAAGTTCTTGGTAAACAACGTGTAATCATCTTTGCCAATCTGAAATCCATTTTCAATTAAAAAATCTCTAAGGCACTCTTACCAAGCTCTTGGAGCTTGTTTGAGGGCATAGAGAGCCTTACACATTTTGAACACATGGTCGGGGAACTCTTGATCTTCAAATACAGGGGGTTGCTCCATGTACACCTCCCCCTTGATTGGTCCGTTGAGGAAGGCGCTTTTCACATCCATTTGATAGAGCTTGAAATCATCGTGAGTAGCATATGCAAGTAATATTCTAACCGATTCAAGCCTAGCTACGGGAGCAAAGTTTCATCGAAATCCAAACCATCGACTTGTGAATACCCTTTGGCCACAAGTCACATCTTGTTTCTTAACACCACTCGGTGTTCGTCTTTCTTGTCGCGGAAGACCCATTTTGTTACGATGACGTTGAACTTGGGTCTTTCAAAAAATTCCCACACCTCGTTCCATTTGAAGTTGTTCAATTTTTCTTGCATTGCCACCACCCAATCCGGATCTTTCAATGCATCTTCAACCCTTTGTGGTTTCAAAAAGGATACAAATGAGTAATGTTCACAAAAATTAGCAATTCGAGATCTTGTTGTTACTCCTTTTTGGATGTCACCGATTATGTTGTCGACGGGGTGATCTCTTGGATGCATTCGTGTACTCTTGGATGTGGCACATGTGGTCTTGAATCTTCATGGTCATATTCTTCTCCCCCTAGATGGTTGGCCTTATTGACTTGTTGTTCGCCTTGATCATCATGAGGTTGATCCTGTGTAGAAGCTCCCCCTTGATCATTTTCGTCGTCTTGTGGTTCATCTTCTTCATTCGCATTTGGATGTGGCACTTGTGGTCAAACATCACCCAACACCATTCTTCTCAACGCTTGACATGCAGCTTCTTCTCTATCTATCACACATTGATCAACTTCCCCTTCTTGAGAGCCATTAGTTTCATCAAAAACTACGACACGTGCTACTTCAACAAGTTTGGAGACCTTGTTGAAGACATGATAGGCTTAAGAGTTCGAATCATAGCCAAGCAAGAAACCTTCATCGGACTCCGAAGTGAACTTTGAAGTCCTAGACTTCTTGTTCAAAATATAACATTTAGAACCGAAAACTTGAAAATAGGAAATATTTGGCTTGTTACCGGTGAGTAGTTCATATGACATTTTTGTGAGTAGATGATGAAGATAGAGTCGGTTTATGGCGTGACAAAGCGGTGTTAACCGCTTCAGCCCAAAACGGATCCAAAGTCTTGTACTCATCGAGCATTGTCCTCGCCATCTCACTGAGGGTTTGGTTCTTCCTTTCATTTACTCCGTTTTGTTGATGGGAATACGGTGCTGAAATTCATGCTTTATTCCTTCTCGTCTAGGTATTTCTCGACTTGGGTGTTCATGAACTTCGTGCCATTATCGCTTCGTATGTTCTTGATCTTCAATGAGAATTCATTTTGGACACACTTGAAAAACTTCTTGAGGGTTCCTTGAATCTGTGTCTTATCGTGTAAAAAGAAAACCCAGGTGAAGCGCGAAAAATCATCAACAATTACCAAACCATATTTGTTACCGCCGACGCTTATGTAAGCAATTGGACCAAATAGATCCATGTGAAGGAGCTCAAGCGGTCTCTTTTGTTGTCATGAAATTCTTCATGGGATGGGGTGCTTCTACTTGCTTCCCTGATTGGCACGCGCTACAAGGCATGTCTTTCTCAAAAATAACATACTTCAAACCACGAATGTGATCGCCATTAAGGAGTTTTTGAAGATTCCTCATACCAACATGTGCTAGCCGTCTATGCCACAACCAGCCCATGCTGGTCTTTGCAATCAAGCATGTGTCAAGTTCAGCTTTATCTTTGTTGAAGCCAACAAGATAAATCTTTCCCTTTAACACACCCTTGGATGCAACCGAGTCATCATTCCTTCTAGAGATGGTCACACCCTCATTAGTGAACAAGCAATTATAACCCTTGTCACATAATTGAGATATGGACAGAAGGTTATAATCTAAGGAATCGACATGTAAAACATGATAAAGAGTGTGTTGAGATGATATTGCAATTTTACCGGTATCGAACACCCTTCCTTGATTGTTAACGCCAAAATAGATGCCTTCCCTTTGATCTTCATTTTCTTCATATTTGAACATCCTTCTTTCTCCGGTCATGTGGTTGGTGCATCCACTATCTAGCACCCATTTTGATCCACTAGAGGAATAGGCCTGCAAAAACAAATTACGCCTTGGTTTTAGGTACCCAAGCTTGCTTGGGTATTTTGAGGTTAGTTACAAGTGATTTGGGCACCCACACATGAGACTTGATGTTCCCATGGCGTGGCCCAACATGTTTAGCATAAACTCTACCAAGATTACTTTTCATGAGAACATATGATCATCAAAAGTTCTAAACAATAGTTGTTGTTCATATGTGTTAACATGTTTGGACTTATCAAAATTATTAGGCTTTCTAGCTTGAGAGGAGTTTACCTTGACAAAGGCAATGCGTACCTTGATATTCTTGTGCCTTCAAGCATTTTGCTTTTTACCATAAGAATACCCAATGCCATATTTGACATTAGGAGGTCTTGTGGCCAAGTATGCAATCTGTGCATACTTGACCTTCTCCTTGTTAAATATGCCACTTCGGGAAGGATGCTTGTCCTTTGTCAAGTTTGACTTCTCCTTCAAGTCAGTGTCAATTTTAGCACATGCACAAGTAATAGTATTTTCGTATTTTAAGTGTTTAGAAGGTGAGCTTGAAGAGAATGAAGGGTCACTTTGCTTGAGTGACTCAACTTGTACATCAAGGATCTTGTTAAATTTTGTTAATTTAGCAAGTTCATCTTTGATGATTACATTTGAGTCACTTAACATCAAGCAAGCTTCCTTGCTTGAAGCTAACTCAAGTTCTGGTGACTTGTTTTGCTCCTTTTCAAGTTCAAGGAGCTTTTTGATCTTAATATATTCCTCCTTTTGAAGGATGATCATATCTTCTTGGCAATCAACAAGCTCTTCCTTATCAACAAGCTTATCCATCAAGAGTTTAATTTTTGCAGTAGTTTTCTTATCTAAGCCAACAAGCATATCTTCATCATCACTATAAGTATCACTACCACTAGAGAAAGAATGCGAAGAGGAAGATTTAGTTGTTACCTTTCTTTTACCTTCCTTCACCATTAGACATGTGTTGTTGTCCTTCCATGCGCCAACAGTTGGGAAGAGTGTGGATTTCTTGGTTGTCTTCTTGATGGCTATGCTAGCCATCTCCTCTTCCTCTTTGGATGACGACTCATCATTGGAGTCCCACTCCTTTCCTAGGTGCGCCTGTCCAATTTTCTTTTTCTTCTTTAACATCTTCTTGGGTTGAGGCTTTGTATCCTTGGTCTTCTTGTTTTCTTCATAAGGACAATCAACTATAAAGTGGTCGTATTCACCATATTTATAGCGAGCGCGCCTCAACTTTAGTCTTGATTTGTCTTTTTGTCTTCCTTGATTTGATCTACCATCTTGTCTTCTTTTCATCATCTTCTTGAATTTCATCATAAATAGGATCATATCTTCTTTATCTATATCGCTGCTTTCATCATCGTTGTCCTCTTCTTGTTGAGCTTATCAAGCTTCTTTTGACATAGGCTTGCAAGTGGACTTCAAAGTGACTCCTTTCTTCTTTGCTAAGGTGAGGTTGACAATCTCTTTGACATGTTTTGCTTGCTTGTCCATCATCTCGAAATTGATGATCTTTCCAAGCAATTCATCCGGGGTCATTTTTCGATACTCGGAGCTTTCTCTAATCATCGAACATAGAGTCACATTGTGAGGCATGAAGGCTCTGAGAATTATCTTCACCACCTCATGATCATTCCACTTGTTGCTTCCATAGGCTCGATCTTTATTGATGAGAGTCTTCAACCGATTGTACATGTCTTGCGGTGACTCATCTTCTTCTATGGTGAATCTTCCCAATTCGCCTTCGATCATTTCAATCTTGGCCTCTCACACATGACGATCGACTTCATGTGCAGTTTGTAATGTGTCCCATACTCTTTTTCAAGTATGAGTACATCCACCTTGGTGAACTCGTCTCGACTCAATGATGAAGTTATGACAGCTGCAGCTTGAGCGTTCCGATGAATAGCTTTCTCTTGACTTGGTGTGAGCTCTTCATCGTCATCCGGGATATCTATCCTTGTACACACTATATGCCACAAGTTGGGGTTAAGTGATATTAAATGCATCTTCATATTTTGCCTCCACGATGAATAATCATTCCAATCAAAGTATGGGTCTTTCGCTAGAGGAATAGACAAGTAATGATTATTGTTTGAATTTAATCGATCATAGTTAAAAGGATATCGGGAGTAGTCAGTCCCCTTCTTCTTCTTCTCATCCTCGATTATTATCTTCCCTTTAGAGAGTGCCTTCTTCCTTATGAGCGCCTTGAGTTCAAGCGTCTCCTCATCATCATCCTCGAAATCTTGGATGGCATCGAGGAGCCTCTCCAACTTCTGAGTCTTTTCATCTTCAACCTTCTCTTGGTTGAAGTTCTTGTGCGCATCCTTAATGTCCGACATCTTCTCTTCGAGTGATTAGTCTCCTTTGAAGAGCCTAGCTCTGATACCAATTGAATGTAGACTAGAGGGGGGTGAATAGGCTTTTTGATCTTTTGTCAGAACCTGAAACACTTAGCAACCTAATCAAACACAAATAAATCAGACTAGTCCGGTAGGGTGCGGACTAGTCCGGTGTGTGTGGACTAGATCGATCAAGTTTGATCGATTATTTCAATCCAAGTACTATATGCAGCGGAAATTAAGTTTGTAACTAGAGTGTATTGCTTCAATGAAACCAGATATGGCACAAGTTAACTTTAATTTCAAAGTTTTAACGTAATTTGAACAAGATCGAGCAAACCGTAGATTGCAAAGAATAGTAGACAAAAGTAAAGACACAATGATTTTTATCCCGTGGTTCGATTACACAAAGGAAATCTACGTCCACGCTGAGGAGTCCACGGAGGATCGGGTCTTCACCAACCATACCCTCGTTGAATCGTCACGGAGGTCGATTCTCTTCCACTAGTTACAAAGGGGTAAATAACTATGTTCAAGGGGCCTTCTCACAATTTGAGGGCTCCCCAAGATTTATAATTTGAAGCACCACCAAACACACTCGAGAGATATGCAATAAAACAGCGAGAGTGTGCGAGAGATTCAAACCCAAGAGCTCAAGACGTGAAGAACGTGTCTCTCCTTTGATCTAAGGTTAATCCTCAAGGATTTGATCTTTCTTGCATTGGATTGTGTGAAAAGACGTGTTTTCTGGGCTCTTGGAAGGTGTGACTGAATGTGGCCTAGAGGGGGGGTGAATAGGCCTTTTGAATTTTTGTCAGAACCTGCAACACTTAATGACCAGATCAAAACTTGAGATATCGGACTAGTCCGATAAAGTGTGGACTAGTCCGGTGCTTACGGACTAGGTTGATCAAGTTTGATCTATCAAGTTTGATTCTAGGGTGTAACAGCAGAAATATACTTGTAATTTATGTGTTGCAAGATTATGTACTAGGATATATCACAAGTCAATCTTAAATTTGATGTTTCAACATAAAGTGAGCAAGATTAATTGAAACCCTAGATTGATATGATGTAAAGAACGATGAACACAAAGCAAGAACACAAGAGAGTTATCCCGTGGTTTGGTTCCCACAGAGGCAACCTACATTCACGTTGAGGAGTCCACAAAAGAACCGGGTCTTCTCCAACCCTACCCTCGTCGGATCATCACAAAGGCCAATCCTCTTCCACTTATCACAAAGGGGTGAATAACCGAATTCAAAGGGGCCTTCTCACACGTTGAGGGCTCCCCTAAATTACAACACGAAATACCACCAAGAACACACTCAAAAGATTACAATGAAATCACAGGAGTGTGTTAGAGAATCAAACCAAGAGCTCAATGAGTGTTAAACGTGTCTCTCCAATGACCTAGAGTGTATCCTCAAAGGATTGATCTTTGTTGCACTTAATTTCGTGGAGAGACGTGTTTTTGAGGCTCTTGGGAGGTGTTACGGTGCTAGGGTTCGAGAGAGTTTCAAGTTGGGCCGTGCACCTCTATTTATATGAGGTTCCCAAAAGTGACTGTTAGGGTTTAGAAAGATTGGACTAGTCCGTGGTGGACACCGAACTAGTCCAGTGTGCTGTGTGTAGCAAACCCTAAGTGTCCTGAAATATCGGACTAGTCCGACTAGGAGCGGACTTCTCCAATTTCGCTTTTGGATATCTTCGGACTAGTCCGATGGACATCGGACTTGTCCGCACAGTGAAACCCTAAGTGGTTATCGGGACAAGTCTTCACTTAGAGGACTTGTTCGATTTAGGTCAGAGAGTTTTCCGGACTTGTGTGTTCTAATATTGGACTTGTCCGATTTAGATGAGAACGAATATCGGACTAGTTCGGTGATGATCGGACTTGTCCAATTTTGTGTGACTTGTGAAGTGTTTTGAGGACTAGTCCGCACTAGGGAGGACTAGTCCGATTCTAGTCAGAGAGATACCAGACTAGTCCGATGGATATCGGACTTGTCCGATCTTGTGCAGAGAGGATATCGGACTAGTCCGGTCCTATATAACTTTGTGCAATGTGTGTGTTTAATTGTGATTGAGCTCTTGGGGTGTGTTTCCTTAACACACTCCACACACAATGATATACTATTCTTCTTCCTTGAGCTCATTTCCACTTTGCTCCTCATTATTCCTTCTTTTCGGCACTTTGCTTAGTTTGCTATTAAAACTTGTGCTCATCTCAACGAAGAGGTTAGGATCTCATTTGCTTGTCATAAATCATACAAAACTTACAAGGGATTCCTAGATACACTTTCAATCTCCCCCTTTTTGGTGATTGATGACAACCGATTGAGATTTCACAAAATGTGATAAAAATTGAGATTTTCATAAAGCATGCACATATGGGTCTAAGATACATCAAGCAATGAGAACATAATCCATATGTGCATTCTTTATGGTGGGATGCATAACTAAGTATATTGAAACAATGAGAATGACATAATTGACATTAATCAACCAAAACCAAGCATATATGTCATTCTAGGAGCAAAATCACATAACTAAAAAATTACTTCTCAAAAAATCATAACATTGCATCACATAACCATAATTAACTTAAGAACATAGTTAAAGCTTTACACCCCGCAAAATAGTCAAAAAGCATAAAAGAGAGCTCTCTCCTCGCATCCTACAGCTAAGACTAAGACTCCCCCTCAATCTCTCCCCCTTTGGCATCAAGACACCAAAAATAAGGAGAGGAGGGACCTAAAGTCTTCACTCCTCGTTGTCGGTCCTCTCATCGTCTTCGTCGTTGTCTTCGGGCTGATGAGGAGGAGGAGTAGGAGGTGCGGAGCCACTCTAGCCCCCAATGCCAAAGTAGGCAAGTTCGGAGGGGGTCAAGGGCCCGAGCTCGATGAAGTCTGAATCGGAATCATCAGAGATCACTGGAGATCCAATGGGCTTGATCTCCAGTTTCTAGCATATTTGCTTCACATTGGCCTTGACATACTTCATATCTTCCTTTCTTCTCTTGTTAAGCTTATGGGCCTTCACTTCGGCCTTTCTGTAGGAGGCGAAGATAGCAGTCAAGTGCTTGAAGATCCCACTAGCAGATCCCCTTTGAGGGGCTGCTCTACTGGTAGGGGCAGCTCTTGCATCTTTACTTCTTGCCAGAGCCTCAGGACTGGGGGCCGGCGAGGGAGCAGCCTGGACATTTGCTTGTTGAGGCTTCTGAGGCCTCAATGGTGTGTGCTCCACATCATTGAATAACTCAATCCCTGTGACTTTCTCAATCATGAACATGAGATAAGGGTCATAGCCATAGGATCGGTAGGGAGTACTAGAGATGTTGACCATATCGTTCCAAATGTAGTCAGCCACATCAAACCGACGATTATTGCTTATCAATCTCATCAGGGTCCGAAAAAAAACCTGCACACTCCCAGCATCTCCATCTTTGGGAGGAATTTTCTTCCTCAAGACTCTATTCAGGACCACAAAGAAGGGCTTCATGTTCTTTGTGGAGGGAGGGTTGAACTTTGAGTTTGGCTCATTTCAGAGTTCACAAAAGCGCTTTTAATCAAGTGGCTTGGTGAATATGTTGGCCAATTGCTTTTGGGTGTTGACATGGGAAATGGCTATATCTCCTTTCATGGAGTGGTCTCTCAAGAAGTGATGCCTTATGTCTATGTGTTTGGTTCTAGAGTGCTCAACGGGATTATGGTCAATTTTAATGGCACTCTCATTGTCACAAAGGAGTGAAATACGGTTCATATTGTAACCGTAATCTCTTAGATTTTGTCGCATCCAAAGGATTTGTGCACAACAACTCCCGGCTGCAACATACTCCGCTTCGGCTGTGGATAAGGCAATGGAATTTTGTTTCTTGGAGGACCAAGAAACCAAAGATCTCCCTAGGAATTGGCTTGTACCGAAGGTACTTTTTCTATCTACTTTGCATTCAGCATAATCTGCATTGGAGTAACCAATGAGATTGAATTTTGAGCCTTTTGGGTACCAAAGACCAAGGTTGGGTGTATGAACTAAATATCTCAAGATCCTTTTTATGGTTGTCAAGTGACACTCATTAGGATTGGCTTGAAACCTTGCACACAAACATACACTCAACATAATGTCTGGCCTAGATGCACATAAATAGAGTAGAGATCCAATCATGGAGCGATATACCTTTTGGTCAACGCTAGGTCCATCTTCATTGAGATCCAAGTGGTCATTTGTTGCCATGGGAGTCTTTATAGGCTTCGCCTTGTCCATACCAAACTTCTTGAGTATGTCTTGCATGCACTTGGTTTGGCTTATGAACGTCCCTTCCTTTTGTTGTTGCACTTGGAATCCCAAGAAGTACATTAACTCTCCCATCATGGACATCTCAAACCTATCTGTCATGATTTTACTAAATTCCTCACAAAAAGATGGGTTAGTTGAACCAAAGATTGTGTCATCAACATAGATTTGACAGAAAAAGAGATCATTGTCAAAATTCTTTGTAAACAGTGTATAATCTACTTTGACAATATTAAATCCATTTCAATTATGAAATCTCTAAGACACTCATACCAAGCTCTAGGAGCTTGTTTGAGGCCGTAGAGAGCCTTACGCAATTTAAATACGTGGTCGGGGAACTCTTGATCTTCAAACCCGGGGGTTGCTCCACATACACCTCCTCCTTGATTGGTTCGTTGAGGAAGGCACTTTTCATATCCATTTGATAGAGCTTGAAATCATGGTGAGTAGAATATGCAAGTAATATTCTAATAGATTCATGTCTAGCTACGGGAGCAAAAGTCTCATCGAAATCCAAACCTTCGACTTGTTAATACCCTTTAGCCACAAGTCATGCCTTGTTCCTTTTAACCACCCCGTGTTCATCTTGTTTGTTGCATAATACCCACTTGGTGCCGACGATGTTCGCATTGGGTCTTCCCCCGAGTTCCCACACCTCGTTGCGCTTGAACTTGTTCAATTCTTCTTGCATTGCCACCACCCAGTTCGGATCTTTCAATGCATTCTCAACCCTGCGCGATTCCAAAAAGGATACAAATGAAGAGTGCTCACAAAAGTTAGTTATGCGAGATCCAGAGGTTACTCCCTCTTGGATGTCACCAATGATATTGTCCATTGGGTGATCCCTTTGGATGCATTGGTGTACTCTTGGGTGTGGCACTTGAGGCGTTGTATCTTCATGATCATCTTCTTCTCCCCCTAAATGGTTGTCCTCGTTGATTCGTTGATCATCTTTGTATTCTTGTGGTTGATCTTGTGTCGATGCTCCCCCTTGATCGTTGAGCTCCTCTTGTGGTTCATCTTCCTCATGCACGTGTGGAGGTGACTCTTGTGGTCAAACTTCACCTAAGGCCATTCTTTTCAATGCTTGACAAGGAGCTTCTTCATTATCTAGCACACATGGATCAACTTGCTCCTTTTGGGAGCCATTAGTTTCTTCGAACACTACGTCACGTGCTACTTCAACAAGTCTGGAGGTCTTATTGAAAACACGATAGGCGTAAGTGTTAGAATCATAACCAAGCAAGAAACCTTCATCGGACTTTGAAGCGAACTTTGAAGTCCTGGGCTTCTTGTTCAAAATATAACATGGAGAATCGAAAACTCGAAAATATGAAATATTAGGCTTGTTATCGGTAAGTAGCTCATAGGATGTCTTCTTGAGTAGTCGATGAAGATAAAGTCAATTTACGGTGTGGCAAGCGGTATTAATCGCTTCCGCCCAAAATCAATCCGAGGTCTTGTACTCATCGAGCATTGTTCTTGCCATCTCTATGAGAGTTCGGTTCTTTCTTTCGGCAACTCCGTTTTGTTGAGGGGAGTACGGAGCTGAAAACTTGTGCTTTATGCCTTCTTCATCAAGGTGCTCCTCCACTTGTGTGTTCTTGAACTCCGTGTCGTTGTCACTTTGAATGTTTTTGATTGTCAATGAGAATTCGTTTTGAGCTCACTTGAAGAACTTCTTGAGTATTCCTTGTGTTTCTGACTTATCATGCAAAAAGAAAAACCAAGTGAAGCGAGAAAAATCATCAACAACTACTAAACTATATTTGTTACCGCCGATGATTATGTAGGAAATTGGACCAAATAAGTCCATATGAAGTAGCTCGAGCGGTCTTGTTGTAGTCATGACGTTCTTGGCGGGGTGAGGTGCTCCAACTTGCTTCCAGGCTTGGCACGCGCTACAAGGCCTGTCTTTCTCAAACACAACAACCTTTAAACCTCAGATGTGATCGCCCTTGAGTTCTTTTTGAAGGTTCCTCATACCAACATGCGCTAGCTGTCTATGCCACAGCCAACCCATGTTGGTCTTTGCAATCAAGCATGTGTCAAGTTCGGCTTTATCCTTGTTGAAGTCAACAAGATAAATCTTTCCCTTTAACATACCCTTGAATGCAATGGAACCATCACTCCTCCTAGAGACGGTCACACCCTCGTTAGTGAACAAGCAATTATAACCTTTGTCACATAATTGAGATATGGACAACAAGTTATAATTTAAGGATTCAACATGTAATACATGAGAAAGTGTGTGTTTAGATGATATGGCAATTTTACCGGTACCGAGCACCTTTCCTTGGCTATTATCTCCAAAATAGATGACCTCATTTGGATCCTCATTTTCTTCATATTCCACGAGCATTCTTCTTTCTCCAGTCATATGGTTCGTGCAGCCACTGTCTAACACCCATTTAGACCCACCGGAGGAATAAGCCTACAAAAACAAGTTATGCTTTGGTTTTAGGTACCCAAGCTTGCTTGGGTCCTTGGAGGTTAGTTACATGACATTTGGGCACCCACACATGAGACTTGGTGTTCTCATGGTGTGGCCCAACATAATGAGCATAAACTTTGCCAAAATTATTTCTCATTAAGACATACGAGGCATCGAAAGTTCTAAAAAATAACTGTTGTTGTTTATGTACAGGACTAGTCTGGGAGGTCGGACTTGTTCAGAGGACCGGACTTGTCTGGACACCGACTAGACTAGTCCGGTGTTCATGTGCGATTAATGTTTTAATCTTTGACTTTCCAGTTTGAGAGGGTCTTCCCTTTACAAAGGTAATCCTCTCCTTGTTATTCTTATGGCTTCTAGCATGTTGCTTTTCACCATAAGAGTAACCAATGCCATATTTGACATTTGGAGGTCTTTTGACCAAGTATACACTACATGCATATTTGATCTTCTCCTTGTCAAATATGCCACTTTGGGCAGGATGCTTATCCTTTGTAGAGGTTGGCTTGTCCCTCAAACTGGTGTCAACTTTATTACATGTACAAGCATAAGCAACCTCAGTTTTAGTGGCTTGAGAAGGTTAACTTGAAGAGTATGAAGGTTCACCTTGCTTGAGTGACTCAACTTGCACTTCAAGGACCTTGTTAACCTTGATCAGGTTAGCAAGTTGGTCCTTGATTGTAGCATTTGAGTCGGTTAACTCCAAGAAAGTTTCCTTGCTTGAAGCTAACTCAAGCTCTAGTGATTTGCTTTGTTCCTTTTCAAGTTCTAGAAGCTTGTCAAGTTCGACATATTCCTCCTTTTGGGAGATGATCATGTCCTCTTGACGATGTATTAACCTCTCTTTCTCAATAAGTTGATCAAGTAAAAATTTCATTTTTGTGGCAGTTTTCCTATCTAGTCCAATAAGCATATCCCCATTATCACTATTGATTTCATCATCACTAGAATAGGAATGCACGAAAGGGGGTTTGGTGTTTACCTTGTATTTACCTTCCTTTGCCATGAGACAAGTGCCATTTCCCATCCATGCGCCGGGTGTAGGGAAGAGAGTAGACTTCTTGGATGTCTTCTTCATGGCTATGCTAGCCATCTCTTCTTCTTCGGATGATGAGGACTCATCATTTGAGTCCCATTCTTTCCCTATGTGAGCTTGTTCGGCTTGTTTCTTCTTCTTGAAGAATTTCTTGGATTGAGGCTTGGCTTCTTTGGTCTTTTTCTTGTTCTCTTCATATGGGCAATCAACTATAAAGTGGTTATACTCACCATAATTATAGCATGCCCGCCTCAACTTTGGCTTTGTTCTTTCCTTGTACTTTCCTTCGCTTGATTTAGCACCTTGTCTCTTCTTTATTATTCTCATGAATTTCTTCACAAACAATATCATGTCTTCTTCATCTAATTCACTGCTCTTATCATCACTGTCTTCTTCTAGCTGAGCTTCTCGAGCTTCATTAGATAGGGGCTTGAGGGTGGACTTCAAAGCAACCCCTTTCTTCTTTGCCGAGGTGAGGTCGGCAATTTCCTTGACATGCTTTGCTTGTTTTTCCGTCATCTCGGAATTTTTTATTTTTCCGAGTAATTCACCCGAAGTCATTTTCTTGTATCTGGGGCTTTCTCTTATCATTGAGCACAGGGTGACGTTGCGAGGCATGAAGGCTCTGAGGATGAGCTTCACCACCTCGTGGTCATTCCACTTATTTCTTCCGTATGATCGAACCTTGTTGACGAGCATCTTTAACCGGTTATACATATCTTGATGTGACTCGTCTTCTTCGATTGTGAATCTTCCTAATTCGCCTTCGATCATTTTGATCTTTGCTTCACGCAGATGACGGTCACCTTCATGTGCAGTTTGCAGTGTGTCCCAAATCTTCTTAGCAATTTTGAGTCCATCCACCTTGGTGAACTCGTCCCGACTGAGTGAGGAGGTAATTACTGTCGCGGCTTGAGCATTTCGGTGAATTGCCTGCTCTTCGCTTGGTGTTCTTTGTCGTCGTCCGGGATATCTATTCCTGTGCACACAATATTGCCATAGACTTGGATTGAGAGAGATTAGATGCATTTTCATATTTTGCCTCCACATTGAGTAATCACTTCCATCAAAGTGTGGGGCTTTTCCAAGTGAAATAGATAAGTAATGATTATTGTTGGAATTGAGACGATCATAGTTAAAAGGATATCAGGAGTAGTCGGTGTGACTACTGCCCTTCTTCTTCTCTTCAATCTTTACTTTCCCTTTGGAAAGTGTCTTCTTTCTTAGGAGCGCCTTTAGTTCCAGCGTCTCCTCATCGTCGTCCTCAAAGTCTTGAATGGCTTCGAGGAGCTTCTCCACCTTTTGGTTCTTGTCATCATCAACCTTTTCTTGGTTGTTGCTCTTGTGGATGTCCTTCATGTCCGACATGATCTTCTTTCAGCGACTAGTCTCTTTCTTGAAGAACCTGCTCTGATACCAATTGAATGTGGCCTAGAGGGGGGTGAATAGGCCTTTTGAATTTGTGTCGGAACCTGCAACACTTAACGACCAGATCAAAACTTGAGATATCGGACTAGTCCGGTAACGTGCGGACTAGTTCGGTATGTACGGACTAGGTTGGTCAAGTCTGATCTATCAAGTTTGATTCTAGAGTGTAGCACCGGAAATATACTTGTAATTTATGTGTTGCAAGATTATGTACTAGGCTAAATCACAAGTCTATCTTAAATTTTATGTTTCAACGTAAAGTGAGCAAGATTAATTGAAACCCTAGATTGATATTATGTAAAGAACGACAAACACAAAGCAAGAACACAAGAGAGTTATCCCGTGGTTCGGTTCCCACAGAGGCAACCTACATCCACGTTGAGGAGTCCACAAAAGGACCGGGTCTTCTCCAACCCTACCCTCGTCGGATCGCCACGAAGGCCAATCATCTTCCACTTATCACAAAGGGGTGAATAACCGAATTAAAAGGGGCCTTCTAACACATTGAGGGCTCCCCTAGATTACAACACGAAATACCACCAAGAACACACTCAAAAGATTACAATGAAATCATAGGAGTGTGTTAGAGAATCAAACCAAGAGCTCAATGAGTGTTGAACGTGTCTCTCCAATGATCTAGAGTGTATCCTCAAAGGATTGATCTTTGTTGCACTTAATTTCGTGGAGAGATTTGTTTCTGAGGCTCTTGGAAGGAGTGACAGCGCTATGGTTCGAGAGAGTTTCAAGTTGAGCCGTGCACCTCTCTTTATATGGGGTTCCTAAAAGTGATCGTTAGGGTTTAGAAAGATCGGACTGTTCCGTGGTGGACACTGGACTAGTCTGGTGTGCTGTGTGTAGCAAACTCTAAGTGTCCCGAAATATCACACGTGTCCGGCTAGGAGTGGACTTGTCCGATTTCGCTTCTGGAAATCTTCGGACTAGTCCGATGGACATCGAAGTTGTCTGCACAGTGAAACCCTAAGTGGTTATAGGGACAAGTCCGCAATTGGAGGACTTGTCCGATTTAGGTCAGAGTTTTTCAGACTAGTTCGTGCTAATATCGGACTTGTCTGATTTAGATCAGAACGAATATCGGACTAGTCCGGTGGTGATCGGACTTGTCCGATTTTGTGTGACTTGTGAGGTGTTTTGAGGACTAGTACGCACTAGGGAGGACTAGTCCGATTCTAGTCAAAGAGATATCGGACTAGTCTGATGGATATCAGACTTGTCCGATCTTGTGCAAAGAGGATATCAGACTAGTCCGGTGTATGTCAGACTAGTCTGGTCCTGTATAACTTTGTGTAATGTGTGTGTTTAATTGTGATTGAGCTCTTGGGGTGGGTTTCCTTAACACACTCCACACACAATGATCTACTATTCTTCTTCCTTGAGCTCATTTCCACTTTGCTCCTCATTCTTCCTTCTTTTTGGCACTTTGCTTATTTTGCTATTAAAACTTGTGCTCATCTCAACAAAGAGGCTAGGATCTCATTTGCTTGTCATAAATCATCCAAAACCCTCAAGGTATTCCTAGATGCACTTTCAGTGACGGCGCAGGCGGTCGAGAGAGATCATAGTAGGGTTGTGCACCTCTTTTTATACTAGGGTTTCCAAAGGTTACCGTTAGGGTTTACAAAGTCCGGACCAGTCCGGTGTGCGGCGTGTGGCAAACCCTAAGTGTCCTGAATTATCACACTTGTCCGGCAATTGGCGGACTAGTCCGATTTTGTCTCTAGAGATGTTCGGACTAGTCCGGCACATATCGGACTAGTCTGGCGTGGTGAATCCCTTAGTGAATTGAGGACTAATCCGCACTTAGAGGACTTGTCCGATTTTAGTCCGAGAGGTTATCGTACTAGTTCAGCGTCGTGAAATTTTGAGGGGCTAAGGACAAGTCCAAAATTGATCAGTGAGGATTTCAGACTAGTCTGTGGAATATCAGACTTGTCCGATATTGGTTAGAGACATTATCGGACTAGTCCGGACTTTATTGGACTAGTCTGTGGTGGACAAGTTCGCACTGGGAGGACTTGTCCGATCCTGGACAGAGAGATTATCGGACTAGTCCGGGGAACATCGGACTAGTCCGGACCGGTGTAAACTTGTGCAGTGGGAGTGTTTTCTTTTGCTTGAGCTCTTGGGGTGTGTTTCTCCAACACAATCCATACACAAAGAGTATTCTATTCATATCTTGAGCTCTTTTCAACTTGATTCCTCACTCTCCTTTCTTTTTGCGCTTTCTACATAATTTCATTAAAACCTGCGCTCATCTCAACAATTTTGTTAGGTTCTCATTTATCTGTCATAAATCAACCAAAACCCACAGGGATGCCTAGATGCACTTTTAGAGGCGCATGCCCTCCACTACACCACCACACCTCCACCTCTATCGCTCGCCTCCAAACATCGACTAGTTTCTCTAATCGATGACTAATCATCCTAGTCAACATTATCACCCCTTAGGCGACTAGGGTCGATTAAGCGACTTGAAAACATTGACCGTCACAACTCATTTAGGGCCCGACAAGACCCATTTAGTAGGAAGTTAAAGTATGCCTCTAAACAAGCACAAAGGTGAATGACAATGCTACGAACGATGTATGACTCGCAACATACGTATGACGGCTATAACCGTATAGTCATCCCCCTTCTTACTTGAAGAATTGCACTAGATAGGGGGTGTAGTGTTAAATAGGCGGCGTTATGCTGTCGAAATTTTAGGACCTATCCTGGACAATAGATGTAGCGCCGTGATATTAAACAAAGTATGAAGTAACCATATATTTTCATTAACATATATTTATTTGATGTAGTTTTAAAATTGGTGATGATCGTAAGGCGATGTATGATGGATGGAGTTCAACTAGTGTGCACTCTAATGAATGGGGTCATATCGCAAATGCTTTCCTGAGCCATGCATTTGCTAGTGATGCTCGTGTTGCGAAGTGTTCATGTATCAAGTGTTGGAATCATCGATGTCTGGATAAGTCTAAAGTGGATTTGCATCTTTGCAAGCATGGATTAGGCCCAACTATATGTTGTGGCGTGAGCATGGGGAGATAGAGCATGATGATGAGTCAGACGGTAATGGGCATGAAGATCGGATGGATGAGATGATAGAAGACATTGGAAAAGAGTACGAAGATTGGTCCCAACTGAAGGAGGTGAAAGATTTTTACCAGCTTCTTGCTGCCGCAGATCGGAAAGTGTATGAGGGCACCAATGTGATCGTTTTGCAGGCAGTCACACGACTTATGGCAATGAAGTTTGTCAGAGTCTGGTTCTGGCAATTCCCTTGGCACTACTGTTAGTAGCCCGCGGAGTTTCTTAGTTCGAATAGGGCGCACGGAGATTCAGAACAAGATGGCGACTTGACACGGGGATTTACATGGTTCGGGCCGCCTGAGCATAATACCCTACTCCACGGGTGTGTTGTTGTTGTTGTATTGAGTGTATGAGAGCGTGAGCCAGAGAGAGGCCAAAAAAAAGGTCTCCCTGTGTATCACTCGGCCAGTCCTTTTATAGTACAAGGGCTGGCTATTACATCATTAGCCTGACCCGACATGTGGCCCTCGCAGTTACTGATGCCTAATACACAGTTACACAGTTAATTTTCTTAATTCCCCTTAAGAGCATGATGACGCCCTTTAATGGTGGCGTTACTGGTATTAAGGGGCATCCCATCGTGTTTCATTAAGATAGCACTAATGACACATAATCAGGTTTTGAAGTCCTTAATGTCCGTTGAAGGTCCGAGCTGTTGAAGGTCCACCAATGTGCCTGTTGAAGTTGAAGGTCCGGCTGTTGGACGTGTGGCAGCTTCGGAGCTTACTGTCTTGGACAAGGAGATCTGGTGCTGTTGTACACGTGCCGGTACCGGAGCTTCCCTCTGTCGGGGGTTGGGTCTGGGGGTGCCACACAGGTATCCAGTTCGGAGCATTCCCATGTAGGGATTGTAGCTCCGATTTTATGATACACGTGGCGGCATTGGGACTAACCATATGAGGGAGGCAGGTCCGATTACGAGTAACACGTGGGGCCTTTGGATGTCTTCAACTCAGATAGGTGGAGTTCCTTTGCACTCTTTGCAGTTCAAAGGGGTATCCGGTACGCAGGTAACCGACAGTGGCCCCCTAGGCCCACCTCTGGGAGAGACCCTTTAGATTAAGTCATTCTGGCGCAGGTGGGTCCATCTTTCGATTTCTGCGCCGTGTCTTCAAGGGTTTTCGGATGTACCATTGAGGTTATAGTTCGCAGTTAAACCATTGCTGAGTGGAATCTTTTGGACGTGGCAGGTGAGATTCGCACGTGCGGATCTCATGCAATTGAAGGTCGTCGGTTCCCAATACAAAAATCGTATCGGTTCCGCGCGCCCTGTCAGGCCGCCGCCCTTGGGTTTCCCGCCTCTCATCATGACAACTGTTCGCCTGGGGTAAGGACCTCGACTTGATTGTCTGGGTGGCCCCGGGCCCCTTTGTCATTGGCAGGGTGTACTTTTTGAAATGTATCCTTGGACCTTTTGAAGTTTCCATCCAATCGTTGCGGAGGCTTACTTAAGAGGGAAAGTGCGCACGGGTTGAAGACTCTTAACGCCTTTGATCATCTTTGCGCTCAGAGCCTCTCAATTTCCGCCTAGCTTTCCATCCTTCGCTCCACTTTGCGGCGATGGAGTTGGGTCTCCGCAAGAGCCGTCTCATGAGTTATGACAATTTGAAGAGGGTCCAAACCTACATGGGGTGGTCCAGTGACTCCTTCAACCATCTGGTCCGCGTCGGCGAGCTCCCGTTCAAGAAGAAGCGCGACGGCGACATGGTGTACTTCTCTGCGTACACCGGGTTGATCCCACCTTTCTCAACTTTCCTCTTGATGCTGTTAGACTTCTATGGTCTGCAGTTGTACCACCTTGGCCCCCACTCTATTCTTCTAGTGTCAACATTCGTCCACTTCTGCGAGATTTGGGTGGGTATTCCCCCCTGCGTCGAGCTTTTCCGTACTTTCTTCACCATCCACACCACCAGCAAGAGTTCCGAGTATCTTGGCTTCTACTATTTTGTGAAGCGCAAGAAATGCCCCTACAAGTACTTGAGGTCGTTTCCTTCCGGCAAGTGGGACGACTGGAAGAAGGATTGGATTATCATCACGGCAGAGGAGCACGAGAAGTTGGAGCTGCCTGAAGGTCTTCCCAATGTTGACACTGACGCATGGAGTGTGGTTCTGGTGCTGTCAGATGCCTTCAACCCTATCTTGACCAGGATCCGCGAGTGTGTGGAAGGAGCGGTGACCCCCCAGATGGTCTTCTGCAACTTCTTGGTCAACAGGTGTGCTCCACTGAAGAAGAAGGAGAAGCTATCTTGGGCCCTTAACAACGTGATGGATGATGATCGGACTAAAACCGGTCTGAAGTCCAATTTGGACGGCGCTGCTTTGGAGCTTCATCTCAAAAAGTTCCAGCATGGCATTGACGTCGAGGGCGATGACTTGACTCCGCCAACAGCTTTCCTTCCTCTGAACATGGAGGCGGAGTTCAGCAGAGAGCTCCGGAGGAGCATGCCGGTGCTTGACGACCTCGGTGAGGTAGAGAGGCATTCGACCACCGGATTGGTGATCCCCGGAGCTTCCGAGGGTGGCCCTGCTTCCGCCCCGAGACAAAGAGCTGAAGTCAAAGGCAAGGGCAAAGAGTTGGTTGAGCCCTCCAACCGAAAATGGAAGTTGAAGCACTCTAACGGGAGGCCCGTCAGACCTGCTCCTTCCACAAAAGCTCCTTCTCCCCTGCGGGGGAGGTCTTTGACAGCGACACCAACTCCAACATCGATGTCTCCCCAAAATGCCAGCTCCGACTGGGTGACTCCGGCACCAGGGCTAGCTAAGGGTTCTAGGTCTGAGGGTCCTTCCCAGTCGAAGGAGGCCCCAACCAAGACGTTGCTGACGGCGGCAGCAAGCTCCGAAGAGCCTTCCGGAGTTACTACCCCAGTTTCGATGGGGTCGGGCTCTAAGCGTCCGGCGGAGAGGTTCCGCACTAGCTGGAGCGGAAGCCTTCCAAGGTAAATTTGCTTTTTTACCTCAGTTGGTTGTTTTTGTTGTAACCATATTTTGAGTTTCTTTGTCCTTCATCCACAGGGTCTCCAAAAAGGGGGTTGAAGCTCCGGTTCCTGTGACAGCAGCTGATGCTGAACCGGCAGGCACCATGGAGGTCGAGCGCCGGTGCCTGAACCAGCAGTGGAGGAAGCACCAGCGTAGAGATGGCCTCAGATCTGACCGAGTCCACAATGCCTGCCCCGGAGGTGATAGTTCCGGAGGTACCCGTTCCTGAGCCAGGGTGCCAAGTCGAAGCGGCCGGTCCCTTGCCTGAGGGGCCAGTTGATGATGACCTGGCTGCGGGACCTTCGGAGCTGACCCCGGAGGTAGAAACTCCCGTCGCATGACCTTCCTCGGCGACGACCGAGGTACTCCCAGAGGGTGGCCCTAGTGCCGCGGAAGCTCAGGGGACCGCTCTTGTAGAGTGGGACCCAATTTTTGTTCTGGAGGACCCGCTGGAATCAGCGGAGAGGACACCGACAAGTCCAGAGCAAATCCCCCTGTCGTTATCCATCGATAATGCCTACTCCGGCCTTCGTCAGGTCTAGCTTGCATTTTATCACAATAGCAAGGCCCTCGAGGAGGAGCGCCAAGCTCTTAGGAGGTGGCACAATCGACTCCAATTCGAGACCAAGCTAGTGCAAAAAAGGCTGGCCGACGACAAAGAGTGGGTCAAGAGGGAGAAGGCCCGGATGGATTACTGGGGCCAGTTGCTGGATGAGAGGAAAAGCATGGTGCAATCCCTCGACAACCAGTCCCGGGCTATATATGAACAAACCCTTGTAGCTAATGAAGCGGCGAATGATCGCCAGGAGAAGCTCAATACTATCCACGAAAGCCTCGTCAAGTACCGGGGGAGTCTCGACGAGTGAGAGAAAAAGCTCGAATAGGAAGAGCAAAAACTCCTGGAGCTGAGGGATGACCTCGTGAAGAGGGAGGAGGAGGTCGCCCAAAGGCTGGCTCTGGGTGACATGAGCCTTGCAGAGTGCACCAAGAAGCTAGAGGAGCTCTACAAGAGCAAGGAGGAGAGGGCCTGGCAGCGGGGATAGGACCTTACCAAAAGGGAGGCCGAAGTCGGTGATAGGGAAAAGAAGGTGCGAGGCCGGGAGAAAGGCCTGGTTGACCGCCAGAACCGGATCCACATCCAGGAGAAGGAGCTTGGTGACCTTGAAAAGCAAGTTGCTGAGAGGATTCAGCAGCACAACAAGGAGGTCAAGCGCCTTGCCCGGGAGGGTTTCGGAGCTTGCGGCAGACAAGAGGTCCTTGGAGGAGGTTCGAGGATCAAGAGATGCAGAGTCTCAACAAGTATGGGACTTCGTGGGCAAAGCCAATGTCGCACTGGTGCCGCTGGGCTTTAGCCCCGGGCGTCTGGGCATTCCGGAGCCGGAGCTGGACCATGCGTTGGGGGCTCTGAGTTCAATTGGCAACAAACTCGGTGCGACGGGCGATGTCATTGTGGATCAGTTGGAAAATGAGGGAAAATCCCTTACGCAAAACATCACAGAATACATGCTGACGTGCTACACAAGCCGAGATCCTCATTTCCCACTAAACCCGGTGCTTGAAGGTCCCATCGACGGAGAGGGAGACGTCGCCAAGACCAGCGTGTCGGAGGTTGCCTAGAAGGTCGCCTCGTTCTTCCATATAACTTAGGACTTTCTTCTTTTAGCTCCCACTTGTATCTTCTCTTCTTTTCTCCGATTTTGTAATCTCTTGTCTTCATATGAATTAAATCCAAAAAAATTATGAATTTCATTTTTTGTCTTCAAACTTTGTCTTACTCGGCCCCCTGGTAGATGTACAGAATTTGATTGTGAACATGTACCAAAAGGTGTAGCATTTTATTGAAGAATTGAGTGCTTCGAACTTGTAGAGTATAGGTCCGAAGTTTTGTTGCATCGACAGCCGGGGCCCCCTGGGGTTGTCGGAGCTTAGTAGCTCCGGCAGTGACCACCATCAACACGTAGAGCGTCGACGACCGGCCCTCTGGGGTTGTCGGAGCCTAGTAGCTCCGGCAGCAACCACCATCAACACGTAGAGCATTGACGGCCAGCCCTCTGGGGCTGTCCGAGCTCGGTAGCTCCGGCATTAACCACTATCAACACGTAGAGCGTCGACAGCAGACGCCATTGGGGTGTCCTTCTACCATCTTTTCTTCAACTCTTTTATTTCTTCACGTTGACGACTGGCCCCCTGGATTCCGGAACTTGATAGCTCCTGCGACGCCCGCTATCAATGTTTAAAACATCAACGGCGGGCCCCCTTGGGGGATGTCGAAGCTTTGATAGCTCCAGCATTGTACACCATCATCGTGGGATTTACATTTTTCCTGCACACTGAAGTCAAGAAAAACAGTAGAATCCATTTCTTATCTATAACTCATTTGCGACTTACTATTCCCATTTGAAATTTTAGGTCGACAGCAATTCTATATACAATCAAGCGTGTTTGTTTATTTTCCCCAACTCCAGTCGTTTTCTAGACTAACCTTACTTAGGCCTGCCGGGGTGTAGGTAGAGTGGCGTACTTAGGGTGCAGGACCATGCTAAGCCGATAGCACACTCTGGACCTAGATTGGCTTGGCGTTCAGGCGAGTAGGCTATTCAACGATGTTAATACCCGAAAGAAATAACAATGCAACTTGAATTATATATTAAATGTTCGAGCTAAAGCTTCTTAAGAATTGCACAACTTTGTTATAGACAAGAAAGAGAAAAATAAAGAAGAATGAGCCTATACAAAATAGATGCACGTGGGGTCTGTTTTCACATATTAATGTCTTTCATTATAGGTCCGGGGTACAGGGGAGACAAGTACACTCTTAGTGTACGGAAACAAGCTAAGTGTGTTACATTTCTTGTTCGACCAAAGGTAGCTAGCTACACTTTTAGTTCCGAGACTGTGTCAAGTGTTGCTTGGACTTTGCGGACCTTCCTGGAAAGGTCCGGCTGTCCTCCGGAGGAGCTACCCGACTCTGTACAATGATGCTATAACATACATCATATGTAATTACAGACTCACCTCCATGATATTAAGCGTAAAACTTACGGAGGTGCTCAATGTCCCAAGGATTAGGGAGCGGTGCCCATCCTCGATTGCCAAGTCAACGCATCCGGGACGGGATACTTTGATCACTCGAAAGGGTCCTTCCCAGCTGGGGGAAAGTTTGTTTAACCCTTCTCGAGTTTGTATCCTCCGTAGCACCAGATCGCTTTCCCCGAGCTGTCGGCTATGCACATGCCTTTGGTGATAACACCGGAGTGCTTGGCGGTATTGCGCATTTTGAACGGTTGCTCGGCACCTTCCCTCTTCAACGAGGTCAAGGTCTTCACACCGGAGCTGGTCTTGTGTGGCGTCGAAGGTTCAGACCCGGAGTGACCCCAAGGTGATTTCTGGAGGAAGGACTGCTTCAGCTCTGTACACCAGGAAGAAGGGTGTCTCTCCAGTTGACCGGTTTGGAGTTATCCTGTTTGCCAACAAGGTGGGCAGAAGCTCCTCGATCCAGTTGGTTCCATGTTTTCTCAAGCGCTCATATGTGTGCGTCTTGAGTCCCTTTAGGATTTCTGCATTTGCTCCCTCAGCTTGGCCATTGCTTGTCGGGTGAGCCACGGAAGCGTAGCTGACTTGAATGTTGAGGTCTTCGCAATATCCTTGGAATGCAAAACTTGTGAACGTTGTCAGTTATGATCTTGTTTGGGACTCCAAATTTGCATACTATGGACTGCGAAAAATTGATAGCTGATTGCTTGTTTATTGTCACAATTGGAGTTGCTTCCGGCCACTTGGTGAACTTGTCGATGGCGACATACAGGTACTTGTAACCTCCGACGGCTTTAGAGAAAGGTCTCAAGATATCCATACCCCACACGGCGAATGGCCATGACGGAGGTATCATTTGTAGAGGTTGGCTGGTGTGTGAATTTGATTCACATGAAACTGGCATGCTTCACATTTCTTCACTAGCTCTGTTGCATCCTGGAGTGCTATAGGCCAGTAAAAACCATGCCGAAAGGCTTACCGACCAACGTGCGGAAATACGCGTGGTTCCCAAAGTCGCCTCCATGGATTTTTGCGAGGAGCTCGCAACCTTCTTCCCTTATAATGCATCACATTAGGACGTCGTTGGCACCACGCCGGTAGAGATCCCCTTCCACCGATGTGTATCTTTTAGCCAATCTAACTATCCGGTCAGCAAATACATTGTCTTCATGAAGTATGTTGTCTTTCAAGTAGCTTCAGATCTCCGAGATCCATGCATCGGAGCTAACTTAATCTTCTGAGTCTTGTGTGCTGGGATGCTTGGAGCTTCCTGTAGCACCTACGACCCTTGATGGACGCCATGGTAACAGGGCCATCGGGACCGCCAGCTTTGAGGTGCTGGTCTCGCCCCCTTTGCTCAGTTCAACAGGCTGAGCTGTTGGTTTTGACAATCTCCGGACGAAGGTTCCGATGGGAACCGTAGCTCCGATTGAAGCTTTTGTCGAGATTTTGTCAGCTTCAGCATTGTTGAGACGCTGGACATGGCAAAGATCTAGTACTTCGAAGTCCTTCTGAAGTCTCTGGACTTCAAGAAGTGTAAGACCTATGTGTGCTGAATACATTGGCGTGTAGTGAATACACTTGCTTTGACGATAAAAGTTTTGAATATCACCAAAACACATTTTTATCAAGGTCGGACTCTAGCACTGTGCTACAGCAAGGTCCGACGGTAGGTTCAGCTTGTTTTGGGTAGCTCCGGCTACGTTAGACGCTAGGTTCTACTAGCTTTTGTTAGCTCCGGCTCAAGGTCCGGGTTGCTCTGGCAAGGTTCGGAACTTGACCGCAATGCTTCTGTTTTTCATTTGCAATGTTTCGTACTTGCTTTACATCTCTGGAAAGATTGCTTAGTATCCATTTGCTAAGTCTTTGGTGCGTTTATGGTTGATATGGATGATATCGTGTTACTGTGGTTTTGCAACATGCTTATGTGAGGTTCCCACGTAAGGTGTTGTGTTCAGAACTAACTTGAGTCAAGTCGAGAACTTGGGCTCGTATGGATTGGTTTTTATTCATATGCAGGTGTTGCTTGAGTTCAAGACATGGCTGGTGATGGGATTCATTGGACCAATCTCAGGGAGGAGATGAGGTTCCAACAACCAAATTCAGGAGGAATTGTGGTTGAGCTGATCAGGAGGTTGCGCAGCATGATTGAATTGAGAACAATGCATGTGAAGGTATCGTGGACGTCATTAGAAGATGTTTGCACGTGTGCAAAGAGTGCATGGACGTGGCTACATGGTTCCGAGACGTGATGAGGAGATTTGGACGTAAAGAGTTGGTCGGAAAGGTCCAACCGACTAGGTTATGGACTTAGGCTACGGCTGAGTCAGGTTTGACTCAAATATGGAAAGATTTGAGTTGGTTATGATAGGATTTCGTGTGGGTAACGAATTTGAGTTGTTTAGGAATGTGGGATACGTTGCTAAGGTGTTTGGAAGTCTTAATATTGCTTCTATCTGCGTATAGAAGAATCCTAAGCAGTTATGGAAAGTTACGATTCGTGAACAGAGTAGGATTAGGTTCCTGATCTGAGTTGAGTTGGCTTTTGAGCTGGTTATATAAGCAAGGGAGCCTAGAGCTCATCGTGCACGACTTTGGGGGCTGTTCCTCTTGTTCTCTATTGAATGAAATTCATAGTTTGAAGGAACTTTTGTGCCTTGTTTGTCCGAGTTGTTCCAGACAAGTTTTACTCATCGAGTTTCTGGACAGCACTACCTTTCGTTGGTGGTTTTATCATAACTCGAGTTTTACAGATCCAATTGACGTGATTCTTTTTGGGTTGTCTTCACAACTTTATTACCTATCATATGTCAAAATTTCACGATCATTGGATTTGTGGTTTATGATATACACGAGTTTCTTTGCAGCGTTCCAGAACTGTTTTTTTCTCGGGTAGAACAGATTGACCTTTGTTGGATTTTCGATCATAACTTGAGTTTTTCTCGACGGATATGAGTGATTCTTATTGTGTTATCTTCGTGAATTGATTCTCTCTGATATCTATCACTTTTGTCATGGTGAAACACATTTAGATTAATCTCACACACGATTTCTTTAACAGATCGTTTTTCTGCCGAAGGGATTGGGGTTTAATTGTTTCCGCTGCGTAAGATTTTTAAATCTACCATTCACCCCCCTCTGGTAGATTTTCACGTGCTCCTTGATCCTACAATTGGTATCAGAGCCACGGTGTTCTAATCTTTGTGATTTGCGCATGTTTCTGACTAATCATCATGGAGAAGTACCCTGCCAAACCTTGTGTGTTCGCTGGTATTGATTTTCAGGTTTGGAAGGCACGCATGGAGGCTTTCATCCAGGCAAAAGGCTTTGCAATATGGGAGAAGGTATACAAGCCTTACGAAGTTCCATCAAACGATCAAGTTACAGCTACAAATCTGAGAGATGTCGACAACAACAACAAGGCTCAGAACTTTATCATACAAGGATTAACATAAAGCGACTTCGACCGTGTTGCACACCTCCGATCTGCATACAATGTGTTGAAAGCACTTTGTGACTACCACGAAAGATCCAACACGATCAAAGAGGTAAGGCAAGACATGTTCAAGAAAGAATACATGCACTTCGAGATGCAACCCGATGAGTCTATTGATGACCTTTTTCCTCGCTTTAATAAGATTCTCTGCAACTTGCGTAGTGTCAATGTTATTTTTTCAGATGCTGAAAATGCTAGGCAATTGCGAAGTGCATTAGATATGTCAATATGGGAGATGAAAGTCACATCTATTCGTGAATCTACTGTCATGAGTTCACTTACTTTAGATGTGCTATATTCCAATTTAAAAACTCATGAAATTGACATAATCTCACGTAAGAACCCCAACAAGTCTATTGCTTTTGTTTCTCAACGTGACATGCCTAGTTCCGGTCAAACATCATGTTGTGGTACACTTGCTTTGCTGTCCTCTCTAACCCTTGAACAGATTGACGAGTTTCCAGAGGAGGAGCTAGTGCTCATCTATACCGGGTTCTCAAAAGCATTGCAAAATGTGAGAACTAGAAGGAGAGGAAGCTCCGGACCTCAACGATGCTTCGAATGTGGTAAGACAGGACATTTTCGTTCAGATTGCCCTAACCTTTTAGGTCCTACTTCTTGGGATAAAAAGAAAATGAGAACGAAGCACTCCTCTGCAAAAGATACGAAGAAAAAGAAGGGTTTTACAGGACGTCAATTGGTGAGCAGTTTTATCTCAGCACTCCAGGAACTTGGCTCAAGCAACGTGGACATTGGAAGTGATGAAGATGAAGATGATTTGGCAAACTTGTGCTTCATGGCGGGCAAGTCAAGATCAAGTATGGAGGAGGCAGAACACAACATCGACAATGAAGAGGTATGTCCTACTTGCAAAGAAATGTGTGATGCTATTTCTCGTGCCACTGTTATTGTTAAGAAAAAGGACAAAAAGCTTAGGGACAATGCTAATAAAATTGAGTCACTAGAATCTGAAATCAATTGTTTGAAATCCTTGATTCCTAGTGATGATTCTTGTTCCTCATGTGACTTAATGTATGAAAAATTGTCCTCCCTAAGAAATGCACATACCTCCACACTTGATAAACTTGAACTTGAAATTGAAAAGAACAAAAAGCTTGCTGCACTTAATATTGGAAACTTAAAAGATGCTTCTTGTTCTACAATTGATTTGCATTGTTCTAGTTGTGATGATCTTGATAAGAAACTGCAAGATGCTATGAATGAAATCTCTATATTGAACAATGCTTTACGTTGTCATGAAGTTAAATATTGTTCCAATTGCAAATTAAAAGGAAAAAATTCATGTGAAAATTGCCTTGATTTGTCTGATAAACTTGATAACACGCATAGGACATTAGATCGGTTTTGTAATGGGAATAAGAGCCTAAACTTGCTGCTGAATTCTTCCAAGTCTTGCAAAGATAAAACTGGTTTAGGTTTTGATTCTCATGCTCATGCTAAGGCACATCCACCTAAAATTGTAAAGTCATTAGCAAGTGGTTTGATTCAAACAGTTCCTAAACAAAAAGAAGTGGTTTTCAAATCTGCAGGAGTATTGTCTCATTCGGTTTCAAATAAAAATGTTGTTTGCTCATCTAGACATGAACACAAAGTTAAATTTCATTGTACCTACTGTTGTAGAGATGGTCATGTCATAGATTTTTGTTATAGACTAGCTAAACAACAGAAAAGGGAAAGAATGGTTGCTAGATCTCATAACTTTCATGCAAAATTTGCTGCACATATTGAACCGAATGTACAACCTACTATTTTGAGTCAAAAACATTCAAAGTTTACCTCCGGACCTTCTGTTTTTGCCTCCGGAGCTACTGATTTTTGTGCTACACAAGTAACACCTTATAGGTCAGTAGTTAAGAATAAAAAATCTCAAACTTTGACTCATAAACCTGCTGTTTTGTCTCAGCTTTCGCGTGTTTTTCCTGCTACACGTCGCGTGACTCAGTACTGGATTCCTAAATGCTTATTGGCTAATCCCAGTATTGATTCATCGACGTATTGTGCTTCTATGTAGGTTACACATTTGAGGAAGGAGAACCTTTGGATTGTGGATTCAGGTTGCTCACGCCACATGACCGGTAACAAAGATTGGTTCTCCTCCCTCTCTTTTGTGTCATGTGTAGAGAATGTTACTTTTGCCGATAATTCTTCAACTCCTATAATTGCTAAGGGTTCGGTTAGAGTAAATGATCACTACACTTTGAAGGATGTGGCACTTGTCAAAACTTTGAAATACAACTTGCTTTCTGTTTCACAATTGCTAGATGAAAATCTGGAAATTATTTTCAATAAAAACTACTGCAAAATTGTAAGTTCAAATAGTAAGCTTATTTTTAACATGTCTCGGTTTGGAAGAGTTTTTAAAGCTGATTTTGATATGTCTTCCTCTAAGCATAGGTGTCTAGTTGCTAATGATTTAAAGGACCTATATTTTTGGCATCGTAGACTTGGTCACGTAGGCTTTGATCACCTAACGCGTGTTAGTGCTCTTGATCGCGTACGTGGGTTGCCTAAGCTTAAAGGGGACAAAAAAATTGTTTGATCTTCTTGTATACATGCTAAGATGATTGCAGGTTCACATACTCCTCTCACAATGATCATGACAGCTGAACCATGTCAACTTTTGCATCTTGACACCGTAGGACCTTCACGTGTTCAATCCTTTGGAGGTAAATGGTATGTACTTGTGATTGTTGATGATTATTCTAGATACTCTTGGGTTTATTTTATGGTGTCTAAGAATGAAGTTTTTAGTCACTTTAGAACTTTATTTCTTAGATTATCAATTGAGTACCCTGGATCTTTAAAAGCAATTAGAAGTGATAATGGAACTGAATTTAAAAATCAATCTTTTGATCACTTTTGTGCTGAAAATAGAATAGATCATCAATTTTCTTCACCATATGTACCTCAACAAAACGGTGTTTTAGAAAGAGAGAACAGAACCTTAGTTGAGATGGCTAGGACTATGCTTGATGAATATCAAACTCCTAGGAAATTTTGGGCTGATGGGTTAGCAACTGCTTGTTATGTCTCAAATCGTGTTTTCTTGCGTGCTAAGCTAGGTAAAACACCATATGAGCTCCGGTTTGGACATAGGCCTAGTGTTACACACTTTCGGGTCTTTGGTTGCAAATGCTTTGTTAAGAAACATGGTAATCTTGATAAATTTGAACCTAGATCCATTGATCGCATGTTTCTTGGTTATCCATCTCATACTAGAGGCTACCGTGTGCTTTTACTTGACACTAACAAAATTGTGGAGACTTGTGAAGTGTCTTTTGATGAAGCTAGCCCAGATACTAGTTCAAACATTGCATGTCCAGATTCATATCCGCAGGGGGGCATTTTCGTTGAAGATGAGGAAGAATTGGAGCTGCTGCACGAAAATTCAGCAGCTAAAGACTTTGGTTCAGCTCCGGATGTTAATTCTCAACCAGCACCGACAACCATCAATGCTGATTCAAATAATCCTCAAGTCACAAGCTCATCGATTTGTGATGAACATGAAGAAGAAGAATCTTGTGAGACATCTGTTCCCCTACGGTTTTACAAAGATCATCCCCCACAACAGATGATTGGAAGCTTGCACGAACGAGTCACACGTTCCAGGTTTTGCGATCCAAACTCTTATGCTCATTCTGGTTTTGTTGCTTCTTTTGAACCCAAAGATATATCACACACACTCACTAATGAATCTTGGATTATTGCCATGCAAGAAGAGTTAGAAAATTTTGAAAGAAATAATGTTTGGAAACTTTTACCTCCACCTCAAGGTCACACTTTAATTGGAACTAAATGGGTATTTAAAAATAAACAATGTGAGGATGGGATTGTGGTTAGGAATAAGGCTAGGTTGGTTGCTCAAGGTTTCACTCAAGTTGAAGGTCTAGATTTTGATGAAACTTTTGCTCCTGTTGCTAGATTAGAAGCCATAAGAATTTTGTTAGCTTTTGCTGCATCTAAAGGTTTTAAGCTATATCAAATGGATGTTAAAAGTGTTTTTCTTAATGGCTACATAGATGAGGAGGTTTATGTGAAACAACCACCGGGTTTTGAAAATCCAGATTTTCCTAATCATGTTTACAAACTGTCCAAAGCCTTGTACGGTCTCAAACAAGCCCCTAGAGCATGGTATGATAGGTTAAAAACATTCTTACTTCAAAAAGGGTTTACCATGGGCAAGGTTGATAAAACTCTTTTTGTGCTTAAGCATGGCAATGATCATTATTCGTTCAAGTGTATATGGATGATATTATCTTTGGTTGTGCTTCTCATGATCTTGTGTCCAAGTTTTCAGCAATGATGAGTTCCGAATTTGAAATGAGTATGATGAGTGAACTCACTTACTTTTTGGGGCTGCAAATCAAGCAAACTAAGGAGGGTACCTTTGTGCATCAAACGAAGTATACAAAAGATCTCCTAAGGCGCTTCAACATGGACAAAAGCAAGCCTCTTCGGACACCAATGGGAACAGAAACAACACTTGGACTTGATGAAGATGGTGTACCCGTGGATCAAAAAGAATATAGAAGCATGATTGGATCACTTTTGTACCTCACAGCATCAAGACCAGACATACAATTCAGCGTATGTCTTTGTGCACGGTTTGAAGCCTCCCCACGTGCTTCACATCGTCAAGCCGTCAAAAGGATTCTCAGGTACATACATGGAACTCAAGAATTTGGAATTTTTCTTCCTTTTTCCTCAACCGTTACTTTGAAAGCTTTTTCGGATGCTGATTTTGGGGGTTGTAGGATTGATAGGAAAAGTACTTCTGCTGCTTGTCATTTTCTTGGTAATTCTCTTGTTGTTTGGTCCTCTAGAAAACAAAATTCAGTTGCACAATCCACGGCCGAATCTGAATATGTAGCTGCTGCTAGTGCTTGCTCACAAATTCTTTGGATCGTTCAAACACTTAAGGACTATGGGGTTGATCTAGATAGTGTTCCACTGTTCTATGATAACACTAGTGCCATTTGCATTGCTAAAAACCCCGTGCAACATTCTAGAACTAAGCACATTGACATTAGGTATCACTTTCTCTGAGATAATGTTGAAAAAGGAAACATTGTGCTTCACTATGTAGATACCGAACAACAATTGGCTGTCATTTTTACAAAACCTTTGGATTTCACTCGTTTTTGTTACATTCGTAGTGAAATAGGGGTTATGCATCCTCATGGCTTAAATTGAGGGGGAGTTTGTGAAACTTGGGAAGTCTATGTGTGAATCTGAAATTAAAATAATATGAGCATAGTATTTCATACATATATGACTTTGTGATTCCTTTTACATGCTGAAAGTTCTTACTACATTACTCGTGTTATACTTTTTGTTGTTTTTGCCATGTCTAGTAATTGGAATAATTACTTACACTAAAACTGGTCATGGTCGAACTTTCTTGCTGTTTTGAACTTGTTACATGTTCACAAGTGCTTTTAATCATTAAGAATTAATCAAGTAATCAACTGACATGTTGAGTTTTTATGAACAAATATAAATTGAGAAAAGATCAAGAGAATATGCATGCATCGCACTTCTTCTTTTGAGATGGCTTATCATTGCACTTAGATATGAACTTGAAAGAAGTTGGGTATGACTAAAACCATGTCCTTAAGCTTCTGACTGTCAAATGATATAGGCTTGGCTTGGTTGGTTAGAATAAGGCAGATGCGCATATAATCTCATGCAAATATCATATGATCTAAAATTTATGCTTTGAAAAATAAATGCAGCAACTAGTGTCATGATTTCAGGTTTTGAAATAGTTAAGTTTGTGAGATCATGACTTACTTAAATTGAAAATTATATTGATCTCTAGCATGGCTTACACTACCTTTATGTATTTCATTGATGTGATAATGTAAGGTACTTGATAGTATGACTTGGATGAGCTTTGTTTATATGTATATGTTATAATATGCTCATAACAACTATAGGGGGAGAGATAATTTGTTTATATGCTCATGACTTGCTGAATACATTGTAAAAGGGGGAGAGATAAATATGAAGAGAAAGAGAATATGTGCATAAGGAGAGATAATAAAGGGGGAGAGATAATATGGGATAATTTTTGGATTTTCTTCTCATTTTACTTTTGATTTACAAAGGGGGAGAAATTGCCTTCAAAACTTTTATGTGAATAAGCCAATGTTCGGATTTTAAATGGTGTTGCCAATGCATTCATCAAGGGGGAGATTGTAAGACCTATGTGTGCTGAATACATTGGCTTGTAGTGAATACACTTGCTTTGACGATAAAAGTTTTGAATATCACCAAAACACCTTGTTATCAAGGTCCGACTCTAGCACCGAGCTACAACAAGGTCCAACGGTAGGTTCGGCTTGTTTTGGGTAGCTCCGGCTACGTTAGACGCTAGGTTCTACTAGCTTTTGTTAGCTCCAGCTCAAGGTCCAGGTTGCTCTGGCAAGGTCCAGAACTTGACCGCAATGCTTCTGTTTTTCATTTGCAATGTTTCGTACTTGCTTTACATCTCTAGAAAGATTGCTTAGTATTAATTTGCTAAGTCTTTGGTGCGTTTTTGGTTGATATGGATGATATCATGTTACTATGGTTTTGCAACATGCTTATGTGAGGTTCTCACGTAAGGTGTTGTGTTCGAAACTAACCTGAGTCAAGTCAAGGACTTGGGCTCGTATGGATTGGTTGTTTATTCATGTGCAGGTGTTGCTTGAGTTCAAGACATGGCTAGTTATGGGATCCATTGGACTAGTCTCAGGGAGGAGATGAGGTTCCAACAACCAAATTCAGGAGGAATTGTGGTTGAGCTGATCAGGAGGTTGTGCAGCATGATTGAATCAAGAACAATGCATGTGAAGGTATCGTGGACGTTACTGGAAGATGTTTGCACGTGTGCAAGGAGTGCATGGACGTGGCTACATGGTTCTGAGACGTGATGAAGAGATGTGGACGTAAAGAGTTGGTCGGAAAGGTCCAACCGACTAGGTTATGGACTTAGGCTACGGCTGAGTCGGGTTTGACTCAAATATGGAAAGATTTGAGTTGGTTATGATAGGATTTCGTGTGGGTCACGAATTTGAGTTGTTTAGGAATGTGGGATACGTTCCTAAGGTTTTTGGAAGTCTTAAGATTGCTTCTATCTGCGTATAGAAGAATCCTAAGCAGTTATGGAAAGTTACGATTCGTGAACGGAGTAGGATTTGGTTCCTGATCTGAGTTGAGTTGGCTTTCGAGCTGGTTATATAAGCAAGGGAGCCTAGAGCTCATGGTGCACGACTTTGGGGGCTGTTCCTCTTGTGTTCTATTGAATGAAATTCATGGTTTGAAGGAACTTTTGTGCCTTGTTCGTCCGACTTGTTCCAGACAAGTTTTACTCGTCGAGTTTCTAGACAGCACTACCTTTCGTCGGTGGTTTTATCATACACAAGTTTTACAGATCCAAGTGACGTGATTCTTTTTGGGTTGTCTTCACAACTTGATTATCTATCATCTGTCAAAATTTCACGATCGTTGGATTTGTTGTTTATGATCTACACAAGTTTATTTGCAGCATTCCAGAACTATTTTTTTCTTGGGTAGAACAGATTGACCTTTGTTTGATCTTTCGATCATAACTTGAGTTTTTCTCGACGGATTTGAGTGATTCTTATTGTGTTTTCTTCGTGACTTGATTTTCTCTGGTATCTATCACTTTTGTCACGGTGAAACACGTTTATATTAGTCTCACACATGATTTCTTTAACAGATCGTTTTTCTGCCGAAGGGTTTGGGGTTTAATTGTTTCCGCTGCGTAAGTTTTTTAAATCTACCATTCACCCCCCCCCCCCCTCTGGTATCTTTTCACGTGCTCTTCGATCCTACAAGAAGATATGTAGCTAGTTGGGGGTTGTTTCAGTAGCATTCAACTTTGACTTGTTTTATAATGAGCTGAGAATCACCCTTTACCAACAGCTGCTGACACCATATGATAGTGCCACCTTGAGTCCATAGATGAGGGCTTCATACTCCGCTATATTGTTGGTCGCCTTGAAGTCAACGTGAACCATGTATTTGACCTTCTCCCCGGTCGGAGCAAGGAGAAGGATTCCAGCTCCGGCCCCCTGCTTGTGCACGGAGCCGTCGAAGTAGAGAGTCCAGTGAGGCTTAGTGAAGACTGGAACCTTAGGTTCCAGTTTCGGCTCACTGGGGCCCCCAGGGTTTGATGGAGAGGGCGTCCATTCTGCCACAAAGTCTGCCAATGCTTGACTCTTAATCGCTTGTCTTGGGATGAATTCAAGATCGAATTCGGCCAATTATGCTGCCCACTTTGCAATGTTCCCAGTAGAATTGGGGTTATGCGAGATTGCACACAGTGGATAAGAGGTTACCACTAAAATATTGTGAGCTTGGAAGTAGTGATGAAGCTTCCTAGAGGCGATAAGAACTGCGTAAAGCAGCTTATGCACCTCTAGGTACTGAGTCTTGGCGTCATGGAGTACTTCACTGATGAAGTATACTAGGCGCTGGACTGTCTGGACTCTCCCTGAGGGGTCCGGAGCTTCCTCCTCATCAACCCAGACCCTCCCCGAGGGGTCCGGACCTTTGTCGGGGACTTCCCGGTTCCTGCTATAGGAACCCAAAGCTTCTTCTCAAGTGACCCAGACCCTACTGGAAGGATTCGGATCTTCTTGCTCAGCTACAGTAACTCCTTCATTTGAAGGAGGTTGATCCTCTAGCGTCTCATTTCGAGGATCCAGGTCTGGGGGCTGGGACCCAAACTCGCCTTCAGGTAGCTCCGGACCTTCCCGGAGGGGTCTGGATTCCTGAACTGGAGATGGTTTTGGTCTTTCCGCAACTAGGACCATGCTGACTACTTCGTCAGTTGCTGAAATGTAAAGAAGAAGTGACTCACCAGGATTCAGAGCTACCAAGTTGGTAGAGTGGTGAGGAGTTGCTTCAGCTCTTGGAATGCCTTTTCTGCTTCTTCAAACCATTAGAATGGTCCGGACTTCCTCAATAATTTGAAGAAGGGTAGTTCCCGTTCCGCCAGTCTTGAGATGAACCGGCTGAGGGCAGCTAGACACCCAGTCAGCTTTTGGACATCCTTGATGCGAGCTGGTGGTCGCATGTCTTCAATAGCTTTAATCTTCACCGAATTCACCTCTATTCCTCGGTGGTTCACTAAGAATCCAAGAATCTTTCCAGAGCTAACTCCAAAGACACACTTGTCTGGGTTCAGCTTTGTGCGTGTGATTCGCAACTTGTTCAAGACAACTTGCAAGGTATCGAGAAATGACACCTTATTCTTGATCTTGACAACGATGTCATCGACGTACACTTCCACTACATCTCTGATGAGCTCTCCAAAAGTTTTGTACATAGCTTGCACAAAAGTTGAAGCAGCGTTTTTGAGACCCAATGGCATGGAAGTGTAACAGTATAATCCATCTACTGTGATGAAGGCAGTATGCTCTTCATCTTCCCTAGACATTCTGATTTGATGGTGCCCAGAATATGCGTCTAGGAAACACAGTAATTCACAACCGGAGGTCGAATCCACTATCTGATGTATTCTAGGTAGTGGAAATGGATCCTTTGGACATGCCTTATTTAGTGTTGTGTAGTCGATACACATCTGAAGCTTCCTGCCGGCCTTGTGTACAACGACTGGGTTTGCCAGCCATTTTGCGTGGAAGACTTCCCGGATGAATCTAGCTTCGAGCAACTTCTTAACTTCTTGACGTATAAAGTTTTGTCGCTCTACTGATTGCTTTCGAGGCTTCTGATGTACAGGATGAGCATCAGGATAAATCTTTAGATTGTGCTCAATCACCTCCCTAGGGATCCCAAGCATTTGTGACGGTTGCTAGGCAAACACATCGACGTTAGCCCGGAGGAAAGTGATGAGCGCGAGTTCCTTTTTGTCGTTTAGACCTTACGATATATGGGTGGTCTAAGCAGCGTCGGAACCAATTTGGACGACTTTGACAGGAATGTCGATGTCGCCGCTTGGTTGCACACGAGGTGCGGAGGTTGAACCTCGATGACAAATGCTCGGAGGCTTCAGAGCTTGCTCCTTTCCAGATTCTTCCTCCTGCGCTGTAGACGATGTCAATGGAGTCGTCATCAACGGAGGTGTAAACAACCTTCAAGACCTTCTTGGGGTCTTGAAAGCCTAACTCCTCTTCAGCCGGAGCTTTGTCAAATTTTTATTTTCCTTCCCTTTGACGGCAAGGAGCTTCTTCCCGGCGCTTGTTGTAGCGTTCGGCGAGGTTCTGGACCTATCGGCAGTTTTCCAAGTTGTGTCTGTCCGTGTTTTGTATGGGGCACCACATCTTGGAGCTGCCACCATCTTCAGACGACGGTCGAGGTCGTTTCTCAGGGCGTGGCCCCCGGACACCCGGAGCTGCGGCAGCTGCAGGAGTGGGTGTGCCAGCCAACGGCTTCTTCTTGTTGTTGGACTTTTTCTTCTTCTTGCCAATCTCGGAGGTAGTGGCTTCACCCTTGGAGGATTTCTTGTTGGCCTCCGGAGGTGGTTGGGAGTGCATTTCACGGCCCTCCGCAGCCTTGGCACACTTGTCTGCCAAGCTGAAGAGTTTCATGACACTGGTGACTTCCTTGGTCACCAGCTTCTCCAACATTTTCTTATCTTGACCGCCCTGCCTAAATGCTACAATAACAGAAGCACTTGAGATAGAAGGAATGGTATTCTGTACCTGGGAGAACCTCTGGATGAAGGATTGCAAAGACTCTCCTCCTTTTTGCTTGACAGCAAAAAGATCCAGTTTCATACCTGGTCGGGTGTATGAGCTCCCGAAATTGGCGGTGAACTGTTGGAACAACTCTGCCCAACTGTTGATGGAGTCAGGCCGAAGGCTCATGAACCAAGACCTGGCGGTTCTAGTCAAAGCCACAGGGAAATAATTGGCCATCATGGCCTCATTTCCCCTAGTCGCAAGGATAGCGGTGGAGTATATTTGGAGAAATTCAGCAGGGTTAACAGTCCCGTCAAATTTCTTTGGCGAGTGAGGCCGGATCTTCTGTGGCCATCTGACCATGCGCAGGTTCACGGCAAGGCAGAACAGCCTCCTCCTACTCTGTCAGGAACAGGGATGTCCCGAGCCTCTCGCCTCTCGCGAGCATGCTCAATATGGACGCGGTTGCCCTGTTGCCGTTAACGACGATCGAGCTCCGCCCGGAGGTCGTGAGTCGAAAGCCTTGTTATCGTGTGAGTATGTCGCACCCCGGGAGGCAGCGATGTCACCTGTTGAGATGTAGCACGTCTCCTGTGCTATGATGCTTGCGGACCGAGTCTACCCGACAAGGTCCGACGTTGCGATGGGGCCCACCCCAAGGGGGGAGGACCTTGATTGCTGATGCCATCGGCTACTGCTGCAACCAGACGATCCACATCAGCTCTCCACTGCTCCATCGCACCCTGAGGTGCTCCTGGAGGTGGTGGTCGTTGGAGAAGAGCACGCGCAGCAATAAGCGCGTGTTCGGGGTTGTTGTCCACCGATGCAGTGATCGACGCGGACGCCCTATCTTGCTGTCCAGCTTAATTCACCAGAGTGGACGGTGGTGGTTGCATGACTCCTGCTGGAGCCACAGCACCTGTTGGCTACTGCATGTTGGAGGGATTGCCTCTAGCAGGTTGCTCAGCGTGGTTTCCGTTGGACGATCCAGCAGCAGAATTCACCATCTTTGAATCTCAGGCGCCCCTACCTGGTGCGCCAAATGTTGGAGTCTGGTTCTGGCAATTCCCCCGGCACTACTGTTAGTAGCTCGCGGAGTTTCTTAGTTCGGTTAGGGCGCATGGATATTCAGAACAAGATGGCGACTTGACACGAGGATTTATGTGGTTCGGGCTGCCTAAGCATAATACCCTACTCCACGGGTGTGTTGTTGTTGTATTGAGTGTATGAGAGCGTGAGCCACAGAGAGGCCAAAAATAAAGTTTCCCTGTGTATCATTCGGTCAGTCCTTTTATAGTACAAGGGCTGGCCATTACATCATTAGCCTGACCCGACATGTGGCCCTGGCGGTAACTGATGCCTAATGCGCAGTTAATGTGCTTAATTCCCCTTAAGAGCGTGATAACACCCTTTAATGGTGGCGTTACTGGTATTAAGGGTCATCCGATCATGTGTCATTAAGATAGCATTAATGACACGTAATCAGGTATTCAAGTCTTTAATGTCCCTTGAAGGTCCGAGTTGTTGAAGGTCCACCAATCTGCCTGTTCAGGTTGATGTTGGGAAATCGGCGGTACGCTACTCTAGTAACTCTACCGTGTCACCCAGGAAACATGCAAGTACAGAGGTCATGGATCGTTACCACTAGACGTGTAGCGCAGCGGAACGCAGATGTGCATCGGTGCAGGGGAGGTAGACGATCTCGTTCGTCTCCTCCACGTCCTCATAACGGCAGCAGGTAGACGATCACGATCGTCGTAGTCGATCAGCGCAGCAGTATCAGCAGTGCCTCCACGGAGTCCACACGTACGGAGAGAAACACCGTGCGCCGATGTGCTAGCACCACGCGCGCGGCAAGGGTCTCGGCGTGAGGCCTTCGAGGGGTGGCGGCTAGGGCTGTCACGTGGTGGGATGATTAGCCCCTAACCCTACCCCTCATATTTATAGGCATACTAATGGGCTTTTAGGTCGCAGGCCCATTAGTACCCTAATTTCTTATGGATCAAATATCCAATAGGCCTTAAACCGAATTGTTATGATTGCCTCTTGGCCACATCACCAACAATCTCCCACTTGCACTAGAGACAATCATCTAGCCAAGATTTTTGATATTCCAACTCCTTAAGTGTGTGACCCGTTAGGTTCATGTGCAGTCGGTTGTGAATGGAAACCAATTCCAACCACAAGTCAGTAGAGGTACCTAGCAGGACATACTGACCCCCGAATGTACATAAAGATCATATCGGCTGAACCTAGATACATTCAACATACTAATCCCTTTGCCTCACGATACCAGTCAAGCTCAAGGCGAGATGCGTGCCATCCGTGTGATAGCTCGACCATTCACTCGATCAAATAGTGGATTCATTCCATGACTAACTTTTAGTCACTGTGATTAACCTTTAATCACCTTGGCATGGTCATGCACTTTCAAATCCAACTATCTCGAGGGGCCCAGAGATATCTCTCCTGTTATTAAGGAGGGGCAAATCCCATCTTGATCCGCGCACATCCCATTCTATGTTTCATTATATACCTGAAGACTACTTTTATGACTACCTAGTTACGGAGTAGCGTTTGGTAGTCTCAAAGTATACAACTACACATAGTGAGAAACAATGGCGATCTTAGGTCTAAGGATCTAGCAGGTGTATCACTCAAGACCAACTGATGGCACATATGGAAATAACAATCCCAGCAGTGTCTCAGAGTGGGTCAATCCAACACCATGTTCACTAACATGTGTTCACATTATTAATTCGATATCTCCATATCTATGATCCGTGAAACATGATCATCAATTAATACATGTGCTAGTCTGTATGCAATCATTATCTCATATAATGATATAGATTAGGGATATCTAGAGTAACATTACTTTTAACAAAGAGTTTCACGAACAAGTCACATACTTGATGATCAATGTAAATAATGATTACTCATATAATAATTTATTTAATAGTACATAAACATAGTTGTGACACAAGTCTCCCACTACACACTATGATTACTGATGTAAGTGTCTAATACCCATAGATCCCGTGTGTGCCTCATGCTTTGATTGTGGAAGAGGCTTTGTCAACGGATCTGCAACATTCAAATCTGTGTGCACCTTGCATATCTTCACATCACCTCAGTCGATGATCTCTCGAATGAGGTGATAGCGTCGTAGTATGTGTTTGGATCGTTTGTGTGATCTAGGCTCCTTTGCCTGTGCGATGGCTCCACTGTTGTCACAGTAGAGATCCACAGGACTGGATGCGCTAGGAACAACACCCAACTCAAAAACAAATTTTCTGATCCAAACAGCTTCCTTTGCAGCTTCAGAAGCTGCAATGTACTCCACCTCTGTGGTTTAATCTGCTACTGTATCTTGCTTGGAACTTTTCCAGCTCACTGCCCCTCCATTGAGGCAGAACACAAATCCAGATTGCGATCTAGAATCATCCTTATCAGTTTGGAAGCTGGCATCGGTGTAACCTTTTACAACGAGCTCTTCTTCACCTCCAAACACTAAGAATGCATCCTTAGTTCTTCTTAAGTACTTAAGGATGTTTTTGACAACGGTCCAATGAGCCTCACCAAAATCTGATTGATATCTGCTCGTGATACTTAGAGCATAAGATACATCTGGGCGTGTACATAGCATGGCATACATGATGGATCCAATAGCTGAAGCATAAGGAATCGCTCTCATACTCTTTTGCTCATCAGGCGTCGAAGGACACTGACTCTTGCTTAGAGTAATGCCATGTGACATTGGCAAGAAACCTTTCTTGGAATCTTGCATATTGAACCGATTCAATATCTTGTCAATATATGTATCTTGGCTTAATCCATTTATCCTTTTAGATCTATCTCTATAGATATTTATGCCCAAAATATACGTTGCCTCTCCTAAATCCTTAATTGAGAAACTTTTTCTTAATGAGGATTTAACATCATCAAGCATTGGAATGTCATTTCTGATCAATAATATGTCATCTACATATAGGACCAGAAATACATGTGCGCTTCCACTAAACTTCTTGTAAATACAAGGTTCTTCTACGTTCTTGATGAAACCAAACCCTTTGATTACTTCATCAAAACGCAGATTCCAACTCCGAGATGCTTGCTTCAGTCCATAGATGGACTTTTGAAGCTTGCATATTCTACTAGCATTTTTAGGATCGACAAAACCCTCAGGTTGTGTCATGTACACATCCTCAGTCAGACTTCCATTAAGAAAGGTTGTTTTGACATCCATCTGCAATATTTCATAATCAAAATTTGCAGCAATTGCTAGAAGAATCCGAACAGAATTAAGCATTGCAACAGGTGAGAAAGTTTCATCATAATCAACACCTTGAGTTTGTTTGAAACCTTTCGCCACCAATCACGCTTTATAGATGTGAACATTTCCATTCATATCAGTCTTTTTCTTGAAAATCCATTTACAATCGATAGGTCTCACACCTTCGATTGGATCAACCAAGTTCCAAACTTGATTTTGATGCATGGATTCAATTTCGGATTCCATGGCTCCAAGCCACTTCTCAGAGTCGGGTCCCACCATTGCTTCAGTATAGGTCGTGGGCTCATTATTGTCCAACAATACCATGTCATGCTGCTCCGTGGTTAGAAGCGTTAACTTTTCAGTCGCACGACGTACCCTCGTAGACCTTCGTGGGGCTGGTGTTTCATCAACTGGTTGTACAACATCTTGTACATCCTGTATAGGATCAGTGGATGCCGAAACATTTTCAGTTATTTCTTGAATTTCTTCAAGATGCACCTTGCTCCCACTAACTCCTTTTGAGAGAAACTCTTTCTCCAAGAAGACACCATTGCGAGCGGTAAACACTTTACCCTCTATTTTATTATAAAAATAATATCCTTTGATTTCCCTAGGATATCCCACAAAGAAGCATTTGTCTGATTTTGGAGTGAGTTTGTCTGACGTCAAACGTTTGACATATACATCACATCCCCAAACTTTGAGGAAAGACAATCCGGGACGTTTCCCGGTCCACATATCATATGGTGTCTTTTCAACAGACTTAGTTGGGACTCTATTTAGTGTAAATGCAGCAGTTTCAAGAGCATAACCCGAAAAGGATAGTGGAAGATCTGCTTGGCTCATCATCGACCTAACCATGTCCAACAAGGTTCGGTTCCTCCGCTCGGACACCCCATTCCATTGAGGCATTCCAGGTGGAGTCAACTGTGGAACAATTCCACATTGTTTTAAATGATCATAAAATTCATGGCTCAAATATTCACCCCCACGATCAGATCGTAGAAGTTTAATTGTCTTGCCCAATTGGTTTTGTACTTCATTCTGAAATTCTTTTAACTTTTCAAAGGATTCAGACTTATGCCTCATTAGGTAGACATAACCATATCTACTAAAGTCATCGGTAAATGTGATGAAGTACTGAAAACCACCTCTGGCAATTGAACTCATTGGTCCACATACATCTGTGTGTATAAGTCCCAACAAGTCAGTCGCCCTCTCACTTTGACCAGTGAAGGGTGCTTTGGTCATCTTCCCAAGCAAACAAGATTTGCATGTGTCAAGTGACTCAAAATCAAATGAGCTTAGTAAACCATCTTTATGGAGTTTTTCAATGTGTTTCTCATTTATATGACCTAAGCGACAATGCCAAATAAAAGTGGGATTTAGATCATTATGACGAGCCCTTTTGGTATTAATGTTACAGACAGTTTTATCCTCAAGATCAAGAACATATAATCCATTCACAAATGGACATTGAGCATAGAAAATATTATTGTAATAAATAGAACAACATTTGTTCTTTATTACAATCTCATAACCATCAACTTCTTCTAAACACGAAGAAGAGATAATGTTCTTGCTCAAAGTAGGAATGCAATAACAATTATTCAATTCCAAAACTATTCCTGAGGGTAATGACAAGTGGTAAGTTCCGACAGCTATGACCGCAACCTTTGCTCCATTGCCGACACGAACATCCAACTCGCCTTTTGCAAATCTTCTAGTCTCACTTAGACCCTACAACGATTTGCAAGTGTGAATCATCGATCCAGTATCAAATACCCATGATTCACTAGAAGATAATGCAATGTTAATTTCTATAACATTTATACCTGAAGCGGAAGTCTTACTTCCCTTCTTCTTCTTGATATCCTCCAAGTACTTCTTGCAGTTCCTAGACCAGTGTCCCTTACCATGACAGTGAAAGCATTCATCATCAGGAGAAGGGCCAGATTTGCCCTTTGGCTTAGACTTTGAGCTTTAGGGCTCATCGGGAACCTTTCCCTTGCCTTTGCCTTTAGGATGCATCACACGCTTCCTCTTTTTATTCTCCTTTTGTACCATCATCACATGAGTGGCGTTTTTCTTAATGCTTTCTTTGGCTGTTTTAAGCATCCCATGCAATTCAGCCAAAGTTTTCTCCATGCCATTCATTTGAAAATTCAATATGAATGGCTCGTAGCTCGGTGGGAGCGACTAGAGAACCACGTCAATAGCCAGATCATCATTGAGTTTAGAACCAAGTTTGCCCAAAGTTTCAATGTAACCAATCATTTTGATTACATGAGGGCTGATCGGGCTACCCTCCGCCAGCTTGCATGAGAACAAGGACTTTGAGATGTTGTATCTCTCAGCCCTTGCTTGATTCTCAAACATTCCACGCAGTCCCTCAATCATAGAATAAGCATCTGTATGCTCATACTATTTTTGCATATCAGGGGACATAGTGGCGAGCATGAGGCATCTTACATTAAGCGCATCATCGCAGTGCTTCGTATAAGCTCTACGTGCTGCATTAGTTGCATCAGCTGGGAGGTCATCAGGGTAAGGCTGTAGAAGAACGTACTCGGTTTTCTCTTGCCTAAGAACGATTCTCAGGTTGCAGTACCAATCGATAAAGTTAGCTCCATTGAGTTTTTCCTTCTCAAGCACAGATCGCAAATTGAAACCAGAATTGCTACTAGCAGACATTATCTATAATAGAAAATAAATATGCAAGGTTTAGCACTATGTTATGTATCAATCTTCTATTAACATTTAATAAAAGATATCACCACTATATGATCATCGTCTTCCCTCTAACGACATATAGTGGTTCAAGATCCATAGTCACTAATTCCTAGTGAGCTTTGGCTTCACTGCTAGGAAATTAGTGACATAGGTAAACAACCATTGTTAATCATATCTCTATATGACTCTTGTTTGTTGGGTGACATCCAATGCCCCGGCTCCCAACTATATGCCATAAAGACCAAAACCGTTTTGATAGCTTTGTTGAGTAAACCAACACTATGCATATGAATGTCCAACATTCACTCTATGAATTATGATAGATGATGGTACTTTGCTTTGGCAAACCTACCACACAACGATCAAAATATCATAGGTGCAGCTATTGGTAAATGGCATCAAATGCTCAACTTTTGTAAGGGAAGCTATTCTATCATGACAAAACATCCACCATATGAAAAGCATGAAAAGAATAGTAATAAGCATCACAGGCATATGATCATATCACATTGTGAATAGTATGGCCTTTAAAATCATAATGGTCTCCATCGCCATGGTTCCATCAAGATCTGAGCTGCCAGGCCTCCCTTCTTGTGGTGATCTCCATCTCCACCATGCTTGAAGACATCTCCATGATAATAAAAGAAGCTGATACCACTATTAGCTACCAAATAAATTACATGAGAGATCAAGCATCACAGGTCGACACGCAGGTTGTTATACAATTATGTGACAACCTCAACCCGGTTGTGTTAAATTTGCAACACGCAGGCTGCACGAATTTACACACAGATCATCACATCACATTAAGGCCATACCATTCACATCATTCCCTGCAAAAACAAGTTAAGCGTAGAACAATTTCTAGCGTGAAACTATATTATGTAATCACTATAGCAGACAGCAAAATGGAATAACATAGATCGCATCTATGAAATCACTATGAAAATTTCATCGAATTGATCAAATGAACCCAAATCCGAGCCATTCAGAATGCCTCAATTTTCAATGTGACCGGTTATTCATGAGTAGATCGTGAATCATGACCGTGGTCTATTGGCTCAATCTATTAGCTATGTACACGATTAGTCCCGATGGTTATTCTAGCCGGTAGTGACAGGTTGCGCACATAGCAGAGAGGGAGCACGAACTGACCCTTTAGTCATATACGATCACAATCTACTCTAACCAATTCCAAACCCCAAAAACCGTGCGATAAAATTCATCGTATGAATATGTCTACAGTAGATCCCATCTACTAACAAGATCCAGACCAGAAACTACGCAAGTCGGCTCTGATACCACTGTTGGGAAATCGGCGGTACGCTACTCTAGCAACTCTACCGCGTCACCCAGGAAACATGCGAGTACAGAGGTCATGGATCATTACCACTAGACGCGCAGCGCAGCGGAACGTAGATGTGCGTCGGTGCAGGGGAGGTAGACGATCTCGTTCGTCTCCTCCTCATCCTCGTCACGGCAGCAGGTAGATGATCACGATCGTCGTAGCCGATCAGCATAGTAGTAGAAGCAGTGCCTCCACGGAGTCCACATGTACGGAGAGGAGCACCGTGCGCCGGTGTGCTAGCACCGCGCGCGCGGCAAGGGTCTCGGTGTGAGGCCTTCGAGGGGTGGCGGCTAGGGCTGTCACGTGGTGGGATGATTAGCCCCTAACCCTACCCCTCATATTTATAGGCGTGCTAATGGGCTTTTAGGTCGCAGGCCCATTAGTACCCTAATTGCTTATGGATCAAATATCCAATAGGCCTTAAACCGAATTGTTATGATTGCCTCTTGGGCACATCACCAACAGTTGAAGGTCTGGCGGATGGACGCGTGGCAGCTTCAGAGCTTACTGTCTTGTATGAGGAGATCCGGTGCTGTTGTACACGTGTTGGTACTAAAGCTTCCATCTGTCGGGTGTTTGGTCCGAGGGAGCCACACAGGTATCCAGTCCGGAGCATTCCCATGTAGGGATTGTAGCTCCGGTTTTATGATACACGTTGCGGCACTGGGACTAACCATATGAGGGAAGCAGGTCTGGTTACGAGCAACAAGTGGGGCCTTCAGATGTCTTCAACTCAGATAGTTGGAGTTCCATTGCACTCTTTGCAGTTATAAGGGGTATCCGGTACGCAGGGTACTGACAATGTCCAAGAACAATTTTGCAAATAATTGCCAAAATGGTATCATTAAGCTGATTATTGATCTCCTTCCGTCAGCTCATCAGATGCCGTCGGATCTATATCAATCTAAGAAAATTTTAGCTGCTCTAGGCATGAATTATGAGAGGATTGATGCGTGCAAGAATAATTGCATGTTGTTTTGGAAGGAACACAAGAACGATACTCATTGTATGCATTGTAAGAAATCTAGATATGTAGACGTCATGAGTGATGATGGAGAACGAATAACTACAAAAGTACCAAACTTTGGTACATGCCAATCACGTCACGGATTAAACGATTGTTTCTGTCCCAAGAAACGGCTAAGCACATGAGATGGCATTCTGAAGGGATACGTGAGAACGATGACAAAGACGTTATAGAGCATACTTCGGATGACGCGGCTTGGCAAGCTTTAGACCGTTTTGATATTGAGTTTGCAAGAGATCCGAGAAGTGTTCATCTTGGTTTGTCAACAGATGGTTTCACTCCATTTAGCATTACTAACAACCCATACTCTTGTTGACCTATTTTTATCATGCTCTACAATCTCCCTCCCAACATGTGCATGAAAGGATACATATTCCTTGTGGCAGTCATTCCCTGTCCTATACATCCAGGCAAGAAAATCAATGTGTTTATGCAACCATTGATTGAAGAGTTGAAAGAGTTGTGGTAAGGTGTAAAGGCATATAGTCATGTGAAATGTGAATGTGACTTACGTGTCGCGTATCTATGGTAAATTCATAATTTGTTGGCATATGGCATTTGGGTTGGTTGTTGTGTCCATGAACAATTGTGTTGTCCCATGTGTATGAGTGACACAGATGCTATAAGGCTAAAGTATGGGAAAAAGTCAGCTTTTTTGATTGTCATTGACGATTCCTACCTTCAAATCATCCTTTCAGGAGGAATACATAATCATTCTGAAAAGGCATAAGAGTTGCAAAAGGAGCACCTCGTCGATTGACAAGCGAACAAAAAATGGCATGGCATGCAAAGTTAAAATAGTCTGAAGAAGATGGTTTCAGAGGGTATGGTACAGAACACAACGGGACTCATATTTCTTTTCTATGGGAGCTACCATATGCAAAGGCGCTGCTTCTACCGCACAACATTGATTTGATGCACCATGAGCGTAATGTTGCTGAAAGCATCATAAGCATGTGTTTTGATTTTACCGGTCAAACCAAAGATAATTGAATGAGAGAAAAAATTTAGTTGATCTTTGTGATCGTCTTGGGTTTGAGATTAGAATAAATTCAAGTGGAAATGAAATTAGGCCACAAGCCAGAAGAAAGAAAGGAAATACTTAGTTGGTTGAAAACATTGAATTTTCCATACCGCTATGCAGCTAACATAAAATGATGTGTTAATCTCAGCACCAGTAAACTGAACGGGCTGAAGAGTCACGATTACCATATTATGATGGAAAGACTTTTACCAATAATGTTTCGTGGATACTACAAACCTGACTTGTCAAAGATATTTGCTGAACTTAGCTGTTTTTATAGGCAGATATGTGCTAAGGAAGTGTCAAAGAAGATAATGAGGCAGTGGGAGAAATAAATCATTGTGCTTGTATGTAAGATGGAAAAAGTCTTTCCGCCTAGATTTACGAATGTTATGCAATATTTGCTGGTGCATTTTCCTTATGAAGCGTTAGTAGTAGGACATGAACAGTTCAGGTGGATGTGTAGTCAATAAAGAGAACTGAAAACTTAGAGCTACAGTACGCAACAAGGCAGGAGTTGAGAGGTGTATTGCAAGGGAATTTGCAGCTAAAGAGATTACAAACTTCTCTATCAAATATTCCGCACTTGCCAACAATGTGAATGCATCTACGACAAGATATCATGATGCAGAAGAGCAGCCTATGACTGAGCTTAAAATTTTTCATTAGAAGGGTAAAGGTGTTGGGCTTGCCACTTCTCATTATATTTTGGAGCAAGAGAGGAACTACACCATGGTTTACATGTTTTTCAACATGGAAGAAGTGTTACCATTTTTTGAAATTTTTCACAATCTGTATTGGACATCTTCTCGAAGGTTGACGCAAAGTCAATTGGATAATCTACGTTAGCATGGCATAAAAGGGGACAAAAACTTCGTGAACTGGTTCCGTGAACATGCAATTTTCTGTTCGTCCTTTGTTCTTCAATCATAGTTCATATATATATATTATAAGATCCTAACTTTGTATATTGTTGTACATGTAGTCTATGAAGGATGTCAACATCTCCGATGACTTGGTACACGTCGTGAATGGTCAATTGAAAGCTAGAGAATTTAGCCGATACAATATCAATGGATACCATTTTTGAACGGCAAGTTTAGAAGCAAATCGCCCACTTGAAGCCACATCAAACAGTGGAATGTGTATAACGGTTGCAGAGGGTAGTGGACAAGTGAAGAAATAATATGGTGTTCTTCAAAAAATAATTGAGCACACATTTGGCAGTACGAAAGAACTGAAGCTGGTGTTTCTCGACTGTCACTGATATGATCCAACATCGGGCACGTGAGTGGATGATTTTGGAATGTTGGATATCAACCACAACTCACGCTATACAGCTCCTAACAACAATATTGTACTTGCGCATCAAGTGGAACAATTGTACTATTTAAGTTATCCTTATCCAAGTTTGAAAAATTGGTAGGTTGTATATAAAGTTAACCGTGAAGTGCACCTTCATCATTATAATGAGTACATAGACAATAAGGAAGACAATGATGGCAGTATTTATCAAGATGAAGTCAAGGAAGTACAAGATATTAGTATATCTTCTGGGACAGGACTTGCAGAAATTGCTAGTACTACTCTAGAGTTAATGTCTAAAGAACAAGCCGGCCCTTTTAGAAAACATCTTCGGCAATCTCAAAGGATTATTGAAAAGCAAAATAAAATTATTGAAGAAGAGAGTGAATGAGAAGAGTCTGAAGAAGAGATGGTAGAAGAAGAGAGACATTAAAATCTTCATGCACGTGTGATAGAAGTAGATTTAGATGCTGATGATTTCTAGCACATCCTGATGCTTATGATCTTTAGTTCTTATTGTATGCATTATTTGAGATTTTAATTTTTATTGTGTACATCTTTTAGTCTTTATCATTTATTATTTATTGTTGAATAATCTCGTATACTAATCATTATTTTGAAATATGTGCAGATGTGGAAGCATTTCAAAAAAAAGGGAAGAAGCAAAGTGATGATACTTCTTCCTCCGCGTCTCACCACAGTAGTGGTTTAGTTCACACATCCTTGTTTCAGGTACTTTGTTTTTTTATAAACATTACAATATCATAATCAGCTATTTACTATTTGTTATATGTTTATTTGCCTTTGCAGGACACGACCGTGAGTGCAGATAGACAGAGATAGCTTATGGGATGTGTGACAGAGCAGGCATCGAGCCAACTAGCACCAGGTTCGAGTCCCACACAAGTCAGAGATGTTTGAACCAGGTATACTCGGAGGAGGCTCAGGAGAAGGGAGGAGGCTTAGGAGCAGGCACAATGGAGGAGGCTCAGGAGCAGAGGAGGCTCAGGCGCACGCCTTTGGGTCGTCTTCTAAGGGTGGACAGAGTGCTACCGAGGGTGGACAGGGTGGTACTAAGGGTGAAGAGAGCGGCGAAGAGGAAGATGATCCAAAACGAGATGCAAGGTTGGCAAGATTGCACAGTCACAAGGGGCAGCAGAGGGGCAGAGTGATCGATGCCTTTACAGGAATTTTTTTGAATTATTTGATAAGATATCTTATGAATTTGGTTTTCTTGTCAACTAACTAATGTTATTTGTACAGACTGCGGAGGCATCTTTTTGTACTCTAAGTAAAACTCCCGTTACGTGGGAAGTTATGAGGCCAAAGAGTACTAGGTGCTGGTTCGAGATTGGTTGGGATGGCAAGGGACATTGACGCCGTGTTAACACAGAGTTGGGAAATGTCATCCGCTTTTGCTTCCGGGGGATGGTTCTTGCAGGCGGTCAACTAATTGTCACGCATAATTGGGATCACTATGCCCTGAAATCATATGGCACTGCAGGTACTTGGCAGGACAAAGTTTGGGAGATTTTTTGGATAAGTTTATTTTCATTGTTTAAATTATGTTGCATCTTACTTTGGTTGATACTAATTATTAGTTTTATGCAGAGTATATTTAAATTGGAGGAAGGTGTGGTTCGAGCATATGCGAGGTCCGTTTTTGAGACGTCGGCGAGAAAGCTCACGAAGGACTCCTTCTCTGATGCATGGATCAAGGTTGTGACCGTGTATTACAAGACCAAGTTGCGTCAGCCCATGACAAACAAGCGAGCAGCTACAATTTATCTACAGAAGCATGAGTACATGGAGAGTAGTGTGGATTGGATCCGTGTAGATATGGCAGCTTGGGAATGGCTATGCGAATACTGGGCATCAAAGGAGTTCAAAAGTATTTCGAAGAGAAACCAAAGCAACCGGAAGAGCAAGTCTGGACTAAAATGTTACGGGGCAGACGGACATGTGCGGATGGCACAACGAATGGTAAGAACTACTCTTGATTTAAAAATAGAGGATCATTGCCCAAAACCATGTGTAGGATGGTTGCACTGGTAATCATATATAGCCAAATAGCTGATGTAAAACTTCTATGCGTAATGTAACAGTTACACTTTGAGGCATCCTTTTGATAATTCATGTCCACAACTAATACATAACTCATGCTTCTGTACTTGATCGTTGTAACATATATATATCTCTTGTTGCGATTGCATATGGTGATAATGTACAATCATTTTAACTTTGAGAGATACATAAATGTCTTCAAATGATTCCAATCTAATGTATCCTACAATTCACCAAATTGGAATGATAAGGAAAAGGATAATCCTCCATAGACATGATCTTGATCAAGGGATAAAAACCATGTGAAATGTGATTTAAAAGTTGTGTAGGATGGCATTTCTGCGCCTCACAGTAAAATAATTAAGATCAATCATTATTGAAGCCACAAGATATTTGCTAAGATCAAGGAGAAACGGTCTACACTTCTGCAACGATGGTTGGGATGCACGTGGGCTGACCGACGCCCATGTTTATGTCAAATTTTGTGGGTTTAGTGTTACCCCTGAATTTTGACCTATATCCAAGCCTGTAGGTTGGTCCACTTGCATTGTAGCCGAGTGGATTGTTGAAAAGTATTTGGGGTAGTATCTTGTCCAATTACACATGTATTAACCGTTCCAGTGCCATTACATTTTGACTAAATCTCTTAGTTATCATCAGTAAAGTGTTGAAGTACATATCAATTGTGTTGGCACAAATGATATGTTTTATTAAATATAACGAATTTTTCAATTATAGAAGTATAGTTAGCTATGCAATTCACTGGCTGAGATGTTTTGTAACAACTACTTCTAATGTTCTAGTACAATCTTAATTGAAAACATTGTCTATATGCAAATGTTTCCATAAATATGAAAAATGGATGGTTAATGAAAGTGATGTGTAATAGAGACTTCAAAACAATAAAAAGTATTTGTGTTCACACGATAGCATTCATATTATAATTATTAGTTCCTGGCAAGGTAAAATTAGGCTCTAGGTGGTGACCCTCGGCCTAGAGCCTAGGCATGATTAAGTGTTCCTAGGCGCTTTGTACTATAGCAATAATGCATTTTAAAGATTTTAAAAATATGGAAGTATATTCATATTTTCGTTGTCTTGGGCTGATTTTTCCTCAGCCTGCTTCCTCTCTCCTCTCTCTTTCCCACCCTCTAGTGCAGCACCCTGCTTTCTAGCCTTTTCCCGTGCCTCAGAACAAGCTCGGTCTAGCTCGACACGGCCTACCAGGCCCACATGACACACTGGGTCACCCTAACCACATGACCCCCCTGCGCCGCCATTCCACCTCCACGACGATGTTTCGTAAAGCACCGTAATCTGTGTCGCCCCGTGTCCTCGGCCACCCATGTCCACCCCCACGCGCAGCGAGTCACATTCCTCGCCTCCACCTAGCAACATTGGCTGCACAGGTGGCGGCGCGGAGCGCTGAAGCACGCTTGGGCGGCAGGCTGCCTTTTGGAATCCTTTTTTTAGGAGTCCTTAAAGATAAATTTTTTTATGTTCACACAATATTGTTCACATTCATATTAAATATCTACAGAAATACCTTCCCTGTCCCCTACCACCCCTACCTGTACCGCACACCAATTCATACGACGAAACATAGAAAAATTATTTCAGTGACGATCTAGTAATCCTTCCCATGGCATCCAAGGAGGTGCTGCCCTCTTTTCGAAAGGTGAGAAAGTGTAGATCTCAAATCAACCTTTCTAGATGTTTTTGTCATGTATTCCTAATAAAGTTATGTGATATTTTTGTTGTTTATTGGTGAAGATCGATGCTTCTTTAGATCCAAAAGAGTCAAAGATTTGTACTCATTGTTGCACTAGGACAACATCCCTATGGCGCAACGGACCGATAGGCCCTAAGGTAAGTATTTGAATCTAGTAACCAGATATGGAATCTACATGTAACTTTTTCAATCATATCAGCTTCTTTGTTTATTATGTTTGCTTTGGTTTTGATATAGTTGTTGCATATGTAGTCGTTATGCAATGCTTGTGGATTGCGGTATCAAAGAAAGGGAACCCCTCTACTTTTAGAAGGAAAAAAAGACAAGGGTGATAATAAGAGAAGGTGTATGAAGTGGACTCGTACAAAAAGAAAGGACATCAAAGCTACAAAGCAATGTTGACAGTGGAAGGAAGAATAGAAAGGATAATGGCCTTGAAGAAGAAGATATGAGTGACTGCTGGAAAGAGACAATGTTGTCACATATCCAACAGCATGGGGTGGAACAGGTGAAAGCTGCTATACATCTTATGAACTTTTCTAGTTCCACATATATATAGTTAATGTAGAATAGATAGTACTTTACATCTTTTATAAACTTAGCTTTTCAATGAGTATTGATACTATTTGTAATAATAGTTTGAGTGCAGTATTTCAATATATGTGAGAATATGCACTATTGCAAGAATTTGTCTACTTTCCCTAACTAGAATGGGTCAATTTTAATGATTCATGAAGGAAACTCAACTTATTGAAGGATTTGTGAATGTTGTCCAATGAATGCTTTAGTGTGTAGCCAACCTATGGAGCCACTACTATATTATTCCAACACTCCGACAACATTTACCCTTATCTTAGTGGTGAGAGATTTGGCCATTGACTGATTGTGTTAATTTTTCTGAGTTATCACTTATCATAGTACTATTCATGTTTGCTGCAAACTTGAGGCATGTAAACTGTTTATGTCATTTTATTTTTACAAATGGAAAAAACTTCTACCTCCAAGATTTTGCACCATTATTAGTCTATCCTATGAACTATAACAATCAGCTGTAGTTTCAGAGGTGATTCGAACATGCTTGTTGGCCTCTATCTCTATCATGGAACAACAGAACACAATTGAAACCCAGACCTAATTTTTTTGAAAGAGAAAACAGCAGGGACCAGCCCTACTGTTCTAATGCAGTAATCAGTAAAAAAACAGAGTACAAAGCATATGATTGTCACTAGACTGAATGCTCGAGATGAGCCTATGCTTAGAGGACCAATGTAACAACAGCTAAAGGGAGACAGTACAATAAAACCATCCAAGGATGGGAATAAAACTAGATTGCAAGATAGAAACTGAGAGAGTCTTCGAATTCCGTCTGAACAGCCAGAGACATAAGATGCACCTGAAGGAAACATTCCTTTATGAAGATATGCCACCAATGAGCATAAGTTGGAGGGGTATGTTCAAAAATACTTGCATTCCAGACTTTCCAGAGTGTCCAACAAACAACGTTAAGAACTTCCAAAAAAGAAAGGATGCTGGAACTGAGACTGTGCTGCCAGGAGAGCAAGCAACACGACAACTGAACTGAGGAGAAGTGAGGATGTGCGAATCCGTTCTTTCACTGACGAGCGAGAGCGTGAGAGCGAGAGCCACCTCCTCCCCGCTGGCGGCCACCACCACCATCTCCAGCAAGAGAGCGAGAGCGAGAGCCACCTCCTCCCCGCCGGCCGCCACCCGGCGCCGGCGGCCACCACCACCACTGCAAAAACTTTCATCCCTCCAGTTTCTGTCTAAGGCTTCTACATTGTGAAAGCAGGGCATCGCCACGATCACCGAGATCTCAACATCAACTTCTGTTATCACCTATGGATTCGAGCCCTGAGAAACTGCTAGAACTCGAAGAAGATCTTCAACTGGCACACTTAGATCGAGATTGGGACTTTGCACCAGGTAAGCAATTCCGCAAAGAAGTCAGTCGGTGTTTTCGAACTGCTGTTCATCATCCCTCTTCAGACCCAAATCCTTCATTCTACTTGCTCGCGGTTTTTTGAGTATACACTTTCCGACTCAGAGAACTATCTGTAAGTGTTGCTTTAAATTGCTGCCCGGGAGGATAGCCTGCGGGTTTTCATGTCCAATATGTTCAAGATAGGCATTTCAGATTTTCAGTTTCATCAAAGCAAGTTGGCCTAGTTCGTGATAAAAGATGAATCATTTCTCCCAGCTTTGATATTTACTTTTATCTATGGAGAGATGGCGGTCCGAGATGGAGACAGGAAAAGAGCAAATGAATGGACTCTGATCACCAAGCACAAGCAAAGGAAATAGTCCAAAAGCAGCAAAAGGGTCCGTTTTGCTAACAAGCTAGTGCAGGATTCTCCATTGCTTAAATCAGTTGCACCAGAATTATCTCATATCAAGTTCATCAACCTGGGTTCTTTTGTTGTTCTAATTCACACATCTACAAGAAAAGTTTTCGGAGCAACATACAATTTGAATTTTAAATTGAAGCATATGGAGGATCTAGCCCAAGATAGGGCTCACAATGGCTCTAAGAAAAACAGCAATTACGGTATGACACAAGTACCCATAAAACATATCTTCTCTAACCTTAGACAGGACTTGCAGATTAAATGCGCTGAAGAGGAAAAGATGACCCCCAGGACTTCACTCTCAATCAACACTAAGCTCACACGTTCCTGGGAAACTATTAGGTGTCGACTGCACCGCTTCTGCTCTAGTTGTCTTTCTACAGGTCACTTGGCACATCAATGTGCTAATAAGACCAGATGCTTATATTGCTTCAACTATGGCCACAAGGCTAACATTTGTCTCAGGAAAACAAAGGAGGAAAACATGTGATGGGTCCGGAAGGAAAATAAACCCAACTCGGGTAACGGTACAGCACTAGAAACAATTACTCCTCACGAAAAGACCGCAGAGAACTCAACAGTTGCTAATACATCGCCAGTCAGACGAAACGTCAAGTCCAGTGCTTGCAACTCTGCATTAACACCTTCTGGACCTCTCGACCCAACTGGAAGCAAACAACAACTACACTTCACACCTTTCACTGTCGATTGATGAACTTTGCCATCGACCTGACTAGATTCTTCCCTACGGTTCTGCAACGTGAAGATGGAGGCCCTCACAGAATCGCTAGAAAGAGCTGCTACATCTCGGGGAGCCTGGACAAGAAGAATGAAGGATCGATGATCGCAATCTCTCTTCAGCTACTGACCTCAGCCCAGCGCCAGCACTTAATGCATTCCATCGCTGGACACGTAGAAAACGTAGCAAGGAAGCACGTGATTCATTATGGAGCTCACCCCTGGGGCATAGGTTTTTATCAGTTAAGGGATTTTTTTTTTTTTGAAAGATCCGGTAAGCCGGCATGCATTAATAAGCGGGGGAAGATACAATGTAACTGAAGTTTACAGGACCGCGCAGCGCACTAGATGTGCACTCCTATGCTCATAGATACAGCATCAACTATAGCCGGAGATGGGTACATTGCAGTCCAACGGCCCCAGCCATGGACCAAAATGTCAGAGCCTCCGAGATGTCCCCAAGAATTTGAGGCACGGATTTCTCTATATGGTCAAAAACTCTCCTATTTCTTTCGCACCAGATCGTCCAGCAAACGAGGAGAACAACTGAACTTGCACCGCGCTTCCGCTGACCCGAGGTGAAATGAACAAGCCGCTGGAACCAAACTGTGATGTCTTGTGTAGGCGCCCAACTATCTGGGTTAAACGAGGGCAGGCCCATGGCACGAGCTACTGAAGTCCAAATTAGTCTTGACACCGGACACTCCATGAACAGGTGCAAGGAAGTTTCCACATTCCGCATGCAAAACACGCAGAAATACTGGTTTGGCCATCCCCTGCACTGAAGTCTTGCTGCGGACCAAAGTCTGTCCTGCACCATGAGCCAACCAAAAATTTTGCATTTTGGCGGTGCCCAACAGTTCCAAATCTGCGACGGGAACCAAGAGAAGGTAGTGCCCTCAAACTGCAGCATATAGGCAGATCTCACCGAGAAAAGACCGTTTGTGGCAAAGACTCAAGTGATTTTATCTTCCTGTTGCGGATCCTCCACCACCTCAAAATCCTGCAGGGCTTCCCATAGCAAAATCACCTCTGATCATGCAGCCAATTTTGGTTGTGTAGGGCCTCGGCAACCGTTCTGCACTTTCTTCGACTATGGCGAAACAATGAGGGGAAGGCCGCTGCAAGAGGACGGCCATGCCTCCAGTTGTCGAACCAGAATTTTGTACGGCGGCCGTTTCGCACCGTGACCCTTGTAGCTGCTGTGAAAAGATTTCTATCAGTAGAGTCTACTGGAAGTGCCATTCCTACCATTGGTGCCACATCCACCGGAGGCGTAGAGCTCTGCCAAATTTTGTTAGGTCAAGCAGCCCCAATCCTCCCCGATCTAATGGCTTACACACATTATGCCAGCTGACTTTGCATTTGGCTCCACTCGGGTTTTGCATTCCAGCCCAAAGAAAACGGCGCCGCACTTTATCCAGAGCAGTGATGAACTTCTTTGGGAGTTTAAGAGCGGTCATGGCGTAGACCGGAAGCATGCTTAGCACCGATCGTGTCAGTTCTCTTCGTCCAGCCATGGTGAGCAGGCCTCCTTGCCAATTTGCCAGACGCCCCTGCGCTCGGTCAAGTATGGGCTGCAGATGCCCCATTGCAGGCCGTCCCGTAGTCAGCGGAAGTCCCAGGTAGGTGACTGGGAGGTCTGATCTTTGGCCCTGAAAACTTTGGAGGACAGATTGCAGGTTCAAGTCTTCGCACCGTATAGGAACAACTGAGCTCTTTGCTATGTTGATTTGTAGACCGGAAGATAGTCCAAAGTTATTCATAATCTGCATCATCATTTCGACCTCTCCTGGTTCCGGGTTGACGAATACTAAGACATCATCAGCATAAAAAGAGACCCTGGTTTTGGCAGCACGTTCTGTGAGTGGCGAGAGCAAACCTTCTCTGGTAGCTGCCTCGAAAACCCTCTGTAAAGTATCCATGCCCAAGATAAACAATGCCGGTGGGAGAGGATCACCCTGACGCAACCCGCGTCGGTGCCTAAACCATTTGCCCAGGGTGCCATTAAGTGTCACTGCTGAGGTAGATGAGGACCATAGTAAACATAACCAATCAATCCATCGCCGCGGGAAACCTCTTGTCACTAGCATTTCTATCATGAACTCCCAAGATATTGAATCGAATGCCTTTGATATATCAAACTTGAACATCAACACTGGTCTTTTCTTTCGGTGGTAGAGGCAAACCAGGTTTCGCACATAGAGGAAGTTGTCATGGATGTGTCGGTCTCGGATAAATGCGCTCTGTGCAGGATCCACCAAGTAATGCATATGCGGTTGCAAGCGTCGAGCCAACACCTTCGTGAACAACTTAGCAAAGGAGTGGATCAAGCGGATTGGGCGGAAATCAGTTGGCAGCTCGACAGTTTCAGATTTGGGTAAGAGGGTGATAGCCGCACCATTAAGCTTCCAAAGAGGTCCACCCCGCAGATGGAACAGACACTGGAAAGCGTTCACGAGATCTTGTTTAATAATGTTCCAGCAGCTCCTGTAAAAGACCCCTGTGAATCCGTCGGGCCCCGGTGCTTTCTCTGATGGTAGATCCCAGATGGCTTCTTTAATCTCCGCGGTAGTAAATTCTTTATCAAGTTCATGTTGCTGCAGACTAGGGATTTGTAGCTGGTGCCATCGGAAGGTGGATGATCGCTGCACCCGGGTTCCTATTATGTTTTGAAAATGCTGGAGCATGCTCTCCTCCATATCCTCCTGGGCAGATATATATCCATGTTCAGGGTGTTTTAGCCGAGGGATGTATAGCTTTCGAGACCTGGCCTTAGCTTTGAGGTGGAAAAATTTGGTGCAAGCGTCACCGGCCTTTAACCAGGTCAGTCGAGATGCTTGCCTCCACCTGGCTCTTTCAACCGCAGCTAAGCCCAACATTCTGGCTTTCAGCTCACGCCGGAGGGCGACCTCATTTGACGATAGAGCTCTGTGTTCTTGTGCCATATCAAACTGGAGGAGAAGTTCATTGATCATGGCCAACTGTAGTTTTACTGTTCCAAACATTGATCTGCTCCAAGTGCGAAGTGCCACTCTCACTGTGCTCAGTCTATTCTGTAGGGTGTTGATGGGAGAGGATTTCTCGGGGATGGAGGTCCAAGCATTCTTGACAACCTCTTGGAACCCAGGGATTTTGATCCAAAATGCTTCAAATCGAAAAGTTGCCCTGTACTGAGGTCTGCTTTGGTGGCTGAGTAATAAGGGGCAATGGTCTGACAAAGAAGAGGACATCGACTGTAAGAACATATTAGTGTAGGTCAGATCCCATTCTGAGTTGCAGAACATCCTATCCAATCGCACCAATGTCGGGTTTGCACGCTCGTTGCTCCAGGTGTAGCGTCGGTTCTGTAGAGTGAACTCCATAAGTTCACAAGTGTCGATGGTGCGGCGGAAGGATTCCATTAACCGTCGGTTGATGTTGGAATTATTCTTTTCACTAGCCTGATATATCATGTTGAAATCCCCAGCACATAGCCAAGGCATCCCGCTTGCTGGTTTCAGTCTGACGAGTTCATCTAAGAATTCAGTCTTTTCCTCGTCATTACACGGTCCACATACCGTAGTCAATTTGAAGAAGGTATCGCAGCCTGCCAGGCTGACCATTAAGGATAAACTGAATTGTGCCCTTTCTGGATGCTCCACTTGAATGTAGGTGGGGTCCCAAGCTACCAAGATCCCACCCCGGGTGCCCTCCGCTGGCAATGTTTCGATGCCGGTTAAGTTGGGTCCAAAAACTTCATATTGAGTTGAGGAGGAGAAGGAGGACAATTTTGTTTCCTGTAAACATACAATCATCGGTACTGCTGATTGGAGAAGCTGCCGGACCACCAGTCGACGGGCTGGTTGATTGAGTCCACGTACATTCCAAGATAGAAGACTAAACTGCTTATGAACCATTGGATGCTTTGGTTTGCAACAGGTTAAAACTCTGAGCTTGCAGTATCCAGAAGGTAGGATCACTACTCCACTTACACCCAAGCCACAATGGCGATGCTGAGCCCAGACTAGAAAATCTCGCGACATCTAGAGACACACCCGAATAGAATAACCACATTGCAACAGCTTGGAACATACCCATAGTACTGAAAGGTAACTGACAGCAGCCGGCACGCCTGGCCGCTGACGGTGCGAAGCACCACACAACCGAGAAGAACTTAAGAAGGCTACTCATCTGAGGTGAGGAAGCAACACTCTGAGGTAACAGACTAGCAGCAGCCGCCAGGTCTTAGACTGTAGCAACAGCTTCCTCCGCAGCTAGGGCGGCGGTAGCTTCAGTCAGAGACTTGCAGTCAAGATGGAGGGTATGACGGATCGCTCAAATGGCTTGATCAGTCAGCGGCTCCTTAAACTTGGCTTTGAGGGTCGTTGGTCCTGCTGACGACACGGGCGAGACCCCATCTAGAATTTGCATGAGACGATGTTGAGCCCTCTGTGCAACCGGGATGACAGATGGACGAGCTGCTTGTCTAGTGCTACGGCGGGAAGCTTGTGGACGGGCCTCCTGCTTGCCCCGGCGCCCCTGTGTGGCAGTCATCGAAGGAGGCGCACCCAGGGCGGATGATGGCACAGCCTGAAACAGATGCTGGAGGAGATCCTGGCCATCTGGAGCAGGCATTCTAGGATCATTGGGGATGGTCCTCTGTGGGGCTTCTCCATCTCGTGTCACAGCTGGGACGGTCGCCCTGCCCTCCATGGTGGCCGTAGGGAGGTTGTAACTTTCGGGCCTGTGAACCACCATCTGCCAAGTGGCCCCAACCTGCTGCGCTGCAGTAGACCAGGTCAGCTGCTCATCGAGCATCGGGTCCGCATCAACTAAAGAGGGGAACGAGTCAGGGCCCTTTCCAAGTGTGCAGAGCAACCAAGAAGGGTCGACGTTGTCGCAAGCTCCGTTTCTCCCCTCCGCCTGCATGCTTTTTGAAGCAGACAGGGAAGCATCAGAAGCAGGTGCCCCAACGACTTGTGTCTTGTCGCTTCTGTTGGCCAGTGCGGAGGCACCCCCTCTGGGTTTTGGTGCCCACCCATAGGTCCGTTGGGGAGTAAGGTGCCCACTGCACCCACTGCGGAGCCCTGGAATGGTGGGCCCAGCACGTCTGCGCGGGACAGGCTGCGAGCTTTGGCCCGGACCCGGCCTTGGGGCCCGCTGCTGGTGCGACTGGAAGTGTTGCACCCCGCTCTGATGGCCGCGCCGGAAGCCTTCGAACCCGGGAGGGGGGCGCTGGTCATCTCCCCCGTTGTCGTCCTGCCGTTGGCCACCGGTTGCCGGGGGTCAGCACCTAGCAGTGTGGCGATGAGCACCTCTTGGTTCGTCCGGCACCCCGGGGAACCAATAGCACTGGTGGTACCTCGGCGCACCATCACCGCCGGAGTTGGAGGACACTGATGACAGCCTCCCGCTGCCGTCCGAGGAGGAATCTGGAGGCACTGGAGTGAAATCATAGTAATGGTCAATGTGAAATGAGAACATCTACTACATTTCCTTCTGGCGGCACATCCGATTCCGGCCCATTTGGCGGGACATCGGAGGTGCTAGATCTGCCGGCGTCTGTGGGGAAGAAGGTCACCGTCTTGACGCAGGGAAGGAGGTTTGGGTCGGACATCCAACCGTAGAAACCAAATGCCTCCGGGTCTGCTTGCAGCGCAGTAGCACGGTCCATGTGGTCGAAGAGGCATACATCCCCAAGGATTTGCCGGATTCCTTCAGCGGACCGAGCGAACCAAGGAAGGCGCTCAACGATGATCTTCACACGAAAGAGCCAAGCGGTGCCCCTCGTAGTTGCACCCAAGGTCCAAGGTGCCACACGGAACTCAGCATTACCTGCGTAGATGCTCCCCTGTCGAAACACCGCATCACGCTGATCACAGTGGGTGAGGCGAGCAATGAAAGCATCAGCACCTTGACGTGAAACGGAGACGTCCCATAGCAGGATGTGAGCTTGTTGTTGTATCGCATGGCGGACGTCCCCAGCACCAGCACTGTGACGGCCGCCCACTGCAGAGAGGAGGACAAGGCGATGCCGGAGACGAGCCATCTCGGCCGCCATCGTGCCACTGACCAGGACAGCCGCTTGCCCGCAGGACGGCCGTGTCACGTGAGCATCCCTTGTACTCGCCATAGCAGTATGCGAGCCACAAAGCGCGTCCCGAAAAGAAGTTCCTGGACGGAGCTGACACTTATCCCCCGACGGCTGCGAGAGAGGCGGGAAGATGAGCCGACTTTTGATGGTGGGAGGTTCACCGAGCAACCTCGGATGGATGGCGCGCTTGCCGTCAAGGCCAGCAGGAAGGGGGCACCGACGAGCAGTGTGGCCACTATGGAGACAGCAGACACATCTAGATGGCTCACGGCACTGGGCAACGAGGTGGTTTCTAGCAAGGCACCGGAAGCATCGCCCGACCAGCACCTTCTTAAGCACCTCGGGAGGGAACAAGGCCTCACTCTTCGCGGGACGATCTTGAGCGGATTTGGAATGGTCAAACTGGCGATGTCGACGCCTGCGGCTCACCAGTGTCCATTCTGATGAAAGCAATGAATCCTTACCACCCCCAAATGCAATCTGTGGAGGGGAGCCCTCAAACTGGTTTCCAACCGGCCTTCCATTTTGAGCCGAGGCACCGGCACTTGATGAGGAGTAGAGATGCTGTAGAGGATGGGTGCACTTTAACATCTCTGGAGCGAGCATGGAGCTGATCGGCGTTTTGAATGCCTGAGGGGCAGGCCAGTCTGAAGCGGTGGCCTCTCCAGGCTTCGTCGTCAAGGTTCCGGGCACCACCTTCTTCAATGGCGTATCTGCCACCTCCAGCAGAGACACTCTGGGGGGTGGTCTGCCACCGGAGCTATCTTTGACGAGGAGATACGCCAGCTGCCATCCCCTCATTAATGGAGATTCAGTTAAGGGATGTATGTGAATGAGATGCGATGGTTTCTTTTGAAGCCCACTGGATAGAGGGTAGACAGATTACCTTCGTTAAACATGATGAGTCAAACATTAACTATAGAAGGTTCTTGTCCACTACAAAATGTTGGATATTTCTTCTTGGATTCCCAGTTGACATGCGAGAATCAAGGTTCATTACCCAGGTATGCTCCTCCTTCGGTAAGCTATTGTATTGGAATGCAGAAGACCCTAATCTAGCTAGAGTCTTGGCACTGAGAATGGTGGAAAACATACAAGACATCCCTAGAAGTCTAGTTATTAGACATGGATCTGATATGGGGGGCGAAGGTCAATCATGGATTGTAACTATTTAAATATTCAGTTCAGTTTTCATTGACCAACTCACTGCTGATGAAGAGGACGATCCTCCAAACAATGGTAACCCTCATCCATTTGAGGAGCCATATCAACGAGGCTTCCAAAACCTCATGGTTCAGGGAGGAATCTTTCCAATGGGGCACAAAAGTCATGATCATGCAGAAGCTCAATAATAGACAAAGGACAAGAACAGAACCTACAGGCAGAAATGGACCTCTCGGAATCCATTATTCAGGGATCTTCATCTATCAACAACAGAAGATCTATCAACAACAGTGCCATACCTCAGCAAGATAATGCAGAAAACTCAACTGCAGCTGGTGCAAGAATGGAAAGAAGCAACATACCAAGAATCCAACCTCAGGCAGAGAACATCAATGATCCTACATACCAGCATGATCAACTGGTTCAAACAATTGTAAATAGTATTAGGAACTGGCTGGACAGAACTATAATGCAATCAGGGGATCTGCCTAGCTCATACACTTTTCCTGAAATCTCTATTCGAATTGATAAAAGGAAAGCTACCAACAGCAGGGTGATTATCAAAGAAATTCCCAATGACACTGAGATGGAACCCCCCCCATGATCCCTGGGGATAATGGAAAATCTATAAATTATTTTCACTAAAAATTGTTGCAAAGTTGTAAATTCAAATAGTGAGCTTATTCTTAACATGTCTCGGTTTGGAAGAGTTTTAAAGCTGATTTTGATATGTCTTCCTCTAAGCATAGGTGTCTAGTTACCAATGATTCAAAGGACTTATATTTTTGGCATCGTAGACTTAGTCACATAGGCTTTGATCATCTAACGCGTGTTAGTGCTCTTGATTGCATACGTGGGCTGCCTAAGATTAAAGGGGGCAAAGAAATTGTGTGCTCTTCTTGTAGACATGCTAATATAGTTACAGGTTCACATACTCCTCTCACAACGATCATGGCAACTGAACTGTGTCAACTTTTGCACCTTGACGCCGTAGGACCTTCACGTGTTCAATCCTTCGGAGATCCTCAATTTTCTTCACCATATGTACCTCACGACATCAAGACCGGACATACAATTAAGCGCATGTCTTTGTGCACGGTTTCAAACTTACCCACGTGCTTCACATCGTCAGGCTGTCAAAAGGATTCTCATGTACTTACATGGAACTCAAGAGTTTGGCATTTTTCTTCCTTCTTCCTCAGCCGTTACTTTGAAAGCTTTTTCGGATGCTGATTTTGGGGGTTGTAGGATTGATAAGAAAAGTACTTCTAGTGCTTGTCATTTTCTTGGTAAATCACTTGTTGCTTGGTCCTCTAGAAAACAAAACTCAGTTGCACAATCCACAACCAAATCTGAATATATAGTTGCTGCTAGTGCTTGCTCACAAATTCTGTAGATTGTTCAAACACTTAAGGACTATAGGGTTGATCTAGATAGTGTTCCATTATTTTGTGATAACACTTGTGCCATTTGCATTGCTAAAAACCCCGTGCAACATTCTAGAACTAAGCACATTGATATTAGGTATCACTTTTTCTGTGATAATATTGAAAAAAGAAACATTGTGCTTCACCATGTAAATATCGAACAACAATTGGCTGACATTTTCACAAAATCTTTGGATTTCACTCATTTTGTTACATTTGTAATGAAATAGGGGTTATGCATCCTCATGACTTAAATTGAGGGGGAGCTTTCAAATTTGGGATCTGAATTTAAAAATAATATGAGCATAATGTTTCATACATATATGACTTTGTAATTCCTTTTACATGCTGAAAGTTCTTACTACATTACTCGTGTTATACATTTTGTAGTTGTCGATACCCTGCATATTGGATACCCCTTGGAACTGCGAAGAGTGCAAAGGAACTCCACCTATCTGAGTTGAAGACCTCCGAAGGCCCCACATGTCACTCGGAACCGGACCTGCCTCCCTCCTATGGTTAGTCCCAGTGCCGCCACGTGTATCATAGAACCAGAGCTACATTCCATACATGGGATAGCTCCGGACTAGATACCTATGTGGCGCCCGGACCTAACCCCCGACAGAGGGAAGCTCCGGTACCGACACGTGTACAACGGCACTGGACCTACTCGTCCAAGACGGTAAGCTCCGGAGCTGCCACGCGTCCAACCACCGCACCTTTAACCTCAACAGGCAGACTAGTGGACCTCCAACGGCTCGGACCTTCAAGGAACATTAAAGACTTTAAGACCTGATTATGTGTCATTAATGTTATCTTAATGACACACGATTGAAGGACCCCTAATACCAGTAATGCGGCTATCAAGGCACGTTACCACTCTCTTAAGGGGAATTAAGTACATTAATTGTGTATTAAGCATCAGTAATCGCCAGGGCCACATGTCGAGCCAGGCTGATGATGTAACGGCCAGTCCATGTACTATAAAAGGATTGGTCGAGCGATACACAAGGGGGGCTTCCAGACACACTGGTCTCTCACACACAAGCGCTCAGACGCTCAATACAACAACAACACACACCTGTGGAGTAGGGTATTACGCTCAGGCGGCCCGAACCAAGTAAATCCTCGTGTCAAATCACCATCTTGCTCTGAATCTCCGCGAGCCCTAACCGAACTAAGAAACTCTGTGGTCTAATAACAGTAGTACCGAGAGAATTGACGGAACAAGACTCCGACAGTTGGCGCACCAGGTAGGGGCGCCTGAGATTCAAAGATGGTGAATTCTGCTGCCGGATCATCCAACAGTAACCATGCTATGCAACCTGCTGGAGGCAATCCCTCCAACATGCAGCAGCCAACAGGTGTTGTGGACCCAGCAGGAGTCATGCCACCGCCGCCACCGTCCGCTCCGGTGAATCAACCCGAACAGCAAGATGGGGCGTCCGCATCGATCACTGCATCAGCGAACAACAACCCTGAACATGCGCTAAATGTTGTGCATGCTCTTCTCCAACGTCCACCGCCTCCAGGGACACCCTAGGGTGCGATGGAGCAGTGGAGAGCTGATGTGGATCATTTGGTTGCAGCAGCAGCCGATCGCATCGAGGTCCTCCCCCCTCGGGGCGGGCCCCATCACAGCATCGGACCTTGTCGGGTAGACTCGGTCTGCAAGCTACGGGAGGCGTGCTGCATCTCAACAGGCGACATCGCTGCCTTCCGGGGTGCGACGTACTCACATGATAACGAGACTTTCGACTCATGACCTCTAGGCAGAGCTCGATTGTCATTACCGGCAAAAGGACGACCGCATCCACATCGAGCATGCTCGCGAGAGGCGAGAGGCTCGGGACATCCCTACTCCTGAGGGAGTAGAAGGAGGCTGTTCTGCCTTGGCCATGCACCTACGCATGGTCAGATGGCCGCAGAAGTTCCGGCCTCACCTGCCGGATAAATTTGACGGGACTATTAATCCCGCCGAATTTCTTCAAATATACTCCACCGCTATCCTTGCGGTTGGGGGCAATGAGGCCGTGATGGCCAATTATTTCCTCGTGGCTTTGATTGGGACTACCAGGTCTTAGTTCATGAGCCTCCCACCTGACTCCATCAACAGTTGGGCGGAGTTGTGCCAACAGTTCACTGCCAATTTTGGGAGCTCATACACCCGACCAAGCACAAAACTGGACCTTTTTGCTGTCAAGCAAAAAGGGGGAGAGTGCTTGCCATCTTTTATCCAGATGTTCTCCCAGGTTCAGAATACCATTCCTTATATCTCAAGCGCTTCTATTATTGTAGCATTCAGGCAGGGCGTTCGAGATAGTAAGATGCTGGAGAAGCTGGCGACCAAGGAAGTCACCAGCATCACGAAACTCTTTAGCTTGGCAGACAAGTGTGCCAAGGCTGCGGAGGGCCGTGAAATACACTCCCAACCACCTTCGGAGGCCAAAAAAAAAATCTTCCAAGGGTGAAGCCGCTACCTTCGGAAGTGGAGAGAAAAGGAAAAAGTCCAACGGCAAAAAGAAGCCGTCGGCCGGCACACCTACTGCCGCTGTTGCCGCAGCTCCGGGTGGCCGGGGGCCATGTCCCGAGAAACGACCTCGACCGTCGTCTGAAGATGGTGGCAGCTCCAAGATGTGGTGTCCCATACACAAAACGGATAGGCACAACCTGGAAAACTGCCGAGATGTCTAGAACCTCGTCGAGCGCTACAATAAGCGCCGGAAAGAAGCTCCCCGTCAAAGGGAAGGAAAACAAAAAGTCAACGAAGCTCCGGCTGAAGAGGAGTTAGGCTTTCAGGACCCCAAAAAGGTCTTGAAGGCTGTTTACACCTCCACTGACAATGACTCCGACGTCTCTGACAACGAGCGTCGCAAAACCTTGAACACCATCTTTGGTGGTTTGTGGGACATCACTTCCCGCCGTGTCCTCAAGACAATGCGGCGAGACATGGCCTCTGTAGCTCCCACCGCCAGGGCAGAGCCTCATTGGAAGTGGATGAACACTGCCATCACTTTAGATGCTTCAGACTGCCCTCGGAACATGATCGAAGCTAGTCAACTTCCACTGATGGTATCTCCGACCATCAATAACATCCAGCTCCACCACGTAATGGTGGACGGAGGTTCGGGGCTGAACCTCATAAGCTTCAAAGTCTTCGTCAATCTTCAGCTCCGACCTTCGGATCTTCGCCCCTCTCAACCTTTCTCAGGAGTAGGTCCGGGGGCCATAACTCCACTCGATGCCATTACTCTGTCGGTGACTTTGGAACTCAGGAGAATTACAAGACCGAGAAGTTGGTCTTCGACGTGGCACAGATCAACTTACCTTTCAACGTCATCTTGGACAGGCCAGCTTTGTACAAATTCATGACTACTACTCATTATGGCTACTTGGTGTTGAAAATGCCAATGCCCTTAGGCGTTCTCCAGATCCGCGGAGACCGCACCGTCTGAGTTACTGCTCTAGAAGAACTCCACGCACTTGCTACAGTGAAGGAGGAAGAATCCGGAAGGGAGCAAGCTCTGAAGCCCCCGAGCATTCGTCATCGAGGCTTAATCTCCGCACCTCGTGTGCAACCAAGCGGCGACACCAACATTCCCATCAAAGTCGCTCAAATTGGTTCCAACGCCGCTCAGACCACTCGTATATCGGGAGTTCTGAATGACAAATAGGAACTCGCGCTGATCACTTTCCTTCAGGCTAATGTCGACGTGTTTGCCTGGCAACCGTCGCAAATGCCTGGGATCCCTAGGGAAGTGATTGAGCACATTCTGAAGATTTATCCCGACGCTCAGCCTGTACATCAGAAGACCCGGAAGCAATCACTAGAGCGACATAGCTTCATACGTCAAGAAGTGAAGAAGTTGCTCGAAGCTGGATTCATCCGGGAAGTCTTCCACCCAAAATGGCTGGCAAACCCAGTGCTGTACCTAAGGACGGCGGGAAGCTTCGGATGTGTATCGACTACACAACACTGAATAAGGCATACCCAAAGGATCCATTCCCACTACCTAAAATTGATCAGATAGTGGATTCCACCTCCAGGTGTGAATTACTGTGTTTCCTAGATGCATATTTTGGGTATCATCAAAACAGAATGTCTAGGGAAGATGAAGAGCATACTGCCTTCATCACAGTAGATGGATTGTACTGTTACACTACCATGCCATTCGGTCTCAAAAACGCTGCTTCAACGTTTGTGCGAGCTATGTACAAAACTTTTGGAGAGCTCATTAGAGATGTAGTGGAAGTGTACGTCGATGACATTGTCGTCAAGATCAAGAACAAGGAGTCATTTATTGACACCTTGCAAGCTGTCTTCAACAAGTTGCGAATCACACGCACAAAGCTGAACCCAGACAAGTGTGTCTTTGGGGTTAGCTCCGGAAAGCTTCTTGGATTCTTGGTGAACCACCAAGGAATAGAGGCAAATCCGGCGAAGATTAAAGCTACTGAAGACATGCGACCACCAGCTCACATCAAGGATGTCCAGAAGCTGACTGGATGTCTAGCTGCCCTCAGCCAGTTCATCTCAAGACTGGCAGAACGAGCGCTACCCTTATTCAAATTATTGAGGAAGTCTGGACCATTCCAATGGTCTGAAGAAGCAGAAAAGGCATTCCAAGAGCTAAAGCAGCTCCTCACCACTCTACCAACTTTGGTAGCTCCAAATCCTGGTGAGTCACTTCTGCTTTACATTTCAGCAACTGACGAAGTTGTAAGCATGGTCCTAGTTGCGAAAAGACCAAAACCATCTCCAGTTCAGGAATCCATACCCCTTCGAGAGGGTTCGGAGCTACCTGAAGGAGAGTCTGGGTCCCAGCCCCCAGACCCGGATCCTCGAGGTTAGATGCCAGAGGATCAACCTCCTTCAAATGAAGGAGTTACTGTTGCTGAAAAAGAAGATCCGGACCCTTCCGGGAAGGTTTGGGTCACTTCAGAAGAAACGCCAGGTTCCTCTAGCAACAGCATGGAGGTCCCGAAGAAGGTTCGGACCCCTTCAGGAGGGTCCGGGTTGATGAGGAGGAAGCTACAGGACCCTCCGGGAGGGTCCGGACAGTCCAGAGCCAAGTATACTTCATCAGTGAAGTACTTCATGATGCTAAGACTTAGTACTTAGAGGTGCATAAGCTGCTCTATGCAGTTCTTATTGCCTCTAGGAAGCTTCACCATTACTTCCAAGCTCACAAGATTTCAGTGGTAACCTCTTATCCACTGCGTACAATCATTCAGAATCCCAACTCTACTGGGAACATTGCAAAGTGGGCAGCGGAATTAGCTGAATTCGATCTTGAATTCGTCCCAAGACAAGTGATCAAGAGTCAAGCATTGGCAGACTTTGTGGCAGAATGGACCCCCTCTCCATCAAATCCTGGGGGCCCCAGTGAGCACAAGCCGAAACCTAAGGTTGCAGTCTTTACTGAGCCTCAGTGGACTCTCTACTTCGACGGCTCTGTGCAGAAGAAGGGGGCCGGAGCTGGAATCCTTATCCTTGCTCCGACCGGGGAGAAGGTCAAATACATGGTTCACCTTGGCTTCAAGGCAACCAACAACATGGCGGAGTATGAAGCATTAATCTATGGGCTCAAGGTGGCACTATCATATGGTGTCAAGCAGCTGTTGGTAAAGGGTGATTTGCTGCTCGTTATAAAACAAGTCAAAGGTGAATGCTGCTGCAACAACCCCCAACTAGCTGCATATCTACTTGAAGTCCAAAAGCTTCAGAAGGATTTTGAAGTCCTGGACCTTTGCCATGTCCAGCATCTCAACAACGCTGAAGCTGACGAACTCTCGACGAATGCTTCAACCGGAGCTCCGGCTCCCGATGGAACCTTCGTTTGGAGATTGTCAAGACCAACAGCTCAGCCTGCCGAACTGAGTGAAGGGGGCGAGACCAGCACCTCGAAGCTGGCGGTCCTGATGGCCCTGTTACCATGGTGTCCATCAAGGGTCGTAGGTGTTGCAGGAAGCTCCGAGCAACCCAGCACGCAAGACTCAAAAGCTCAAGTTAGCTCCAATCCATGGATCTCGGAGATCCGTAGCTACTTGAAAGACAACATCCTTCTTGAAGACAATGTATCTGCTGACCAGATAGTTAGATTGGCTAAAAGATACACACTAGTAGAAGGGGATCTCTACCGGCGTGGTGCCAACGGCGTCCTAATGCGGTGCATTACAAGGGAAGAAGGCCGCAAGCTCCTCGCAGAAATCCATGGAGACGAGTGTGGGAACCACGCGTCTTCCCGCACGTTGGTCGATAAAGCCTTCCGACATGGTTTTTACTGGCCTACAGCACTCTAGGATGCAACCGAGCTAGTGAAGAAATGTGAAGCATGCCAGTTCCATGCGAAGCAAATGCACACACCAGCTCAACCTCTACAAATGATACGTCTGACATGGCCATTCGCCGTGTGGGGTATGGATATCTTGGGACCTTTCCCAAAAGCCGTCGGAGGTTACAAGTTCCTGTATGTCACCATCGACAAGTTCACTAAGTGGCCGGAAGCAACTCCAGTTGTGACAAGAAACAAACAATCACCTATCAATTTCATGCAGTCCATAGTATGCAGATTTGGTGTCCCAAACAAGATCATAACTGACAATAGGACCCAATTTGCAAGCTCTGCATTCCAAGGATATTACGAAGACCTCGGCATTCAAGTCGGCTACGCTTCCGTAGCTCACCCGACAAGCAATGGCCAAGCTGAGAGAGCAAATATAGAAATTCTAAAAGGACTCAAGACACGCACATATGAGCGCCTGAAAAAACATGGAGCCAACTAGATTGAAGAGCTTCCGCCCACCTTGTGGGCAAACAGGACAACTCCAGACCGGTCAACTAGAGAGACACCGTTCTTCCTGGTGTACAGAGCTGAAGCAGTCCTTCCCGCGGAAATCACCTTGGGATCACTCCAGGTCCAGACCTTTGATGAAGCTACGCAGGATCAGTTCCGGTGTTAAGACCTTGACCTCGTTGAAGAGGGAAGGTGACGAGTAGCTGTTCCAAATGCACGATACCGCCAAGCGCTCCGACTCTATCACCAAAGACATGTGCATACTCGACATCTCGAGGAAGGCGGTCTGGTGATACGGAGAATACAAACTTGAGAAGGGTTAAATAAACTTTCCCTCAGCTGGGAAGGACCCTTCCGAGTGATCAAAGTATCCCGTCCTGGATGCGTTCGCTTGGCAACCGAGGATGGGACACCGCTCCTGAATACTTGGAACATTGAGCACCTCCATAAGTTCTACGCTTAATATCACGGAGGTGAGTTTGTAATTACATATTATGTATGTTATAGCGTCATTCTACAGAGTCGGATAGCTCCTCCGGGAGAACAGCCGGACCTTTCCCAGAAGGTCCGCAAAGTTCAAGCAACACTTGACAAAGTCTCAAAACTAAAAGTGTAGCTAGTTACCTTGGGTCAAACAAGAAATGCAAAACACTTAACCTGGTTCCGTACCCTAAGATTGTACTTGTTTCCCCTGTACCCCAGACCTATAATGAAAGACATCATTATGTAAAAACAGACTCCACGTGCATTTATTTTGTACAGGCTCATTCTTTTTTATTTTTCTCTTTCTTGTCTATAACAAAGTTGTGCAATTCTCAAGAAACTTTAGCTCAAACGATTCATATATAATTCAAGTTTCTTTGTAAATTCTTTCGGGTCTTAACATTGTTGAATGGCCTACTCGCTTGAACGCCAAGCCAATCTAGGTCCGGAGTGTGCTATCGACTTAGCCTAGTCCTGCACCCTAAGTACGCCACTCTACCTACACGCCGGCAGGCCTGAGTAAGGTGAGTCTAGAAAACGATCGGACCTAGAGAAGATAAACAAATGCACTTGATTGTATATAGAATTGCTGTCGACCTAAATCTTTCTTTCGGGAATAGTAAGCCGCAAATGAGTTATAGATAAAAAATGGATTTTACTGTTTTTATTGACTTCAGTGTGCAGGAAATATAAAAATCTCATGATGATGGTGGATGATGCCAGAGCTATCAAAGCTTCGACATCCCTAAGGTGGCCCCCTGTCGATGTTTTAAACATTGATAGCAGGCGTCGCCGAAGCTATCAAGTTCTGACAAGTCTAGGGAGCCAGCCGTCAACGTGAAGAAAAGATGGTAGAAGGACACCCCAATGGGGTCTGCTGTCGACGCTCTACATGTTGACAGTGGTCGCTGTTGGAGCTACTAAGCACCGACGACTCTAGAGGGCCAACTGTCGAAGCTCTACGTGTTGACAATGGTCGTTGCCGAAGCTACTAAGCTCCGAGAACCTCAGGGGGCCCCTGCCGTCGACGACTTCGGACCTATATTCTACAAGTTCGAAGCACACAAGTCTTCAACAAAATGCTACATTCTTTTGGTATGTGTTCTCAATCAAATTGTGTACATCTACCAGGGGGCCAAGCGAGACAAAGGTTGAAGACGAAAAATGAAATTCATAAATTTCTTGGATTTCATTCATCTGAAGACAAGAGATTACAAAATTGGAGAAAAGAAGAGAAGATACAAGTGGGAGCTACAAGGAGAAAGTCCTAAATCCTACAGAAGAACGAGGCGACCTTATGGGAAACCTTCGACACGCTAGTCTTGGCGGCGTCTCCCTCTCCATCAATGGGACCCTCAAGCACCGGATCTAGTGGGAAATGAGGATCCCGGCTTGTGTAGCACGTCAACATGTATTCTGTGACGTTCTGTGCAAGGGATTTTCCTTCAGTTTCCAATTGATCCGCGATGACATCACCCATCTTGTTGAGTTTGTTGCCAGCCGAGCTCAATGCCTTCAATGCATGGTCCAACTCCGGCTCTGGATCGTCTGGACGCACGGGACTAAAGCCCAGCGGCGTCAGTGCGTCATTGGCTTTGACCAAGAAATCCCATACTTGTTGGGACTCCGCAGCCCTTGAGCCCCACATCTCTTCCAAGGACCTCTTGGCTGCCGCAAGCTCCGAACCCTCTCGGGCAAGGCGCTCGACCTCTTTGGCATGCTACTGAATCCTTTTACCAACTTGCCTTTCGAGGTTGGCAAGCTCCTCTTCTCGGACGTGGATATTGTTCCGGTGGTCAACCAGATCTTTCTCCCATCCTCGCACCTTCTATTCCCTGGCAGCGACTTCGTTCTCCCTTTTGGTGAGGTCATGTCCATGCTGCCAGGCCTTCTTCTCCTCGCTCTCGCAGAGCTCCTCCAGCTTCTTAGTGCACTCTGCAAGGCTCTTGTCGCCCAGAGCCAGCCTTTGGGCGAGCTCCTCTTCCATCTTCACAAGGTCATCCCTCAGCTCCAGGAGTTTTTGCTCTTCATCTTCGAGCTTTTTCTCCCACTCCTCAAGAGCCTCCTGGCACTTGACGAGGCTTTCGTGGATGGTATTGAGCTTCTCCCGACGATCATTCGCTGCTTCATTAGCAGCCACGGCTTGTTCATGTATAGCCCTCTCGTCCAGCAGCTGGCCCTAGTATTCCATCTGGGCCTTCTCCCTCTTGACCCACTCCTTGTCGTCGGCCAGCCTTGTTTGCTCCAGCTTGGTCTCGAATTGGAGCCGGTTGCGCCACCTTCTAAGGGTTTGGCGCTCCTCCTCGAGGGCCTTGCTATCTTGATAAAAGGCAAGATGGACCTGATGAAGGCTGGAGCAGGCATTGTCGATGGATAACGATAGGGGGATCGGCTCCGGACCTGCCGGGGTCCTCTCCGCTGACTCCAGCGGGTTCTCCATAACAAAAATTGGGGCCCACTCTACAAGAATGGTCCCCTGAGCTTCCGCGACACTAGGGCCGCCCTCCGGGAGTGCCTGAGTCATTGCCGAGGAAGGTCTGGCAACAGGAGCTTCTACCTCCGGAGTTGGCTCCGAAGGTCCCGCCGCCAGGTCATCAGCAACTGGTCCCTCTGGCAGAGGAACAACCGCTTCGTCTTGACACCCTGGCTCAGGCATGGGTACCTCTAGAACTACCACCTCTGGGGTAGGCATTGAAGACTCGGCCGGAGTTGAGGCCACCTCCGGCTCCAGCGCTGGTGCCTCCTCCACTACTGGCTCAGACGCCGGTGCTTCAACCTCCACCGGTTCGGGTGCCGGCACCTCCGCGACAACCGGCTCAGGCGCCGAAACTTCATGAACCATCGGCTCCATCGTCAGGGCTTCAATAACATCCGGCTCAAAGGCCGGAACTGCAGCTACCTCCTGCTCTAAGGCCGGAGCGTCCATCATCACAACATCCAAAACCGGAGCTTCAACCTCCGGAGCTGCTGCCACTGGTACGTCTTCATTCGCATGGTCCGGCGCTACCATGGGAGCCCTTAGTTGGCCACGGTGCCGGAGTCACCTGGGCGGAGCTGGAGTTCCGGGGAGACGCCGATGCTGGAGTCGGTGTCGCCATTGAAGACCTCCCCCGCCAGGGAGAAGGAGCTGTTGTGGAAGGAGCAGGTCTGACGGGCCTCCCGTCAGAGTGCTTCAACTTCTTCTTTCGGCTGGAGGGCTCAGCCAACTCTTTGCCCTTGCTAATGACTTTAGCTCTTGGTCTCGGGGCGGGAGCAGGGCCACTCTCGGAAGCTCCGGGGATCACCAATCTAGTGGTCGGATGCCTCTCTACTTCGTCGAGGTCATCAAGCACCGGCATCTTCCTCCGGAGCTCTCTGCTGAACTTTGCCTCCATGTTCAAAGGGAGGAAAGCCGCCGACGGAGTTAAGTCATTGCCCTCGACGTCGATGCCATGCTGTAACTTCTTGATATGAAGCTCCAAAGCAGCGCCTTCCAGATTGTACTTCAGACCGGTTTCAATCCGGTCATTGTCCATCACGCCGTTGAAGGCCCAGGCGATATTCTCCCTCTTCTTCAGCGGAGTCCACCTGTTGACCAGGAAGTTACAGAAGATTGTCTGGGGGGTCACCCCTCCTTCCACACATTGGCTAATCCTGGTCAAGGCAGGGTTGAAGGCCTCTAACAGCACCAGAACTTCACTCCAGGCGTCAGTGTCAACATTGGGAAGACCTTCAGGCAGCTCCAGCTTCTCGTGCTCCTCTGCCGTGACTGTAAGACCTATGTGTGCTGAATACATTTGGCTTGTAGTGAATACACTTGGCTTTTATGATAAAAGTATTGAATATCACCAAAACACATTTTTATCAAGGTCCGACTCTAGCTCCGAGCTACAGCAAGGTCCGACGGTAGGTCCGACTTGTTTTGGGTAGCTCCGGCTATGTTAGATGCTAGGTCCGACTTCTTGGTAAGGTCCGACTAGCTTTGGTTAGCTCCGGTGAGCTTTATCTTTAGCTCCAGCATGTGTTTGATAGCTCCGGCGTATATTTGATAGCTCCGGCATGTTTTTGCTAAGCTCCGAAGTTAATTTTTCTAGCTCCGGCTTTTGGGTTTACTAGTTCCGACTAGTTTTGGTTAGCTCCAGCGCTAGGTCTTGCTAGTTTTGTAAGCTCCGGCGGGAGCTTGGTTGTACTAGTTTTGGTAAGCTCTGGCACTAGGTTCTACTAGCTCTTGTTAGCTCCGGCTCAAGCTCCGGGTTGCTCTGGCAAGGTCCGGAACTTGACCGAAGTGCTTCTGCTTTTCATTTGCAATGTTTCGTACTTGCTTTACATTGTTGGAAAGATTGCTTAGTATTCATTTGCTAAGTTTTTGGTGCGTTTTGGTTGATATGGATGATATCGTGTTACTGTGGTTTTGCAACATGCTTATGTGAGGTTCTCACATAAGGTGTTGTGTTCGGAACTGATTTGAGTCAAGTCGAGGACTTGGGCTCGTATGGATTTGTTGTTCTTATCATGTGCAGGTGTTGCTTGAGTTCAAGACATGGCTGGTGACGGGATCCATTGGACTAGTCTCAGGGAGGAGATGAGGTTCCAACAACCAAATTCAGGAGGAATTGTGGTTGAGCTGATCAGGAGGTTGCGCAACATGATTGAATCAAGAACAATGCATATGAAGGTATCATGGACGTCATTGGGAGATGTTTGCACGTGTGCAAGGAGTGCATGGACGTGGCTACATGGGTCCGAGACGTGATGAAGAGATGTGGACGTAAAAAATTGGTCGGAAAGGTCCAACCGACTAGGTTATGGACTCAGGCTGTGGCTGAGTCGGGTTTGACTCAAATATGGAAAGATTTGAGTTGGTTATGGTAGGATTTCGTGTGGGTCACGAATTTGAGTTGTTTAGGAATGTGGGATACGTTCCTAAGGTGTTTGGAAGTCTTAATATTGCTTCTATCTGCGTATAGAAGAATCTTGAGCAGTTATGGAAAGTTACGATTCATGATCTGAGTAGGATTGGAGTCCTAGTTGGTATTGGGTTGGCCTAAGGGCTGGTTATATAAGCAAGGGAGCCCAGAGCTCGTGGTGCACGACTTTGGGGGCTGTTCCTCTTATGTTCTATTGAATAAAATTCGTAGTTTGAAGGAACTTTTGTGCCTTGTTCGTCCGACTTATTCCAGACAAGTTTTACTCGTCGAGTTTCTGGACAGCACTACCTTTCGTCGGTGGTTTTATCATAACTCGAGTTTTACAGATCCAATTGACGTGATTCTTTTTGGGTTGTCTTCAAAACTTGATTATCTATCATATATCAAAATTTCACGGTCATTGGATTAGTGGTCTATGATCTACACGAGTTTCTTTGCAGCATTCCAGAACTGTTTTTCTCGGGTAGGGCAGATTGACCTTTGTTTGATCTTTCGATCATAACTTGAGTTTTCCTCAACGGATTTGAGTGATTCTTTTTGTGTTGTCTTCGTGACTTGATTCTCTATGATATATATCACTTTTGTCACGGTTAAACACGTTTAGATTAGTCTCACACACGATTTCTTTAACAGATCATTTTTCTGCCGAAAGGGTTTGGGGTTTAATTGTTTCCGCTGCGTAAGATTTTTAAATCTACCATTCACCCCCCCTATGGTAGCTTTTCACGTGCTCTTCGGTCCCACAGTGACGACAATCCAATCCTTCTTCCAGTCGTCCCACTTGCCGGAAGGAAACAACCGCAAGTACTTGTATGGGCATTTCTTGCGCTTCACAAAATAGAAGAAGTCAAGATACTCGTTACTCTTGCCGGTGGTGTGGATGGTGAAGAAGGTACGGAAAAGCTCGACGCAGGGGGGAATACCCACCCACATCTCGCAGAAGTGTACAAATGTTGACACAAGAAGAATGGAGTGGGGGCCAAGGTGGTACAACTGCAGACCATAGAAGTCTAACAACATCAAGAGAAAAGTGGAGAAAGGTTGGATCAGTCCCACCATGGCGTACGCAGAGAAGTACACCATGTCGCTGCCGCTCTTATTCTTGAATGGAAGCTCGCCGGCGCGGACCAGGTGATTGAAGGAGTCGCTGGACCACCCCATGTAGGTCCGTACCTTCTTCAAATCATCATCGGTCGCGAGACGGCTCTTGCGGAGACCCAACTCCATTGCAGCACGGCGGGGAGAGAGAGAAAAAACAAGCGAAGGTTTGGAGTATTCGAGCGCAAGTTCAAATGAAGGCGTAAGGAATCCCCAAATGGTGCGTGCTTTCCTTCTTAAGTAAGCCCCCACAACGCTTGGATGGAAACCGCCGAAGGGCCAAGGATACAGTTCAAAAATTTTACCCTGCATACGACAAGGGGGCCCGGGGCCACCCAGACGATCAAGTCGAGGTCCTTACCCCAGGCGAATAGTTGTCATGATGAGAGGCGGGAACCCGAGGGCGGCGGCCTGACAGGGCTCACGGAACCGATACAGGTTTCATATCTGGAATCGGCGACCTTCAATTGCGTGAGATCCGCACGCGCAGATCTCACCTGCCACATCCTAAAGATGGCACGCGGCGATTGTTTAACTATGAACCATCACCTCAATGGCACATCCAAAAACCCTTGAAGACACGGCACACAAATCGAAAGATGGACCAACCTCCAGCAGAATGACTTAATCTAAAAGGTCTCTCCCACAGGTGGGCCCAAGTGGCCACTGTCAGTAACCTGCGTACCGGATACTCCTTGGAACTGCGAAGAGTGCAAAGGAACTCCACCTATCTGAGTTGAAGACATCTGAAGGCTCCACGTGTCACTCGGAACAGGACCTGCCTCCCTCCTATGGTTAGTCCCAGTGCCGCCACGTGTATTATAAAACCGGAGCTACATTCCATACATGGGATAGCTCCAGACTAGATACCTGTGTGGCACCCCCGTACCTAACCCCCGACAGAGGGAAGCTCTAGTACCGACATGTGTACAATGGCACCGGACCTACTCGTCCAAGACGGTAAGCTCCAGAGCTGCCACGCGTCCAACCGCTGCACCTTCAACCTCAACAAGCAGACTGGTGGACCTCCAACGGATCGGATCTTCAAGGAACATTAAAGACTTCAAGACCTGATTATGTGTCATTAATGCTATCTTAATGGCACACGATCGGAGGACCCTTAATACCAGTAATGCCGCTATCAAGGCGCGTTACAACGTTGTTAAGGGGAATTAAGTACATTAACTGTGTATTAAGCATCAATAACTGTCAGGGACACATGTCGGGCCAGGTTGATGATGTAACGGCCAGTCCATGTACTATAAAAGGACTGGCCGAGCGATACATAAGGGGGGCTTCCAGACACTCTGGTCTCTCACACACAAGCGCTCAGACGCTCAATACAACAACAACACACACCCGTGGAGTAGGGTATTACGCTCAGGCGGCCCGAACCACGTAAATCCTCGTGTCAAATCGCCACCTTGCTCTGAATCTCCGTGCGCCCTAACCGAACTAAGAAACTCCGTGGGCTACTAATAGTAGTACCGGGAGAATTACCGGAACAAGACTCCGACAGTAGTTTTTGCCATGACTAGTAATTGGAATAATTACTTATACTAAATCTAGTCATTATCGAACTTTCTATTTTTTTTGAACCTGTTGCATGCTCACAAGTGATTTTAAAAGAATTAATCAAGAAGCAACTAACACGTTGAGTTTTTATGTTCAAATGAAGAAATTGGAAAAGATCAAGAGAATATGCTTGCATCGCACTTCTTCTTTTGAGATGGTTTATCATTGCACTTAGATGTGAACTTGGAAGAAGTTGTGTATGACTAAAACCATGTCCTTAAGCTTCTGTTTGTAAAATGACTTAAGCTTGGCTTGGCTGGTTAGAATAAGCCAGATGCGCATATAATCTCTTGCAAATATCATATGATCTAAATTTGTGCTTTGAAAAATAATAAAATACAGCAGCAAGTGTCATGCTTTCAAGTTTTGAAATATTTAAGTTTGTGAGATCATGACTTGCTAAAATTGAAAATTACATTTGATCTCTAACATAGCTTACACTACTTTATGTATCTCATTGTTGTGATAGTATAAGTTACTTGATAGTATGACTTGGATGAGCTTTGTTTTATATGTATATGTCATAATATGCTCATAACAAATTAAAATTTCTCTTTCGTACCTTGCTGAATACATTGTCAAAGGGGAAGAAGTATGCAAGGGGGAGAAATATGTATAGGGGGAGAAATTTATTTTAAAAAGGGGGATAAATTGTTTTTCAAAAATTTTCACAAGAATAAGCTAATGTTCAGATTTTAAGTGGTGTTGCCAATGCATTAATCAAGGGAGGAGATTGTGAGACCTATGTGTGTTGAATACATTGGCTATGGCAATAAAAGTTTTGAACTACCAAAACACCATTATCGGCAAGGACCGACGTAAGGTCCGACTTGATGTGGCTAGGTCCGACTAGCTTTGGTTAGCTTTGGCTCTAGGTCTAGCTAGCTTTAGTAAGCTCCGACGCTAGGTACGACTAGCTTTGGTAAGCTCCGGTGCTAGGTCCAACTAGCTTTGGTAAGTTCTGGCCCTAGGTCCTGCTAGCTTTGATAAGCTCTGGTTCAAGGTCCGATTACCTTCGGCAAGGTTCGGAGCTTGATCGCAGTGGTTCTGCTTTTTAATTTGCAATGTTCGAACTTGTTTTTGGATTATGAAAATTTTGCTTTGTTTTGTTTTTACTATGTTTTTGGTGTGTTTTGGTGGTTATGGCTGTTATCAATTTGCTGTGGTTTGCAACATGCTTACGTGAGGTGCTCACGTAAGGTGTTGTGGTTTCAGAATTAACGAGAGTCAAGTCGAGAACTTGTGCTCGGAAGTATTGGTTGTTTATTCATGTGACAGTGTTGCTTGAGTTCAAGACATGGCTGGTGACGGGATCCATTTAACTAGTCTTAGGGAGAAGATGAGGTTCAACAACCAAGTTCGGGAGGAATTGTGGTTGAGTTGATCGGGAGATCGCGCAGCATGTTTGAATCAAGAATAATGCATATGAAGTATCATGGACGTTGTTGGAAGATGTTTTCACGTGTGCAAGGAGTGCATGGACGTGGCTACATGGTTCTGAGGTATGATGAAGAGATGTGGTCGTAAAGAATTTGTCAGAAAGGTCCAACCGACTAGGTTATGGACTCAGGCTGCGACTGAGTTGTGTTTGACTCAAATATGGAAAGTTTTGAGTTGGTTATGATAGGATTTCATGTGTGTCACGAATTTGAGTTGTTTTAGGAATGTGAGATACGTTCCTAAGGTGTTTGGAAGTCTTAAGATTGCTTCTATCTGCGTATAGAAGAGTCTTGATCCGTTATGGAAAGTTTTGATTCGTGAATTGAGTAGGATTAGAGTTCTAGATAGTTTTGGGTTGACCTAATGGTTGGTTATATAAGCAAGGGAGGCCAGAGCTCGGTATAGATGACTTTGGGGCTGTTCCTATTGTGGTTTGATCAATAAAATTTGTAGTTTGAAGGAACGGTTGTGCCTTGTTCGTCGGACTTGTTTTTTTCAAGTCTTTCTCGTCGAGTTTCTGCACAGCACTACCTTACTTCGGTGATTTTATCATAACTCGAGTTTTACAGATCCAATTTATGTGATTCTTTTGGGGTTGTCTGTACAACTTGGTTTTCTATCATCTGTGAAAATTTCAAGGTCATTGGATTTGTGGTTTCTGACCTACACGAGTTTCTTTGTAGTGTTCTAGAACTGTTTTTCTAGGGTAGGACAGATTGACCTTTGTTCGATCTTTCGATCATAACTTTAGTTTATCTCGATGGATTTTTGTGATTCTTGTTGTGACTTCTTCATGACTTGATTCTCTACAATCTATACTAGTTTTGTCACAGTTGAACATGTTCAGATTAGTCACACACATGGTTTCTTTAACAGATCGGTTTTCTGCCGAGGGGTGTTTTCGTTGCTTCCGCTGAAAAGTTTTAATCTACCATTCACCCCCTCTGGTAGCTTTACACGTGCTATTTGATCCTACAATACCACAAGAACACTTCTATTTTTAATGGTACATGTGCTTGCCATAATAACTTATCATAACGAATATTATCATTTGTAATGATGAGTTTGTACATGGACTGTACAGAAAGGTATCCATTATGTGTTAAAGATCATCTAAACATATCATCTCGTTCATTCAGTGTAATATGTATGAATTCAATTAGCATCCTTTTCCAATTTACTAGATTAACACCTGTCAAGCCTCTTCTAAAAGAAATATTTATAGGACTAGTGCTAAACATTGTAGCCACAGTAGCATATTTATCCCTTGCAATATTATATAAAGCAGTGTATCAATGTTTTAAAGTTGTGTTCCCTAGCTATCTATCTTCCCAAAATCTAGTATTTTGTCCACTATTAATCTGGAAATAACCAAGATTTAAAATTTTTTCCTTAACATTCATCATGCTCGACCAGAAATGCGAATCCCCCGCCCTTTTCTGTACCTGCCCAACTGTTTTATTTTCACCTATTTTCTTTTCAACAAATTCTGCCATACTCCATTCTCGTTGAGCACTTTGAATAACCACTTACTCAACAGACACTGGTTTTGTACATCTAAATTAAGGATACCCATCCCACCACATTCTTCCGGTTGTCATACTATATTCCACTTCGCCAGCCGATATTTTTTCTTGTGATTATCCCATTGCCAGAAGAACCTTGATCTAAAATAATCGAGCTTTTCTAGCACACCCCTAGGTATCTCAAAAAAATATAACATAAACATGGCTATGCTCGTGAGAACAGAGTTAATTAGAATGAGGCGTCCTCCCACCGACAGATGTTTTCCTTTCCAACTACTAATTTTTTTTCTCAAACTTTTCTTCCACAACTCTCCAATCGCTATTACTCAAATTTTTATAGTGCATAGGGATGCCTAAATACTTAAACGGGTAAGTGCCCGTTTTGCATCCGAACACACAAGAATATTGATGCTCATACTGTCTAGCCTCCCCAAAGCAAAATAGCTCGCTCTTATTAAAGTTTATTTCAATCCTGATAAATCCTCAAACGCACTTAAGAGTAACTTTAAATTCTTTGCTTGGTCCAGGCTGTGATCCAAAAAAATAATAGTATCATCCGCATATTGTAATATTCATAAACCCTCATCCACTAAATGCGGAACAATACCTCTTATTAGACCCAGCCTTTTAGCTCTATTTATAATAATTGCTAACATGTCTGCCACTATGTTAAATACGATGGGTGACAACGGATCTCCCTGTATCAACCCTTTTTTGTGATGAAATTCTGCCCTACTTGATCATTTATCTTTATTCCAACACGCCCCCCCTATATATACAAATCTATCCATTGATACCATTGATTTGAAAACCCTTTCATTAGTAATGTCTGTTTTATAAGCACCCTTCATCTGATCAAACAAGTCTTCTATGCGTGGCAAGGTGTACTTGTTCTTGATTGTCACCTAGTTGAGGGCTCGATAATCCACACACATCATTTGTGATCCATCCTTATTATCCACAAAAAGAACAGTCGCTTCCCAAGGCGAAGAGCTGGGGCGAATAAAACCCTTATGTAGTTGCTCTTGAATCTGTTGCTTGAGCTCCGCTAACTCCTTAGGAGGCATCCTATATTGCCTCTTAGCTATAGGTGCAATTCCAAGTATTAAATCAATAACAAACTCTATATCTCGATCAGGTGGCATACCTGGCAACTCATCCGGAAACACATCCAAGAATTCACACACACCACTGGAATCTCCTCAATTGCGGCACCGTCCATGTGGTTCAGCTCCAGTTGCTTCGGTGCGTGTTGAGATGCTTCAAACTCTATGGTGATCCCTTCCATATTGGTCAACTTCACCGTCTTTGTGGCACATTCAGTTATTCCATTGTGTTTCCTCAACTAGTCCATGCCAAGTATAATGTCCAATCCCTGAGAGTCCAAAACAATGAGGTTGGCGAAGAAGTCTACCCCCTTATTCTAAGGCCTACTTTTGGACATATTATATTTGTCCCCATCTCTCCCCCAAGAGACTTAACCAATAGAGTAAACTTCATATGAGAGATAGGAAAACTATACTTGGCAACATATTTCGATGCAATGAATGAATGTCATGCTCCAGAATCAAATAACATAGTCGCCAGGTTGGAGTTTGCGAGAAACATACCAATCACCACGTCATCCGCTTGTTGAGCATCCTCCATAGAGACATTCTTCACGTTGCCACGAGCAAAATTTTGCTGTTCACGGTTCCCTTGTGGCTGTCCTCCATTGGGTCTTGGGTTCTGTCTTGGCGCATTGCCTCCTTGACCAAGGTTTGACTTAGGACATTGATGTGCAAAGTGTCCTGCTTCTCCACATGTATAACATTTCCTAACTGCACCAGAATTACTGGGACGAACTTGATTCTGAGCATTTGCACCAGGAAAATTGGCACGAGGTGCATAAGGCATTGGAGGCCTAGGTGCTTGCATGACAGGGCGTTGTTGCACAAACTGAGTTGGACGCAGTGCATAACTAGGGCATTGTACAGGAGCAGAGGAGCTATAATAAGGCGCATTGGATGGTGCAAAGCGAGGGCGCACATTACTTTGTTGTTGTTGTCCTTGACATGGCGCCTTCCTCTTGTTATCTAGCTCCATCTCATGGACCTTATACCACAATTGCTTTTCCACAAGCTTCTGAAAGTTGGCATAATCACAATTCAGCAATTGCACCTAGATCTCATTGTTCAAACCCCTCATGAACAAGTATTGTTTCCGGCTGTCCTGGCTCACATCCTCAGGCGCATACCTTGAAAATTGAGTGAATTTATTATGATATTCACTCACGCTTGACCTTCCTTGCCTCAAGTTCTCAAATTCTTGCCTCCTCAAGATCATAACTCCCTTCGACACATAATGAGAACGGAAGCTCTCCTTGAATTATGCCCAGGTAATTGTCTCATGGTTCTCATGAGCATTGAATAAAGAAGCCCACCAATCGGCAGCTGCTCCAACAAGTTGATGAGATGTGAATAGCACCTTCTCCCGGTCACTGCATTGGACAATAGCTAGCTTCTTCTCCACAGACTTAAGCCAATCATCAGCATCCATAGGGTCAGCAGCCTGAGCAAAGGTTGGTGGCCTAGTCCTCATGAACTCTCACAGTCGGTTATGAGAAGGTGGGGGTGGCAGTGGAGGCATGTGGTGCTGATTGTTGTTATTACCAGCCTGCAGCTGTCCCATAGTCTGTATCATGGTCTGCATGAGCTGGTTTTGCATAGCCAATAGCTGCTCAAGGTTAATAGCTCCCTGGGTAGGTCCTTGTCCATTGTTGTTCTGAGGTGCTCCATTGTTCTCCTCCTCATCATTGCCATCCCTCTGGTTGCGAGTCCTCACCATATGAAAAAAAGCAAGAGAGAAGAATTCAGAAAACGTCCTCAACTATATGCATCAAGAGATATGAAACTAAGCAACTATATATACTATTATATGTGGACATGGCAATGCTAAAGCATCCCAAAATCCTCTACTAAGCACACAAGCAGCAATACATAGTAATCAGCACACCAAGCAAAAACACATCGATTCTTGAGTGCTCCTATGTGCTCTAAAGTGCCCGTTCTATCTAGGTTGCGTCCTACGGTCAACCTGTGGCTCTGATACCAATTTGTGACATCCGGTTCTAAAAATGAACCAAGTGAACGCATATGTATGCCCAGGATGTTCAACACACATACACGAGTGCATTCACAAATTATATACAAAAAATTACCACAGAACAAGATTAATTAAGCTCTTTTATTACAGAATTCAGAATATCCTCGAATACAAGCTCTAATGAATATTAACGACAAGTTTGGACTAATGCAGCGGAAATGAACTAATTAAGCAACTAAGCAGCACAAGCATAAGGGTATAGCGCAGCTCCAATCAACACCACAGGCAAGCTGACGGCAGACACGGCCTAGAACTCTGTATTATCAATGTGATACTCGCAATCTTAACCTGGAACTGTTGGTGGGCGGAATTGCAAGGGTGAGTACATGTCGTACTTAGTAAGTGTGAAAACTATGACATGTAGCTGATTCAAATGACGAATAAAATAAAGGCTAAGTGCTGAAAAGTACATTTAAACATTGGAAAAGCAATATATTAAATTTATGTGAGGTAAACCCATCATAAACCATGTAATTACCATAATACCAGTCCATATTTCATTACCATCATCCATATTCCAGAGCTCTCATTACCAATAACCATATCCATTGTCATGAACCATAATTCCATCCCATAACTAATACCAAACCATCCCAATCCAAAAAAAACCTCTAATCATGTAGGTCATCCAGGTGCTCTTAACCGGGAGCACAACTATCATGATAATTTTTAACACTCTGCAGAGTTCGTACCACTTTACCCACATGTTTCTTATTTCGTCACCTGACGGTGACTAAAGCAAACCTCCATCATGCCAAAACACTACCATAGGTGTATGCCTAAGAGATCACAAAATATCCTTTACAAAGGGACTACTAGCATGTACAGACCCACTAAGGTTTCACCGGTGGCGATGTCTCCAACTGAGCACATCTTCAACTAAGGGCCCCCTCTTGTGCCGTTCGAGTCCCAGGGAGTCCCGCCAACCATATCCAAACCCAATCTGACTCCCCTTCCCCGGTGCATCAAATGATCCATGCAATACTAGCAATACCCTAATTAATCAGCTACGATGCACCCATACTTGGCCTCGTGGTGGCACTGTGGCCCTGGTTTATTCTCGCATGAACCGGTCCTTAGATCTAAAGCAAGCAACCACCATGACATCCAACCCATCCACATACCAGGCTTGCTTAGATCACCCATTACCATATCGTATTGACCAGTTTATAATAACCATAGTATCATTAATGCATAATTAAATAGTATAGTTGTTTTCCCATCCCAATTAATTAAGCAAAGCAAAGGTAAAAAGCCCTTCCCGACTCTCTACCATATATTCCAGGTGACAAGGGTGGTTAACAAAGCTAGTAGACTTCCTATCATAGGATTTCCCATTAATTTGACACAAGCAATGCAGTTTTGCAACAAAACATTTATCGTAAAAATAGGATCAATATGTTCAAGGACACTTGCCTTGCTCTTGAGCTTGGTTTGGGTCGAAGTCTTCAAAATTCTGGTACTAAAGGTCCTCGACAACATCCTCTAGCGCAACACCTTCTATTCTGCGCAACGAACTTACAAAACAGTAATTACAATCAAATAATGCTCATATAGTACTCAACATGTCATGACATGAATGTTTAATTCAATTATGAAGTAAAACTTGTTAATGATTTGCTACTAATGTTCACTAACTAGTTCTAAAAGTTTTTAACAAGTTTGGAATTGATTCGAGTCAATTTGAATTAATTCAGCACAATTCAGATTCAAAGGTTGGACAAGTCCAGTTTCAAGGGCCGGACTAGTCCGCCCTGGACAGACTGCAAATTAGGGTTTTCTTGATCTATGAGAGTTTGGAGAATTGGGGTTGAATTGATGTGGAAAAAGAGAAAGTAAAAGGTATACCACATGTTTAGAACTCAAAAGATCAAGAATTGAAGATGGAACTTGGATCTTGACGATCTAGGGTTGATGATGAAGAGTTGAAGGTGAATTGGCGACGAAGACTGCAAAGTCGATGAAGATCTTGATTACTTGATCCTCTTTCATTTCCTTGTTTTCTTCTTCTTGCTCGGGATCTCCTTCTCCGTCCTTGATGGCGGCTCTCCACGAACTAGGGTTTGTGGTCTTTCAATTGATTCAAAAGGATGTAAAGTCAAGAGGTGGGGTTGTTTATATAGAGGTGGAGGCTAGGGTTTGATGGATTTCGAGTTTGGGGTGGGTGGAGGCTATGTAGGGGTCCCACATGGGCTCCACAGGGGTTAAGCACGACTTCCTTGGGCCCAATTGAGAAAGTTACCCGAAAACAAATTGTTAGGAAATAACAGAAACCGAGTGGAACTCAGTAGGCTGGACTAGTCCGCACAATGGACCAGACTAATCCGTTTTGGAACAGAAACAATATCGGACAAATCCGGTGGAAGGTCCGAACAAGTCCGGTCTTGTATAGAGGGCAAAACGGATAAGTCGGCATGGATCGGGCAAGTCCGGGATTTGATAACTTATTCGAAAACCGGACCGAAGATCAGACTAGTCCGCACTCAATCACGGACAAGTCCGGAATGGAACAGAGAGTCAATCAGACTAGTCTGTAGAAAAATGGACAAGTCCGGAGGGCAACAGAGAGGGAAACCGGACTAGTTCGGGGTGCAAATCCGACAAGTCTGCACTCCTACAGACTTCTAAGTGTTGTTTCGCTTCTAATTCATTTTTAAATTGTTCCTTTTTATGTTGCTTAATGTTAAACATGTATAGGAACTTATGCAATGCATGATGCATGAAAATGAAGGTGTTACATAAGCCTATCTGCAACTATTTCTACCGATGTGATCCTATTTGCAACCCGAATCCCTATGTCATAAAGTTTAGCATTTATATCATCCGTAGAAAAGTGTAAAAAGGAGTCAGTATTCTGACCTCATTTTTTGACACTTTTATTTTTCTGCTCTTGCCAACACCGTGTTGTCAGATGTAGCCGCCCTTCTTTTACTCCGACATGTTGCAGAATGTATTGCAGACGCATCCGGAATAGCAGCCATCTTGGTTACGTTTGGATCCATAATGTGCAAAAATACTTGGTATATTCCTCAGTGTTCATAGATGCATCATCTTCATCCTCCTCCCAATCAGCCGATTTCATTGACTCATCACCCTGGACATGGTTGTGACCCGTAGCGGCCTCATGATTAATATCCACGATGCTATTATCAAAATTACCAGCACCAACAGTCAAACATTTTAATTGGTGATACACACTCACCCCCAGCCGTGATATCTGCATGCCCTGCGACTTTCACTTGATCATGCTCTATGTTATCACCTTGGTCCTGGTTAGGACCTGCAGTAACACGCCGAGTGTCATGCACATCTGTATCAAGATTTGAACTATTCAATAAAGAATTATGCGATTGAATGTCATCAGTATTAATTAAACTCACTGATGGAGCATTGTTATCACAAATCGTGTTACCTTTTTTCATAGACATTGGAACGTAGTCGTTAAAAAGGTATTCGTCCATGTACAGTGATGGCATGCGTAGCTGAACCACACCCTTAACTATCTGCCTGGACTGCACATGACTAGCTCCAAAATTCACAGGAGCTTGTTCTTTTTCTTTGGTTCCGTCTTCTTTAGACCCCTCGCATTACCACCATCCTCCCTGTTATCGGTATCCTTGTGATTACTGTCATTACCATACGTATCAAACTCCATATCAACTGGTTCATTGATCTCCCCCGTATCATCTTCCACCCAAAATTTCACTTCATATATAAAATCCCCAATTAGCACATTCACCAACTGCGGAATTAGATTTGGGTCCAAAACGCTCACTTGCACCCTACACCTATCATACCTCCTAATATATTCCATATCCACATCTCTTGTTTTTCCTATGGTGGAACCAATTGCCCAAACAATAAGAAAATCCCTTAATTCACATGGAAGGCCCGTAAATTGTACCCACACTCTCGGCGCCCTACCTTTGGACTCCGAACCACCATTCAGCTCTTCTATTGTCCGTATTGCATTTTTCATCTTAGAATGCACAACTCCCCACTGCATCATTCTCATCAACTCTGATCTAGACGGAAACACTGCCTTGAATATGTTTTTATCCATCTTGCCATCTCTTCCTAGATTAAGTCTTTCTAATTCTGCCGCAACCTCTTGAGTAGTTAACAATCCATTACTCACTCTAATAATCGTTGTTTTTGTTTCATTCTTGGCTTTCTCCTTCGGCGTATGAGAAATATAAAAAAGCTGTCGGTACCCTACGTACCGGGTACCCCACGATACCGCAAGAAGTGCAAGAAAGTTCCACCCGTCAGAGTCGAAGGCCCTTGCAGGTCCCACATGTCACGTTGTACCGGACCCGCTCCCCTCACATAGCTAGCTCCCGGGTTAACACGCGTAAAATAAGACCAGATCAAAACTCCCAACCAAGGGAAGCTCCGGCGACTACACGTGTACAACAGCCCCGGACCTAGCCCCCGTCAGAGAGGAGCTCCGGTACCGACACATATATAGCTCCGGATCTGCCACCTGAGGAGCCTCCGGACCTTCATCGCCAATAGAAATACGAGCAGATCACGTCTGTTACAAACATTCAAGGATGGTTAAAGCAACAGTTACAAGGTCTGATAATGTGTCATTAATGTCATATTAATGACACACGATCAGTGCACCGTTAATAGGGGTAATGCTGCCATGACACGTTACCACACTATTAATTATACTTAATACTCTTTAGATAGTGTATTAGGTCATTAAGCACGACAGGGCCACATGTCGGGCCAGGCCACCTTTGTAACGGTCAGGCCTTAGAACTATAAAAGGCCTGCACTGGATGAATATCGGGGGACAATCTGATTTGATTCGACCTGATCCTAGCGAATGTACTCGCTCAATACAATTACACAAACCCCATGGAGTAGGGTGTTACGCTCAGGCATCCCGAACCACGTAGATCTCTGAGGTCATCTTCTTGATATTGATCTTTGCATGTCCCAACCACAAAAGAACCTCCGAGGGATGCTTCTCAGCAGTTCCGGGGGAAGTGTCTTATCAAACACTTCGACATTTGATGCGTCAGGTAGGGGGAGGGCGCAATCCCGAGATCACAAGATGGTGAATTCAGCTGCTGGATCTTCCAATGGCAACCATGCTGGACCACCTGCCGGAGGCAATCCCTTCAACGTCCAATAGGCAGCAGGTGCCATTGTTCCAGCAGGTGATGTGGCACCACAACCACCATCTGTTCCAGCAAACAATGTTTGTCAACAAGATGGAGCATCTACGTCGATCACTGCATCAACAAAAAACAACCCCGAGCACGCGCTCATTGCTGCGCGGTCTCTTCTACAACGTCCACCGCCTCCAGGTGCACCCCAGGGTGCTATGGAGCAGCGGAGGGCTGATGTTGATCATCTGGTCGCAGCTGCGGCTGCAGGCATCAGCAACCAAGGCCCCCCCCTTCGGGGCGAGCACCTTCACAACGACGGATTTTGTCTGACCGACTTGGTCCATATGCCTCTCAACAAAGGAGACGTGCTGCCTCCCAACAGGTGACTTCGTTGCCTCCCGGGCACGACGCACCCACACAATTACCAGGATTCCAACTCATGACCTGCGATTGGAACTGGATCGCCGTTACTGGCAACAGGATGGCCGTGTCCACATTGAGCGTGCTCGTGAGAGGTGAGAAGCTCGGGACAACCCTGCTCCTCAAGGAGTAGGAGGAGGCTGTTCTGCCCTGGCGATGCACTTACGTATGGTCAGGTGGCCACAGAAGTTTCGGCCCCACTTACCGGAGAAATTCGACGGGACTGTCAACCCTGCTGAATTTCTTCAAATCTACTCTACTGCCATACTGGCAGTAGGGGGTGATGAGGCTGTAATGGCCAATTACTTCCCAGTGGCTTTAACTGGGACTGCAAGTTCATGAGTCTTCCACCTGACTCCATTAATAGTTGGGCGGAACTATGCCAGCAATTCACTACCAACTTCGGGAGCTCTTACACCCGACCCGACACTGAATTGGACCTGTTTGCCGTAAAGCAAACATCGGGGGAATCGCTACAATCCTTCATCCAGCGGTTCTTTCAGGTACGAAATACCATTCCTTCAATCTCGATCTCCTCTGTTATTGTTGCATTAAAACAAGGTGTTCGAGATAAGAAGATGCTAGAAAAACTGGCCATTAAAGAAGTTACCAGCGTCATGGAGCTCTTCAGCCTAGCCGACAAATGTGCTAGAGCTGCGGAGGGCCGTGAAATGCACTCCAAGCCAGCTCCGGAGGCGAACCAAGAAGTCCTCCAAAACTGAAGCCGCCACCTCCAGTAGTGGCAAGAAGAAGAAGAAGAAGAAGCCCAACGGCAAAATGAAGCCATCAACCGACGCTCCAGCTGCTGCTGCTGCTGCAGCTCCTGGAAGCCGGGGGCCACTCCTCGAGAAGCGACCTCGACCTTCATCGGAGGACGGCAACAGCTCCAAAGCATGGTGTCCAATCGACAAGACGAATCGACACAGTTTGGAAGAGTGCCGAGAGGTTCAGAACCTTGTCGAACGCTACAATAAGCAACGGGAACAAGCTCCCTTTCGTCAAAGGGAAGGAAAATAAAAAGTTGACGAAGCTCCAGCTTAAGAAGAGCTAGGTTTCTAGGACCCCATAAAGGTCTTGAAAGCCATCTACAACACTGTCGATGACTCCGACGTTTCTGACAACGAACATCAGAAGACCTTGAACACAATCTATGGTGGTTCTTGGGACATCACCTCTCGCCGCATCCTCAAGACAATGCGGCAGGACATGGCCATGGTAGCTCCCGCTGCTAAGGAAGAATCACATTGGAAGTGGATGGATACACCCATCATTTTCGATGCTTCTGACTGCCCCCGAAACAAGATCGGGGCTGGTCAACTACTATTGATGGTGTCACCCATCATTAACAATATCCAAATCCACCATATCATGGTAGATAGAGGTTTTGGGCTAAACATCAAAAGCTTCAAAGCTTTCGTTAAGCTTCAGCTCCGGCCTTCATACCTTCGCCCATCTCGACCTTTCTCCGGAGTAGGTCTGGGAACCATTACTCCTCTTGGTTCCATTACACTCCCAGTGACCTTCGGGACCCGGGAGAACTACAGAACCGAGAAATTGATCTTCGACGTTGTGCAGATCAGTCTGCCTTTCAATGCCATTTTGGGCAGTACAGCTTTATACAAGTTTATGGTTGCTGCCCATTTTGGTTATTCGGTGTTGAAGATGCCAACACCCACGGGTGTTCTCTGGATCCGCGGAGATCGTACCGCAGGAGTTACTGCAATGGAAGAACTCTATGTGCTTACCACAGTGCAAGAGGAAGCATCTGGTAAGGAGCCAGCTTCGAATCCTCCAAGCATTCATCACAAAGGCTCTACCTCCGCACCTCGTGTGCAACCAAGCGGCGACGCTGACATTCCCCTCAAAGTCGTCCAAATTGGATCTGATGCTGCTCAGACTACCCATATATCGGGAGGTCTAAACAACAAATAGGAACTCGCGCTCATCGCTTTCCTCCGGGCTAATGTCGACGTGTTTGCCTGGCAACCGTCACAAATGCCTGGGATCCCTAGGGAGGTGATTGAGCACAATCTGAAGATTTACCCACACGCTCGGCCTGTACACTAGAAGCCCCAGAAGCAGTCAATAGAGTGAGAAAACTTCATTTGACAGGAAATCAAGAAGTTGCTCGAAGCTGGATTCATCTGGGAAGTCTTCCATCTAAAATGGCTGGCAAACCCAGCTGTTGTACCCAAGGCCGGTGGGAAGCTTCGGATGTGTATTGACTACACCACCTTAAATAAGGCATGTCCAAAAGATCCATTTCCACTACCTAGAATAGACCAGATAGTGGACTCCACCTCCGGATGTGAGCTACTGTGTTTCTTAGATGCATATTCTGGATATCATCAAATCCAAATGTCTAAGGAAGATGAAGAGCACACTGCCTTCATAACAGTAGATGGATTGTATTGTTATACTGCCATGCCATTCGGTCTTAAAAATGCTGCTTCAACATTTGTGCGAGCCATGTACAAAACATTTGGAGAGCTAATTAGAGACTTGGTGGAGGTGTATGTTGATGACATCATCATGAAAATCAAAAACAAGGAGTCACTCCTTGACAACTTACAAGCCGTCTTCGACAAGCTGCTCACTACTCGCACCAAGCTGAACCCGGACAAGTGTGTCTTCGGGGTTAGCTCTGGAAAGCTTCTGGGGTTCTTGGTGACTCATCGAGGAATCGAAGCAAATCCGGCGAAGATCAAGGCTATAGAAGAAATGCGGCCCCCAGCCCACATTAAACATGTCCAAAAGTTGACTGGATGTCTAGCTGCGCTCAGCCGGTTATATCAAGACTGGCAGAACGGGCGCTACCCTTCTTCAAACTCTTGAGGAAGTCCGAACCATTTCATTGGTCTAAAGAAGCAGAAAAGGCGTTTCAAGAGTTGAAACAACTCCTCACCACACTACAAATATTGGTAGCTCTAAATCCTGGTGAGCCTCTACTGCTTTACATTTCAGCAACCACCGAAGTTGTCAGTATGGTCCTGGTCGCGGAAAGACCGGAACTACATTCAGTTCAGGAATCCAGACCCCTCCGGGGGGGTCTGGAACCACCTGAAGACATGACTGGGTCTCAGCTCCCAGACATGGAACATCGAAATGAAGTACTAGGAGATCAACATCATTCGTTTGAGGAGGTTTCCAGTGACACCCAGGTTGAACAAGAAGGAATTCTGGACCCCTCTGGGAAGGTCCAAGAAGCACAACCTGAAGGTCCGGGACCCTCCAGCAGGGTCCGGGTCGTGGAGAGGAAGCTTCGAGTCCTTCTAAAAGGGTCCGGACCATCCAGCGCCCTGTGTACTTCATCAGTGAAGTACTCCACGACGCCAAGACAAGATACATTGAGATGCATAAACTGCTTTATGCGGTTCTTATTGCCTCAAGGAAGCTTCGTCACTACTTCCAAGCCCACAAAATATTAGTGGTAACTTATTTTCCAATATGTGCAATTTTGCATAACCCTAATTCTACTGGGAATATTGCAAAGTGGGCAGCGGAGCTGGAAGAATTCGATCTAGAATCCGTGTCAAAACAAGCAATTAAAAGTCCAGCCTTTGCTGACTTTGTGGCGGAGTGGACCCCCTCTCCACCAAACCCTGAGGGCCACAGTGAGCAGAAACCAGAGCTCAAAGTTCCAGTATTCACTGAGCCTCACTGGACCCTCTACTTCGATGGCTCTGTACAGAAGCAGGGGGCCGGAGCTGGAATACTTCTCCTCGCTCCGACCGGAGAGAAGGTCAAGTACATGGTACACCTTGATTTCAAGGCAACCAACAATATGGCGGAGTATGAAGCCCTCATCTATGGACTCAAGGTGGCACTATATTATGGTGTAAAACAACTGTTGGTGAAGGGAGATTCACAACTCATCATCAAACAAGTGAAAGGTGAATGCTCCTGCAACAATTCTCAATTAGCTGCTTATCTCCTTGAAGTCCAGAGGCTTCAGAAGGACTTCGAAGTCCTGGATCTCCATCATATTCAGTGCCTTCATAACCCAAAGCAGATGAACTCTCGACGAAAGCCTCAACCGGAGCTCTGGCTCCTGACGAAATCTTCGTCCGGAGGTTGTCAAAACCAATAGCTCAGCCTGTCAAACTGAGCGAAGGGGGTGAGACCAGCACCTTGAAGCTGGCGGTCCCAGTGGCCCTGCTACCATGGCGTCCACCAAGGGTCGTAGGTGCTATCGGAAGCTCTGAGCAACCCAACACGCAAGACTCAGAAGCTCAAGTTAACTCCTATGCATGGATCTCGGAGATCCAGAGCTACTTGAAAGAAAATATCCTTCCTGAAGACAGTGTATCCGCTAACCGGATTGTCAGATTGGCTAAAAGATACACGTTGGTAGAAGAGGATCTCTACCAACACGGTGCCAATGGCATCCTAATGCGGTGCATTGCAAGGGAAGAAGTCCGCGAGCTCCTCGCGGATATCCATGGAGGTGAGTGCGGAAACCATGCTTCTTCTCGCACGATGGTCGGTAAAGACTTCTGGCATGGCTTTTAATGGCCTACAACACTTCAAGATGCGATTGAGTTAGTAAAGAAATGTGAAGCGTGTCAATTCCACACTAAACAAATTCACACACTGGCTCAATCACTACAAATGATACATCCTACATGGCCATTCGCTGTGTGGGGCATGGACATCTTGGGACTTTTCCCAAAAGCCGTCGGAGGTTACAGGTTCCCATATGTCGCCATCAACAAGTTCACCAATTGGCCGGAAGCAACTCCAGTAGTAACAATCAACAAACAATAAGCAATCAAGTTCTTGAAGTCCATTATATGCAGATTTGGAGTTCCAAACAAAGTCATAACTGACAACGGAACTCAATTTACGAGTGCTGCATTCCAAGAATATTGCGAAGACCTCGGTATTCAACTTAGCTACGCCTCAGTAGCCCATCCAGCAAGCAATGGCCAAGTCGAGAGAGCAAATGCAGAAATCTTAGAAGGACTCAAGACGCACACATATGAGCGCTTGAAAAGGCACGGAGCTAACTGGATTGAAGAGCTTCCATCCACATTACGGGTGAATAGGACAACACCTAATCGATCAACTGGAGAGACTCCATTCTTCCTAGTGTACGGAGTTGAAGCAGTCCTTCCTCCAGATATCACCTTGGGGTCCCTCTAGGTCCAGACCTTCGACAAAGTCACGCAGGACTAGCTCCGGCGTCAAGACCTTGACCTTGTCGACAAGGGAAGGGGCCAAGCAGCTATTCGGAATGCACGTTATCGCCAAGCACTTCGGCGCTATCATCAAAGGCATGTGCATGATCGAAAGCTTGAAGAAGGTGACCTGGTGCTTCGGAAGATACTAAGCCGTGAAGGGACGAACAAACTTTCCCCCAGCTGGGAGGGTCCCTTCTGGGTCATTAATGTATCCCGACCAGGATGCGTTCGCTTGGCAACAGAGGATGGGACCCCGCTCCAAAATCCTTGGAACATCGAGCACCTCTGTAAGTTTTATACTTAGAATCACGGAGGTGAGTATGTAATTACACACAATGCATGTTGTAGAGTCATTATATAAAGACGAGCAAGTCTTCCGGGGGAACATCTGGACCCCTCCAGGAGGGTCCGGGAAGTTCAAGTAACACTTGAAACAGTCACAGCACTAAAAGTGTAACTACTTGCTCTGGGCTAGTACAAGATGCATAGCACATTTAGCATGGTCCAGCACTCTAAGTGTGTCCTTGTCTCCCTGCAATTCGGACCTATAATGAAAGGCATTGTTGTGTGAAAATAGACTCCACGTGCATCTACTTTTTGTACAAGGATCAATATATCAAATTATTTTTACCCCACTTGTCTATAATGAAGTTGTGCATATCTCTTTGAGCTTCATTCCAAGTAATTCATATGCATTACAAGCTTTATTGATAGTCTTTTTGTATCTTAACATTGCTACATAGTCTACTTGCCTGAACGCCAAGCAAACATAGGTCCAGAGTGTTCTATCGACTTAGCCTGGTCCTGCACCCTAAGTACGCCGCTCTGCCTACACCCCAACAGGCCTCAGTAGGGTGAGTACTAAAAAGGCATGCAGATCTAGAAAGATTATATCAAAACGCTTGTTATCATGTTGAGTTTCTTCGGATCTAAAGTCCAAATAAGAACAATAAGTCACAACTAATTTATAGACAAGAGGACGAATTTTACTTTCTCTCTTGCCTTTAATGTGCAGGAAAAGCAAAAATTTACAGCAATAGTGGACGACGCTGGAGTTACTAAGCTCCGACATCCTCCAAGATGGGTCTGCTGTCAATGTTTAAAATATTGACAGTGGATGACGTCGGAGCTACCAAGCTCCAACCTTCCCAGGGTGCTTGTCTTCGACGCCTTAGAATGGAAAAATTCAGACCTAAAATCTACAAGTGTGAAGCATTCAAGTCGTCAACATACTGCCACAACCTTTGGCACATGTACACATTTCAATTGTACACATGTACCAGGGGGCCAACAAGATACGACACAGTATATTGAAGACAAAGTGAAATTCATGGCAAAAAGGAGGATTTCATTAATCAAAAATACTGGATTACAAAATTGGGGTTACAAGGGACAAAAGGAGAAAAGTCCTAGCTACTGGAGGATCTAGGTCCTGTGGAAAAATGAAGTAACCTTCTCAGCAGCTTCTTGGACACTAGCCCTAGTGGCATCCTCTTCCTGTGCGATGATTCCTTCAAAGACCAGATCAAGGGAGAATTCAGGGTCTCGACTTTTGTAACATGCAAAGACATACTCGGCGACGTTCTTGGCCAAGGATTTACCCTCCGTATCCAGTTGATCGGCGATGACGTTACCCATCGCGTCGAGTTTGCGGCCAGCAGAGCCAAGTGCCGCTAGCGTCTGGTCCAGCACCTGCGCTGGGTCTTCCGGGCATATTGTCCTAGAACCAAGAGGCACAAGGGCCCTGTCCGCCTGTCCCAAGAAGTCCCATACCATCAAGGACTCAGTTGCCGTTGAGCTCCGCAACTCTTCCAGTGACCTCCGGGCAGCCGCAAGCTCCGAACCTTCACGGGCAAGGCACTCGGCCAACTTAGCATGCTGTTGCATGTTCTCAGCAACTTGCTTCTCCCGGTCGGCCAGCTCCGTCTCCCAGAGGTGGATGCGGTTACGCCTCCCAGCTAGGTCCTTTTCCCTGCCTTTCACTCTCTCCTCCCTAGCGGCAACGTTAGACTCTCTTTTCGAGAGCTCTTGCCCCACCTTATAGTTCTTCTTCCTCTCTTCCTCCTTCCATAGACCCAGCTTTTTGCTGCGGTCTGCAAAATTTTTCTCACCCAGAGTCAACTTCTGGGTGACCTCTGCTTCTCTCCTCACCACATCCTCCTGCTGCCCCAGGAGTTTTTCCTCCCTCACCTCCAGGTCCGCTCAACGCTTAAGGAGAGTTTCATTCAATTCAGCGAGATTTTCGTAACACTCATCAGCAGCGTCACGTCTCTCCTTGGCTTGCTCCAGGATTTCTCTGGAGTTAGCATTGAGCGCCCGGATGGTGGCCTCCTTCTCTTGCACCAACTTATCCCAGTATTCTAACTGGGCCTTCTCCCCCTTGATCCATTCTTTCTGGTCAGCCAGCCTCGTCTGAGTAAGCCTGGTCTCTGTTGCGCCGACGCCTCAAGGTGTTGCGCTCCTCCTCCTCCAAGGCTTTGCTCTCATGATCGAAGGCAAGCTGGACCTGTCGGAGGCTTGAGCAGGCGTTATCTATAGACAACGCTAGAGGGATAGGTTCTAGGCCTGATGGGACCATTTCTGCAGGCTCAAAAGGGTTTTCCATCACAAAAATTGGGTCCCACTCTACAATAGTGGACCCTTGTACTCCTGCAGCGCTAGGGCCGCTCTCCTGGAACCCTTAAGCGGTAGTAGAAAAGCCCACTGGGGGAACGTCCACCTCTGGAGCAGCTGAAGGCACCGCTTCAGGGTCTTCAGTTGACGGCTCTGAAGTCGGAGGACCTGCTGCTACTTTTTCGGGCTACTCTGGCTCCGGCCCAGGTACCTCTGGGATCACCACCTCTGGAGCAGCAGCCGAAGCTTCAATTAGAGCCTCGACCGCCGCTGGCTCGGGCTCAGCGACCACCTCCGGCACAGCCACCGGACCTCCAACCACCTCCGGCTCAACCGCCAGACCCTCTACCACTTCCGGATCAGTTGTCGGATCTTCAGCCGTTTCCGACACAAGGGTCAGAGCTTGGGTGATTTCCGGCTCAATAACTGGGGCTTCAGATACTTCTGACTCAGCAGCTAGAGCTTCGACAACTTTCGGCTCGAAAGCCATAACTTCTGGCATCGCCGATGCTGGAAAATCAGCCTCCGCCGCCAGGGGTACATCTTCAACTTCTCTCCTATGGTCCGGCGCTACCACATGAGCTTTGGGTGAGGACTCCGAGTCCAAGTTCACGACAGCTGGCACCGGAGCTGCCATGACTTCCACCTCCGCTTGACGAGGAGGCTCAGCGCTCGAAGCCGGAGCTTCGGCAGGTGCAGCCCCAGCCTTTGCAACAGGCGCTGAAGCTCCGGGTCCTTTCTTTGACACCCTGGAAACAAAGGGAAGAGAAGATTAAGAACACATCAAAAATAAGACTAGCATTTTAGGGTGAGCAATCAATGCTTACCTCGGGATGCTACCATCCCAGTCATCTCAGAACCTCTTATTCTAAGGCCCGGTGCTAGAGCCCACAAAAATCTGGTGAGACAACTGCTTCGGACCTTAGTTCAGGAACACTCGCAGTCGCCGGAGTCCTTTCAGCCAGAGCTTCTCTTCGCTGCGAAGAACCCCCGAACCTGGAACTTCTAGGCAGCACTGAGGCTGGGGTCGCCTGCTCGGAGCTTACGCCTCTTGAAGACGTTTGCACCGGAGCAGGGGTAGCTACAGAAGAACTCCCCCTCCAGGGAGAAGCAGCCGCCGTGGAAGGAGCAGGTCCGACGGACCTCCTGTCAGCGTGCTTCAACTTCTTCTTCCGGCTGGAGGGCTCAGCTGGCTCTTTGCCATTGCCCTTGCCGACGTCTTCAGTCTTTCGGCTCGGGGCAGTGGAAGGACCAACTTTGGAAGCTCCGGGAATCGCCAATCTGGTGGTCGGACGCCTCTCTACCTCGCCAAGGTCGTCAAGCAACGGCCTGCTCCTCCAGAGCTCCCTACTGAACTGCGCCTCCATATTCAAGGGGAGGAAGGCTGCTAGCTGAGCCAAGTCATCGACGTTGATGTTAATCCCATGCTGGAATTTCTTCAAATGAAACTCCAAGGATTCATCATCCAAATTGGATTTCAGACTGGTTTCAATCCGGTCGTCATCCATCACGCTGTGGAGGGCCCACGCGAGCTTCTCCCTCTTCTTCAGCGGAGCCCACCTGTTGACTAGGAAGTTGCAGAAGACCATCTGGGGGGGGGGGGGGTCACTCCACCTTCCACGCACTCTCGGATCCTGGTCAAGACAGGGTTGAAGGCATCTGACAGCACTGGAACTACACTCCAAGCGTCAGTGTCAACATTGGGGAAACCTTTGGGTAGCTCCAATTTCTCGTGCTCCTCCGCCACAATGATGATCCAATCCTTCTTCCAGTCATACCATTTGCCGGAAGGAAACGACTTCAAGTATTTGTAGGGGTAGTTCTTGCACTTTACAAAATAGTAGAAGCCAAGGAACTCGGAACCCTTTCCGGTGGTGTGGATGGTGAAGAAGGTGCGGAAAAGCTCGACGTAGGGGGGAATACCCACCCACATCTCACAGAAGTGGACGAATGTCGCCACGAGAAGAAGAGAATGGGGGCCGAGGTGATACAACTGCAGACCATAAAAGTCTAGCAGCATCAAGAGGAAAGAAGAGAAAGGTGGAATGAATCCCACCATGGCGTATGCTGTGAAGTACACCATATCGCCATCGCGCTCCTTCTTGAACGGGAGCTTGCCGACGCAGAACAAATGATTGAAGGAGTCATTGGACCACCCCATGTAGGTCCGGACCTTCTTCAGATCATCATCGCTCTTGAGGCAGCTCTTAGGGAGACCCAACTCCATAGCGGCAAAGCGGTGCAAAGGAAGGGAAGCTAGGCGGAGTTTGGGAGGCTCTGAGCGCAAAGATGAATGAAGGCGTAAAGAGTCCTCAAACCATGCGCACTTTCCTTCTGAAGTAAGCCTCCGCGACGCTTGGATGGAAACCCTAGTGAGATCGAAGGCACTTTTCAGAAATCTACCCTGTCAATGACGAGTGGGCCTGAGGCCACCCCGACAAAGAGATTGTGGTTCTTACCCAAGGCCAACCGTTGCCATGATGGGCGGCGGGAAATCCAAAGTCGGCGCTCTGACGGGGCGCGCGGAACCATACGGTTCTCATATTGGGAACCGGCGACCTTCAATTACGTGAGATCCGCACCCAATGATCTCATCTGCTGTATTCATAACAAGCCACACGTTGAAGGTTCACTCCCGGACCGTCACTCTATCTACGCATCAGAGGACTTTTGAAAATCGAAGCGCGGGAATCGAGAATGGCCCCACCTCCGGCAGAACAAGTTAACCCAATGGGTTTCTCCCAGAGGTGGGCCCGGGGGCCACTATCGGTACCCTATGTACCGGGTATCCCACGATACCGTAAGAAGTGCAAGAAAGTTCCACCCATCAAAGTCGAAGGCCATTGCAGGTCCCACGTGTCACATTGTACCGGACCCGCTCCCCTCACATAGCTCGCTTTCGTGTTAACACGTGTAAAATAAGACCGGAAGAAAACTCCCAACCAAGATAAGCTTTGGCGACTACACGTGTACAACAGCCCCGGACCTAACCCCCGTCAGAGAGGAGCTCCGGTACCGACACATATACAGCAGCCCTGGACCTACCCTCCCGCAAGGGAAAGCTCCGGATCTGCCACCTGTGGAGCCTCCGGACCTTCATCGCCAACAGAAATACGAGCAGATCATGTCTGTTAGAAACATTCAAGGACGATTAAAGCAGCAGTTATAAGGTCTGATAATGTGTTATTAATGCCATATTAATGACATACAATCAGTGCACTGTTAATAGGGGTAACGCTGCCATGAAGGCACATTACCACACTATTAATTATACTTAATACTCTTTAGACAGTGTATTAGATCATTAAGCACGCTAGGGCCACATGTCGAGCCAGGCCAGCTTTGTAACGGTCAGTCCTTAGAACTATAAAAGGGCTACACCGCACGAATATTGGGGGACAATCTGATCTGGTTCGACGTGATCCTAGCGAACGTACTCGCTCAATACAATTACACAAACCCCGTGGAGTAGGGTATTACGCTCAGGCGGCCCGAACCACGTAGATCTCTGAGGTCATCATCTTGATATTGATCTTTGCGTGTCCCAACCACAAAAAAACCTCTGCGGGCTGCTTCTCAGCGGGTCTGGAAGAAGTGTCGTATCAAACACTTTGACAAAATCCCAGACCTTCTACTGCATAGCCACATAATTCTACATTTTGCCTCACTGCTCTGTAAATGGGACATCTTTGCTTCTCATGCTCTCTACTTTCACACACCATACAGTAAGCCTCCACCAAACATTTTTTTGCTTTATGACCTTTTGTAAAACATCTATAGCAATAGGGAGGATTTTTACTAATGCCTTCTTTTTTTGATGATTCGGCCTTCTCCACTGCCGTCGGTTTGGACAGATTCATAGTCGACATTAACTGTAGATGCTGAATTGGGATGCATCATCTCCCCTTGCTGCTTTGCTTTATCAAATGAAGTCTGCCCATGATCTATATTACCAACAACAGATTCTAGAACCTTCTGAATCACAGCAGCGGTCTGAGCTGGTAGGTTTAAAGAAACATTGCCGGCATTGTTCCCATGTGTGATCACTCTGTTGGAGTTTTGGCCAGTAAAAGATGTACCTTGGTTCATAGAGGAATTGTGTGTACCATTGCCTGCACACAGAGCATAGCGATGTCCATGGGAAAATCCTTGACCTGGTCGCTGTGAAAAAGGATAGTTCTGATTCCCTCCATGGCGAGCAAAGAACCTGTTACCTCCCTGTCGATTGCCTTGAAATCTTGGTCCTCTACGTGCATTAAAACCCCCACCATTACCAGTTGTAACATACCATGGATTTGCACCTCCAGCACCTGGATGAAAGGCCCCCTGGACAGCCCGACCAAGGAAGGCTCCCTGGCTGTTACCTCCACGGACGAAGCCTTGTCCAACTCGCTCCCACGGCCAAGCGATCTTCATCACGTCTCTCCATGGTGGCTTGAGCGGGCGTGTGAGCACTGACGGCTTGAGCGTACGTATACGCATGATACGAGAATTTTCTCAAGTGCGGCGCTCGTGGGCAGGGATTAGTCCTAATGCCGGTTTTGCTAAACAAAGAAACCAAGCCCGGCGCCTGTACGTACGAGGAATTTGGGCTCAACCAGAATTGCCGTGGGTCATGTTTGACCAGTCCTGTACGTATGGTGTCAGCACGTGCAGCAGCAGTCACAGTACCCACCCTGTGCAAATTTGAAACTGAGTCTAATGCGGTATTAACACCAGAAACCTCGCCCAACATGCCACCCTGAATTTCGAATTCCCTGTTCCTCGCTATCCTCCGATGAAGCATACTCATGTACCATCGCCGGGGCCGAAACACATGGTACCCGGGAGGAAACCATTGCGCATCCAAAGGATCTGGCAAACTTTTATCTCAAGATGGCCCTTCCAGAGACTATATCCATTCCCTGTCCACCCTGTACACTTGGACAAATCAGGGGAATGGATATAGTCATCATCCACTTCCGACCATTTATCTCCATTGATGTTCCTAATCCTACGATCTTCCTTACCATGAACTTGTCGACGTCTTCTTGTCCTGTTGAAGATGCCACGAAGATAGCCCTTGCGATCTCCTCGGCTTCGCGGATTCGATCCATCTCCACATCTGCCTGAATCTTATCTTTGCTAGGAGCCATGGTTAGTCTTCATATCTTCAATCGACTCTTCATCTTTGACGTTGACGAAGCCTCTGCATGGATCTACAGTGCCATGCAATGGCCCCGTCACCGGAAGTCCGGCGAGCGGATGGTCGATGTCAAACGCCGTTGGCCTCGTCCCTTCGCCATCGACGACCTGGACGCCGGATCTGCCTCACGCGCTGTCGCTGAAACCTCCCTGTTTGGAACTCTTGGGTCCACAATATTTTCAATTCTAGATCTGCTACAATGCTCCTCAATGGAGTACCTGGAAAACCATTTCCTTGTACTAGAGGAGTTCGTCAAGGGTGTTAGTTCTTAGGGTTCTTAGGATCAACACTAGCAATGCCTAATTAGGAGTACTTAGGACTAATCTAATCTAACGGATACACTTAAGCATAACTAGACAATTAATCAAAAGACTTAGACAATAATCAGGCAATTCAGTCTAGGAACAGATCATGCATCAACTAGTATAGAACAAGAGAATTAGAGAGAAGGAGAGAGGGACTAGGGTTACCGTCTGTGGATCCACCTGATGCTATTGGGCTCGGGTGGATGGTCGCTGGCGATTGAGTCGGTGCAGTGGTGATCGGCAATGCAGGGAGACGGTGGCGCAGTGCAGGCCCGGTGTAGTGGCGGCGGCGGACCTTTCCCCTCGTTCCGCAGTTTCTTAGGATCGGATTAGTTGGATTGTGGGAGAGGTTTAGGCGTCTGATCAACTTGTGAGTCAGAGCCCCGGCCTTCTCCCCTTAGTTTATATAGCGCGTACGAGAGGGGGCCGCACGGAACCAGAGTCTATTGCGTCTCCGATCAGGGTGCGTAGGAGGAGTCCGTCTCGGGGGCGTGGTTGTTGCCCACGTCACCCTGAGATCACAACGAACATTCCCCCCCTTGATCTCGGGACTTTAACTTATTATCTTATTTACTAAACTAATCTTACACATATTTCTTTGAGGCACGACACATCAAAATAGCCATTTACGTATCGTTTGACTCGAAGACCACGATACATCTCACAAATAGAAATAGTCTTACACTTTGGTGGCCCCTTAGAATTCAGGATATTATCACATGGTGTCCCCTAAACCCATGTCGTCTACGTGTTCACTGAACACGTTGGGTGGAAGACCCTTAGTTAGCGGATTCGAAAGCATTTGCTTAGTACTGATCAGTGTTATCCTAAACGGCCTAAACGGTCTGTTTAAACGCGTTTAAACGCTAAACAGAGGGTAACTGCACAGTTTAGCCCCTAAACGGTGGATTAAACTGTTGACCCGTTTAAACGGGTCAACACCCGTTTAAACGGGCTAAACGGGCTAAACGAAACGGATTTTAAACGTGTTTAAACGTGTTTAGAACCGTTTAGGCAAAGTGAACTTACACTTCTAAGTCATATGCAAGTTTAAAATTAATATCACCAAATTGATTAAAATCGATATATTTTCTAAGCTTCACTTAAACACATCAGAAGTAATATTACTCGTGTTTTAAAAAATATAATAAACAACCATTAGCAGCAGAAGTTTAAAATATTTATTGAGGACACTATATGTACTTTTTTCAGTCTCAATATTATTATTTGGTGGTGTAATATTGTGATCATCTCTTTAATTTTATAAGATGTTAAAGTTTAATTGATTCCAAATATGAGTTTGAACTTGATTTGAACATCTATAGTAGCGTAGGACAGTAAAAAATATTTTTTCTTACTGCTACAGTACACACCGTTTAATCCGTTTAAACACCGTTTAAACACCGTCTAAACCTTCTAAACGGTAAACAGAGCTCCACCGACTGTCTACCGTTTACCGTTTAGGATAACACTGGTACTGATATGCTCGAGACTGATTGTGTGATCCTGGATTTTCTCTTTCACAATATAGTACTTAATGTCGAAGTGTTTGGTAGCACCACTCGTCTTGTTGTTGTGAGAGTACATTACCGTTGGCTGATTATCGCAGTATAACTTAAGTGGTTTATGAATGTTGTCGACCACTTTAAGACCGGGAACAAATTTCTTAAGCCAAGATGCCTGCCCGGTGGCCTCATAACAAGCAACAAACTCAACATACATTACGTACGATGTAGTGATTGCTTGTTTGGAGCTTTTCCACGATATAGCTCCATTCGCGAGGGTGAATATGTAACCTGACGTGGATTTCTTAGTATCCACAAAACCCGCGTAATCTGAATCTGAATAGCCCACAATTTCTAGTGACTCAGTCTTACTATATGTCAACATGAGGTGTTTAGTACCCTGTATGTATCTTAATGCCTTATTAACAACTTTCCAGTGATCTAATCTTAGATTAATTTGGTATCTGCCAAGCATCCCAGTCACATAAGCTAAGTCAGGGCATGTACAAACTTGAGCATACATCAAGCTTCCGACAGCAGAAGCATAAGGAATTCCTTTCATCTGATCAACCTCATACTGATTCTTAGGCGATTTAGAGTTTGAAAATCTATCGCCCTTAACTATCAGAGCAGGCGAGGCTTTACTATTATGCATACCGTACTTTCTAAGTATGCTTTCTAAGTATGCCTTCTGAGATAATCCTAAAACCCCCTTAACACGATCTCGGTGTATCTCAACCCCTAAAACATAGGTCGCTTCACCTAGATCCTTCATATCAAAGTTTGAGGATAAAAACTTCTTAGTTTCTAAGAGTAGGTTGACATCACTACTTGCTAATAAGATGTCATCCACATAGAGGACTAAGAAAATGAACTTTCCATTCTTAAACTTAGCATAAATGCAATTATCCTCCTCATTTTCCTTAAGCCCAAACTTTCTAATAATCTCATCGAACTTGAGATACCATTGTCTTGAAGCTTGCTTAAGTCCATAAATGGATTTCTTCAAGTGACATCCCATATGTTCCTTACCCTTAACGACAAAACCTTTCGGTTGTGTCATATAGACATCCTCATATAGATCCCCATTAAGGAATGCCGTCTTTACATCCATTTGATGTAATTCTAAGTCATAATGCGCTACTAATGTCATGATGATTCTAAAAGAATCCTTAAACGACACGGGAGAGAAAGTATCATTGTAATCAATACCCTCCCGTTGAGTGAATCCCTTAGCCACAAGTCTAGCCTTATACTTTTTGATCTTCCCTTTTGAGTCACGCTTAATTTTGTAGACCCAATTACAACCTATAGTTTTGGCTCCTTTGGGAATCTCTACTAAGTCCTAGACCTTGTTGGTACTCATGGAACTCATTTCATCTTCCATGGCTTTGTGCCATTCAGATGATTGAGGTCGCCTCATGACATCTTTGTAAGAGGTGGGATACATCCTCCATCTTAACTTCTTCACTCAAGTAGATTTGATAGTCGTCCGGGATGGCCGACCGTCTTATTCTTTGTGATCTTATTACTTGAGCATCATCTAATGGTTGAGGCTGCTGCTGATCCTCATTTTGTTCGACCATATCCGCTGAGAATGTTGAACCTCACTTATTTCTGTTGTGGCCGATGGAGGTGCAGCAATAGGCGTTGTGTCACTAGCACCAGGTGCCGGTGGAACAACGACAGCAGGTAGGGTGAAATAGGCTCTTGAGTCATCGGAACGGGTAAACTAATCCGTTCCTCCTCAAGGTCTATTTCCCGCCGTACCGTGCTCCCCCTGATCATACCGTCTTCTAAGAATACAGCATATCGTGTTTCTATGAACTTAGTATGCCGATCTGGACAATAGAACCTAAAACCCTTACTTTTCTTAGGATAGCCAATAAAATGGCAACTAACTGTTCTAGATTCCAACTTACTAATGTTTGGGTTGAACATCTTAGCCTCAGCTGGACAGATCCAAATATGAAAATAGTTTAATGAGGGCTTACGTCCTGTCCACATCTCATACGGTGTCTGAGGTGCTGACATAGTGGGAACCCGATTAAGCACATGAATGGCGATTTTTAACACCTCTATCCATAGGCTAACTGGTAACAAAGAATAAATTAGCATACTCCTTACCATGTCCATAAGAGTACGGTTTCTACGTTCCGCAACACCGTTCTGCTGAGGTTCGCCCGATGTAGAATACTGGACGACTATGCCATGTTCATGTAAAAACCTCGCAAAAGGTCCAGGAACCTGACCATATGGGGTGTGCCGACCGTAGTACTCACCTCCACGATTGAATCTTACTACCTTAATCTTAATATTGTGTTGTTTTCTACTTCAGCCTTAAATATCTTAAACTTATCCAATGCTTTGGATCGCTCCTTGATTGGATAAATGTAACCATAACGAGTGTAGTCGTCCGTGAACGTTATGAATGAGTCATACCCATCTACGGAGACTACGGGAAATGGACCACAAATGTCCGTGTGAATAATTTCTAAAATTCCCGTGCTGCGTATGGCGTTCTTCTTAATAGTCTTACCAAACTTACCTTTAATGCAATCGATGCATTCTTCTGAATCTGAAAAGTATAAATGGGGTAAGATCGATTGAGATACTAAGCGTTCGACCCCCCCCCCCTCGAAATATGGCATAATCGATAGTGCCATAATTTTGACGATGTTTCAAAATCGATTCTTTTGCGCTTGTTTCTTTTAATGTCATTCTCGGCGGGAATTTGATTACTTAATGCATTCACATTATCATGAGTGGACAATAGATAAAGCATGTCTTGTCTAAAGGCAATACCCACAATATTATTATTCAAACTAATAGAGCATTTGTCTTTGCCAAAATGGCAAACAAATCCACAATTATCCAAACACGACACTGATATCAAATTCCTCTCTAAGCTAGGGACATAAAGAACATCATGAAGTCTAAGTATGAAACCACTACTAAGTCTAAGAGGATAAGTTCCAATGGCTTCAACTTCAGCTTCATGGCCATCAGCGACTTTGATGCTCCTCCCCCCCCCCCCTTCTTATAGTCCTCATCGTACTTAACCCCTGTATAGAATTACAAACGTGCACAGTTGCACCTGAGTCAATCCACCAAGTAGATCGAGAATAAGCTTAGTACAGGGACTCATTTACAAAAGTGATAACATCCTTACCATTCTTAGCACACCACTTAATAAAACCAATGCAGTCCTTCTGGCGATGTCCAAAATCTTTGCAAAATTTGCACTGATCTAATTTTAACTTAGAACCAGAAGGTTGGGGAGCTGTTCCTTTGCCCTTAGAAGAGGAGCCATGTACCTTAAAAGATGGTGTCTTGGGAGAGGTGCAGTAGGTCCTCGCATTTCCCTTACCCTTACCTTTGGTGAAGTTAATGGAGTCTCCACCCTTACCTTTTATATGCTCCTCCTCCTGAACGCACATAGCCATGACTTTCTCTAAAGTCCATCTATCTTCTTTAGAGTTGTAATTTATCACAAAAGCCTCAAACTCCTTAGGTAATGACATGAAGATGAAATGCACAAGCATCTCATCTGGCATGGCTAAGTTAAGAGTCTTGAGGTTTGCAAAAATTACTCATCTTAAGGATGTGATCTCTCACACCCCCACTAGTGTACCTCTCATTAACAAGCCTTTTGAGGAGAGTGCTTGCTAATGTCTTAGTGGAGCCTGTGTACTGACTTTTGACCTTGGCAAGATACTCAGTTGCCAGCTCACAGTCAGGAATAGCTCCTCTTATGGTCTCAGAAATGGTGGCCTTGATGACCATGAGGCATTTTCTGTTGGATTCCTCCCATGCCTCAAGATCCTTAGGGTATCTTTCCTTAAGCTTAAGATACTCCTCTTTTCTTACTCCAAATTCCTCATTAGTCTCCTCAGGCTGAGCAATGGGAGCTTCAGGATCAACAGGTTGATCATTTGTTGGGCAAAGGTCAAGGTTTGCAATTTCTATGTTCATCCTGAGTCTTTCATTCCATATCCCATAGTTATGACCAGCAAGGGTCTCTATGGGGGCAATGAGACTTACCACATTTGAGGCACCTTAACAAAACAAACACAGGGGTTAGAAAATGACTTAAACAACATATGATGAACAACATAATTAAAATTGCACTTAAATAATAAGAAATGGCATGAAATGTCTTTCATGTTGGTTACTCAACAAAATCATTTCACTTAGATAATCATGAAAATATTTCACGTTGGTTACTTTAATTTCCATTTCTCTTAATAACTTAATTAACATGGAAATATTTCTGGTTGGTTACTCTAATTTCCATGTAGACATACTTAAGATTCATGAAGAAATTCCCAATATAGTGCAAATATATTGGAAATAAACTTAAGCATGGCAAAATTAAATTTTCACTTTGGTTACTTATTTAATTTCCATGCAAAAATATAAACACTTAGAATTCTAGCAATTTAAACTTTCACGTTGGTCACTTATTTCAATTTACTACTAAATTACAGCGGAAGCAAAATAAACTTAATTTCTTAAATTTCTGAAATTAATTGCAAAAACTTAATGCAATTAGGATTTAAATAACTGAGAAAAATTCACTTAATATCTTAAAATTACCAAAAATTATAGAAATAATGCAATCACATATTACACAATCATCACACAAAAATTTTCTGAAATTTTCCCAGCTATTTACTGATTTTTCCAATCTTTTCTCTAATTTCTAGAATTATTTTTCTAATTTAAACTTATTCTGAAAATCAGAAAACATTTAAAAGGTTAATTGGGCTCAAAACATTAGATTCAGCCCACTGACTAATATTTCGGCCCAGCCCAATACTGAAAAATCCTTAAAAATGGAACAAAGTCTCACTGAGTGAGGAAAATTGAAAGGGCAACCTAGCTGGCCCGTGTAGGCACCCCGCATGGGCTCGTAGCCCGCTAGGGCGAGGCGGTAGCTGCCGCTTACTGATGACCGTTGGATCCTCATCTAATGGCTGAGATGAACCGCAAACCTTAAACGCGATCAGATCTCAACCATTCATCGTCCATCGAACGGCTCAGCGCTTAGATCGGGAGATATTTAACCCTTCACCGCTGCGGGCTCCCCGAACCCTAGTTCATTTCGACACTCCTCTTCTCTCTCTTCAGGGCCGAGCGAGCGAGAGCGGCGAGCGAGGCGAGCGCCGCGTCGGGACCTCCGGCGCCGCTGCACCATTGATGCCAGCGAGGGAGAACCCACCGAAGGTGGTCTCTTCGTCGGTCTCAATGGCGTTAGTTGGTTTGCCGTTGAGGGACACGGATGCAACCGCCAGATCTGAGCAGGGAAGGTTCTGAGTGTTTGTGTATCGCGTCGTCGGCGGGGACTTCCAACGCCATTGCATCACCGTCATGTGCTGCGGTCGGTCGGCCGTCGAAGGAAACCCACCGCTAGGGTTAGGGTTTCGACCCTTAACCCTAGCGCAGCGCGAACTTAGTGCACTGGATGTCTCTAAGTGATTGTTTGCAAGGACTCCGACGCCGTCAAGAGCTCCACCATGGCGCGCACTGCGTGCTGCCGGTGGAGAAGGGCACCTAGGGTTGGGGTTTCCCAACCCTAGGCTCTGAGGTGACAGCGGCGGCTGGGCAGCACGTCTAGGGTTGGGGCTTTGGCCCGAACCCTAGTGTTGTGTCTAAGGACGACGGCGCCGCCGTTCTCTCTGTTGGGAGAGATCGGCCTGTTGGCCGCCGACGAAGGAAGAAGATGCTAGGGTTAGGGTTTACCCTAACCCTGCACTGAGGAGGATTCGGTGGCCCAAGGCCGCCTTGATCTAGATAAGTCTTCTCTCTCTTAATCTCAGTTTTCCTTAATTCGTTTCAGTTTTGTATGATTTCTTAATATTAGTTGAAACCGAAACTAAAATTTGATTCCCCTCCTTCTAATTTCTGCGCTAAATAACTTAACTAAAATTGATCTTAGATGATTAGGAACTAGGCCTTAATTGAAATGATTAGAAGTTAATTAATCTGACTTAGAAGTTAATCACCTAATTAGGAATTGACTAGCACGGCTCTGATGCCATTGTTAGTTCTTAGGGTTCTTAGGATCAACACTAGCAATGCCTAATTAGGAGTACTTAGGACTAATCTAATCTAACAGATACACTTAAGCATAACTAGACAATTAATCTAATGACTTAGACAATAATCAGACAATTCAGTCTAGGAACAGATCATGCATCAACTAGTATAGAACAAGAGAATTAGAGAGAAGGAGAGAGGGACTAGGGTTACCGTCTGTGGATCCACCTGATACCATTGGGCTTGGGTGGATGGTCGCTGGCGATTGAGTCAGTGCAGTGGTGATCAGCGATGCAGGGAGACGGTGGCGCGGTGCAGGCCCGGTGCAGTGGCGGCGACGGACCTTTCCCCTCGTTCCGCACTTTCTTAGAATCGGATTAGTTGGATTGTGGGAGAGGTTTAGGCATATGATCAACTCGTGAGTCAGAGCCCTGACCCTCTCCCCTTAGTTTATATAGTGCGTACGAGAGGGGGCCACACGGAACCAGAGTCCGTTGCGCCCCCGATCAGGGCGCGTAGGAGGAGTCCATCTCGGGGGCGTGGTTGTTTCCCACGTCACCCCGAGATCACAACTAACAAAGGGGACCCCCTATCCCCTTTATTGTTTGTCATCCTGAGTGATCTATTGCAAGATCTCTTGAACTCGGCTATGGAAAAAGGACTGCTCAAGTCTCCATTGCCAATAATCTCCCCAGACTCCTGTTCTTCAATATGCAGAAGGTACAATGCTAGTACTGCATGCTGCACAATGGGATTTATTTTTCCTTAAGTATATACTTCACAGTTTTTCAATTTGAACTGGACTCAATATTAACTATGCAAAGTCTTGTATTGTCCCCATCAACATTTCTCAAGGCAAAGAAAACTATTAGCTGGAGTATTTGGATGTCATTTAAAGGAATTCCAAATCGCATACTTAGGTATGCCTCTCAATTTAACCAAGCCAACAGTGGAGGATTATGGACCGATCATTTCCAAAACTCAACATCGATTGTTAGCGACTTCCCACTTTCTGTCTATTGCAGAGAGATTACAACTAGCGGACTCAGTTCTCTCTGCTCAACCAACGTATTTGATGAGCACACTAATGCTTCAAGCATCAGTCTTTAAGCATGTAGATCAAGCAAGGAAAGATTGTCTCTGGAATGGGCCTGACATTCCCACTCGAGCAAAGGCTTTAGTAGCCTGAAAAAAAATGTCAGATGCCTATAAGGGAGCATTGGGCATGATCAATCTTGAAAGTGCGTCTAGGCATCCTTTGTGGGTTTTGGTTGATTTATGACAAACAAATGAGATCCTAACAAAATTGTTGAGATGAGCGCATGTTTTAAAGAAATTATGAATAAAGCGCAAAAAGAAAGGAGAATGAGAAATCTATATGGAATAGAGCTCAAGAGTTGAATAGAATACTTTGTTGTGTATGGAGTGTGTTGGAGAAACACATCCCAAGAGCTCAAGCAAAAGAAATCACCCTCACTGCACAAAATTTCACAAGTCTGGACTAGTCCTATATTCACCGGACTAGTCCAATATCTCTCTGACTAGGATTAGACTAGTCCCCCCTAGTGCGGACTAGTCCTCAGCACTTCACATCTGTACAAAAACGGACAAGTCCGATATCACCAAGCACTATTCTGATATCTTTCTGACTAAAAACGGACAAGTCCGCCGCGGTGCAGACTTGTCCTCAGGACTTCACACTTTATACGACACCGGACAAGTCTGATATCACCATTGACTAGTCCGAAAACTCTGTAACTAAAATCGGACAAGTCCATAAATTGCATACTTGTGCTCAATTCTACATGAGCTTCACCACACCGAACTAGTCTGATATGTGCCAGACTAGTCCGAACTTATCCAGAGCCCAAATCGGACTAGTCTCCATATTGCCGGACAAGTCTGATATATCAGAACATTTACTGTTTTCCACACGCCGCACACCGCGCAAACCCTAACGGTAACTTTTGAAAACCCTAGTATAAATAGAGATGTACGGCCCTACAACCATATCTCTCGACCCCTGTGCCGTCACACCTCCCAAGAGCCCTAAAAACACATCTCTCCACGCATTCTAACCCATAGAAGATAAAATCTTTGAGGATTAGCATTGATCAAAAGGAGAGACTTGTTTCACACGTCTTGAGCTCTTGGGTTTCATTCTCTCGCACACTCTTGTTGTTTACTACTTATATTTTGAGTGTGTTTGGTGGTGTTCATCTTTGTAAATCTTGGGGAGCTCTCAACTTGTGAGAAGGCCTCTTTAATTTGGTTATTTTCCCCTTTCTGATTAGTGGAAGAGAATCGCCCTCCATGGCGATTCGATGAGGGTAGGGTTGGTGAAGACCCGATCCTCTGTGGACTCCTAAACGTGGATGTAGGTTTCCTTTGTGGGAATCGAACTACGGGGTAAAATTGCGTCTTGTGCACTTTTGTTCTGATTGTTCATATTATTCTAGGGTTTACTCATTATTGGATAGCTTACGTTGAATCATTGAAATCAAAGTTAATTTGTGTCATAAATAGTTTCATTGTCGTGATACATCCAATTTACAACTTACTTTCCGCTGCATAGAGTACTTGACGTGAATTCTTCGATCAAACTTGATCATCCTAGTTTGCACACACCGGACTAGTCCGCACCATATCGTACTAGTCCGATTTATCTGTATTTGATCAAGTTTGTTAAGTGTTTAAGGATCCGATGAAAATTCAAAAAGCCTATTCACCCCCTCTAGGCTACATTCAAATCTGTGTCTATGGGGACTGGAATCTCGACATCCGAGGATCTCATTGGGTGGTGTCGTGCGATGCGACACCCAACAGTATACAAGAACAGAACGAGAATAAAACACAAGACGAAGTCTTTTATTTATCTTACAGCAGAAGTTGTATAATACTAGCAGAAGGAAAGATATATATATATATATATATATATATATATATATATATATCATAGCTACGCTCTCAGCACTAGCTATGCAAAAGCAAAGTGATCCATGCCCTGGATGCTTTGCACTAGCAACACGCAAGTCACGGCGGCGTGCAGGGTTTCCACTCGGCTATACACCCTGGAGGGGGTGCGGCCCCATCATCAAACCCTTCATCAATTGTATAACCTGCAAAAACTCGTTAACTGCAAACATGAGCATAAGGCTCAGCAAGACTAACCCGTCTCACTAGACATATGCAAGGGGGACACTAAACATAGGTAAGGTGAAGCATAAACGACTCGCCTACAATTGGATCCTTATAATCAGGTTTTAAGTAGCAAATGACATTCTCCAAGCACGACACATCATGGGTTCCACAATCAAACAAGAAACGCTTTGCCGATGATATGACATGCCCAAAGCACATAATGCTATTACAGCTAAAGTATGGGGAAACTGTAAACTTTAATGTGACTATCTCTAAATCATACAAGGTTGCAAGCAATTATAACTCAATACAACATATTTTTCTGACTTCTTTAGTATTTACTATGTCAATGCTCAGTGAACAAGTGGTACTCTATTACCGCGAGGGACGGTGATTGCAATCAGGACACACCCGGACAACACGACACATACGTCGTTCGGAAGTGTCAGCGAGTACACCTGTACCTACATAACACTTCAGTACTAGGCATATATGGACACCTTTCAAAAGAAACCCGAACACCGAGCCCGTCTCACCTCCACAACCAGAAGGTCTCCGCACGGAACACCTCATGTGTCCGCCGACCGATTTACACCTTACTTTCCTCAACCCACCCCTATCAATGGTGAGTTAATGGGCTTCGACACCCCAGTTATCGAGTTACATCAGTTTATTGGATTCCATATGTCTATTATGTTGCTGGTACAATTCAAGCTTGTCCGAAGGGGCTGCATACGGACAGGCCTTAATCGACACAGGCAGGGCTATGCGACCGAGACTTAATTCTCGCCGCTTCCTATCCATCCCCTGCCCGGTCTCAGTTTTATTATATTAAGCCATTAACCAATCCTGTGAGATATGTCCTACATTTGTCACGAGTATATTCCAACTACTCGACTTCTACCGGATTTCCTATACATTAGCAAAGCAGTTACTATAGGTCAAACTGTAACTCATTCCAACCAATCCCTGGGATTTTTGGTCATGCAAGTGGAGTATCAATCATCCTAAACGTAATGCACATTTCATATGCTATTCATCATAGTGATAAAGTAAAATTTTTCAAACGACTTAAATGCAAACCGGGGCTTTCCTAGTTGCAGGTAGAGTCGGGGTTAATCTCTGGAAGGTGCTCTTCCAAGGCTTCTGGTTCCTCCTCGACTTCGGTCACTATACGATATGCATATAACATGTATATGAATGACTTTGAAAAATAATTATTACCAAGACCATAATTTAATCCATGGTGATCATTATATGATAGGGACCTTAATTGGCTTTGGAATTTTGATGGTAGATACTAGGGAATATGATCAAAACTCTTGCAAGGAACAGGAGATGATCAAAGTATATTGTTGTCTCTAAAATTATGGCAAGTATTAAACTTCGAAGAATTTTAAAGAAGAAACTGTAGCTTGAACATAGCTGCCAGTTGATAATCATGATAGAGGAAGTTGTCCTGGTTCTAGCAAAATTTGTTTCATAAATTTCTAAGCTTTGGTGAAGGAGTTATTGAATTTCTAAGTTGGCAAGAATTTATGGAATTATTTATATTTGAATTTTAGCTTTAAAATAAATATTCAGTTTGTAACTGAATTAGGACTATGATATTAGGTCAATTAAATCCAAGATTTTTACAGGAACTAGTATATGACAAAGGGAAGGTTCAGTCCAAATTTGCAACAAAATAAAGCAACTGAACATCTGTAAAAATTCAATAACTGAAAAAAGTAATTGAACTATACAGAGGGTTAAACAGGTGCAATGGCTCCCAAACTTTTTCTGGTAGTCAAGAATAGGACAATTCATTTTATGTGAATTTTGGGGATTTTTCTAGTGGCAAGTTCATCTGGAAAAATTGCATTTGTATTTTGGAAGATTGTTTTATACAGAATTTATCTGTGAGTTTCACAGAACCTAATTGGTACTGATAGAAACTAGAGCTCAAGGGCTTTCAAAAAAAAATTGTTTGAATATTTTTGGAGCATTCTACAGAGATTTATGGATTTTCTAAGTTGGAGCCAAATCTGGAATTAATTTCTAATTTGAATTAAACCGTGGGCTCCACCGTTTTAAAATAGACCAATAGCATTTAAACCACACGGGGACCACAGAGAAACAGCGCGTAGCCACAACAGATCCCGGGGCCACACCTGATCCGACGGGTTAAAAGACGCTGACACGCGGGGCCCGCCGCGTCGTCTTCCTCCTCCCGACGCGGGCGGCGCGCGGGGCTCCCGCGGCGGCGCACTCCGGCGAGTCTCGCTGGATCTGTGTTCTCGTCCACCGCAGCATCTAAATTTTGGCACCCAACCTTAATTTCACGCGCTGAGCACGATGGTAGGGTCGGGGAGGCTCGCCGACGATCGGAATCAGTGGCGCATCAGCGGTGGCGACATCTAGGGTTCCGGCCATGTTAGAACCTTCGCTCCGTGGCTAAACCCTTCAAAAAATGTTGGGGAAAGACTCCTGGAACCACTAGGAAGGTGTTGGGAAGGTTAGATGGTCGTACAACGGTCGGCAAAACCATCATCGACGGTGACCGAAGCAACTTCTTAATGACGAAGGGGAAAACTCGTGATTCTCGAGCTACTGTTGATTATTTTTGGTGATTCCAGTTCGAGAGGGTGCACAAAGAAGTGTAGAAGCTACTTTCTAACAATTGTGGAGAGTGATCAAGTGTGGAACTCGAATTGAAAGAATAACCGAGTGAGTTCATAAGCTTCGGCCGAAAGTAAAACCTAGCTAACTTGATCAATACTCATGTAAACAAGGAGCGGCTTTCACCGACGAGTAGAGTGTGTCTCGGCGCACCAGATTGCTATAGGGGTCAAAGCGCGAAACTGCGTGTAGTGGCCTAGCACTGTTGAGCAGAGATGGCTCGCGGTAAACCGATGGCGAGCTTCGGTGTCGCTTCGAAATACCGGCTAAAACCTCAATGAACGGTCGACTGAAGTGAACCAGAGGGTAGACGGGAGAGTGGGGAACAACCTTGCCGTGGAGAGCTTGGCGCGAGAGGCCTCCGGATGGCCGGCAAGGTGCGCGCGGTACCGGCGGCCGGAAACTTGCGCGCGGGATGAAAATGGTGTAGCTCGTCGGCTCAGCGCGAGGGAAGGCGATAAGGACGATCGTGGAGTGATAAGGAGGAGCCAGTGCGCTATTTATAGAGCTCAAACGGCGGTGGCTTGCTGCTGTCGTGCTGGGCATGCACGCCATCGCGGTGTCGCCCGGTGAAGGAAAGCAGAGGCGGTGAATCGGTTTCACCGTCTGACCTGTGGGCCCCACCTCTCTCCCTTATCCCCTCCTCTAATTCCCAGCTAAAACATTGTCCAAAAATTCCCAAAATTTACAGGTAGGCTAAGAAAAATATGGGGAATCCAATTCTGCAATCAGGTTTCAATTTGGACATAGTTTGCATCAAATGCAAATTCAAATTTGAATTCAAATATGGGTAAAAACCCCATTGAATAAAATAGTATCTGAGGTCCAAAAATATCCAAACTTTGAAACCAAGTTCCCTGAACCATAAAAGGTCTTAGGAAAAATTAGGGATGATTTGGGCAAAGTTTAGTGTAAAGCTACATATGATGTTGACGAGAAATGAATCCTTTGTACGTGTCCAAATAAATGGAAGATGTACTTCAAAAATCTTGAAAATTTTCTGAGAAGCTATTTAGATATTAAAGAGTCCAAGGAAAAATTTGGAGCCTTGGATTTGAATCTTTTTGGCAGAGCCTTTTTAGTGAGGTCAAGTTTATGTGCACAATTATGTTGACCCCCATTATGTTTGATAAATCACTTGTAGTTGAACTTCACATAAAAGGAAAAAGTAGGATTTTACAGTGTCTTCAAAACAAAGCTTTGATTCTTAAACATCTTCATAAGTTTTTTAATAAAGAAGACATTCCTTGGGTACAGATGATCTGCAATACATCTATCAGCAAGGTTTTTGTGATAATACAAATATGAAACGTTGGTCCTTCTGGTGGCGTGATGTAGCACACCTAATCCCGAGACACAAAGCTATTGCAAAGTGTAGTATTGGCAATGGAACCACGACACTTTCTGGCACGATGAGTGGAATCATGTCAGGCTGTGTTGAAGTCTCCCACATCTCTATTTTTTCACAAAACGAGAAGTCATGACAGTACTTCAATTTTTCAAGCTGTGAGCATGGAAGAAATATTTCACACACCACTATCAAAACAAGCCTATGCAGAACTGATACAGTTAAGGAATCTATGTGATAACTCTTAATGGTTTTCAAATGACAAAGATGGTTGCAAATATAAATGGGGTTCTCAATTCTCCACACAAAAAATGCTATGCGCTGGAGTTTAAAGAGTTCAGACCGCCAAGATATCTTACTCAGATTCGGAAATGTAAAAGCAACAATAAACTGAAGGTTTTTCAGTGGCTTCTGTTCATGGATCGCCTTAACACAAGTGACATCCTCAAAAGGAAGAAATTAAGATTGAAAACAATAACTATTGATGTGTACTTTGTCGAGGATGTCGACAATAGACTGCACTGTGTTACAATTAAGAGAGAATATGAGATAGAGATAGAGCCTATCACGATGTAATATGTATCACACCAGGAGTCCTAGATATAGTTCCATAAGAGGAAGATTAGAGATAGACTCGGATTTAGTCTCTGTATCACAACTGACTTGTACATGATCTGAACATATTATAAATACATGCATGTGGGCTCCCAAGTGTTAGGAAACTGCGGTACGCTACTCTAGCAACTCTACCGCATCACTCAGGAAACATGCGAGTACAAAGGTCATGGATCGTTACCACTAGACGCGCAGCGCAGGGGAACGTAGACGCTCGTCGGTGTAGAGGAAGCAGATGATCTCGTTCGTCTTCTCCTCGTCCTCTTCACAACAGCAGGTAGACGATCACGATCGTCTTAGCCGATCAGCGCAGCAGTAGCAGAAGCGCCTCCACGGAGTCCACATGTACGGGGAGGTACGCCGTGCGCCGGTGTGCTAGCACCGCGTGCGCGGCAAGGGTTTCAGCGTGAGGCCTACGAGGGGTGGCGGCTAGGGCTGTCACGTGGTGGAGTAATTAGCCCCTAACCCTACCCCTCGTATTTATAGGCGTACTAATGGGCTTTTAGGTCGCAGGCCCATTAGTATCCTGATTGCTTATGGATCAAGTATCCAACAGGCCTTAACCAAATTGTTATGATTGCCTCTTGGGTATATCATCAACAATCTCCCACTTGCACTAGAGACAATCATCTAGCCAAGCTTTTCAATATTCGAGCCCCTTAAGTGTGTGACCCGTTAGGTTCATGTGCAGTCGGTTGTGAATGGAAACCGTTTCCAACCACAAGTCAGTAGAGGTACCTAGCAGGACATACTGACTTCTGAATGTACATAAAGATCGTATCGGCCGAATCTAGATACATTCAACATGCTAATCCCTTTGCCTCACGATACCAATCAAGCTCAAGGCGAGATGCGTGCCATCCTTGTGATAGCTCGACCATTCACTCGATCAAATAGTGGATTCTTTCCTTGACTAACTTTCAGTCATTGTGATTAACCTTTAATCACTCTGGCATGGACATGCACTTTCAAATCCAACTATCTCGAGGGGCCCAAAGATATCTCCTGTTATTAAGGAGGGGCAAATCCCATCTTGATCCGCGCACATCCCATTCTATGTTTCATTATGTACCCAAAGACTACTTTTATGACTATCCAGTTACGGAGTAGAGTTTGGTAGTATCAAAGTACACAACTACACATAGTGAGAAACAATGGCGATCTCAGGTCTAAGGATCTAGCAGGTGTATCACTCAAGACCAACTGATAGCACATATGGAAATAACAATCCCAACAGTGTCTTGGAGTGGGTCAATCCAACACCATGTTCACTAACATGTGTTCACATTATTAATTTGATATCTCCATATCTATGATCCGTGAAACGTGATCATCAATTAATACATGTGCTAGTCTGTGTGACATCATTATCTCATATAATGATATAGACTAGGGATCATTTAGAGTAACATTACTATTAACAAAGTGTTCCACGAACAAGTCACATACTTGATGATCAATGTAAATAATGATTACTCATATAACAATTTATTAATAGTACATAAACATAGCTGTGACACAAGTCTCCCACTACACACTATGATCACTAACGTAAGTATCTAATATCCATAGATCTCGTGTGTGCCTCATGCTTTGATTGTGGAAGAGGCTTTGTCAATGGATCTGCAACATTCAAATCCGTGTGCACCTTGCATATCTTCACATCACCTCGCTCGATGATCTCTTGAATGAGGTGATAGCGCCATAGTATATGTTTGGATCGCTTGTGTGATCTAGGCTCCTTTGCCTGTGCGATGGCTCCACTATTGTCACAGTAGAGATCTACAGGACCAGACGCGCTAGGAACAACACCCAACTCAGAAACAAATTTTCTGATCCAAACATCTTCCTTTGCAGCTTCAGAAGCTGCAATATACCCCGCCTCTGTCGTTGAATCTGCTACTGTATCTTGCTTGGAACTTTTCCAGCTCACTACCCCTCCATTGAGGTAGAATACAAAACCGGATTGCGATCTAGAATCATCCTTATCAGTTTGGAAGCTCGCATTGGTGTAACCTTTTACAACGAGCTCTGCTTCACCTCCAAACACTAAGAATGCATCCTTAGTTCTTCTCAAGTACTTAAGGATATTTTTGACAACGGTCCAATGAGCATCACCATAATCCGATTGATACCTGCTCGTGATGCTTAGAGCATAAGATACATCTGGGCGTGTACATAGCATGGCATACATGATGGATCCAATAGCCGAGGCATAAGGAATCTCTCTCATCCTCTTTTGCTCATCAGGTGTCGAAGGACACTGACTCTTGCTTAGAGTAATGCCATGTTACATTGGCAAGAAACCTTTCTTGGAATCATGCATATTGAACCTATTCAATATCTTGTCAATATATGTATCTTGGCTTAATCCAATTAGCCTTTTAGATCTATCTCTATAGATCTTTATGCCCAAAATGTATGCTGCCTCTCCTAAATCCTTCATTGAGAATCTTTTTCTTCATAAGGATTTAACATCATCAAGCATTGGAATGTCATTTCCGATCAATAATATGTCATCTACATATAGGACCAGAAATACATGTGCGTTCCCACTAAACTTCTTGTAAATACAAGGTTCTTCTACATTCTTGATGAAACCAAACCCTTTGATCACTTCATCAAAACGTAGATTCCAACTCTGAGATGCTTGCTTCAACCCATAGATGGACTTTTGAAGCTTGCATATTTTACTAGCATTTTTAGGATTGACAAAACCCTCAGGTTGTGTCATGTACACATCCTCAGTCAGACTTCCATTAAGAAAGACTGTTTTGACATCCATCTGCCATATTTCATAATCAAAATATGCAGCAATTGCTAGGAGAATCCGAACAGACTTTAGCATTGCGATGGGTGAGAAAGTTTCATCATAATCAACACCTTGAATTTGTTTGAAACCTTTCGCCACTAATCGCGCTTTATAGATGTGAACATTTCCATCCATATCAGTCTTTTTCTTGAAAATCCATTTACAATCGATAGGTCTCACACCTTCGATTGGATCAACCAAGTTTCAAACTTGATTTTCATGCATGGATTCAATTTCGGATTCCATGGCTCCAAGCCACTTCTCAGAGTCGGGTCCCGTCATTGCTTCGGTATAGGTCGTGGGCTCATTATTGTCCAACAATACCATGTCATGCTGCTTCGTGGTTAGAAGCATTGACTTTTCAGTCGCACGACGTACCCTCGTAGACCTTTGTGGTGCTGGTGTTTCATCAACTAGTTGCACAACATCTTGTACATCATGTATAGGATCAGTGGATGCCGAAACATTCTCGGGTATTTCTTGAATTTCTTCAAGATGTACCTTGCTCCCACTAACTCCTTTTGAGAGAAACTCTTTCTCCAAGAAGACACCATTGCGAGCGGTAAACACTTTACCCTCTGTTTTATTATAAAAATAATATCCTTTGGTTTCCTTAGGATATCCCACAAAGAAGCATTTGTCCGATTTGGGAGTGAGTTTGTCTAACGTCAAACGTTTGACATAAGCATCACACCCCCAAACTTTGAGGAAAGACAATCTGGGACGTTTCCCGGTCCATATCTCATATGGTGTCTTCTCAACAGACTTAGTTGGGACCCTGTTTAGTGTAAACGCAACAGTTTCAAGAGCATAACACCAAAATGATAGTGGAAGATCTGCTTGGCTCATCAACGACCTAACCATGTCTAACAAGGTTCGGTTCCTCCGTTCAGACACCTCATTTCATTGAGGCGTTCCAGGTGGAGTCAACTGTGGAACAATTCCACATTGTTTTAAATGATCATAGAATTCATGGCTCAAATACTCACCCTCACGATCAGATCGTAGAAGCTTAATTGTCTTGCCCAATTGATTCTGTACTTCATTCTGAAATTCTTTGAACTTTTCAAAGGATTCAGACTTGTGCCTCATTAGGTAGACATAACCATATCTACTAAAGTCATTGGTAAATGTGATGAAGTACTGGAAACCACCTCTGGCAATTGAACTCATTGGTCCACATACATCTGTATGTATAAGTCCCAACAAATCAGTCGCCCTCTCACTTTGACCAGTGAAGGGTGCTTTGGTCATCTTCCCAAGCAAACAAGATTCGCATGTGTCAAGTGATTCAAAATCAAATGAGCTTAGTAATCCATCTTTATGGAGTTTTTCAATGTGTTTCTCATTTATATGACCTAAGCGACAATGCCAAATAAAAGTGGGATTTAGATCATTTCGTCGAGCCCTTTTAGTATTAATGTTACAGACAGTTTTATCCTCAAGATCAAGAACATATAATCCATTCACCAATGGACATTGAGCATAGAAAATATTATTGTAATAAATAGAACAACATTTGTTCTTTATTACAATCTCATAACCATCAACTTCTTCTAAACACGAAGAAGAGATAATGTTCTTACTCAAACTAGGAATGCAATAACAATTATTCAATTCCAAAACTAATCTTGAGGGTAATGACAAGTGGTAGGTTCCGACAGCTATGACCGCAACATTTGCTCCATTGCCGACACGAACATCCAACTCGCCTTTTGCAAATCTTCTAGTCTCACTTAGACCCTGCAACGATTTGCAAGTGTGAATCATCGATCCGGTATCAAATACCCATGATTCTCTAGAAGATAATGCAATATTAATTTCTGTAACATTTATACCTGAAGTGGAAGTCTCACTTCCCTTCTTCTTCTTCATATCCTCCAAGTACTTCTTGCAGTTCCTAGACCAGTGTCCCTTACCATGATAGTGAAAGCATTCATCATCAGGAGAAGGGCCAGATTTGCCCTTTGGCTTAGACTTTGATCTTGAAGGCTCATCGGGAACCTTTGCCTTGCCTTTGCCTTTAGGATGTGTCACACGCTTCCTCTTTTTATTCTCCTTTTGCACCATCATCACATGAGTGGCGTTTTTCTTAATGCTTTCTTCGGCTGTTTTAAGCATCCCATGCAATTCAGCCAAAGTTTTCTCCATGCCATTCATTTGAAAGTTCAATATGAATGGCTCGTAGCTCGGTGGGAGCGACTGGAGAACAACGTCAATAGCCAGATCATCCTTGAGTTCAGAACCAAGTTTGCCCAAAGTTTCAATGTAACCAATCATCTTGATTACATGAGGGCTGACTGGGCTACCCTCCGTCAGCTTGCATGAGAACAAGGACTTTGAGATATTGTATCTCTTAGCCCTTGCTTGATTCTCAAACATTCCACACAGTCCCTCAATCATAGAATAAGCATCTGTATCCTCATACTATTTTTGCATATCAGGGACATAGTGGCGAGCATGAGGCAGCTTACATTAAGCGCATCATCGCAGTGCTTCGTATAAGCTCTACGTGCTGCATTAGTTGCATCAGCTGGGAGGTCATCAGGGTAAGGCCACAGAAGAACGTACTCGGTTTTCTCTTGCCTGAGAACGATTCTCAGGTTGCGGTACCAATCGATAAAGTTAGCTCCATTGAGCTTTTCCTTTTCAATGACAGATCGCAAATTGAAACCGGAATTGTTACTAGCAGACATGATCTACAATAGAAAATAAATATGCAAGGTTTAGCACTATGTTATGTACCAATATTCTATTAACAGTTTAATAAAAGATATTACTACTATATTATCGTCGTCTTCCCTCTAACGATATATAGTGGTTCAAGATCCATATTCACTAATTCCTAGTGAGCTTTGGCTTCACTGCTAGGAAAATAGTGACATAGGTAAACAACAATTGTTAATCATATCCCTATATGACTCTTGTTTGTTGGGTGACACCCAATGCCCCGGCTTCCAACACTATGCCATAAAGCCTAAAACCGTTTTGATGGCTTTGTTGAGTAAACCAACACTATGCATGTGAATGTCCAACATTCACCCTATGTATTATGATAGATGATGGTACTTTGCTTTGGCAAACCTACCATACAACGATCAAAATAACATAGGTGCAGCTATTGGTAAATGGCATTAAATACTCAATTTTGTGAGGGAAGCTATTCTATCATGACAAAACATCTACTATATGAAAAGCATGAAAAGAATAGTAATAAATAAACATCACAGGCATATGATCATATCACATTGTGAATAGTATGGCCTTTGGAATTATAATGGTCTTCATCATGATCTGAGCTGCCATGCCTCCCTTCTTGTGGTGATCTCCATCTCCACGATGCTTGAAGACATCTCCATGATCATAAAAGAAGCTAATACAACTAATAGCTACCAAATAAATTACATGAGAGATCAAGCATCACTGGCCGACACGCAGGTCGTTATACAATGATGTGACAACCTCAACCCGGTCGTGTTAAATTTGCAGCACGCAGGCTACACGAATATTACACACAGATTATCACATCACATTAGGCCATACCATTGACATCATTCCCTGCAAAAATGAGTTAAGCGTAGAACGGTTTCTAGCGCAAAACGATATTATGTAATCACTATAGCAGACAGCAAAACGGCGTCCCGCGGGTTTCTAGCGCAAAGCAGGTGGGGGGTCGAGGGGGGAGCCCCCCCCCCCCCCCCCGGGTTTCAGGGCAGCGCCCTGAACACCAAACGGAATTACATAGATCGCATCTATGAAATCACTATGAAAATCTCATCGAATTGATCAAATCAACCCGAATCCGAGCCATTTAGAATGCCTCAATTTTCAATGTGACCGGTTATTCATGAGTAGATCGCGACTCATGACCGTGGTCTGTTGGCTCAATCTATTAGCTATGTACGTGATTAGTCCCGATGGTGATTCCAGCCGGTAGGGACAGGCTGCGCACACAGCAGAGAAGGAGCACGAACTGACCCTTTAGTCATATACAATCGCAATCTACTCTAACCAATTCCAAACCCCAAAAACTGTGCGAAAAAAATCATCGTATGAATATGTCTGTAGTAGATCCCATCTACTAGCAAGATCCAGACAAAAAACAACGCAAGTCGGCTCTGATGCCGCTATTAGGAAATTATGGTACGCTACTCTAGCAACTCTACCGCATCACCCAGGAAACATGCGAGTACAAAGGTCATGGATCGTTACCACTAGACGCGCGGCGCAGCGGAACGTAGACGCACGTGGGTGTAGAGGAAGCAGATGATCTCTTTCGTCTCCTCCTCGTCCTCGTCACGACAGCAGGTAGACGATCACGATCGTCGTAGCCGATCAGCGCAGTAGTAGCAGCAGTGCCTCCACGGAGTCCACACGTACGGGGAGGAACGCCGTGCGCCGGTGTGCTAGCACCGCGTGCGCGGCAAGGGTTTCGACGTGAGGCCTCCGAGGGGTGGCGGATAGGGCTATCACGTGGTGGAGTAATTAGCCCCTAACCCTACCCCTCGTATTTATAGGCGTACTAATGGGCTTTTAGGTCATAGGCCCATTAGTACCCTGATTGCTTATGGATCAAGTATCCAACAGGCCTTGAAGCAGTCATCTCCAAGGGACCAAACGTGCCAGAGGCAAGCCCCTTTCCTTTGCCCTTGGTTTGGCGTGGAGCCGCCGAGCTAGGGCCAGTCATATCTTTCCCTTTGGAAGCTGGTTTCTTGGCTGGAACCTTTCAACGCACCCTAGGTGGAGTAGGCAAAGGCTAGGCAGCACGCTCTTGTCTTTTGTTGGAGCAAGACTCCGAGACACGAGGCAACACTTATTGATCCATCCCGGCCTCGAAGTCGAAGATATCTTCGTTTGACTTTGACATGATTCTGACAAGGAAGATATAACGGATACGGATAAGCAAGGATGACAAGGAATTGCATTGAATTGATATAAGTTAGGGTTTGATCAGGGCATAGCGGACTTGTCCGTTGTTCAGGGCCGGACTAGTCTGAAGTACCGGACTTGTTTGCCCTGAGAACGGACTAGTCCGTTATGCGGTTGTCCAAAACCTAACTTAATAAAATTTTAGATTACTCAATGCAAATGTGTTCTATGGTAAATGGAATACATCACTAGAGCATGTATTGGCCAGAAGTGCTAAGCTTTTTGAGCAAGAACAAAGAAAATCGAATATTCTAGGGTTTGGAGATGAATTTACCAAATCCTTTGATTTGAGGCGTTGAGGAGGCTGTTGACTAGTCGGTGGTCTTCGATCCCCTTGCAATGGAGACCAAATCCCACTGAGATTTGAGTGGTTGAGTGGATTTGATAGGAGCACTCGAGTGAAGAGAGAGAATGCTAGAGGAGTTGTGAGGAGGAAGAAGATTAGGGTTGCGCTGGCCCTAGGGTTATGGAGTCGAAGAATCGAACTTGTCTGTGGTAGGACCGGACTAGTCCAGACTACGGGAAAACTCGGAGGACTAGTTTGCATTGTGCGGACTAGTCCGTGGTCACCTAGACAGATAAATGTAGGCCTTTCGTATATATTCAAAGGTGCTTAAAAAGAAAAATACGAGGCAAAACACACAAATAATCTTGATGAATATGATCAGTACATACAACAATCAAGCTATGACCATAATTCACCAAGATCAAGTAATTAACATAGTTTTTCAGAGATAAATAGAGAGAGATGATTTTTCAACACAATCAACATGATTTTGAAGATGGCATACAGGTATGCAAGTTTTCAATCCACGTTCCGAGCATCAGGGATATTTAGTTCATTTCGGAGCTCACAAAAGCATCTTTCATCAAGTGGCTTGGTAAAGATATTGGCTAGTTATTTTTCTGTGTTGATATGGGAAATGGCTATGTCTCCCTTCATTAAGTGGTCTCTCAAAAAGTGATGTCGGATGTCTATGTGTATGGTTCTAGAGTGATCAACGAGGTTATGGGCAATTTTAATGGCGCCCTCATTATCACAAATGAGTGGAATACGGCTCATATTGTAATCGTAATCGCTTAGATTTTGTCGCATCCAAAGGAGTTGTGCACAACAACTCCCGACGGCAACATACTCCGCTTCAGCCATGGATAAGGCAATGGAATTTTGTTTCTCGGGGGGCCATAACTCCACTCGGTGCTATTACTCTACCGGTGACCTTCGGGACCTGGGAGAATTACAGGACTGAGAAGTTGGTCTTTGGCGTGGCGCAGATCAACTTGCGATTCAACGCTATCCTGGGCAGGCCAGCTTTGTACAAATTCATGGCTGCTGCTCATTATAGCTACTTGGTGTTTTCAGATGCCAAAACCCTCAGGCGTTTTGCAGATCCGCGGAGATCGCACCGCCGGAGTTATAGCTCTGGAAGAACTCCACACGCTTGCTACGGCGTAGGAGGAAGAATCCGAAAAGGAGCAAGCTCCAAAGCCCCCGAGCATTCGACATCGAGGCTCAACCTCCGCACCTCGTGTGTAACCAAGCGGCGACACCAACATTCCCGTCAAAGTCGTCCAAATTGGTTCCAACACTGCTCAGACCACTTATATATCGGGAGGTCTGAACGACAAATAGGAACTTGCGCTCATCACTTTCCTCCGGGCTAATGTCGACGTGTTTGTCTGGCAACCGTCACAAATGCCTGGGATCCCTAGGGAGGTGATTGAGCACAATCTGAAGATTTATCCCGACACTCGATGTGTACATCAGAAGCCTTAGAAGCAATCAGTAGAGCGGCCAAACTTCATACGTCAAGAAGTGAAAAAGTTGCTCGAAGCTGGATTCATCCGGGAAGTCTTCCACCCAAAATGGCTTGCAAACCCAGTCGTTGTACCAAAGGCCAGCGGGAAGTTTCGGATGTGTATCGACTACACTACATTGAATAGGGCATGTCCAAAGGATCCATTCCCACTACCAAGAATAGATCAGATAGTTGATTCCACCTCCGGGTGTGAATTACTGTGTTTCCTAGACGCATATTCTGGGTATCAACAAATCAGAATGTCTAGAGAAGATGAAGAGCATACTTCCTTCATCACAGTAGATGGATTGTACTGTTACACTGCCATGCCATTCGGTCTCAAAAACGCTGCTTCAACGTTTGTGCGAGCTATGTACAAAACTTTTGGAGAGCTCATCAGAGATGTACTGGAAGTGTACGTCGATGACATCATCGTCAAGATCAAGAACAAGGAGTCATTTCTTGACACCTTGCAAGCTGTCTTCGACAAGTTGCGAATCACACGCACAAAGCTGAACCCACACAAGTGTGTCATCGGGGTTAGCTCCGGAAAGCTTTTTGGATTCTTGGTGAACCATCGAGGAATAGAGGCGAATCCGGCAAAGATTAAAGCTATTGAAGACATGCGGCCACCAGCCCGCATCAAGGATGTCCAGAAGCTAATTGGGTGTCTAGCAGCCCTCAGCTGGTTCATCTCAAGACTGGCAGAATGGGCGCTACCCTTCTTCAAATTATTGAGGAAGTCCGGACCATTCCAATGGTCTGAGGAAGCAGAAAAGGCTTTCCAAGAGCTAAAGCAGCTCCTCACCACCCTACCAACTTTGGTAGCTCCGAATCCTGGTGAGCCACTTCTGCTTTACATTTCGGCAACTAACGAAGTTGTCAGCATGGTCCTGGTTGAGGAAAGACCAGAATCATACTCAGTTCAGGAATTCAGACCCCTCCGGGAGGGTCCGGAGCTGCCTGAAGGCGAGTCTGGGTCCCAGCTCCCAGACCCGGATCCTCGAGGTGAACACCGGAGGATCAACCTCCTTCAAATGAAGGAGTTACTGTTGCTAAACAAGAAGATCTGGACCCCTCCGGGAAGGTGCGGGTCACTTTGGAAGAAGCTCCGGGTTCCTCTAGCAGGAACGAGGAAGTCCCCAAAGAAGGTCCAGACCCCTCCGGGAGGGTCCAGGTTGATGAGGAGGAAGCTCTGGACCCCTCTGGGAGGGTCAGAACAGTCCAGCGCCCAGTGTACTTCATCAGCGAAGTACTTCATGTTGCCAAGACTCGGTACCTAGAGGTGCATAAGCTACTCTACGCGGTCCTTATTGCCTCTAGGAAGCTTCGTCACTACTTCCAAACCCACAAGATTTCAGTGGTAACCTCTTATCCACTGCGTGCAATTTTGCATAACCCTAATTCTACGGGGAACATTGAAAATGGGTAGCGGAATTGGCCGAGTTCAATATTGAATTCGTCCCAAGACTAGCTATCAAGAGTCGAGCATTGGTGGACTTCATGGCGGAATGGACCCCCTCTTCATCAAATCCTGGGGGCCCTAGTGAACAAAAACTGGAACCTAAGGCTTCGGTCTTCACTGAGCCTCACTGGACTCTCTTCTTCGACGGATCCATGCAGAAGCAGGGGGCGAAGCTGGAATCCTTCTCCTCGCTCTGACCGGGGAGAAGGTCAAATACATGGTTCACCTTGACTTCAAGGCGACCAAAAACATGGAAGTGTATGAAGCATTAATCTATGGGCTCAAGGTGGCACTATCATATGCTGTCAAGCAGCTGTTGGTAAGGGTGATTCGCAGATCGTTATAAAACAAGTCAAAGGTGAATGCTGCTACAACAAGACTCAACTAGCTGCATACCTACTTGAAGTCTAGAAGCTCCAGAAGGATTTCGATGTCCTGGATCTTTGCCATGTCCAGCGTCTCAACAATGCTGAAGCTGACAAACTCTCGATGAAAGCTTCAACCGGAGCTCTGGCTCTTGATGGATCCTTCATCCGGAGATTGTCAAGACCAACAGCTCAGTCTGCCGAACTGAGCGAAGGAGACGAGACCAGCACCTCGAAGCTAGTGGTCCCGATGGTCCTGTTACCATGGCGTCCATCAAGGGTCGTAGTTGTTGCAGGAAGCTCCGAGCAACCCAGTGCGCAAGACTCAGAAGCTCAAGTTAGCTCCAATGCATGGATCTCAGAGATCCGGAACTACTTGAAAGACAACATCCTTCCTGAAGACAATGTATCTGTTGACCAGATAGTCAGATTGGCTAAAAGATACACACTGGTAGAAGGGGATCTCTACCAGCGTGGTTCCAACGGCTTCCTAATGTGGTGCATTACAAGGGAAGAAGGCCGCGAGCTCCTCGCGAAAATCCATGGAGGCGAGTGTGGGAACCACGCGTCTTCCCACACGCTGGTCGGTAAAGCCTTCCGGTATGGTTTTTACTGGCCTACAGCACTCAAGGATGCAACCGAGCTAGTGAAGAAATGTGAAGCATGCCAGTTCCATGCAAAGCAAATTCACACACCAGCTCAACCTCTACAAATGATACCTCCGACATGGCCATTCGCTGTGTGGGGTATGGATATTTTGGGACCTTTCCCAGAAGCCGTCGGAGGTTACAAGTTCCTGTATATCGCCATCGATAAGGTCACCAAGTGGCCGGAAGCAACTCCAGTTGTGACAATAAACAAGCAATCAACTATCAATTTCTTGTAGTCCATAGTATGCAGATTTGGAGTCCCAAACAAGATCATAACTGACAATAGGACCCGATTCACAAGCTTTGCAGTCCAAGGATATTGCGAAGACCTCGGCATTCAAGACAGCTACGCTTCCGTAGCTCACCCGGCAAGCAATGGCCAAGCTGAGAGAGCAAATGTAGAAATCCTAAAAGGACTCAAGACGCGCACATATGAGCGCCTGAAAAAACATGGAGCCAACTGGATTGAAGAGCTTCCGCCCACCTTGTGGGCAAACAGGACAACTCCAAACCGGTTAACTGGAGAGACACCCTTCTTGAAGCAGTCCTTCCTCCAGAAATCACCTTGGGGTCGCTCCGGGTCTGAACCTTCAATGAAGCCACGCAGGACTAGCTCCGGCCTGAAGACCTTGACCTCGTTGAAGAGGGAAGGTGCCGAGCAGCTGTTCAAAATGCACGATACCGCCAAGCGCTCCGACGCTATAACCAAAGGCATGTGCATAACCGATAGCTCGAGGAAGGCGATCTGGTGCTACGGAGAATACAAACTCGAGAAGGGTTAAACAAACTTTCCCCCAGCTGGGAAGGACCCTTTCGAGTGATCAAAGTATCTTGTCCCGGATGCGTTCGCTTGGCAACCGAGGATGGGACACTTCTCCCTAATCCTTGGAACATTGAGCACCTCCGTAAGTTCTACTCTTAATATCACGAAGGTGAGTCTATAATTACATATGACGTATGTTATAGCATCATTGTACAGAGTCGGGTAACTCCTCCGAGGGGACAGCCGGACCTTTCCCAGAAGGTCCGCAAAGTTCAAGCAACACTTTACACAGTCCAAAAAATGATCGGACCTTGGGTACAACAACTGGGTTTGCCAGCCATTTTGGATGGAAGACTTCCCGAATGAATCCAGCTTCGAGCAACTTCTTGATTTCCTATCGGATAAAGTTTTGTCTCTCAATTGATTGCTTTCGGGGCTTCTAGTGTACAGGTCGGGCGTCTGGGTAAATCTTCAGATTGTGTTCAATCACCTCCCTAGGGATCCCAGGCATTTGTGACGGTTGCCAAGCAAACATGTCGACATTAGCCCGGAGGAAAGTGATGAGCGCGAGTTCCTATTTGTTGTTTAGACCCCCCGATATACGGGTAGTCTGAGCAGCACCGAAACCGATTTGGACGACTTTGACGGGAACATCGGCCGCTTGGTTGCACACGAGGTACGGAGGTAGAGCCTTTGTGGCGAATGCTTGGAGGATTCGCAGCTGGCTCTTTTCCAGATGCTTCCTCTTGCGCTGTGGTAAGCACATATAGTTCTTCCAGAGCAGTGACTCCTACGGTGCGATCTCCATGGATCTAGAGAATGCCTGTAGGTGTTGGCATCTTCAACACCAAATAACCATAATGGGCAGCAGCCATAAACTTGTATAAAGCTAGCCTTGCCCAAGATGGCATTGAAAAGGAGACTTATCTGCGCAATGTCGAAGATCAATTTCTCGGTTCTGTAATTCTCACGGGTCCCGAAGGTCACCGGGAGTGTAATAGAACCAAGAGGAGTGATGGTTCCCGGACCTACTCCAGAGAAAGGTTGGGATGAACGGAGGTCCGAAGGCCGAAGCTGAAGCTTAACAAAAGCTTCGAAGCTTATGAGGTTAAGCCCGGGACCTCCATCCACCATCACATGGTGAATTTGGATATTGTTAATGGTGGGTGACACCATCAATGGTAGTTGACTAGCCCCGATCATGTTTCGGGGACAGTCTGAAGCATCGAAAATGATGGGTGTGTCCATCCACTTCCGATGTGGTTCTGCCTTAGCAGCAGGAGCTACCATGGCCATGTCCCGGCACATTTTCTTGAGGATGCGACGAGAGGTGATGTCCCAAGAACCACCATAGATGGTGTTCAGGGTTTTCCGACGTTCGTTGTCGGAGGCGTCGGAATCATCATCGACAGTGTTGTAGACGGCTTTCAAGACCTTTTTAGGGTCCTGGAAACCTAGCTCCTCTTCAGTCGGAGCTTCGTAGACTTTTTGTTTTCCTTCCCTTTGACGGAAAGGAACTTCTTCCCGGCGCTTGTTGTAGCGCTCGGTAAGGTTATGGACCTCTCAGCACTCTTCCAAACTGTGTCGATTCGTCTTGTGGATCGGACACCATGCTTTGGAGTTGTTGCTGTCCTCTAATGAAGGACGAGGTCTATTCTCAGGGCGTGGCCCCCCGGTTTCCAGGTGTTGTGGCAGCAGCAGCTGGAGCGCCGGCCATCGGCTTCTTTTTGCCGTTGGGCTTCTTCTTCTTCTTGCCACTACCGGAGGTAGCAGCTTCAGTTTTGGAGGACTTCTGGTTAACCTCCAGAGCTGGCTTGGAGTGCATTTCACGGCCCTCCGCAGCCCTAGCGCATTTGTCGGCTAGGCTAAAGAGCTCCGTGACGCTCGTAACTTCCTTAATATCCAGCTTCTCTAGCATCTTCTTATCTCAAACACCCTGTCTGAATGCAACGATAACAGAAGAGCTTGAGATATATGGAATGGTATTTCGTACCTGAGAGAATCGCTGGATGAAAGACTGTAGCGATTCCCCCGATGTTTGCTTCATAGCAAACAGGTCCAGTTAAGTGCCGTGTTGAGTGTAAGAGATCCCCAAATTGGCAGTGAATTGCTGGCATAGTGTCACCAAACTATTGATGGAGTCGGGTGGAAGACTCATGAACCAGGACCTTGCAGTCCCGGTTAAGGCTACCGGGAAGTAATTGGACATTACAGCCTCATCACCCCCCCCCCCCCGCTGCCAGTATGGCGGTTGAGTAGATTTGTAAAAATTCAGCGGGGATGACTGTCCCATCGAATTTTTCTGGCAAGTGAGGCCGGAACTTCTGTGGCCACCTGAGCATATGTAGGTGCATAGCTAGGGCAGGACAACCTCCTCCCACTCCTTGAGGAGCAAGGTTATCTCAAGCCTCTTGCCTTTTGCGAGCACACTCGATGTGGACTCGATCGTCCTGTTGCCAGTAACGGCGATCCAGTTTTGATCGCAGGTCATGGGTCGAAATCCTGGTGATGGTATGGGTGCGTCGTGCCTCGGGGGGTAACGAAGTCACCTGTTGGGAGGCGGCAGGTCTCCTTTATTTAGAGGCTTGTGGACCAAGTTGACCAGAGATGGTCCATCGTGGTGAAGGTGCTCGCCCCGAAGGAGGAGGACCTTGGTTGTTGATGCTTGCAGCCGCAGCTGCGACCAGATGGTCAACATCAGCCCTCCACTGCTCCATAGCACCCTGGGGTGCACCTGGAGGTGGTGGATGTTGCAGAAGAGCTCGTGTGGCAATGAGCGTGTGCTCAGGGTTGTTGTTTGCCGATGCACTGATCGATGCAGATGCCCCATCTCGTTGATTGGCATTGTTTACCGAGATAGATGGTGTTGCAGTGCCTGCTGGAGCGTTGGCATCTGCCGGTTGCTAAACATTGGAGGGGTTGCCTCTAGCAGGTTGTTCAGCATGATTGCCATTGGATGATCCAGTAGCTGAATTCACCATCTTGTGATCTTGGAACAAACGCTGCCCCCCTACCTGGCGCGCCAAATGTCGAAGTGTGGAATATGACACTTCCCCCGAACCCGCTGAAAAGCAGCCCGTAGAGGTTCTTATGTGGTTAGGGGACACAAGATCAATATCAAGATGGTGACCTCAGAGATTTATGTGGTTGGGGCCACCTGAGCGTAACACCCTATTCCATGGGGTTTGAGTGATTGTATTGAGCGAATGAGTTCGCTAAGATCAGGTTGAGATAGCTTCGATCGGCCTCCTCTATACTCCTGCAGTGCAAGCCTTTTATAGTTCTAAGGACTGACCGTTACAAAGCTGGCCTGGCCTGACATGTGGCCCTGGCGTGCTTAATGACCTAATACACTGTCTAAAGAGTAGAAAGTACAATTAATGGTGTGGTAACGTTCCTTCATGGCAGTGTTACCACTATTAACGGTACACTGATCGTGTGTCATTAATATGGTATTAATGACACATTATTAGACCTTGTAACTACCGCCTTAACCATCCTTGAATGTCTGTAATGGTCATGATCGGCTTGTATTTCCGTTGGTGACGAAGGTCCGAAGGCTCCACACGTGTCGGATCCGGAGCTTTCCCTTGCGGGAGAGTAGGTCCGGGGTCACTGTACACGTGTCAGTACCGGAACTCCTCTTTGACGGGGGTTAGGACCGGGGCCGTTGTACACGTGTACTCGCTGGAGCTTCCCTTTGTCGGGAGTTTTGTTCCAGGCTTATTTTACACGTGTTAACCCGGGAGCCAGCCATGTGAGGGGAGCGGGTCTGGTAAAACATGACATGTGGGACCAGCAAGGGACTTCGACCCTGACAGGTGGAACTTTCTTGCTCTTGTTGCGGTATTGTGGGGTACCCAGTACGTAGGGTACCGACAGCACAACAAATTCATCAACGGACTCACTGTCAGCGAAAAAAGTTTCTCAAACTATTTCATCAGTTGCAGGGAATTGCCTTCCTTCGAACGCTTGTCGCCCATGCGCATCCGCTTGATGGCTACCCAGGCCTCCATCGTGGTCTTCCTCACCGCGAGCGCCGCCTTCATCTCCAAAGGCACTGCTCGAAAGATTGCGGCCAATGCGAGACGGTCTTCTCGCCGATCGGCAACAATCTTCTCAACGGCATCCCATAGCCCGAGTGCCTCTAGACTGACCTGCATAACCAACGCCCACTCGTAGTAGTTCATCTTGGTTAGCATCAGAAGTTCGACGGAGTCGGAGTTGGAAACGAAGCGCTCCGCCGCCACGGAGCTGCCGGAGCCCGGCATGTCGAACACGCTCTTCTTGCCTTGTGGGGTTGCTGTAAAAGCCCACATTTAAAAGGAACATGAATGCAAAAATGTGAAATTAATTTTTTTTAAGTGAAGTAGGAATTCAGAGGCACGTGAACATTCTAGTGCATAATACAATAGGACATTTAAAAACTTCACACTAGATGAGAGTTTGTGAGTGTATGCTTACACAAAACTGAAAATTATTGAAAAGGAGTATTCCAAATGCAATTCAATAAACAAAGACAAGTACAATGCCAAACCAACCATTTTTGGATTCAAATCAAACATTCAAATGAAAAATCATAAAATAAGGAATGTTCAATTCAGCTTAGATCAATGTTTATATCGAAAGAAGAAAAGAAAATATAATAAAATGTTAATGGGAAAATGGAATTTAATCGAGGGTTTATTGTGTTTCTACCCCTTAATTTTAATTCTAATTGTGATTTTACCCTTGAAACCTAGGGTTTGTGATTTTACCACTACTTTTTCAGAATGAAGTCACCGTTTACCCTCCATTTCTAACACCGTTAAATCTGATTAGATTAAATTATTTAATAAAATTAAATAAATAATTGACATATAAAAAAGTCAAAACTAATCCAACTTTGTGCTAATTTATGCAAAGAAGCTTTTTGGAAGATACATATGAGAATTATTGATTTTTGGAAATTTTGAATTCAAATTCAAACATTTTTTTAGAAATTTAAAAACAAACAAATTTAAGTGAAATTCAAATAAATTCAAAAAATTAAATAATATTCAAAATTTTTGAAATTTCAAATTCTAATTAAAATTTTCAAAAATTTATATTCCAGTTCCCAATTTTTTTGTTTTAAATTAAATTTTTCAGAATTTTAGAATTCGAATTTTCAGAATTTCAATTATAAAATTTTTAAAATTTGGATGAATTCAAAAAAATTTATCAGATTATAAATTTCACATCCAAACAAATTTTCAATGAAATATATCTTGTTTTGTAATACTACTAAATACATCTTCAATATGTTAACATGATAATGGTATTTCTGTCTTTTTTCTCATATTTAACACCGTTAACTATCCTTAACGGAGTAGGAGTAGAATTTTGTTTCATTTCAAAAAAACAGAGGTAAAATCACAAACCCTAAATTTGAAGGGTAAAATCACAATTAGACTTACCAATAGGGGTATAAACACAATGGCCCCTTTAATCAAACCCTAAAGTGAACGTTTAAATTCAAATGCCATGTCTCAGTAAATATGGTTAGACCTCAAATCTGGGATTTCCAGTAGTTTCTCCATAATTCAAATAGAGCACCTGACAGGTTTCATAATTTTTAAACTTTGATTGCTAATTATTTCAATCAAGCATTTGAAAAGGATTCAAATTCAAATTCGATTCTAACTGAAACTTTGCAAATGTCGAAATTGAGTTCATAATCGGTTTCAAAATATTTGAATTAGTCCACCTGCACATGTTCAGTATTGTTGGAGCATGTTTAGAAAGCAATTTAAATACAACATAAACAGGGGATTCAAATTTGAGTTTAAGAATTCAAACTCCAAATGATGAAGAATCAAGATTTGAGTTTATCAAAGACCTTACTAATATTCAGATTAGGGCCGTGTCAAATTTACCAAAACTTGGATCTGTTTAGTAAGATATTTCACGTGTGAATGAGGGCATAAGGGGGAGAGGTAGGGTGGACCCCGTCAGTCAGCTTCAGAAACAGAGAACCGCCTCTGTACTTTCATCCTCAGAGCGTCACTGCGATGGAGGCAGGCCACCGAGCTGCTTACCGGTTGAAGTTGAATCCAGCTCACAGACAAGCCTCAAGTCGCCCTCATCCACCCCGCCGATGATATTTTTCCTCACTCAGCTGCGCTCTGCCATGGTTTGCTCTCCTCTCGCGCAGTTCGTCGCCCATGGGCGCCACTCTTATGTTCCCGGCCAAATCCGAGAAAAGACAGGGCGATTGATCAGTTTCTTTTGCACCTAATTATTCCTTGAGGTTTTGTGCTGAGTTCTGATCAACGTTTTGGTCAGCTCAAACCTCCCCGAAGCATTGGGTGGTAATTTTTGTGCTCGCCATGCCGCTAGCTTCGTGTTCCCGGTCGTGGCGCGTCGTGTACCCACAAACCCACGCCGGCGAGCCGAGCGCTGCCGGTCTCCCTGGCCGAAGGTGGAAGAAGGCTGGGTTGGGGATGAACCCCGAGCCCCACCTGTCGGTCTCCCAGCGCTCTACTCTCTGGATCCTTTACGGCAGGGGATCAAGTTGTGGCTATGGGCCTTATGTCTATGCCCCTCTGTGTTGCCTCGTCCGCATTGGCCCGTTTAAATCAAGCGGACCCAGCGACTGTTAATCTTTTTTCCCATTGGAAAATAAATCCATATTTTTCCCAAATTTGTAAAATCACATCTCACAGCATAGTTGATAAAAAATTCTCAAATAAATCTTGTTGAACTCCTCATAGTATGTATTTTGCATTGGTGAAAGTAAATTGACATGAAAGTCCCTTAATGTTTCTCAATAATTCGCCAAACTTAAGAATTTGTGGATTTATAACAGATGATTACTTTTATATAAAATTCCCAATTGTGGCCAGACCTTCATCCAAATATCATTGATCTTCAGTAAAAATATCAAAGTCATTTGGCTTAATTTACTGATACAAATAGTCTTCCAACCCTCGATGTCAATGAAAAATTCCAAAATCAACAGAAACCTGTTCAGAAATTTTTAGGAACTTGTAAAATCAATATCTCCCTCTAGGAAGCTTATAAAAATGTGAAACCAATTTCGTTGGACTCCTTGTGATCAACACTATCTGGAAAACTAACTTTGATGCATGAAAAACTGCAGAATTGCCCTGTTAATTCAAAGAATGAGAAAGCTTTGGGGAATTATGGAGGCCACATACTTCCATAAATTGAGCTGAAATTTTTCTAGATTTTCATATATGACCAAAGGATGCCACTATGAAATTTACAGATTTTTGGGCACTGTTTGCTTTCTGAATTCATTATGTACCACTCATTCACATAGTTGATGATTTATAGAGACCATAAAAGACCTTGTCAAAAACCCCTTTTGACCAATTTTGGTCTGTTCGTCAGATCTTAAGAAATGAATAGAACACCTCATCTATATCCCTGCATAGGATTGGGCATGAGAAATCTTTTATACTTCTTATGAGGGTTACCCTAATTGTTCAGAGCTATATGCCCAAACCCATTTGAAATCATATTGAACTTTTACCAACCTTTGAGCAACCAGCAGAGACCCTTCTCTAGCTTCTGCACAGCATGTGAATTCCTTCTTAGTTTCATAAGTTTCTTCTCTTTTTTAAGTTCTATTCTGAAATTGTGCATTCATGTCGATAGACTTTGAAGATGAAGATCGATGAGGAGCACCATATTTAGAGAAGGAGGCATCCAAGGTGGACTTGTTGGAGGGGGTATTATGGAGCAGCAGTAGCATGCAATACTTAAAGTTGAGAGTCGAGGAGCAGACTCATTCTGAAGATCAAGAGCTGACTTTATTGACTTTTATTTAGTGGCAACCTAAGGCAAGCCCCGGTTTGCGTTTAAGTGCCTTTCTAAATTTCTGCTTTTAACACTATGTTGACTAGTATATGAATTGTTCATTAGGTCTATTTGTGATTGACACTCCTCATGCACGACCCACAATCCCATAGTGTATATGGGTAGATTTATAGCGCAACGCGTAGAATTGCCATGCTAATGTTGTAGGAAATCTGGTAGAAGTCGAGTGGTTTGAATCCACTAGTGATATAGTGATATTGTCACTTGGGATTGGTTACTTTAGAGAATGGTTTATAAACTGAATATGAGACCGAGCAGCGGGATAGGTGGTGTATCCCTGCCTGTGTCGGTTTAGGACCGATCCATGTGCGACCCTATTGAGCAAGTTTGAATTGTATCGGAATCATACTGGATATATGGGGTACAGAAAACCGATGTACCTTGGGGAGCCGTTGTTGAGCCTTTCTCGATTGCCTCAGGCTTTCGGCCACAGCACAGAAGACCGAAACTCGCTCACGATATCTTCACAGTGGAAAGGTGCATCGTGCGTGGGAATACTGTCCTAGACGATTGAACCGATTCAACTTGGGTGGGACATGTGAAAGGTTGTTGCGTACGACGTCTGTGGAGTGCACCTACGTGACTTCCAATATGGGCGTACGTGTCGTGTATTCTGAGTATCTTTGATTTGAATCACCGTCCCTCACATTTATTGAGTACCGCTTGTTCACTATGTCATGACGTAGTAATAAAGAGTAGTTCGAAGAATATGAATATGCTGCTATGAATAATCTTTTTTATTGTAACCTTGGCTGAATTAGAGATAGCATAATTAAAGTTATCATTTTCAAACATTTAAACTTGAATGAAGCTAATGCAGCTTTGGGCAAGTATCATCGTGGATGAAGCGTTTCTTGTTTGATTGTGGAGTTCATTATGATGCATACCTACTGATTTCACATTTGCTACTCTAAAACTGGCAACTAAGGATTTATTTTCGGCGAGTTCATTTTTGCACATTCAGCTTACAGTCATTAGAGTTTCCAGCATGTAGAGTTTCATGCCTCAAGTGAGATGGTTAAGTCTTGCTGAGCCTTCGTGCTCACGGTTGCTATATTTGTGGTTTTGCAGGTTTACTTATTTTGTTGTTGTAATGGATTGTCCTTGAGACCTCGAGTTGTCAAGATGTACTTCTCACGTGACACCACGCCGCTGCCTTGTGTTGTCGTGTTGCTATTGAGAAGCGTCTGTAGGCATGGATGGCTTCTCTTGTTTATAGATAGGTTGAGAGTGTGAGTATGTACTTTCCGCTACGTGTGTACCGCTTTTGAATACTATGTTGTAAACAATGTCTTATTATGAAATGAAAACTTTGTATTTTTCTTATGTCTTTTTGTGTGTGCTGTTAAGTGCCGCATCGCACAATATCACCCAATGTGATTCCTGGAATGACGGAACCTTGGTCCTTGCAGTCTTGTATCAGAGCCGCATTGGGAATAACACGCGTGAAAAGAGCCTATTTTCTAAAACTCCAAAGTAGTCGAGTGAGAATTAGTCTATATGTCCACATAAGGTCTATTATAGTATTAGTTACTTAAGCTGGCAAAGCTAACATATGAGTTATTATATTCTGTAACGACGCTCTGACGTTAGGTAAGAGGTAAGGTACACCACTGCAAGTGGATCAATTGCGGTAAGCTCCCCCGTACGAGAGGTAGTACAATGATTGTCCCCCGTGGCTTGGTACGAGAGTTAATATGAGTCTATGAACATTCTCATGGTTTTGTGAACATATGAAACGCTGATCCCCGGCGTGCTTCAGGCAAAACCGTGGATACTCCATCGTGTGGTCAAAAAACACGAAGTATGCAACTCTTGAATGTGCAATGTTCAAAGGGCCATACGCAGCGCTGATACCTAGTGCAAGAGATAAATGACGTGGCCACCTAGCGTGCGTTTAAAAAACACGTAGTGTGTTTTTTTAATAAACACACGAAAGCGCCTCCTACGGGTGCAACATTAGGCAAAAGATGTTGGACCCCCGTCGGATGGTGTACCTCAAGACGTGGCTCAGCTCGGGGCGGCCCGTATGGAATGATACAGGATGGATGTTCTTACTTTCATATATATTATTGTGACTGCCTGAAATGATTGCTCGTGCGGGCCGTGCCGTACGGCACCATAATGAGTGTTTTGTAAATTGAGTGTCTTATGCAGATATACTAACCGCGTTCATCGTATTGCACTAAGAAAATGTTTGCGAGTGACCGTTTATAGCGCCATCGATTGATACGTATATGCCGGTAATATCCGGTTAGGATTTTCACTTTGTTGAGGCACATAGTACCGACATGTATCCCATCCATGCATTAATAACTTTGCTATAAAATTGAACCAAGAAGATGTAAGAGTACACATATTAGCTATCGAGCTCTGATTTTGAGGTAAGTTTCAAAATTGGAGTAGGTTTTGTAATCACCTGATTCAAAAGTAGAGATCCCTGTTTTCTACTAGAAAACACATGACTTTGAAAAGCCATAACTTCCAGTAGAAAACTCCAACGAATATGTACCATACATTGTTAGAAATAAAAGAGAGTCCACTAAAATTTTTGTCTTTATCCTCGGAGCAGAATCCATTTCTAACCTGTTCAAAATTTGGAAATTCCAAACTATGTCAAATCTGGACAGAAACTGGAAACAGTTTCTAGACTCTTCACTAAATCGACCATAATCCTCTGTAGAAAATTCAAGTGGGTTCATATAATACATTTCCGAAAACCTTACCAGATGTTTAACAATGTTGTAATTTAAATTTCTGTTAAATTGTGAATATATCCGTATGAAAATCTGTGGATAAAACAACTATAAACAAAGGAGGTGCTGTCAAATTTTCATAAAAAATTTGGGAACTTTGTCCAAATTTAAAACTCCATATCTACTCAATCAGAAATGCTATGAAGGCAAATAAATACTTTTTGGATACATTTATAAGTCCTCTACAATTTTTCTAGTTACCAAAAGTCAAGAATACCCCAATAAATTGGTTGAAGTCCAAAAAGTACAGAAACTGTCCAGAAGCCCCAAATCTGGACATTGTTTCTGTATGTTTCTGTAAATTGCATATAGCTTTGAAAAAAAATAATTAAGACTAATATTTTAGATTTACAATAATATTATAAGTTATTCTACCACTTTTCAGTTTTGAGTTTTGACGAATTTGTATTAGAAATGCAAGAAACAAATGGATCAAAGTGGGTACCTCCAAATGGGATGCTGCTGCAAGTCTCCAGAAAGTGTGTCAACTTTGAAATGTCATATATCCTCAACCACAACTGATATGGTGGAAAAAAAATACTTTATGGAAAGTTCTTGAAGTGAACTATAACTTTGTTATTCACCTCTTGAGCTGATTCTACTGTTAGATAGCTGAAAAGCTCGGTTAAGTACAAACTAGTCAATCTGGACAGTGAGGTAGTTGGCGGAGTCAATTCGAAATTTTCAAATCATTCAACTTTGGTTTCACTTACCTGAGTTGCACCACACCTCCCCATGATGATTGTTTGTAGTAAGTTTCTCTAGCACCAGGCTTAAAACATAAGGGGGAAGGCTTGCGCTCAAGTAACTAAAGTGTTCAATCACCAACCTTGTTATTTTGTAAAGTGTCAATAGCAAGATTATCAAAGGGGATTACATCTTCGAGAGGATCCATCTTCAAGCACAAGATTCACTCATCATGGAGGGAACGTAATTTCAAATCCACAATATCTATCAAGGAAGATATCAATCTCCACTACATGATTGAAGAGAAGATTAAGTAAAGCACCATTAAGGACAGCTCTAGTAACCTCGATCCTGTGTCAAGTGCTATTAGATTATTGGAGTAACTTAGATAGTGAATTCTCATGTAGAACTTATTCTCAGGTGCAGCAAGGACATCAGTGAAGAGATATATAAGACAATTAGAATACATACAAGTTATGGGAAGGTTAAGATGATGTGGTATGTTTCCCTCATTCCTTGTCGACGTTCTTAATATGAATTCCTTGACCGTGGTCGAGGCATAAAAGTAACATACCCTATTGAGCTCCTTTCACGACTACGATATTCAAGCCTTGCAAATCATGAGACGTTCCTGATTCTTGTGTGAGTGGTTTTACTTATTCTTGCTCAAACTATAAAAGATGATGCACCATACATATTACAAGACCTTGAGAATTGCACAAACTATCATGTGAAACCACCTTGTATGCACCATTTGCACCATACATATGCATCATTTGCACCATTCATATGCACCATTTGCACCATACAATGTGCATATGCATTGCACGATACAACATGTGATACATCATGAAGCATCATTACTAATGAAATAAGATAAATACAATGCATGATTAAATACTAAAAATACAAGCAAGAATGTGTATATCCATTTAAATCGTTAAGTCATTTGAATCATTTGACTTTTGACAACTCGTTTATTCTTCGTCTTCGAATATACAAGAATAATCAATTGACCAACCTTTCTTGTACCCAATATAAGATTGAACCTTCATCCTTTACTTGTTTAGGTTCGAGTACCTTGACGGTTGAAACTATACCATCCTTCATCGTGTGATCATAAGTTAAATGATCAACCTCATAAAATTCTTGATTTTCTTTATTCCTGAGAGTACCATTTAATTATCAACCTCGCGAAGCTTCTCGAACTTGATTTGAATTCTTGAATAAAAATATGGTGACTTCGACACATCAAAAACTTTTTAGTTACCATATGGCCAAGTTTTTTGCTATTTGAAAACATATGGGGAATTTACTATTTAATCCTTGTATGCCACCACAAAAAGTTTTGATCCTTGACTCACATATTTGAGATACTGATTCGTTGCAAGTTTAGTGATCCATGATTATTCTCACAAAACACCTTGATTCATCTTTGGGGAAATACTACGTCAAGATTATAAGGACTTGTGTGAAACAAAACAAGGCAATAAGAACAATTGGGTGGTTAGTTCAAGGATACCAAGATGATCAAAAGGAATGAATAGCAAATGTTAAATTCTTCAAGTCATGGTTAGGACAAGAAAGTATCTCTTTTCAATGCTAGAGAAAGCATTGCAAGACGCTAATGGAAGCTTGATCACCCCATCAAGTTTATCGAGATAGAGACTCGAATCCGTAGAAATCAAATACAAAGTTTGAGCACCCCGTCGTACACAAGTAACAACATCCTCGAAAACACTACATGGAGACAAGAAGATTATTATCCATCCTTTCAGTCAAAGTTGTTAGCATATCTGCTTAGCAATCATTACCTTTTCCATTCCCTTTTCCTTCATTAGAATCTCGGGACGAGATTCAATCAAGGGGGAAGGATTGTAAAAACCCACATTTGAAAATAACATGAATGCAAAAATGTGAACTAATTTTTTTTAATTGAAGTAGTAATTCAGAGGCACATGAATATTCTAGTGCATAATTCAATAGGTCTTCTAAAAACTTCACACGAAATGAGAGTTTGTGAGTGTATGCTTACACCTAAACTGAAAATTATTGGAAAGGAGTATTCCAAATGCAATTAAATAAACAAAGACAAGTACAATGCAAGAGCAACCATTTTTGGATTCAAATGAAACATTTAAATAAAAATCTTAAAATAAAGAATGTTCAATTCAGCTTAGATCAATGTTTATATCGGAAGAAGAAAAGAAAATATAATAAAATGTTAATGAGAAAATGGAATTTGATCAAACCCAAGAGTGAAGTTTTAAAATCAAATCCCAAGTCTTACTAAATATGGTTAGACCTCAAATCTGGGATTTCCAGTAGATTCTCCATAATTCAAATAGAGCCTCTGACAGGTTTCATAATTTTTGAACTTTAAGTGCTAATTAATTCAATCAAGCATTCAAATTCGAATTCAAATTCGATTCCAACTGAAACTTTTCCAAATGTCCAAATTGAGTTCATAATCGGTTTCTAAATATTCGAATTAGTCCACCTGCACATGTTTTAGTATTGTTGGAGCACGTTTAGAAAGCAATTTAAATACAACATAAACAGGTGATTCAAATTTGAATTTAAGAATTCAAACTCCAAATGATCAAGAATCAACATTTGAGTTTATCAATGGCCTTACTAATATTCAGATTAGGGCCCTGTCAAATTTAACCAAACTTTGAGCTGTTTAGTGAGATATTTCATGTGTGAATGAAAGGATATGGGGGAGAGGTAGGGTGGACCCGACCAGTCAGCTTCAGAAACAGAGAACCACCTCTGTACTTTCATCCTCAGAGCGCCACCGCGATGGAGGCAGGCCACCGAGCTGCTTACCGGTTGAAGTCGAATCCAGCTCACAGACAAGCCTCAAGTATCCCTTATCCACCCAGTCGACAATATTTTTCCTCACTCAGCTGCGCTCTGCCATGTTTGGCTCTCCTCTCGCGCAGCTCGTCGGCCATGGGCGCCACTCTTATGTTCCCGGCCAAATCCGAGCAAAGACAGGGCATTTGATCAGTTTCTTTTGCACCTATTTTTTCCTTGAGGTTTTGCGCTGAGTTCTGATCAACGTTTTGGTCAGCTCAAACCTCCCCGAAGCATTGGGTGGTGATTTTCGTGCTCGCTATGCCGCTAGCTTTGTGTTCCTGGCCATAGCGCGTCGTGTTCCCGGTGTTCCCGGCCATGTCAAGTGCCAACAAAACCACCGGAAGGTTCGGCCCATCTTCTTCTTACTTTCTCGCATGAATCTTGGCCTCGCCGAGCCTGTAGCAACCCTGTTTCATTGTGCAATGCCCGTGTGTTCATAGGAACCGTGTTTAACTTTTTATGAAATTCGTGTTACACAATCCATTTCGCTCTAATATAATTAAGTATTGCCTTAAGTACATCCATAGGAATTCCCAGGTCAAATTTCAAAGGAAGCCGTCATCTCTAGCCTCAGGGCAATGAAAATTCTTGGCCGTCGGCCATTAAACCCTAGCTCCCCATTGAGTTTATATCTACGATCCTTTTCAGCCCGAATAGTGTCCATTTTCTTGTTCTTCAAACCACCACAAATCTTATAGTGCAAATCCTGTACCAGATAGCCAAGCATTCATCAAGTTCCAGCTCGCCGGATTTCTGCCGCCGCCAACCGTCGCCACGGTTGCTCCGGCCTCCTCTGTGTTCTCTTCTCCTCGCCATCAAATCCGCCATGTCCAAATGTATCGAAGACACCTCCTGCAGCAAGGTTTGGGGAACCGCAACCCCACGCCGGCGAGCCGAGCGCCGCCGGTTTCCCTGGCCGAAGGTGGAAGAAGGCTGGGTTAGGGATGAACCCTGGGCCCTACGCGTCGGTCTCCCAGTGCTTTACTCTCTGGATCCTTTACGGCAGCGGATCAAGTTGTGGCCATGCGCCTTATGTCTATGTCCCTCTGTGTTGTCTCGTCCGCATTGGCCTCTTTAAATCAAGTGGACCCAGCGACTGTTAAATCCTGTTCCTATTGGAAAATAAATCCATATTCTTCCCAAATTTCTAAAAATCATATCTCTCAGTATAGTTGATAAAAAATTCCCAAATAAATTTTGTTGAATTCCCCATAGTATGTAACTTGCATTGGTGCAAGTAAATTGACATGGAAGTCCCTTAATGTTTCTCAATAATTCGCCAAACTTAAAAATTTGTTGATTTATTACAGATGATTACTTTTATATAAAATTCCCAATTTTGGCTAGAACCTTCATCCAAATATCAATGATCTTCAGTAAGAATGTCAAAGTCATTTGACTTAATTTACTGATACAAATAGTGTTCCAATGTTGTATGTCAAAGAAAAATTCCAAAATCAACAGAAACCTGTTCAAAAATTCTTAGGATCTTGTAAAATCCATATCTCTCTCTCTAGGAACCTTATAAAAATGTGAAACCAATTTTTTTGGACTCCTTGTCATCAAAACTATCTGGAAACTCACTTTGATGCATGACAAAGCTACAGAATTGCCCTGTTATTCAAAGAATGAGAAAGCTTTCGGAAATTAAGGAGGCCACATACTTCCATAACTTGAGCTGAAAATTTTCTAGCTTTTCATATATGACCAAAGGATGCCACTATGAAATTTACACATTTTTAGGCACTTTTTCTCTTACAGAATTCATTCTGTACCACTCATTCACATAGTTGATGATTTATGGAGCCCATAAAAGACCTTATTAAAAACCCTTTTTGACCAATTTTGGTCTGTTCCTCAGATCTTAAGAAATGAATAGAACACCTCATCTATATCCCTGAATAGGATTGGGCATGAGAAATCTTTTATAGTTCTCATGAGGGTTACCCTATGAAAGTGCATCTAGGCATCTCTTGTGGGTTTTGGTTGATTTATGACAAACAAATGAGATCCTAACCAAATTGTTGAGATGAGCACAGGTTTTGATGAAATTATGAAGTAAGCACAAAAAGTAAGGAGAGTGATGAATCAAGTTGAAAAGAGCTCAAGAGATGAATAGAATACTCTGTGTATTAAGTGTGTTGGAGAAACACACTCCAAGAGCACAAGCAAAAAAAAAAAAACACTCTCACTACACAAGTTTACACAGGTCCGGACTAGTCCGATATGCTCTCTGTCCAGGATCGAACCAGTCCTCCCAATGCGTACTTGTCTGCAACGGACTTGTTTGATAAAGTTCGTACTAGTCCGACAATCCTTCTGATCAATATCGAACAAGTCCGATATTCTACAGACTAGTTCGAAACCCTCACTGACCTACTTCGAACATGTCCTTAGCCCCTCAAAATTTCTCAACTCCAGACTAGTCCGATATTATCCGGACTAGTCCGATAACCTCTCTGACTAAAATCGGACGCGTCCTCCAAGTGCGGACTTGTCCTCAATTCACTAAGGGTTTCACCATGCCAGACTAGTCCGATATGTTCAAGACTAATTCGAACATCTCTAGAGACTAAATCGGACTAGTCCGCCCATTGCCGGACAAGTCCGATAATTCAGGACACTCAGGGTTTCCCACACGCTGTGCACCGGACTAGTCTGGAGTCCACCACAGATTAGCCCGGACTTTGTAAACCCTAACGTTAACCTTTGGAAACCCTAGTATAAATAGAGGTGCACGACCCCTAATCAAATTCTCTCGACCCCTTGCGCCGTCACACCTTCCAAGAGCCCAGAAAACTCGTCTCTTCACACAATCCAATGCAAGAAAGATCAAATCCTTGAGGATTAACCATAGATCAAAGGAGAGACACGTTCTTCACGTCTTGAGCTCTTGGATTTGAATCTCTCGCACACTCTCGCTGTTTCATTGCATATTTTTCGAGTGTGTTTGGTGGTGTTTCAATTTGTAAATCTTGGGGAGCCCTCAACTTGTGAGAAGGCCCCTTGAACACAGTTATTTACCCCTTTGTGATTAGTGTAAGAGAATCGGCTCCGTGGCGATTCGACGAGGGTAGAGTTGCTGAACACCCAGTCCTCTGTGGGCTCCTCAACGTGGATGTAGATTTCCTCTGTGGAATTGAACCACGAGATAAAAAACATTGTGTCCTTACTTTTGTTCTTACTGTTCATTGTTATCTAGGGTTTGCTTAATCTTGTTCAACTTACATTAAACTTTGAATCTAAAGTTAACTTGTGCCACATCTAGTTTCATTGAAGCAATACATTCAACTTACAACTCAATTTCCGCTGCATAGAGTGCTTTGATCGAAATCATTGATCAAACTTGATCAATCTAGTTCGCATCCACCGGACTAGTCCGCACCCTACCGGACTAGTCCGATTTCTCTGTGTTTGATCAGGTTGCTAAGTGTTTCAGGTTACGACAAAACATTCAAAAAGCTTGTTCACCCCCCTTCTAGGCTACATTCAATTGGTATCAGAGCAGGACTCTTTAAAAAGAGACTAATCGCTCGAAGAGAAGATGTCAGACATGAAGGATGTGCACAAGAACATCAACCAATAGAAACTTGAAGATGAAAAGACTCAAAAGTTGGAGAAGCTCCTCGACGCCATCCAAGACTTTGAGGATGATGATGAGGAGACTCTTGAACTCAAGGCGCTCCTAAGGAAGAAGGCACTCTCCAAAGGGAAGATAAAAATCGATGATGAGAAGAAGAAGAAGGGGAGTAGTCACACCGACTACTCCTGATCCTATTAACTATGATCGTTTAGATTCAAACAATAATCATTTTTTTATCAATTCCTCTACGAAAAGCCCCATACTTTGATGGCAATGATTATTCAATATGGATGCAAAATATGAAGATGCATTTAATATCACTTAACCCCAACTTGTGGCATATAGTGTGTACGGGGATAGATATCTTGGATGACGATGAAGAGCTCACAGCAAGTCAAGAGCAAGCTATTCATCGGAACGCTCAAGCTGCCACTGTCATAACTTCATCATTGAGCCGAGACGAGTTCACCAAGGTGGATGGACTCGAAATTGCTAAAGAGATATGGGACACATTACAAAATGTACATGAAGGCGATCAGTCATGTGCAAGAGGCCAAGATTGAAATGATCGAAGGTGAGTTGGGAAGATTCGCCATAGAAGAGGATGAGTCACAACAATACATGTATAATCGGTTGAAGACTCTCATCAATAAAGTTCATGCCTATGGAAGCAAAAAGTGGAATGATCACGAGGTGGTGAAGCTAATCCTTAGAGCCTTCACGTCTCGCAACATAAGCCTATGTTCAATGATAAGAGAAAGCCCCGCGTACAAGAAAATGACCCCGGACGAATTGCTTGGAAAGATTATCAATTTCGAGATGATGGAGAAGGAAGAAAAACATGTCAAAGAGATTGTCGACCTCACCTCGGCAAAGAAGAAAGGAGTCACTTTGAAGTCCACTTGCAAGCCTATGTCAAAAGAAGCTCGAGAAGCTCAACAAGAAGAGGACAGTGACGACGAAAGCAGTGATATAGATGAAGAAGACATGATCCTATTTATTAAGAAATTCAAGAAGATGATAAAAAGAAGACAAGGTGGTAGATCAAATGAAGGAAGACACAAAGACAAATCGAGACCAAAGTTGAGGCGCGTTTGCTATAACTGTGGTGAATACGACCACTTTATAGTTGATTGTCCTTATGACGAAAACAAGAAGACCAAGGATACAAAGCCTCAACCTAAGAAGATGTTCAAAAAGAAAAAGTAAATTGGACAGGTGCACCTAGGAAAGGAGTAGGACTCTAATAATGAGTCCTCATCCGAAGAGGAAGAGGAGATGGCTAACATAGCCATCAAGAAGACAACCAAGAAATCTACCCTCTTCCCAACTATTGGCGCAAGGAAGGACAACGACACATGTCTAATGGAGAAGGAAGGTAAAAGAAAGGTAACAACTGAATCTTCCTCCTCACATTATTTAAATAGCAATAGTAATACTTATAGTGATGATGAAGAAATGATTGTTGGCTTAGATAAGAAAACTGCTGCAAAAATGAAATTCTTGATGGATAAGCTTGTTGATAAGGAGGAGCTTGTTGATCGCCAAGAAGATATGATCATCCTTAAAAAGCAGGAGTATCTTAAGATAAAAAATCTCCTTGAACTTGAAAAGGAGCAAAGCAAGTCACTAGAGCTTGAGTTAGTTTCAAGCAAGGAAGCTTGCTTGAAGTTAAGCGACTCAAATGTAATCATCAAGGATGAACTTGCTAACTTACCAAAGTTAACAAGATCCTTGAGGTACAACCAGTCACTCAAGCTAAGTGAACCTTCATCCTCTTCAAGCTCACCTTCTCAACACTTAAAATCTGAAACTACTATTACTTGTGCATGTGCTAAAATTGACACTAACTTGAAGGATAACTCGAACTTGACAAAGGACAAGCATCCTTCCCGTAGTGGCATATTTGACAAGGAAAAGGTCAAGTATGCACGCAGTGCATACTTGGCCACAAGACCTCCTAATGTCAAATATGGCATTGGGTATTCTTATGGTGAAAAGCAAAATGCTAAAAGCCACAAGAATAACAAGGAACACATTGCCTTTGTCAAGGGAAACTCCTCTCAAGCTAGAAAGCCTAATAATGTTGATAAGTCCAAACATGTTAACACATATGAAAAATAACTATTGTTTAGAACCTTTGACGCATCATATGTTCTCATGAAAAGTAACTTTGTTAGAGTTTATGCTAAATATGTTGGGCCACGCTATGGGAACACCAAGTCTAATGTGTGGGTGCCCAAATCACTTGTAACTAACCTCAAAGGACCCAAGCAAGCTTGGGTACCTAAAACCAAGGCGTAATTTGTTTTTGCAGGCCTACTCCTCTGGTGGATCAAAATGGGTGCTAGATAGTGGATGCACAAACCACATGAACAGAGTGTAACACCCTCATTTTCATGCATCATGCCTTGCATACATTCATATACATGTTTAACATTAACCCACAACAAGAGGAACGAGTTTAAAATCGATTTGGAGCATTTAAAATTGATTTGGAACAAAACCGCACTAAAAACGCAGGAAAGTGCGGACTAGTCCGATTTTGCTGAGGACTAGTCCGATTTCTCTATGACTAAAAACGGACTTGTCCGATTTTATGCGGACTAGTCCGATATTCCAAGAATCCTTGAAAAATTGCTAAGCCCTTGGACTTTTCCGGACTAGTCCGGTGTTCCAGCGGACTTTTCCGATTTCCTCTCTGTTTAAAGTCGGACTTGTCCAATTTTTGGCCAGAATAAGCCAGGACTATAGTGCCACCACGACGCAAAGTATGGGTGCGGCGTAGCTGATTAATTAGAGCTTTGCTAGTGCTGTTTGGACCATTGTGGATGCTCGGGGAAGGGGTAGTCGGATTGGGTTTATTGATGATTGGTGGGACTACTCTGGGATCCGAATGGCTCAAGAGGGGGCCCTTGGTTGAAGATGTGCTCTGTAGGAGACATCGCCACCAGTGAAACCTCAGTGGGGTCTAAATAGGCTAGTAATCCCTTTGTAAAGGCTATTTTGTGATCTCTTGGCCGCACACCTACGGAAGTGTGAGACGGCATAATAGAGGTTCTAGTCATCGAAAGGTGATGAAATCACAAACACGTGGGTAAAGTGGTACAACATCTACAGAGTGTGTCTAATAAACTATCATGATAGCCGTGCTCCCGGTTATGAGCACCTGGACAACTTCCATGATTAGAGGGAACTTGGTATTGGGATGGTATTTGGGATGGTTATGGTTGTTATTATGGTTATGGATTAATTTTTGGTATTGAATATGGTTATTGGCGAATGGTGAAATCTAGAATTATTGATGAGGATGGTGAGTTATGGACTGGTATTATGATATTACTTATGATTATGATGGGTTTGATTCATATAAATATAATATATTGCTTTTCAAATGTTTTAATGTACTTTTCAGCACTTTTCCATTATTATTGTCGTCATTTGGATCAGCCACATGTCATACTTTCCACACTTGCTGAGTACGACATGTACTCACTCTTGCAATCTGCCCAACAGTTGCAGGTCAGGATTGGGAGTTTAATGGTGAGAATGCGGAGTTCTAGGCCGTGTCTACCGTCAGCTTTGCTTGTGGTGTTATTGGAGCTGTGCTATCCCTTATGCTTAGTTTGCTTAGTCGCTTAATTAGTTTATTTCCGCTGCATTAGTTGAACTTGTCATAAATATTTGTTAGAGGTTGTATTCGAGGATAATATGGTTTGTGTAATAAAATTTGGTTAATTAATCTTGTTCTATGGTAATTTTCTATATACTCTTTTGTGAATGCACTCGATAATGTGTGTTGAACGTCCTGGGCACACATATGCGTTAGCTTGGTTCATATTTCGGAACCGGGCGTCACAGATTGGTATCAGAGCCACAGGTTGACCATAGGATGGAGCCTAAATAGAATGGACACTTTAGAGCACATAGGAGCACTCAGGAATCGATGTGTTTTTGGTTGGTGTGTTGGTTGCTATATATATTGTTTGCTTGTGTGCTTAATAGAGGATTTTGGGATGCCTTAGCATTGCCATGTCCACCTAGGCTAGTGTAGCTAGCTGTTTAGTTTCATATCCCTTGACACATATAGTTGGGGACGTTTTCTAATTCTTACCCATTGCCTTTCTTCAGATGGTGAGGACTCGCAACTAGAGGGATGTCAATGATGAGAAGGAACATGAAGAACACTTGAGGCTTACGTTGCAGAAATTGAGGGAGCACCAATTGTATGCCAAGTTCAACAAGTGTCAGTTTTGGTTGAGAGAGGTGTCGTTTTTGGGTCATATCATCTCAGTAGGAGGAGTATCGGTTGACCCCGGAAAAGTGAGAGACGTGTTGAAATGGGAACCGCCGCAAAATGTCAAGGAAATAAAGAGTTCTCTTGGGATGGCTGGATATTACTGTAGGTTCATCAAGGACTTTTCCAAAATATCCAAGCCTATGATGGAGTTGCTAATGAAGGGAAAGGCTTTCCAATGGACTCAAGCTTGTCAAAATAGTTTTGAGGAGTTGAAGAAGAGGTTGACAACAGCCCCAGTTTTGGTATTGCCGGATGTAAGCAATAGTTTCGATATTTATTGCGACGCATCAAGGCAAGGACTTGGATGTGTGCTCATGCAAGAAGGTCAAGTGGTTGCATATGCATCGAGGCAATTGAAGAAACATGAGCAGAATTACCCAACGCATGATTTGGAACTTGCAGCCGTGGTACATGCATTGAAAATTTGGAGACACTACATCCTTGGACATAGGTGTGAAATTTATACGGATCATAAGAGTTTGAAGTATATTTTCACACAAACGGATCTGAACTTGAGGCAACAAAGATGGTTGGAGATCATCAAAGATTATGATTTGGGGATCAACTATCATCCGGGAAAATCCAATGTAGTGGCTGATGCTTTGAGTAGAAAGGGAGTAAGTCATCAACTCACAGTTCGAGAGTTACCATCTGAGTTATGTAAGGAGTTTGATAGGTTGAACCTCGGATTTGTAAATGAGATGGATATGATGGAGTTAAACCCAACCTTGGAGCAAGAAATTCGAGAGGCACAACCACGGATGAGGAGATCAAGGAAATCAAGGAAAGGACCGAGGAAGGGAGAGAATTTAGATTTGATGAAGACGAACATGGTACCTTATGGCTTGGAAAGAGAATCGTTGTGCCTAATGTGAAGCATATTCAGGAGACGATATTAAAAGAGGAACATGACTCACCTTACTCAATTCACCCTGGTTGTACAAAGATGTACAAAGACTTGAAGATTTGCTATTGGTGGGATAACATAAAAAAGGACATAGCTGAATATGTGGCATTGTGTGATGTGTGTCAACGAGTCAAGGCGGAACATCAAAGGTCAGCTGGATTATTGCAACCATTGAAGATCCCGGAATGGAAGTGGGAAGAAATCAGAATGGACTTCATAGTTGGGTTACCACGTACTCAGTCCGGGTATGACTCAATTTGGGTAATTGTGGATCGCTTAACCAAGTCAGCTCATTTTGTCCCTGTGAAGACCAAATATACAGCTGCACAATTGGCCGAAATATACATGGAGCATATTGTGTGTCGACATGGAGTCCCTTAGAAGATAGTCTCGGATAGAGGTTCTCAATTCACTTCCAGGTTTTGTCAAAAATTGCATAAAGCTTTGGGAACAAGGTTGAATTTTAGTTCAGCATATCACCCTCAAACGGATGGACAAACCGAGAGGACCAATCAAATTTTAGAGGACATGTTAAGAGCTTGTGCTTTAAAGCATGGGAAAAGTTGGGACAAAAGCTTGCCATACGCAGAATTTTCATACAACAATAGTTACCAAGCAGGCTTGAAAATGTCACCGTATGAAGCGCTTTATGGGAGGAAGTGTAGGACACCTTTATTCTGTAATGAGGCAGGAGAAACTCAAGTATTTGGTCCGGATGTGTTGCAAGAAGCCGAAAAGCAAGTCCAAATAATTCGTGAAAACTTGAGGGTTGCCAATCAAGACAAAAGGGCTATGCGGACAATAGGAGAAGGAAATTAGCCTTTGAAATAGGAGATTTTGTTTACCTCAAGGTGTCACCAATGAGAGGCCATAAGAGGTTTAACATAAGGGGCAAGCTCACACCTCGTTATATTGGACCATTCAAGATTTTAGACAAAAGAGGAGAAGTAGCATATAAGTTGGAGATGCCAACTCATCTTTCGAATGTTCATGACGTCTTTCATATTTCCCAGCTCAAGAAGTGCTTGAGAGTACCGGAAGAACAAGTGCCAATGGAAGGATTGGAATTAGAGGAAGATTTAACTTATGCCAAACAACCGGTCAAGATCTTGGAAACCAAGGAGAGAGTCACAAGGAACAATGTGATTCGATGGTGTAAAGTTCAATGGAAGCACCACACGGAGAAAGAAGCGACATGGGAATTGGAGGATGATCTCAAGAAGAAATTTCCCTATCTCTTCTCTTCCGCGTCGAATCTCGAGGGCGAGATTCATTTTAAGGGGGGTAGGTTTGTAACACCCTCATTTTCATGCATCATGCCTTGCATACATTCATATACATGTTTAACATTAACCCACAACAAGAGGAACAAGTTTAAAATCAATTTGGAGCATTTAAAATTGATTTGGAACAAAACCGCACTTAAAACGCAGGAAAGTGCGGACTAGTCCAATTTTGCTGAGGACTAGTCCGATTTCTCTTTGACTAAAAACGGACTTGTCCGATTTTGTGCGGACTAGTCCGATATTCTAAGAATCCTTGAAAAATTGCTAAGTCTTTGGACTTTTCCGGACTAGTCCGATGTTCCAGCGGACTTGTCCGATTTGCTCTCTGTTTAAAGTCGGACTTGTCCGACTTTTGGCCAGACTTGTCCGATTTTCTCTCTGGACGACTTCGGACTAGTCTGGTCCTTTCCGGAATTGTCCGATATTTCGCGACTCCGAGTTGATCCTTTGTTTTACGACTTGTTTCTTGGGTTTCACATTAAGTGGGCCTAGGGACGTCGTGCCTAAACTCTTTTAGAGCCCATGTGGGACTCTAAACTGACCTCTACTCCTCTAAAACTCGAAATCCATCTAACCCTTGCCTCCACCTCTATATAAACAACCCCACCCCTTGACTTGACATCTATTTGTCACTTTTCCACCCGACCCAAACCCTAGTTTGTGGAGAGCCACCATCAAGGAGCGAGGAGAAGATCCCAAACAAGAAGAATAAGAGGAGGAAACGAAAGAGGATCAAAATCTCCACCAAGTTTCGTTCTTCATCACCAATTCACCTCAAAGTTCATCACCAACCCTAGATCATCAAGATCCAAGTGTTACCTCCAAGTTTATTGATTCATTGGAGTCCTAAACACCTGGTATACCTTCTATTATCTTTTCTTTACGTGAATTCAACACCTAATCCCCAAATTTACGTCGATCTAGAAAACCCTAATCTGCTGATCTCGCAAAGTGTGGACTTGTCCGGTCCCTAGCGGACTAGTCCGGTCTTCCTGGCTAAATTGTGTTGAATTAATTCCAAAAACTCACCAAATCAACTCCAAACCTGTATCAACTTGTTAAAGGCTATTAGAACTAGTTATTGATCATTAAAAAGCAATCTATTGACAAGTTCTACCTTGCATTTGCATTAATCATGCATGTCATGTCATATTGAGTAATATTTGTGCACTCTTTGATTGTGTTTCTTATCTTGTATGTTTATTGTGTGGATTAGACGGATTTGCACTACAGAGTGCCACGGAGGATCTACAACACCAAAAGTTTGAAGGCTTTGACCATAATCAACCGCAAGAGCAAGGCAAGTGTCCTTGAAGCATATTGATCCTGCTTTAAAATAAATGTTTTGTTTGCAAAATTGCATGCTTGTGTCAATTTGATGGGAATCCTATGGTAGGAAGTTTACTAGCTTTGTTTAACCACCCTTGTCACCTGGAATACCTGGTAGAGAGTCGAGAAGGGTTTTTACCTTTTTGCTTCGCTTAATGAATTGGGATGGGAAAACAACACTACATATTTAATTATGCATTAATGATATCCTGGTTAATGTGAACTGGTCAATATGATATGGTAATGGGTGATCTAAGCAAGCCTGATATGTGGATGGGTTGGATGTATGGTGGTTTGCTTGCTTTAGATCTAAGGACCGGTTCATGCGAGAATAAGTCAGGACTATAGTGCCACCACGACGCAAAGTATGGGTGCGGCGTAGCTGATTAATTAGAGCTTTGCTAGTGCTGTTTGGACCATTGTGGATGCTCGGGGAAGGGGTAGTCGGATTGGGTTTATTGATGATTGGTGGGACTACTCTGGGATCCGAATGGCTCAAGAGGGGGCCCTTGGTTGAAGATGTGCTCTGTAGGAGACATCACCACCGGTGAAACCTCAGTGGGGTCTAAATAGGCTAGTAATCCCTTTGTAAAGGCTATTTTGTGATCTCTTGGCCACACACCTACGGAAGTGTGAGACGGCATAATAGAGGTTCTAGTCATCGAAAGGTGATGAAATCACAAACACGTGGGTAAAGTGGTACAACATCTACAGAGTGTGTCTAATAAACTATCATGATAGTCGTGCTCCCGGTTATGAGCACCTGGACAACTTCCATGATTAGAGGGAACTTGGTATTGGGATGGTATTTGGGATGGTTATGGTTGGTATTATGGTTATAGATTAATTTTTGGTATTGAATATGGTTATTGGCGAATGGTGAAATCTGGAATTATTGATGAGGATGGTGAGTTATGGACTGGTATTATGATATTACTTATGATTATGATGGGTTTGATTCATATAAATATAATATATTGCTTTTCAAATATTTTAATGTACTTTTCAGCACTTTGCCATTATTATTGTCGTCATTTGGATCAGCCACATGTCATACTTTACACACTTGCTGAGTACGACATGTACTCACTCTTGCAATCTGCCCAACAGTTGCAGGTCAGGATTGGGAGTTTAATGGTGAGAATGCGGAGTTCTAGGCCGTGTCTACCGTCAGCTTTGCCTGTGGTGTTATTGGAGCTGCACTATCCCTTATGCTTAGTTTGCTTAGTCGCTTAATTAGTTTATTTCCGCTGCATTAGTTGAACTTGTCATAAATATCCCGGACTTAACCCCCGACAGAGGGAAGCTCCGGTACCGTCATGTGTACAGCAACACCGGACCTACTCGTCTAAGACAGTAAGCTCCGGAGCTGCCACACGTCCAACCGCCGTACCTTCAACCTCAACAGGCAGATTGGTGGACCTCCAACGGCTCGGACCTTCAAGGAACATTAAAGACTTCAAGACCCAATTAAGTGTCATTAATGCTATCTTAATGACACACGATCGGATGACCCTTAATACCAGTAACGCCACCATTAAGGGATGTTACTGCGCTATTAAGAGTAATTAAGTACATTAACCGTGTATTAGACTTCAGTAAATGTCAGGTCCACATGCCGGGCCATGCTGATGGTGTAACGGTCAATCCTTATACTATAAAAGGACTGGCCAAGCGATACACGGGGGGGGGGGACTTCCACACGTGCTCAGGACGCTCTAGTCTCTGACACTCAAGCGCTTAGACACTCAATACAACAACAACACACACCCATCGAGTAGGGTACTACGCTCAGGCGGCCTGAACCACGTAAATACTCGTGTAAAATCACCACCTTCTTATGAATCTCCGTGCGCCCTCAACCGAACTAAGAACTCCGCGGGCTGCCAACGGTAGTACCAGGAGAATTGCTGGAATCACCCTCCTACAGTTGGCGCACCAGGTAGGGGCACAATGCCTGATATTCAAAGATGGTGAATTCTGCTGCTGGATCATCCAACGGCAACCATGCTACGCAACCTGCTGGAGGCAACCCCTCCAACATGCAGCAGCCAGCAGGTGCTGTCGCACCAGCAGGAGTCATGCCACCACCGCCACCATTCGCACCAGCGAATCAAGCTGGACGGCGAGATGGGGCATCCGCGTCCGTCACTGGATCAACGAACAACAACCCCGAACACGCGCTTCATGCTGCGCGTGCTCTTCTCCAACGTCCATCGCCTCCAGGAGCATCCCAGAGTGCAATGGAGCTGTGGAGAGCTGATGTGGATCATTTGGTTGCAGCAGCAGCCGATCGCATTAGAAATCAAGGTCATCCCCCCCACCCCCCCGGGGCGGGCCCAATCGCAACATCAGACCTTGTCGGGTAGACTCGGTTCGCACGCTTCACAGCATAGGAGGCGCGCTGCGTCTCAGCAGGTGACGTTGCTGCCTTCCGGGGCGCGACATACCCACACGATAACGAGGATTTCGACTCATGACCTCCGGGGCTGTGCTCGATCGTCGTTATCGACAACAGGACGACCGCATCCACATCGAGCGTGCTCGCGATAGGCGAGAGGCTCGGGACAGCCCTGCTCCTGAAGGAGTAGGAGGAGGCAGTTCTGCATTGGCCATGCACCTGCGCATGGTCAGATGGCCGCAAAAGTTCTGGCCTGACCTGCTGGAGAAATTTGATGGGACTGTCAATCCCGCCGAATTTCTTCAAATCTACTCTACCGCTATTCTTGCGGCTGGGGGCAATGAGCCAGGTCTTCGTGGCTTTAACTGGGACCGCCAGGTCTTGGTTCATGAGCCTCCTGCCTGACTCCATCAATAGTTGGGCGGAGCTGTGCCAACAGTTCACCGCCAACTTCGGGAGCTCATATACCCGACCAGGCACAGAACTGGACCTTTTTGCTTTCAAGCAGAAGGGGGGAGAGTCCCTGCGATCTTTCATCCAGAGGTTCTCCTAGGTACGAAATACCATTCCTTCTATCTCAAGCACTTCTATTATTGTAGCATTCAGACAGGGCGTTCGAGACAAGAAGATGCTGGAGAAGCTCGCGACCAAGGAAGTGTGACGCCCGGTTCCGAAAAATGAACCAAGCTAACGCATATGTGTGCCCAGGATGTTCAACACACATACACGAGTGCAATCACAAAAGAGTATACAGAAAATTACCACATAACAAGATTAATTATCAAATTTTATTACACAAATCATATTATCCTCGAATACAAGCTCTAATGAATGTTAATGACAAGTTCAACTAATGCAGCGGAAATAAACTAATTAAGCAACTAAGCAAACTAAGCAAAAGGGATAGCACAGCTCCATGCAACACCACAGGCAAAGTTGACGGTAGACACGGCCTAGAACTCCGCGTTATCGCCATTAAACTCACAATCCTGACCTGCAACTATTGGGGGGGATTGCAAGAGTGAGTACATGTCGTACTCAGCAAGTGTGGAAAGTATGACATGTGGCTGATTCAAATGATGACAATAATAATGGCTATGTGCTGAAAAGTACAGTAAAACCATTTGGAAAAGCAATGTATCATATTTATGTGAAGTAAACCCATCATAAACCATGTAACCATCATAATACCAGTCCATAATTTACCATTGCCAATAACCATAATCAATGTCATAAACCATGATTCCATCCCATAACCATAACTATAACCATAATATCAACCGTAACCATTACCAAACCATAACCATCCCAAATCCCAAATTTCCTTCTAATCATGTAGGTCATCTAGGCACTCATAACAGGGAGCACAGCTATCATGATAGTTTTAATACTCTGCAGAGTTTGTACCACCTTACCCACGTGTATGTGATTCCATCCCCCGTCGGCGACTAAAGAACCTCCCTTATGCCAATTACACTTCCTTTGGTGTATGGCCAAGAGATCACAAAATAGCCTTTACAAAGAGATTACTAGTCTATTCAGACTCCACTGAGGTTTCACCGGTGGCGATGCCTCCAACTGAGCACATCTTCAACCAAGGGCCCCCTTTTGAGCCATTCGGATCCCAGGGTAGTCCCGCCAATCATCAACAAACCCAATTCGACTACCCCTTCCCCGAGCATCCTTAATGGTCCAAACAGCACTAGCAAAACCCTAATTAATCAGCTACGCCACACCCATACTTGGCCTCGTGGTGGCACTGTAGTCCTGGCCTATTCTTGCATGAACCGGTCCTTAGATCTAAAGCAAGCAAACCACCATATCATCCAACCCATACACATACCAGGCTTGCTTAGATCACCCATCGTATTGACCAGTTCACATTAACCAGAATATCATTGATGCATAATTAAATGTGTAGTGTTGTTTGCCATCCCAATTAATTAAGCGAAGCAAAAATGTAAAAAGCCCTTCCCGACTCTCTACCATATATTCCAGGTGACAAGGGTGGTTAAACAAATCTAGTAAACTTCCTACCATAAGATTCCCATCAAATTGACAGAAGCATGTAGTTTGCAAACAAAAAATTTATTTAAAAACAGGATCAATATGCTTCAAGGACACTTGCCTTGCTCCGACGGATAGGGTTGCTCAAGCGCTTCAAAGTCTTGGTTCTGAAAATCCTCATACACGACCTCTTGAGCACTTCCCTCTACTCGTGATCACACATACAAGAAAATACATACAATTCAATATGATGCACACAAATTAATCAACATGCAATGATATGCATGCATGCAAAGTACAATAATTGATTAACTACGATTGTTTATTAATTAGATGCAACTAGTACATACGTGTTAATATGAGTTTACGGGGGTTTTTAGAGTGGATTAATGCTGCTGAAAATAAAAAGGCGATGCAACAAAAATCAATTTATGTCTATTAGATCTAATACGTCGCTAAAATTCGCATCGGAGAAACGAATCCTACCGTAGATGTGACGGCTTCGAAGATCGTGAGGGTGAAGACGACACGTAGACGAAGCGGATGGCGCAAGGGTCCTCCGGCGGACGACGGCACCCTCCTCTTTTTCTTCCTCTTCCTCCCCTTTTTTTCCTCTCTTTTTTCTTCCTGGCGGCTGCTCTGGTCTCCTCTGGTTCCTATGGCGGCTAGGGCTTCTGGCTGCTGCAGTTTTTGTCGTCGGGAAAAAAAACACGGGCCTCTGACCCCTTTTATAGCCGGCGCACATGGCAGCTAGGGCCGGCGCGGCTGGGTCAACGCGGCAGGCGCGAGCGCGTCGGGGTGGGGTCGCGCGAGGGCTGCCGCGTGTCGGCGCGCGGGCGAGGCCGGTCGGGCGGGGCGCGTGGCGCACGCGGGAGGCCGGGGCAACGCGCGGTCAACGCGGGACGCGGGAGCGCGGCGCATGCGGCGGGGTGGGGTGCGGTGCGGGGCCGGGGTTGCACGGCGTGCGCGGGAGGGGCGCGGGACCTGGCGGCGCGCAGGCAGGCGCGCTGACTGGGCCGTTTGGCCTGGCCGGTGGTTGCTTCTTTTTTTCTTTTTTTCTTTTTTCTCTTTTTTTTATAAATATATTATTATTGATTTATTCTTTATATTATTTTTATATATTTTATTTTTCTTTACATATATAAATATTATCATTAAATATATATTATTATATATATTTTATTTATTTTATTTTTATATGTTATTATTATTTTTATACTTATTCCCTATTACAAGTTTTACACTATTATTTTCCTTTTCTTCTTTTGTTACTCATATTTGTATACGTATATTTTATGTTTTATTATTTTTCTTTTATTCTATTAATATTTAATGCATGAACATGTATGCAATGCATGATGCGAAAATTGAGGGTGTTACAAACCTACCCCCCTTAAAGTGAATCTCGCCCTCGAGATTCGACAGCGTGGAGAAAAGATGCGGGAATTATGCCTTCAGGTCTTCTTCACGTTCCCACGTAGCTTCGACTTCTATATGGTGTTTCTATTGCACTTTGCACCAACGGACCCTCTTATTTCGCGTGACCCTTTCCTTCATGTCCAGGATCTTGATAGGTTGCTCGACGTAAGACAAGTCCTCCTGAAGTTCTAACTCGTCCATCGGCACTTGTTCTTCCGGCACCCTGAGACACTTCTTGAGTTGAGACACATGAAACACGTCGTGTACATCAGAGAGATACGCCGGCAGCTCAAGTCGATAAGATACCTCTCCTCGCTTGTCCAGAATCTTAAATGGCCCGATATAGCGAGGTGTTAGTTTTTCTTTGACGTTAAACCGTCGCTGACCTCGGATAGGTGACACCTTGAGGTATACAAACTCTCCAACTTCGAAAGTCAGACTCCTTCACCGATTATCCGCATAACCCTTTTGTCGGGACTGGGCAACCCTTAGGTTTTCCCGTATTATTTGAACTTGTCTTTCAGCGTCTTGTAACACATCTGGACCAAATACTTGATTCTCTCCTGTCTCATTCCAAAACAAAGGTGTCCTACACTTCCTTCCGTATAGTGCTTCATAGGGTGACATTTTCAAGCTGGCTTGGTAACTATTGTTGTATGAAAATTCTGCATATGGCAAGCTCTTATCCCAACTTTTCCCATGCTTTAAAGCACAAGCTCTTAACATGTCCTCTAAAATTTGATTGGTCCTCTCGGTTTGTCCATCCGTTTGAGGATGATATGCTGAGCTGAAATTTAACCTTGTACCCATAGCTTTATGCAGTTTCTGCCGAAACCTAGAGGTGAAATGGGAACCTCGGTCCGAGACTATTTCCTTTGGAACTCCATGTCGGCACACAATATGCTCCATATACAATTCTGCTAGCTTTGCGGTGGTATATGTGGTCTTGACAGGAATGAAGTGAGCTGATTTTGTCAATCGATCCACGATTACCCAAATCGAGTCATATCCAGACTGTGTACGTGGTAATCCAACTATAAAGTCCATACCAATCTCTTCCCACTTCCACTCCGGAATCTTTATTGGCTGCAATAATCCAGCTAGCCTTTGGTGTTCTGCTTTAACTCGTTGGCACACATCACACAATGCAACATATTCAGCTATGTCCTTTTTCATGTTGGCCCACCAATAGCATGTCTTTAAGTCCTTATAAATCTTCGTATAGCCAGGATGAATTGAGTAAGGTGAGTCATGTGCCTCCTTCAATATTGTTTCCCAAATATGCCTAACATTAGGTACCACAATCTTCTTTCCAAGCCATAAGGTACCCTGTTCGTCCTCATCAAATCTGAATTCTCTTCCTTCTTGGATCTTTTCCTTGATTTCCTGTATTTCCTTGTCCTTTGTCTGTCCTTCCCGTATTTCCTGCTCTAATGTTGGGTTGACTTCAATCATTCCCATCTCATTTATGAATCCAAGGTTCAACCGTTCAAACTCCTTGCATAACTCGGATGGCAGCTCCCGGACTGTGAGTTGGTGGCTTAGTCCTTTTCGGCTCAAAGCATCGGCCACTACATTGGCCTTCCCTGGGTGATAGTTGATCCCCACGTCATAATCCTTGATGAGCTCCAACCATCGGCGTTGCCTCAGATTCAGATCCGTTTGCGTAAATATGTACTTGAGACTCTTGTGGTTCGTATAAATCTCACATCGGTGACCAAAAACATAGTGTCTCCATATCTTCAAGGCGTGTACCACGGCTGCGAGTTCAAGGTCGTGTGTAGGATAATTCAACTCATGTTTCTTTAGTTGCCTCAATGCATAAGCTACCACTTGGCCTTCTTGCATGAGCACACATCCTAATCCTTGTCTTGATGCATCACAATATATATCAAAACTCTTGCTCACGTCCGGCAATACCAAAATTGGGGCTGTTGTCAACCTCTTCTTCAACTCCTCAAAAATGTTTTGACAAGCTTGAGTCCAACGGAAAGCCTTTCCCTTCATTAACAATTCCGTCATTGGCTTGGCTATCTTGGAGAAGTCCTTGATGAATTGACGGTAATATCCAACCATTCCAAGAAAACTCCTTATTTCCTTTACGTTTTGCAGTGGTTCCCACTTCAACACATCCCTCACTTTACCGGGGTCAACCGATACTCCTCCTCCTGAGATGATATGACCAAAAAATGGTACCTCTTTCAACCAAAACTGACACTTGTTGAACTTGGCATACAATTGATGCTCCCTCAATTTCTGCAACGTGAGCCTCAAGTGTTCCTCATGTTCTTTCTCATCCTTTGAGTAGATCATAATATCATCAATAAACACCACGATGAACTTGTCCAAGCACTCCATGAATACTTTATTCATGAGGTACATAAAGTAGGTTGGTGCATTTGTCAATCCAAAAGACATCACGGTGTACTCATAAGATCCATACCGTGTCCTAAAAGCTGTCTTGTGTATGTCTGATGGTCTAATCTTCATTTGAAAGTAACCTGACCTCAAATCAATCTTGGAAAACACACAGGCACCTTTCATCTGATCAAACAAATCCTCTATACAGGGCAAGGTGTACTTGTTCTTGATGGTCACCTTGTTGAGAGCTCGGTAATCCACACACATCCTTTGCGTTCCATCCTTCTTGTCCACAAATAGAACGGGCGCTCCCCAAGGTGAAGAGCTTGGGCGAATAAAACCCTTCTCTAATTGCTCTCGAATTTGCTTCTTGAGCTCCGCTAATTCCATAGGAGGCATCCTATATGGCCTCTTAGCTATAGGTGCAGTTCCAGGTATTAAATCAATAACAAACTCAATGTCTCGATCAGGTGGCATACCTGGCAACTCGTCCGGAAAAACATCCAAAAATTCACACACCACTGGAATCTCCTCAATTGCGGCACCGTCCATATGATTCAACTCCAATTGCTTCGGTGCGGTTTGAGATGCTTCAAACTCTACGATGATCCCTTCCTCATTGGTCAACTTTACTGTTTTCGTGGCACACTTAATAACTCCATTGTGCTTCCTTAACCAGTCCATACCAATTATAATGTCCAATCCTTGAGAATCCAAAACAATGAGGTTGGCGGAGAAGTCTACCCCCTTATTCTAAGGCTTATTTTTGGACATACTATATTTGTCTTCATCTCCCCTCCAAGAGACTTAACCAATAGAGTAAACTTCATATGAGAGATAGGCAAACTATACTTGGCAACATACTTTGATGCAATGAATGAATGTGATGCTCCAATCAAACAACATAGTCGCGGGGTTGGAGTTGGCGAGAAACATACCAATGACCATGTCATCCGCTTGTTGAGCATCCTCCGTAGAGACATGGCTCATGTTGCCACGAGCAAAGTTCCGCTGTCCACAGTTCCCTTGTGGCTGTCCTCCATTAGGTCTTGGGTTTTGCCTCAGTGCATTGCTTCCTTGACCCATGCCTGACTTAGGACATTGATGCGCAAAGTGTCCAGCTTCTCCACAAGTATAGCACTTCTTAACTCCACCAGAATTATTAGGACGAGCTTGGTTCTGAACATTGGCACCAGGAAAGTTAGCACGAGGCGCATAAGGCATTGGAGGCCTAGGTGCTTGCATAACAGGGCGCTGCTGCACAAACTGAGTTGGATGCGGTGCAAATCCAGGGCGTTGAGCAGGCTCAGAAGAACTGAAGTAAGGTGCATTGGGCGGCGCAAAGCGAGGGCGCACATTACTTCCTTGTTGTTGTCCTTGGTATGGCGCCTTCCTCTTGTTGTCTTGCTCCATCTCATGAACCTTGTTCTCCACCACAATTCTTTGTCCACAAGCTTCTGGAAATTGACATAATCACAGTTGAGCAATTGCACTTGGATCTCATTGTTCAAGCCCCTCATGAACAAGTATTGTTTCTGGCTGTCCCGACTAACATCCTCAGGCGCGTATCTTGAGTGTTGAGTGAATTTATTGAGATATTCAGTCACGCTTGATCTTCCTTGCCTTAAGTTCTCGAATTCTTGTCTCTTCAAGATCATAACACCTTCCGACACATAATGAGAACGGAAGTTCTCTTTGAATTCTGCCCAAGTGATCCTCTCTTGATTCTCATGAGCATTGCAATAAGCATCCCACCAATCCGCAGCTGCTCCAACGAGTTGATGAGAAGCAAATAGGACCTTCTCTCGGTCACTGCATTGGACAATAGCAAGTTTCTTCTCCACGGACTTGAGCCAATCATCAGCTTCCATAGGGTCGGCAGCTTGAGCAAAGGTTGGCGGCCTAGTCCTCATAAACTCTCCCGATCGGTTATGAGGAGGCGGGCATGGCGGTGGAGGCATGTGGGGCTGATTGTTAATGTTACCAGTCTGCAGCTGTCCCATAGTATGTATCATGGTCTGCATGAGCTGGTTCTGCATAGCCAGTAGCTGCTCAATATTTATAGTTCCATGAGAAGGTCCTTGTCCAGTATTGTTCTGAGGTACTCCATGGTTCTCCTCCTCACCATTGACATCCCACTGATTGCGAGTCCTCACCATCCGAAGAAGAGCAATAGGTAAGAATTAAGGAACGTCCCCAACTAAATGCATCAAGGGATATGAAACTAAACAACTAGCTACACTAGCCTAGGTGGACATGGCAATGCTAAAGCATCCCAAAATCCTCTATTAAGCACACAAGCAAACAATATATATATATATATATATATATATATATATATATATATATATATATATATATATATATATATATATATATATATATATATATATATATATAGCAAACAACACGCCAACCAAAAACACATCGATTCCTAAGTGCTCCTATGTGCTCTAAGTGTCCATTCTACCTAGGCTTGCGTCCTACGGTCAACGCGGCACTGATACCAATCTGTGACGCCCGGTTCCGAAAAATGAACCAAGCTAACGCATATGTGTGCCCAGGATGTTCAACACACATACACGAGTGCAATCACAAAAGAGTATACAGAAAATTACCACAGAAAAAGATTAATTATCAAATTTTATTACACAAACCATATTATCCTCGAATACAAGCTCTAATGAATATTAATGACAAGTTCAACTAATGCAGCGGAAATAAACTAATTAAGCAACTAAGCAAACTAAGCAAAAGGGATAGCGCAGCTCCATGCAACACCACATGCAAAGTTGACGGTAGACACGGCCTAGAACTCCGCGTTATCACCATTAAACTCACAATCCTGACCTGCAACTGTTGGGGGGGGGATTGCAAGAGTGAGTACATGTCGTACTCAGCAAGTGTGGAAAGTATGACATGTGGCTGATTCAAATGACGACAATAATAATGGCTAAGTGCTGAAAAGTACAGTAAAACCATTTGTAAAAGCAATGTATCATATTTATGTGAAGTAAACCCACCATAAACCATGTAACCATCATAATACCAGTCCATAATTTACCATTGCCAATAACCATAATCAATGTCATAAACCATGATTCCATCCCATAACCATAACCATAACCATAATATCAACCATAACCATTACCAAACCATAACCATCACAAATCCCAAATTTCCCTCTAATCATGTAGGTCATCCAGGCGCTCATAACCAGGAGCACGGCTATCATGATAGTTTTAATACTCTGCAGAGTTTGTACCACTTTACCCACGTGTTTGTGATTCCATCACCCGTCGGCGACTAAAGAACCTCCCTTATGCCAATTACACTTCCTTTGGTGTATGGCCAAGAGATCATAAAATAGCCTTTACAAAGGGATTACTAGTCTATTCAGACTCCACTGAGGTTTCACCGGTGGCGATGTCTCCAACTGAGCACATCTTCAACCAAGGGCCCCCTCTTGAGCCATTCGGATCCCAGGGTAGTCCCGCCAATCATCAACAAACCCAATCCGACTACCCCTTCCCCAAGCATCCTTAATGGTCCAAACAGCACTAGCAAAGCCCTAATTAATCAGCTACGCTGCACCCATACTTGGCCTCGTGGTGGCACTGTAGTCCTGGCCTATTCTCGCATGAACCGGTCCTTAGTTCTAAAGCAAGCAGACCACCATATCGTCCAACCCATCCACATACCAGGCTTGCTTAGATCACCCATCGTATTGACCAGTTCACATTAACCAGAATATCATTGATGCATAATTAAATGTGTAGTGTTGTTTGCCATCCCAATTAATTAAGCGAAGCAAAAATGTAAAAAGCCCTTCCCGACTCTCTACCATATATTCCAGGTGACAAGGGTGGTTAAACAAATCTAGTAAACTTCCTACCATAGGATTCCCATCAAATTGACACAAGCATGCAGTTTGCAAACAAAACATTTATTTAAAAACAGGATCAATATGCTTCAAGGACACTTGCCTTGCTCCGGCGGATAGGGTTGCTCAAGCGCTTCAAATTCTTGGTTCTGAAAATCCTCGTACACGACCTCTTGAGCACTTCCCTCTACTCGCGATCACACATACAAGAAAATACATACAATTCAATATGATGCACATAAATTAATCAACATGCAATGATATGCATGCATGCAAAGTACAATAATTGATTAACTACGGTTGTTTATTAATTAGATGCAACTAGTACATACGTGTTAATATGAGTTTCCGGGGGTTTTAGAGTGGATTAATGCTGCTGAAAATAAAAAGGTGATGCAACAAAAATCAATTTACGTCTATTAGATCTAATACGTCGCTAAAATTCGCATCGGAGAAACGAATCCTACCGTAGATGTGACGGCTTCGAAGATCGCGAGGGTGAAGACGACACGTAGACGAAGCAGATGGCGCAAGGGTCCTCCGGCGGACGACGGCACCCTCCTCTTTTTCTTCCTCTTCCTCCCCTTTTTTTTCCTCTTTTTTTTTCTTCTTGGCGGTTGCTCTGGTCTCCTCTGGTTCCTATGGCGGCTAGGGCTTCTGGCTGCTGCAGTTTTTGTCGTCGGGGAAAAAAAACACGGGCCTCTGATCCCTTTTATAGCCGGGGCACACGGCAGCTAGGGCCGGCGCGGCTGGGTCAACGCGGCAGGCGCGAGCGTGTCGGGGTGGGGTCGCGCGAGGGCTGCCGCGGGCCGGCGCGCGGGCGAGGCCTGTCGGGCGGGGCGCGTGGCGCGCGGGAGGCCGGGGCGACGCACGGTCAACGCGGGACGCGGGAGCGCGGCACATGCGGTGGGGTGGGGTGCGGTGCGGGGCCGGGGTCGCACGGCGCGCGCGGGAGGGGTGCGGGACCGAGCGGCGCGCGGGCAGGCGCGCTGGCTGGGCCGTTTGGCCTGGCCGGCGGTTGCTTCTTTTTCTTCTTCTTTTTTCTTTTTCTCTTTTTTATAAATATATTATTATTTATTTATTCTTTATATTATTTTTTTATATATTTTATTTTTCTTTACATATATAAATATTATCATTAAATATATATTATTATATATATTTTTATTTATTTCATTTTTATATGTTATTATTATTTTTATACTTATTCCCTATTACAAGTTTTACACTATTATTTTCCTTTTCTTCTTTTGCTACTCATATTTGTATATGTATATTTTATGTTTTTTATTTTTCTTTTATTCTATTAATATTTAATGCATGAACATGTATGCAATGCATGATGCGAAAATTGAGGGTGTTACAGGAAGTCACCAGCGTCACAGAACTCTTCAGCTTGGCAGACAAGTGTTCCAAGGCTTCTGAGGGCCGTGAAATGCACTCTCAACCACCTCCGGAGGCCAACAAAAAGTCCTCCAAGGGTGAAGCCACTTCCTCCAGGAGTGGCAAGAAGAAGAAAACGTCCAACGGACGAAGAAGCCGTCGGCCGGCACATCTACTGCTGCAGCTGCTGCAGCCCCGGGTGGCCGGGGGCCACACCCCGAGAAACGACCTCGGCCATCGTCTGAAGACAGTGGCGGCTCCTAGATGTGGTGTCCCATACACAAGACGAATAGTCACAACCTGGAAGGCTGCTGAGAGGTCCAGAACCTCGCCGAACGCTACAATAAGCGCCGGGAAGAAGCTCATTTCCGTCAAAGGGAAGGAAAACAAAAAGTCAACGAAGCTCCGGCTGAAGATGAGTTAGGCTTTCAGGACCCCAAACAGGTCTTGAAGGCTATTTACACCTCCGTTGACGACGACTCTGACATCTCCGACAATGAGCGTCGGAAGACCATGAACACCATCTTTGGTGGTTCGTGGGACATCACCTCCCGCCGTGTCCTCAAGACCTTGTGTCGGGACATGGCCACTGTAGCTCCCACCGCCAAGGCGGAGCCTCATCAGAAGTGGATGGATACAGCCATCACCTTTGATGCTTCGGACTGCCCGCGAAACATGATCGGAGCTGGTCAACTTCCTCTGATGGTATCTCCGACCATCAACAACATCCATCTCCACCACGTGATGGTAGACGGAGGTACGGGGCTGAACCTCACAAGCTTCGAAGCCTTCGTCAAGCTTCAACTCCGACCTTCAGTTCTTCACCCCTCCCGATCTTTCTCTGGAGGAGGTTTGGGGGCCATCACTCCACTCGGTACCATTACTCTCCCGGTGACCTTCGGGACTCGGGAGAATTACAGGACCGAGAAGTTGGTCTTCAATGTGGCGCATATCAACTTACCATTCAACGCCATCTTGGGCAAGCCAGCCTTGTACAAATTCATGGCTGCTGCTCATTATGGCTACTTGTTGTTGAAGATGCCAACACCCTCAGGCATTCTCCGGATCCACGGTGATTGCACCGCCGGAATTACTGCTCTGGAAGAACTCCATGCGCTTTCTACAACGTAGGAGGAAGAATCCGAAAACAAACAAGCTCCAAAGTCTCTGAGCATTCGTCACTGAGGCTCAACCTCCGCACCTCGTATGCAACCAAGCGGCGACACCGACATTCCCGTCAAAATCATCCAAATTGGTTCCGATGCTGTTCAGACCACCCGTATATCGGGAGGTCTGAACGACAAATAGGACCTTGCGCTCATCACTTACCTCCGGGCTAATGTCGACGTGTTTGCCTGGCAACCGTCACAAATGCCTGGGATCCCTAGGGAAGTGATTGAGCACAATCTAAAGATTTATCCCGACGCTCGGCCTGTACATCAGAAGCCTCAGAAGCAATCAGTAGAGCGACAAAACTTCATATGTTAAGAAGTGAAGAAGTTGCTCAAAGATGAATTCATCCGGGAAGTCTTCCACCCAAAATGGTTGGAAAACCCAGTCTTTGTACCTAAGGCCGCCGTTAGCTTCATATGTGTATCGACTACACTATACCGAATAAGGCATGTCCAAAGGATCCATTTCCACTGCCAAGAATAGATCAATTAGTGGATTCCACCTCCGGGTGTGAATTACTGTGTTTCCTAGACGCATATTTTGTATCATCAAATCAACATGTCTAAGGAAGATGAAGAGCATACCTCCTTCATCATAGTAGATGGATTATATTGTTACACTTCCATGCCATTCGGTCTCAAAAATGCTGCTTCAACGTTTGTGTGAGCTATGTAGAAAAACATTTGGAGAGCTCATTAGAGATGTAGTGGAGGTGTACGTCGATGACATCATCGTCAAGATCAAGAACAAGGAGTCATTTCTTGACACCTTGCAAGCTGTCTTCAACAAGTTGCAAATCACACGCACAAAGCAAAACCCAGACAAGTGTGTCTTCGGGGTTAGCTCCGAAAAGCTTCTTGGATTCTTGGTGAACCACCGAGGAATAGAGGAAAATCCAGCGAATATTAAAGCTATTGAAGACATGCGGCCACCAGCCTGCGTCAAGGATGTCCAGAAGCTGACTAGATGTCTAGCTGCCCTCATCCGGTTCATCTCAAGACTAGCAGAAAGGGCGCTACCCTTCTTCAAATTTTTAAGGAAGTCCGGACCATTCTAATGGTCTGAAGAAGCTGAAAAGGCCTTCCAAGATCTAAAGCAGCTCCTCACCACTCTACCAACTTTGGTAGCTCCAAATCCTGGTCAGCCACTTTTGCTTTACATTTCGGCAACTGACGAAGTTGTTAGCATGGTCCTGGTTGTGGAAAGACCAAAACCATACTCAGCTCAGGAGTCCAGACCCCTTCGGGGAGGTCCAGAACTACCTGAAGGTGAGTTTGGGTCCCAGCCCCCAGACCTGGATCCTCAAGGTAAGACACCGGAGGATCAACCTCCTTCAAATGAGGGAGTTACTGTTGCTGAACAAGAAGATCCGAACCCTTCCGGGAAGGTCCGGGTCACTTCAGAAGAAGCTCCGGGTTCATCAAGCAAGAACCTGGAGGTCCCCGAAGAAAGTCCAGACCCCTCCAGGAGGGTCCGGGTTGATGAAGAGGAAGCTCCAGGCCCCTCCGGGAGGGTCCGGACAGTCCAACGCCTAGTGTACTTCATCAGCGAAGTACTTCATGACGCCAATACTCGGTACTTAGAGGTGCATAAGCTTCTCTACGCAGTCCTTATTGCCTCTAGGAAGCTTCGTCACTACTTCCAAGCTCACAAGATTTTAGTGGTAACCACTTATTTACTGCACGCATTCTTGCATAACCCCAACTCTACTGGGAACATTGCAAAGTGGGCAGCAGAATTGGCCGAGTTCAATCTTGAATTCGTCCCAAGACAAGCAATCAAGAGTCAAGTATTGGTGGACTTCGTGGCGGAAAGGATCCCCTCTCCATCAAATCCTGGGGGCCCCAGTGAGCAGAAGCCAGAACCTAAGGTTCTGATCTTCACCGAGCCTCACTGGACTTTCTATTTCGACGGCTCCGTGCAGAAGCAAGGGGCCGAAGCTGGAATCCTTCTCCTCGCTCCGACCTGGGAGAAGGTCAAATACATGGTTCACCTTGATTTCAAGGCGACCAACAACATGGCGGAGTATGAAGCATTAATCTATGGGCTCAAGGTGGCACTATCATATGGTGTCAAGCAACTGTTGGTAAAGGGTGATTCGCAGCTCACTATAAAACAAGTCAAAGGTGAATGTTGCTGCAACAACCCTCAACTAGCTACATATCTACTTGAAGTCCAAAAGCTTCAGAAGGACCTCGAAGTCCTGGATCTTTGCCATGTCCAGGATCTCAACAACGCTGAAGCTGACGAACTCTCAACGAAAACTTCAACTGGAGCTCCGGTTCCCGATGGAACCTTCGTCCAGAGATTGTCAAGACCAACAGCTCAGCCTGCCGAACTAAGCGAAGGGGGCGAGACCAGCACCTCGAAGCTGGCAGTCTCGATGGCCCTGTTACCATGGCGTCCATCAAGGGTCGTAGGTGCTGCAGGAAGCTCCGAGCAACCCAACACGAAAGACTCAAATGCTCAAATTTGCTCTGATGCGTGGATCTCGGAGATCTGGAGCTACTTGAAAGACAACATCCATCTTGAAAATAATGTATCTGCTAACTGGATAGTCAGCTTGGCTAAAAGATACACACTGGTAGAAGGGGATCTCTACCGACGTGGTGCTAACGGTGTCCTAATGTGGTGCATTACAAGGGAAGAAGGCTGCGAGCTCCTCGCGGAAATCCATGGAGGCGAGTGTGGGAACCACACGTCTTCCCGCACGTTGGTCGGTAAAGCCTTTCGGCATGGTTTTTACTGGCCTACAACACTCCAGGATGCAACCGAGCTAGTGAAGAAATGCGAAGCATGCCAGTTTCATGTGAAGCAAATTCACACATCAACTCAACCCCTACAAAGGATACCTCCTACATGGCCATTCGCTGTGTGGGGAATGGATATCTTGGGACCTTTCCCAAGAGCCATCGGAGGTTACAAGTTCCTGTACGTTGCCATCGACAAGTTCACCAAGTGGCCGAAAGCAACTCCAGTTGTGACAATAAACAAGCAATCAACTATCAACTTCTTGCAGTCCATAGTATGCAGATTTGGAGTCCCAAACAAGATCATAACTGATAATGGGGCCCAATTCACAAGCTCTGCATTCCAAGGATATTGTGAAGACCTCGGCATCCAAGTCTTCTACGCTTCCGTAGCTCACCCGACAAGCAATGGCCAAGCTGAGAGTGCAATAGCAGAAATCCTAAAAGGATCTCAAGACGAGCACATATGAGCGCCTGAAAAAACAAGGAGCCAATTGGATTGAAGAGCTTCCGCCCATCCTGTGGGCCAACAGGACAACTCCAAACCAGTCAACTGGAGAGACACCCTTCTTCCTGGTGTACGGAGCTGAAGCAAACCTTCGATGAAGCCACGCAGGACCAGCTCCTATGTGAAGACCTTGACCTCGTTGATGAGGGAAGGTGCCGAGCAGCTGTTTGAAATGCATGATACTGCCAAGCGCTCCGGCGCTATAACCAAAGCCATGTGCATAACTGACAGCTCGAGGAAGGCGATCTGGTGCTATGGAGAATACAAACTCGAGAAGGGTTAAACAAAATTTCCCACAATTGGGAAAGACCCTTTCGAGTGATCAAAGTATCCCGTCCCGGATGCATTCGCTTGGCATCCGAGGATGGGACACCGCTCCCTAATCCTTGGATCATTGAGCACCTCCGTAAGTTCTACACTTAATATCACGGAGGTGAGTCTGTAGTTACATATGATGAATGTTATAGCGTCATTGTACAGAGTCGGGTAACTCTTCCGGGAGAACAGCAGGACCTTTCCCAGAAGGTCCGCAAGGTTTAGGCAACACTTGACACAATCTCAGAACTAATAGTGTAGCTAGTTACCTCGGTCAAACAAGAAATGTAACACACTTAGCCTGGTTCCGTACCATAAGAGTGTACTTGTTTCCCCTGTACCCCGGACCTATAATGAAAGACATCATTATGTGAAAACAGACTCCACGTGCATTTATTTTGTACAGGCTCAATATTTTTTGTTTTTCTCTTTCTTGTCTATAACAAAGTTGTGCAATTCTCAAGAAACTTTAGCTCGAACAATTCATGTATATTTCAAGTCGCTTTGTTAATTCTTTCGGGTCTTAACATTGTTGAGTGGCCTACTCGCCTGAACGCCAAGCCAATCTAGGTCTGGAGTGTGCTATCGACTTAGCGTGGTCCGGCACCCTAAGTATGCCACTCTACCTACACCCCGGCAGGCCTAAGTAAGGTGAGTCCAGAAAACGATTGGACCTGGAGGAGATAAGCAAATGCACTTGATCGTATATAGAATTGCGGTCGACCTAAAAATTTCTTTCAGGAATAGTAAGCCGCAAACGAGTTATAGATAAGAAATGGATTTTACTGTTTTTCTTGACTTCAGTGTGTAGGAAAAATAAAGATCTCATGGTGATGGTGGATGACGCCGGAGTTATCAAAGCTTCGACAGCCCCTAAGGTGGCCCACTGTCGATGTTTTGAAAAATGATAGTAGGCGTCACCGGAGCTACCAAGTTCCGGTAAATCTAGGGGGCCAGCCGTCAACGTGAAGAAAAGATGATATAAGGACACCCTAATGGGGTCTACTGTCGATGATCTACGTGTTGACAGTGGACGCTGCCGGAGCAACTAAGCTCCAACAACCACAGAGGACCAGCTATCGACGTTCTACACGTTGACAAAGGTCGCTGCTGGAGCTACTAAGCTAAGACAACCTCAGGGGGCCCTGCTATTGACGACTTCGGACCTATACTCTACAAGTTCGAAGCACTCATGTCTTCAACGAAATGTTACATCCTCTTGGTACATGTCCGCAATCAAATTATGTACATCTACCAGGGGGCCAAGTGAGACAAAGGTTGAAGACAAAAAATGAAATTCATAAATTTCTTGGATTTCATTTTCATTCATCTGAGGACAAGAGCTTACAAAATTGGAGAAAAGAAGAGAAGATACAAGTGGAAGCTACAAAGAGAAATTCCTAGATCCTACGGATGAACGAGGCAACCTTCTGGGCAACCTCCAACACGCTGGCCTTGGCGGCATCTCCCTCTCCCTCGATGGGACCTTCAAGCACCGGATCTAATGGGAAGTGAGGATACTGACTTGTGTAGCACGTCATCATGTACTCTGCGACATTCTGCGCAAGGTATTTCCCTTCAGTTTCCAACTGATCTGCAATGATATCGCCCATCTTGTTGAGTTTGCTGCCCGCCAAGCTCAACGCCTTCAACGCCTGGTCCAGCTCTGGCTCCGGATCGTCCGGACGCACGGGACTAAAATCCAGCGGCATCAGTGCGTCATTGGCTTTGCCCAAGAAGTACCATACTTGTTGGGACTCCTCATCCCTTGAGGCTCACACCTATTCTAAGGACCTCTTGGTCGCCGCAAGCTCCGAACGCTCCCGGGCAAGGCGCTCCACCTCTTTGGCGTGCTGCTGAATCTTTTCAGCAACTTGCCTTTCGAGTTTAGCAAGATCCTCTTCCTGGACGTGGATCTTGTTCCAGGGGTCGACTAGGTCTCTCACCCAGCCCCGCACTTTCTTCTCCTTGGCAGCAACTTTATTCTCCCTCTTGGTGAGGTCTTGTCCCTGTTGCCAGGCCTTCTTCTCCTCACTCTCGTAGAGCTCCTCCAACTTCTTGGTGCGCTCCGCGAGGCTCTTGTCACCCAGAGCCAGCCTCTGAGCGAGCTCACCTTCCCTCTTCATGAGGTCATCCCGCAGCTCCATGAGTTTTTGCTCTTCATCTTTGAGCTTTTTCTCCTGCTCTTCAAGAGCCTCCCGGCGCTTGACGAGGCTGTCGTGAACCGCACTAAGCTTCTCCTGGTGATCATTCGCTACTTCATTTGCAGCCACGACTTGTTCATGGATCACCCGGGACTGGTTGTTGAGGGATCACACCATGCTTTCCCTCTCGTCCAGCTGCTAGCCCCAATACTCCATCTGGGCCTTCTCCCTCTTGACCCACTCCTTGTCATCGACCAGTCTTGTCTGCACCAGCTTAGTCTCGAACTGGAGCCAGTTGCGCCACCTCCTAAGGGTCTGACGCTGCTCCTCGAGGGCCTTGCTGTCATGGTAAAAAGCAAACTGTACTTGACAAAGGCTAGAGAAGGCGTTGTCGATGGACAACGACAGGGGGATTGGCTCCGGACCTGCCAGGGTCCTCTCCACAGACTCCAGCGGGTTCTCAATAACAAAAATCAGGTCCCACTCTACAAGAGCGGTCCACTGAGCTTCCCCGCCAATAGGGCCGCCCTCCAGTATAGCCTTAGTCGCCGCCGAGAAAGGTCCTGCAGCAGAATATCCTACCTCCGGAGTCGGCCCCGAAGGTCCCGCCACCAGGTCATTAGCAACTGCTCCCTGTGGCAGAGGACCGGTCGCTTCGCCTTGGCACCCTGGCTTAGGCGTCGGTACCTCTGGAACCACCACCTCCGGGGCGGGCGTTGAAGATTCAGCCGGAGCTGAGGCCACTTCTGGATCTGGTGCTAGCGCCTCCTCCACTGCCGGTCTAGGCGCTAGCGCTTCAACCTCCACTGGTTCGGGCACTGGCACCTCTGCAACAACCGGCTCAGGCGCCGGAACTTCATAAACAACCGGCTCTGCCGCCGGGGCTTCAACAACATCCGGCTCTAGGGCCAGAACTACAGCTACCTCCGGCTCTGAGGTCGGAGCATCCATCATCACAACATCCAAAACCGGAGCTCCAACCTTCAGAGATGGTGCCGCTGGTACATCTTCCTTCTCGTGGTCCGATGCTACCACGGGAGCTTCAGGGGATGACTCGAGGTCAAGGGCCACGACAGCTGGCGCCGGAGCTGCCGCAACCTCAGCCACCACCTGGGGCGGCACTAGAACTGGAGCTGGAGCCTCCGCCTGTACATCATCATTTGGTGTCCCAGGAACCGGAGCTTCAGCCCCTTTCTTGGATACCCTGTGGATGAAGGACGAAGAAACTCAAAATATGATTACAACAAAAAATAACCAACTAAGGTAAAAAAGTAAATTTACCTTGGGAGACTTCTGCTCCAGCTAGCACAAAACCTCTTCGTCGGACGCTCGGAGCCTGACCCAGTCGCAACTGAGGTAGTAGCTCCGGAAGGCCCTCCAGAGCTTGCTGCTGCCGCCAGCGACGTCTTGGTTGAGGCCCCCCTCGACTGAGAAGGACCCTCGGACCTAGAGCCCTTCGCTGGCTCCGGCGCCGGAGTCACCTGGGCAGAGCTGGCGTTCCAAGGAGACGCCGATGCTGGAATGGTTATCGCTGTCGAAGACCTCCCCCGCCGGGGAGAAGGAGCTGTCGTGGAAGGAACATGTCTGACGGACCTCCCGTCAGAGTGCTTCAACTTCCTCTTTCGGCTCGAGGGCTTGGCCAACTCTTTGCCCTTTCCTATGACTTCAACTCTCTGTCTCGAGGCAGGAGCAGGGCCACCCTCAGAAGCTCCTGGGATCGCCAGCTTGGTGGTCGGACGCCTCTCAACTTCACTGGGGTCGTCAAGCACCGAAATCTTCTGCCGGAGCTCCTTGCTAAACTCCGCCTCCATGTTTAGAGGGAGGAAAGCCGCCAGCGGAGTCAAGTCATCGCCCTCGACATTGATGCCTTGCTGGAACTTCTTGAGATGAACCTCCAAAGCTGCGCCTTCCAGATTGGACTTCAAACCGGTCTCAATCTGGTCATCGTCCATCACACTGTTGAGGGCCCAGGCGAGCTTCTCCCTCTTCTTCAGTAGAGCCCACCTGTTGACCAGGAAGTTGCAGAAGACCGCCTGGGGGTCACTCCTCCTTCCACACATTGGCGGATCCTGGTCAAGGCTGGGTTGAAGGCGTCCGACAGCACCGGAACTTTGCTCCAGGCTTCAGTGTCGATGTTGGGAAGGCCTTAAGGCAGTTCCAGCTTCTCATGCTCCTCTACCGTAACGACAAACCAATCCTTCTTCCAGTCGTCCCACTTGCCAGAAGGGAACAACCTCAAGTACTTGTACGGACATTTCTTGCGCTTCACAAAATAGTAGAAGCCAAGGTACTCGTCACTCTTGTTGATGATGTGGATGGTGAAGAAGGTGCGAAAGAGCTCGACATAGGGGGGAATGCCCACCCCCATCTCGCAGATGTGGACGAAGGTTGACATGAGAAGAATGGAGTGGGGGCCAAGGTGGTACAGTTGCAGACCATAGAAGTCTAATAGAATCAAGAGAAAGGTGGAGAAAGGTGGGATCAGTCCCACCATGGTGTACACGGAGAAGAACACCATGTCGCTGGCGCGCTCCTTTTTGAACGGGAGCTTGCCGGCGCGGACCAGGTGGTTGAAGGAGTCGCTGGACCACCCCATGTAGGTCCGGAACATCTTCAAATCATCATCGGTCGTGAGACGGCTCTTGCAGAGACCCAACTCCATCGCAGCACGACGGGCGAGAGAGGAAAAGCAAGTGAAAGTTTGGAAGATTTGAGCGCAAGTTCAAATGAAGGCATAAGGAATCCCCAAATGGTGCGCGCTATCTTTCTTAAGTAAGCCCCCGCAATGCTTGGATGGAAACCGCAGAAGGGCCAATGATACAATTCAAAAACTTCACCCTGCCAATGACAAGGGGGCCCGGGGCCACCCTGATGATCAAATCGAGGTCCTTATCCCAGGCTAACAGTTGTCATCATGAGAGGCGGGAAACCTGAGGGCGGCGACCTGACAGGGCGCGCGGAACCGATACGGTTTTTGTATCAAGAACCGGCGACCTTCAATTGCGTGAGATCTGCACGCGCAGATCTCACCTGCCGCATCCTGAAGACACCACGCGACGATGGTTTAACTGCGAACAACCACCTCAAAGACCTTTGAATACACGACGCAGAAATCGAAGGATGGACCCACCTCCAGCAGAATGACTTAATCCAAAAAGTCTCTCCCAGAAGTGGGCCTAGGGGGCCACTGTCGGTAGCCTGCGTACCGAATACCCTCTGGGACTGCAAAGAGCACAAAGGAACTCCACCTGTGTGAGTTGAAGACCTCCGAAGGCCCCACGTGTCATACAGAACCGGACTTGCCTCCCTTCCATGGTTAGTCCTAGTGCCACCACGTGTATCATAAAACCGGAGCCACATCCATACATGGGACAGCCCTGGACTAGATACCTGTGTGGCACCCCCGGACTTAAACCCTGATAGAGAAGCTCCAGTACTAACACGTGTACAGCAGCACCGGACCAACTCGTCCAAGACAGTAATCTCTGGAGCTGCCACACGTCCAACCGCTGGACCTTCAACCTCAACAGGCAGATTGGTGGACCTCCAACGTCTCGGACCTTCAAGGAACATTAAAGACTTCAAGACCCGATTAAGTGTCATTAATGCTATCTTAATGACACACGATCAGATGACCCTTAATACTAGTAACGCCACCATTAAGGGACGTTACTGTGCTATTAAGAGGAATTAAGTACATTAACCGTGTATTAGACATCAGTAACCGCCAGTGCCACATGTCGGGCCAAGCTGATGGTGTAATGATAAGTCCTTAGACTATAAAAGGACTGGCCGAGCGATTCACGAGGGGGGGGGGGAGGGGGGACTTACACACATGCTCAAGACGCTCTAATATCTGACACTTAAGCACTCAGACGCTAAATACAACAACAACACACACTCGTGGAGTAGGGTATTACGCTCAGGCGGCCCGAACCATGTAAATACTCATGTCAAATCGCCACCTTCTTCTAAATCCCCGTGTGCCCTCAACCGAACTAAGAACTCCGCGGGCTGCCAACGGTAGTACCAGGAGAATTGCCGAAATCACCCTCCGATAGCTTTGAAGTCTGATGAAGTTTTCTTGCTTGGCTATGATTCGAACTCTTACACCTATCGTGTCTTCAACAAGGTCTCCAGACTTGTTGAAGTAGCATGTGACGTAGTGTTTGATGAAACTAATGGCTCTCAAGAAGAGCAAGTTGATCAATGTGTGCTAGATAGAGAAGAATCTCCTTGTCAAGCATTGAGAAGAATGGCGTTGGGCGATGTTCGACCACAGGCGCCACCTCCAAATGCAAATGAAGAAGATGAACCACAAGTGGAGGTAATTGATCAAGGTGGAGCTTCTACACAAGATCAACCTCATGAAGATCAAGGTGACCAACAAATCAATGAGGGCAACCATCTAGGGGAGAAGAAGATGACCATGAAGATTCAAGACCACAAGTGCCACATCCAAGAGTACACCAATGCATCTAAAGAGATCACCCCATTGACAACATAATCGGGTTCAAGATGCATTGAAAGATCCGGATTGGGTGGTAGCAATGTAAGAAAAATTGAACAACTTCAAAAAGAACGAGGTGTGGGAATTTTTTGAAAGGCCCAAGTTCAACGTCGTCGGCACTAAATAGGTCTTCCGCAACAAACAAGATGAACACGGGGTGGTGATAAAAAACAAGGCACGACTTGCGACCAAAGGGTATTCACAAGTTGAAGGCTTGGATTTTCGACGAAACTTTTGCTCCTGTAGCTAGGCTTGAATTGATTAGAATATTACTTGCATATGCTACTCACCATGATTTCAAGCTCTATCAAATGGATGTGAAAAGTGCCTAACTCAACGGACCAATCAAGGAGGAGGTGTACGTGGAGCAGCCCCCTAGATTCGAAGATCAAGAGTTCCCCGACCATGTGTTCAATCTGCGTAAGGCTCTCTATGGCCTCAAACAAGCTCCTAGAGCTTGGTATGAGTGCCTTTGTGACACCCGGTTTCGAAAATGAACCAAGTAAACACATATGTGTGCCCAGGACGTTCAACACACATACACGAGTGCATTCACAAAAGAGTATACAGAAAATTACCACAAAACAATATTAATTAACCAAATTTTATTGAACAACCCATATTATCCTCGAATACAAGCACTAATGAATATTAAATAAACTAAATAAGCAAACTAAACAGCTAGGCATCATAAGCAATAGGGTATAGCGCAGCTCCAATAACACCACAGGCAAAGCTGACGGTAGACACGACCTAGAACTCCTCATTGTCGCTATTAAACTCCCAATCCTGACCTGCAATTGTTGGGGGGGGGGATTGCAAGAGTGAGTACATGTCGTACTCAGCAAGTGTGGAAAGTATGACATGTAGCTGATACAAATGACGAATATAATAATGGCTAAGTGCTGAAAAGTACATTAAAACATTTGGAAAAGCAATATATTATATGTATGTGAAGTAAACCCATCATAAACCATATAATCATCTTAATACTAGTCCATAATTCCTTACCATCATCCATATACCAGATTTCACCATTGCCGATAACCATATTCAATACCAGAAATTAATCCATTAACCATTACCAAACCATAACCATCCCACAAACTATTCCAATACCATGTTTCCTCTAATCATGTGAGGGTCCAGGTTCCTCATAACCGGGAGCACAGCTATCATGATAGTTTTAGACACACTCTGCAGAGGTTGTACCACTTTACCCACGTGTTTGTGATTTCATCACCTTTTGATGACTATAGAATCTCAATTATGCCGTCTCACACTTCCGTAGGTGTGTGGCCAAGATATCACAAAGTAGCCTTTACAAAGGGATTACTATCCTATTTAGACCCCATTGAGGTTTCACCGGTGGCGATGTATCCAGCTGAGCACATCTTCAACCAAGGGCCCCCTCTTGAGCCATTCGGATCCCAGGGTAGTCCCACCAATCATCAACAAACCCAATGCGACTACCCCTTCCCCGAGCATCCTTAATGGTCCCAATAGCACTGGCAAAGCCCTAGTTAATCAGCTACACCGCACCCATACTTGGCCTCGTGGTGGCACTGTAAGTCCTGGATGGTCGCTCCACGAACCGGTCCTTAGATCAAAAGCAAGCAAAACCACCATAACATCCAACCCATCCACGTACCAGGCTTGCTTAGATCACCCATTACCATATCATATTTAACCAGCTCATGTCAACCATAATATCATTAATGCATAATTAAATTGAGTGGTTTAGTTGTTCTTCCATCCCAATTAATTAAGCGAAGCAAAAAGGTAAAAATCCCATACCGACTCTCTACCATATATTTCAGGTGACAAGGGTGGTTAAACAAAGCTAGTAAACTTCCTATCATAGGATTCCCATCAAATTGACACAAGCATGCAATTTGTAAACAAAACATTTATTTTAAAACAGGATCAATATGCTTCAAGGACACTTGCCTTGCTCTTGCTGTTGATTAGGGTCAAAGCCTTCAAACTCTTGGTGTTGGAGATCCTCCGCAGCACTCTCTAGCGCAAATCCGTCTAATCGACACAATAAACATACAAGACAAGAACACAATCAAAGAGTGCACAATATTACTCAATATGACATGACATGCATGATTAATGAAAATGCAAGGTAGAACTTGTTAATAGATTGCTTTTAATGATCACTAACTAGTTCTAATAGCTTTTAACAAGTTTATACAGGTTTGGAGTTGATTAGGTCAAATTTGGAATTAATTCAACACAATTTAGTCAGAAAAATCGGACTAGTCTGTAGAAGGCTGGACTAGCCCGCACTTCGCAGAACTAGCGAACTAGAGTTTTCTAGATCGACATGAATTTGGAGATTAGGGGTTGAATTCTCGTAAGAAAAAGAGAATAGAAGGTATACCAGCTGTTTAGAACTCCAATGAATCAAGAAACTTGGAGGCAACACTTGGATCTTGATGATCTAGGGTTGGTGATGAACTTGGAGGTGATTTGGTGATGAAGAACGAAACTTGATGGAGATCTTGATCCTCCTTCGTTTCCTCCTCCTCTTCTTCTTGCTTGAGATCTTCTCCTCCCTCCTTGGTGGTGGCTCTCCACGAACTAGGGTTTGGGTGGGGTGAAAAGTGGCAAATAGATGTAATGCCAAGGGGTGGGGTTGTTTATATAGATGTGGAGGCTAGGGTTAGACGGATTTTGACTTTGAGAGGAATAGAGGCTGGTTTAGAGTCCCACATGGGATCTAAAAGAGTTAGGCATAACGTCCCTAGGACCACTTAATGTGAACCCCAAGAAACAAGTCATAAAACAAAAACTCAGAGTCGTGAAATAACGGACAAGTCCAAAAAGGACCAGACTAGTCCGAAGTTGTCCAGAGAGAAATCGGACAAGTCTAGCCAAAAATCGGACAAGTCTGAGTTTAGTCAGAGAGGAAAACGGACAAGTTCGCTGGAACACTGGACTAGTCCAGACAAGTCCAGGGACTTAGCAAATTTTCAAGGATTCTTGGAATATCGGACTAGTCCGCACAAAATCGGACAAGTCCAAAAGTGTCCAGAGGCAAAATCGGACTAGTCCGCAGCAAAAACAGACAAGTCCATTTTTAGTCAGAGAGAAATCGGACTAGTCCTCACTAAAATCGGACTAGTCCGCACTTTTCAGCATTTTAAGTGTAGTTTTGTTCCAAATCAATTTTAAACTCGTTCCTCTTTATGTGGGTTAATGTTAAACATATATATGAATGTATGTAGGGCATGATGCATGAAAATGGGGGTGTTATAGCCTTAGATAGTTTTTGATTGAAAATGGATTTAAAATTGACAAAGCTGATTACACGTTGTTTACCAAGAACTTTGACAATGATTTATTTATCTGTCAAATTTATGTTGATGACATCATATTTGGTTCAACTAACAAATCCTTCTGTGAAGAATTTAGTAAGATTATGACAGATAGATTCGAGATGTCTATGATGAGAGAACTGAGATATTTCTTGGGATTCCAAGTGAGACAACAAAAGGAAGGGATGTTCATAAGCCAAACCAAGTACACTCAAGACATACTCAAGAAGTTTGGAATGGACAAAGCGAAGCCTATAAAGACTCCCATAGCAATAAATGGACACTTGGATCTCAATGAAGATGTACCAAACGTGGATCAAAAAGTATATCGCTCCATGATTTGATCCCTACTTTACTTATGTGCATCTAGGCCTGATATTATGTTGAGTGTATGTTTGTGTGCAAGATTTCAAACCAATCCAAAGGAGTGTCATTTGACAGCCGTAAAGAGAATCTTGCGATATTTAGTTCATACACCCAACCTAGGCCTTTGGTATCGTAATGGTTCCAAGTTCAATCTCATTGGATACTCCGATGCAGATTATGTCGGATGCAATGTAGATAGAAAAAGCACCTCTGGTACATGCCAATTCCTAGGTAGATCCCTAGTTTCTTGGTCCTCCATGAAACAAAACTCCATTGCCTTATCCACGGCCGAAGCGGAGTATGTTGCAGCCGGGAGTTATTGTGCACAACTCCTTTGGATGCGACAAACTCTAAGGGATTACGGTTACAATATGAGCCGTATTCCACTCCTTTGTGATAATAAGAGTGCTATTAAAATTGCTCATAACCCCATTGAGCACTCTAGGACTAAACACATATAAATCCCACATCACTATTTGAGAGACCACCCAATAAAAGGATACATAACCATTGCCCATGTCAACACCAAAAAACAACTAGCTGATATCTTTACCAAGCCACTTGATGAAAAATGTTTTTGCAAGCTCTGAAATGAACTAAATATCCTTGATGCTCGGAATGTGGCTTGAAAACTTGCATACCTGTATGGCATCTTAAAAATCCAATGATTTTGTTATGGAAATCATATCTCTCTATTTTCTCTGAAAAACTATTTCAATTACTTGATCTTGGTGAATTATGGTCATAGCTTGATTGTTGGAAGTTTACTGATCATATTCATCAAGATTATTTTTGTATTTGCCCCTATTTTCTTTGTAAGCACCTTCGAATATATACGAATGGGCTAAATGCTTCTATTCTGGTGACCACTGACTAGTCTGTAGTTGCCCGGACCAGTCGGCACACTGTAGACTAGTCCGGAGAGGTCCGGTAGTCCGGACTTGTCCTGTTGACCACGGACTAGTACGATTTTTTGACTCCATAACCCTAGGGCTGCCAAATCCTAATCCCCTTCATCCTCACAATGTTCCCCACATTCTCTCTCCTCACTCGAGCGCCCCCAAGGTGATTTGGTAATTTCTCCACCAAATCTCTTCAACTTTCCGTGAAAAACGATATTCATCACAAGGGAATTGAGGTCCACATACTTGTCCGCACCAACAACACACTCCAACCTCAAGAATCAAAGGATTTTGGTAAACTTTCTCCAAAACCCTAGAACCTTCGATTTCTTGTGCTATGGACCAAATAGCTTAGTTCCACATGTTAATACATGACTCCTTGTTGTATTACATCTACCTTGAGCTATTTTTGCATTGACAAACTCCATTGATTTGCTAGTTAGGGTTTGAGCAATTGAACACCGGACTAGTCCGATATCTGTACGGACAAGTCCAATACTCCGGACTAGTCCGCACTTGAGCACCGGACAAGTCCAATTTTGGACTGAACTCAACCCTAAATTACAACTACTCAATGCATTTCCTTGCCATCAATCCTCATCCACATATTGTATAATTCTCTTGTCAGGACCATGTCGAGCTCCAATGATGAGATCTCCGACTATGAGGCCAAGATGGACCAAGAGTCATTGCTTCGGTCCTCGACGGGCCAAGGAAAGATGCGGCAACACCGTGCCGCTGAACCGTCACACACTCCACCTCAGGTGCGGCAAAAGGTCGTGGCCAAGAAGCCCGCATCCAAAGGAAAAGATGCAACTGGCCCTAGCTCGGCAGCTTCTCACCAAGCTAAGGGCAAAGGGAAAGGGATCGCCACCTTGAGCACCGGACAAGTCCGATTGGCCCTCTCCAAATGAGTGCTCCAAGGCAGGGGAACAGAGACCCCACTGAAGAAAGATTCAATGGCAAAGGAAGCGATGTGGCCTCAAAGCTCAGGACCATTGACTGTTACAGTAGTTCCAGAAAGGCAGCTGATGCAAGGTTCTGGAGCAACTTCCACGTGGACTACTATAGTTTCGTGTATTTCATGATGAAGACTCCGGTTGTCTGAAGCCAATGGATCGACTGGACACACTTTGAGAGGAAGAGATGCCCAGCCTTTGATGAAGTGATACAGGCTGTGGAGAGACATGACCTCAAAGACTTGTTTGCTTTCAGGTGCAACTGGAATGATGAAGTCATCGCTCAATTCTATGCAACCTGCTACTTTGCTAGCGATGAAGAGGAAAGGGTAACTTGGATGACACATGGATCCAAGTATACTATTACTTATGATGAGTTTGCAAGGCTGCTGCATCTTGAGGACACTAGCAGCAATGAGCTCATCATTCACAACATTGGTGTCTTAGAGAAGGATAAGATGGACTTCCTTTATGATACTCGCCTGAAGTACAACCCTCCATCGACCAAGAACATGAAGCCCTTCTTCATGGTTCTCAGGGTGCTGAGGAAGACAATAGCTCCAAAAGATGGAGATGCAGGAAGTGTTCAAGATTACTTGAGGACACTAATAAAGGTGCTAAGCAAGAACAGGAAGTTCGATGTCTTCAACTATATCTGGAACGACATGGTGAACATCTCTTGCACCCCTAACCATTCTTGTGGCTATGCGCCCTATATCATGTTTATGATAGAAAAGGTCACAGGAATTGAGTTTGTGAAGGATGTTGAGCACACGGCTTTGAGGCCTCAGAAGCCATCTCAATCTGTGCTTACCACTGCTCCATCCCCTGTATCTAGTGAGGAGACTCCCAAGAGGGACTAAGCTAAAGCAAGACCCCCACCAAGTTCAAGAGATACTACATCCAAGAAGGGGTCTCCAATTGGCATCTTGAAGTACTTGGCCGCCATCTTTGGCTCCTGCAAGAAGGCTGAGGTCAAAGTCCACAAGTTGAACAAGGCAAGGAAAGAGGATATGAGATACATAAAGCAAAATGTCAAAGCCATATGCCAAAAGATGAAGATTGAGCCTATTGGGTCTCCTATCATCTACGAGTACTCTCCTTCTAAATTCTCGGAGATTCCACTCCTCTCACACCATCTGAACTTGCCTATTTTGGCGTTGGGGGCACCTCGAGTGGATCCGCTCCTCCTCCTCCTCCTCCTCCTCAACCTGAAGATGAAGACGATGAGAGGACTGACAGTGAGGAGTGAGTAGACGATGATTGCTAGATCCCTCCTCTCCTTCTTTTTGGTGTCTTGATGCCAAAGGGGGAGAGATTGAGGGGGATTCACTAGGTCTAGCAGTATTTTTAGAGATGAGAGCTCAAATTTGTGTTTTTTTGAAATTCTGCTACTTTTGGGGTTGTAAAACTTTCATTATGCTTTCATTATGTTTCTAGTCATGGTTATGAAGTGTGTGATTGTGCTTTGATATAATCTATGTCTTTGCTCTGAAACTCACATATATGCTTGATGTTGACATGATTATGTCATTTATCTCATTCTCATCATGATTATTGCTCACACACACTTAGTCTTGCACCACACCATAAAGAGTGCACATATGTCTTATATTTTCATTTCTTAATTTGTTCCAAGCTCATATGTGCACACTTTATGAAAATCTGAATTTTAATCATATTTGTGAAATATCAATCGGTTGTCCTCAATCACCAAAAAGGGGGAGACTGAAACTGCATCTAGGCATCCCTTGTGAGTTTTGGTTGATTTATGACAAACAAATGAGATCCTAACCAAATTGTTGAGATGAGCACAGGTTTTCATGAAATTATGAAGTAAGCGCAAAAAGAAAGGAGAGTGATGAATCAAGTTGAAAAGAGCTCAAGAGATGAATAAAATACTCTTTGTGTATGGAGTGTGTTGGAGAAACAAACCCCAAGAGCTCAAGCAAAAACAAAACACTCTCACTGCACAAGTTTACACAGGTCCAGACTAGTCCGATATGCTCTCTGTCCAGGATCAGACAAGTCCTCCCAGTGCGGACTTTTCTGCAATGGACTAGCCCGATAAAGTCCGGACTAGTCCGATAATCCTTCTGATCAATATCGGACAAGTCCGATATTCCACAGACTAGTACGAAACCCTCACTGACCTACTTCGGACAAGTCCTTAGCCCCTCAAAATTTCTTGACACCGGACTAGTCCGATATTATCCGGACTAGTCCAATAACCTCTCTGACTAAAATCCGACAAGTCCTCCAAGTGCAGACTTGTCCTCAACTCACAAAGGGTTTCACCACGCCGGACTAGTCCAATATGTTCAGGATTAGTCCAAACATTTCCAGAGGCAAAATCAAACTAGTCCGCCCATTGTCGGACAAGTCCGATAATTCAGGACACTTAGGGTTTCTCACACGCCGCACACCGGACTAGTCCGGAGTCCACCATGGATTAGTCCGGACTTTTGTAAACCCTAACAGTAACCTTTGGAAACCCTAGTATAAATAGAGGTGCACGACCCCTAATCAAACTCTCTAGATCCCTGCGCCGTCACACCTTCCAAGAGCCCAAAAAACACGTCTCTCCACACAATCCAAGCAAAGAAAGATCAAATCCTTGAGTATTAACCATAGATCAAAGGAGAGACATTTTCTTCACGTCTTGAGCTCTTTGGTTTGAATCTCTCACACACTGTCGCTGTTTCATTGCATACTTTTCGAGTGTGTTTGGTGGTGTTTCGATGTGTAAGTCTTGGGGAGCCCTTAACTTGTGAGAAGGCCCTTTGAACACGGTTATTTACCCCTTTGTTATTAGTGGAAGAGAATCTGCCTCCGTGACGATTTGACGAGGGTAGGGTTGGTGAAGACCCAGTCCTCCGTGGGCTCCTCAACGTGGATGTAGATTTCCTCTGTGGAATCAAACCATGGGATAAAAATCATTGTGTCCTTGCTTTTATTGTTACTATTCATTGTAATATAGGGTTTGCTTAATCTTGTTCAACTTACGTTAAAACTTTCATTGAAGCAATACATTCAAGTTACAACTCAATTTCCGCTGCATAGAGTACTTTGATCGAAATCATTGATCAAACTTGATATATCTAGTCCGCATACACCGGACTAGTTTGCACCCTACCAGACTAGTCCGATTTCTCTGTGTTTGATCAGGTTGCTAAGTGTTTCAGGTTCTGACGAAAAATTAAAAAAGCATATTCACTCCCCCTCTAGCCTACATTCACCCTAAGTGTTCGAAGCTATATGCCCAAACCCATTTGAAATCATATTGAACTTTTACTGACCTTTGAGCAACCAGCAGAAACCCTTCTCCAGCTTCTGTACAGCATATGAATTCCTTTTGAGTTTCATAAGTTTCATCTCTTTGTTAAGTTCTATTTTGAAATTGTGCATTCATCACTACAAGAAGCGCGACAATAGACGGTGGCTGAAGTAATAAACGACGGGGCCATCGTCTTTTAAATAATTGACAATGATTGACCTAGAACCGTCGTCAATTACTTAATGATGGCGATCAACTATCATCAATTAAGGCCCGTTGTCAATGTGGGCAGAAATTGGGCCCACCCGAGCTATAATAGACGACGGCTAAAATATACCGTCATCAATAAGCCCTTAATGGATGACGGTTATCATATTACCATCGTCTATTAGAGCTAGTGATATTTCTCGGTTGCGCACCTCTTCACTTTCATTTCACACCCGCGTGCGCACCACCACTGCCGAACTAATCACCACCGCCGCCCCGCGCCACGCGGTCGCCACTATTGTGCTTTTGTAAGTAGCCTCATCAATGTTGTGCTTTTATGTGTAGGTTTATGATGCGAAAAATTTTTGGAAGACCATCCTGTTTAGTCTCAAAGCTGGTTGCTGCTGAGACTTAAGACATCGAGGTGGTCTGGTCTTTTGAAGAAACAAGACATTATCTAGATGTAGCATGTGCGGTGCCATGTATGCATTATATATATGCCTGTGTTTTGCAATGATTATATATATGCCTGTGTGATTTCTGTTTTTCTTCCTGTGTGAGCTGGCCATCGAGCCAGGGTGGACCTCGAAGCCAGTGCAGAGTTTTCTATTTTTTTTTTAAATGCAAAACTTATAGACGATGGTTTTCTTCTGACCGTCGTCTATAAGAGTCCTTATAGACGGCGGTTCCTCACGTACCGTCGTCCATAAGGGCCCTTATAGACGATGGTTTGAAGAACACTGTTGTCTATAAGGATACTTATAGACAACAATTTCTATAAAAACGTCATCTATAAGGACACTTATAGACGATGACTCGAGACACCGTCGTCAATAAGGCTCCTCCTCTGCCACGTGGATGGAGTTACCTTATTGATGACAGCTAAATCCGGTCGCTGTCAATAAGCTTATTGATGATGGTAACCGTCGTCTATAAGCTTATAGATGACTAATAATCATAGACAGCCGGAAACCGTCGTCTATAAGCTATAGATGATGGTATTGTCCTTATAGACGATGGTTTCTGGCCGTCTTCTATTATCGCAATTCCTGTAGAGCATGTCGATCAACTTTGTAGATGAAGATCGATGAGGAGCGCCATATTTGGTGAAGTGGGCATCCAAGGTGGATTTGTTGCAGGGAGTATTATGGAGCAGCAGTAGCATGCAATACTTGAAGTTGAGAGTTGATGAGAAGATCCATTCTGAGGATCAGGAGCTGACTTTATTGACTTTTATTTAGTCGCAACCTAAGGAAAGCCCCGGTTTGCATTTAAGTGCCTTTATAAAGTTTTGCATGTATAACTCTGTTGACTAATATATGAATTGTGCATTAGCTCTATTTGTGATTGAGAATCCTCATTCATGACTCACAATCCCATGGAGTGTATGGATATATTTATTGCGCAACGCGTAGAATTGCCATGCTAATGTTGTATGAAATCCGGTAGAAGTAGAGTGGTTGGCATCCACCCGCGAGATAGCGATATTGTCACATTGGATTGGTTACTTTAGAGAATGCTTTATGAACTGAATATAAGACCGAACAGTGGGATAGGAGGTGTAACCCTGCCTGTGTCGGTTAACGACCGATCCGTGTGCGATCCTATTGAGCAAGTTTGAACTGTACCGGAGTCCTACTGGATATATGGGGTCCAGGAAACCGATGTACCTTGGGATGCCGTTGTTGAGCCTTTTTCTATCACATTAGGCTTTCAGCCGCAACACAGTAGACGGAAACTTGCTCATGACATCTTCATATCAGAAAGGTGCACCGTGAGTGGCTGTCCTAGATGATTGAATCGATTCAACTTGGGCGGGACTTGGGAAAGGTTGCTGCGTATGACGTCTGTGGAGTGCACCTACGTGACTTCCAGTATGGGCATACGTGTCATGTATTCCGGGTATCTTGGATTCAAATCACCGTCCCTCGCGGTTATTGAGTACCGCTTGTTCACTACATCATGATGTAGTAATAAAAAGTAGTTGGAATAATATGAATATGCTGTTATGATTAATCTTTTGTATTGTAACCTTTGCTGAATTAGAGATAGCATAATTAAAGTTATTATTTTCAAACATTTAAACTTGAATGAAGCTTATGCAGCTTTGGGAAAGTATCATCGTGGATGAAGCGTCTCTTGTTTGATTGTGAAGATCATTATTATGCATGCCTACTTATTTCGCATTTGCTACTCTAAAACTGGCAACTAAGGATTTACATTCGTAAGTTCATTTCTGCAAATTCAACATTCAATCTTTAGAGTTTCCAGCATGTAGAGTTTCATGCCTTAGGTGAGATAGTTAAGTCTTGTTGAGCGTTCATGCTCATGGTTGCTATATTTGTGTTTTTGCAGGTTTACTTATTTTGTTGCTGTTATGGGTTGTCCGTGAGACCTCGAGTTGTCGAGATGTACTCACGTGACACCAAGCTGCTGCCTTATGTTGTCATGTTGCTAGTGAGAAGCGTCCGTGAGTATGAATGGCTTCTCGTTTGCATAGATAGGCTGAAAATGTGAGTATGTACTTTCCGCTATGTGTGTATCACTATTGTACACTATGTTGTAGACAATATCTTATTATGAAATAAAACTTTTGTATCTTTATTATATCTTTTTGTGTGTGTTGTTGGGTGCCGCATCGCACGGCACCACACCATTCAATGTGATTCCTGGAATGTCGGGACCCTGGTCCACACAGTGGAATCCTTCTCACACTATGAGCTGGCTCTGATGCCAATTGTCAGAGCCGACGTTCGACGGACGAATGAACAAAGGGAGGAAGAACAAGAAAAGTTGGAGATGAACACACACGTAATTTTTAGACTCAACTTCCCTTCGGCTCAGCTAACAAGGAGCACTACAGTTGGTTTTTATAGTCCTAGAAGACCACCAGGAGCATGCACTCCAACCTCTTCCGATGCAGTCCCATATTCCATACAATACGGCCAGCCTCCGTAGGCACCATGCCAGTCACACCAACTGCCTCCTGCGCAAACTCAGCGACATGGCTCCCTGCAACATCCATGAAGCCAAACTCAACAACGGCTTCATGCGGTCTTCTTGTGCATGTAGGCACGATCCCATCACCAGCAGCGCCTTCACGTGTACTCCACATGAATCACTACTACAATAAGCCTTATCGTAGGAGGCTCCAAACCTATTTTCACACGCGGTTTTTAAAACCGCCTGAAATGAAGAGTCTGTGATAATCCACAATTTCACAGGCGGAGAAGTGACACCGCCTGTGAAGACACATTATCACCGACAGTTTTTTACTTAGGCTAGCCGCTTATGAAGATAAGTTATCACAGGCTGGTCGTGCAGCATATAATCGTCTGTGATAATTGTGTTATCATAGGCGGGTCGTGCAGCATATATAACTGCCTGTGATAATAGTGCTATCACAGGTGGATCTTGACCTACATAAATCCGCCTGTGAAGACAATTTATCGCAACTGGTTTCTACTATAACAGTAACCGCATGTGATAATTAGGTTATCACAGATGGTTCTTTACCTATACCTAGCCGCCTGTGATAATTGTTTTTCACAGGCAGGTCTAGCCGTTGGTAAATAACCGCCTGTGATAAGGTACAACCTATGCAGTACTAGCTGCTGTTATTTCTAATTTCTAGGTCAATTCAATATAATCACAGAACATAAGTCAACAATATCATCATAGAAGTCAACAATATCATCACAGAAGTCATCTCACAAAAGTCAATTTCACTAAAACAATATAATATGTACAAGTTACGCATACAATTCATCTCATAGTTTACAAGTTTTCACTAAAAACTGTTTCTATTGGTATAGTCGCAAAGTTCTGGCACATCAGCTATTGCACCATTCTCATCAAAGAACTCCCCTCTTTTGTGCAAAATTTCGCAACGCACGAATTGACACGGTTCAACAGCAATCTTGTTGGCTCCTCCACCAGGAATACTTCTACAAACCGGTCATTCTTCGTTCACATTCTTCGTGTGCTGCAATGAAACACATAACAAGGTTTAGAATGCGTTGGTTTGAACAATCTCAAAGTATAGATCAAAGTGAGAGTATACATGAATTTATTTGGTATTTTTGGAGCAGCTATACTACGAGCAATTGAATTTTGAAGTTGGAATCAAAATATGAAAATAATTTTTCTGGTAATATTGAACAGTAGAGAATATAAGTATTAAACTATGCTAGTTACAATGAAAATGAAACTTAAAAGTAAGAAAACAAGATATCGACATTAAGGATAACTTACATCCTCGCGATTCACTCTCTATTCGCTGGCGGTCCGAAGATGCTCGCATACATAATACCCGCATAAGACACTCCCAGCAGACTGCTTCAGACAAGCATAATATGTTTTAATGTCCAATGCATTCGTATTAGGAGGTCTCTGACCGCCAAGCAGTTCTGCATGAAACCGCCAAGCGCTATAATACAAGAAATGTCATATAAAATATGTCAACACATTCTAAATGTGTGTAAATTAAAATTATAGAATAGACGTACAATTTCAAAATGGAAAGGAAATCTTTGTAACGATCTGGCAGGTAATCGGCCGAGTCCAAGACTGTTGCCATTCGTTGCGTTGGCTTGGTGAAGATCATTATGTAGTGATCACTGCAAACATACAAACACACGTGTTAACAATTACCAATAATTTCTATTTCAATGTCATGTGTCGAACTTACTTGAAGTGGTACAGAGCATTTACGAGGTCCTTACGAGAGCATTTGCAATCCATGCAGGGTCAAGGATACCTATCTTGCATTCCATCTTTTCATTATCCATATATTGCATCCTATTGAAGAAGTCCAGAATTGTTATAATCTCATGAAATGTGTATGAGTGTAGTAAGAAAATTAAATGCAAAATATTAGAGGCACTTACAAGCACCAGACGAGTAGCGGGTTGATTTTGAGCATGCCTCGATGAAAAAGGGGATGCAGCTCTTCAAATAAAATGACTCGTCTATCTACTCCAGTGCTCCAGAATGCTTCTTTTGGAACACTAAATGTGATGCAAGAAGTCTCATATTTTGTGTTGGCAAGGATGTACCACTCATGCATTCTTTTGAGCAGGGCAGGTTGTTTGCTAAGTTGTACGGGTGTCATGAACGGCTTCCCATTCTTAAATATAGGAGGAACATCCTCAAGCTTGTATATTGGAACTCTTGTTTTAACTAAAGTCGTCCGCTGATTATAAATGACACAATCTTCTTCCCACTCCTCAATATCTTCTAATGCTGGCTCATGAGAAGAACGAGATGCACTTGATTTTCTAATATTTTCCTTCATAGTTTCCAAATACTTTGACACTTCTGATGAAGATTTCTTAATTTTGTATGGGCTAACTTTGATAGGCACTGATGGTCGAGGAGTAGTAGTCGGAAGTTGGACACTAGCTTGTTGTTGAACCTGTCGTTCAACTGATTGCTCTTTACTCCCAGCAGCTGGCTCTAGTACTACTTCAATGTGTTGCTCAACTGGTTGCTCTTTACTAGCAACAGCTTGCTTTGGTACTGCTTGAACCTGTTGTCCAACTTGTTGCTCTTGGATATCTTTACTAGAAAGGTTACTATCATCCTTGCTGAGACATAGGGGCAATGGATCTTCCTGGACTGGGAGCGGATCTTCCTGGACTTTCGCCTTAGAAGATGGGGTTGCAGTAGTTCGAGATGCGACGGGGCTAGAAATTGGCTCATCTTGCAACACGATATCGCGTCGGTGCCAAAGGATTAATTGGTTGACAGCCTGCCCTAGAGTCGCGATCCCCTCAGGTGTGACGTGGTCTATTTCATAATCTTCATAATCATTATCAATGATCTGAAGAACTCGCACCACAACATAATATAACAGAAGTGGATTCCCGCTGAAGTCACAATCAGGCTTTTCCATAGCAGTGGCAACCTGTTTTGTTTTGTTCCCTGCTCTGCCGATCGGGACAAGAAGACAACAAGATTTGTCGTTAGCAATATCACCGACATGAATCTTATGGGTTGACCCTGAGCCTGGCACAGAACCAACGCTGCTAGGGTAGGCAGTTGGAGATACTAATTGCTCCTTTGGCACCGTAACCTCTGTTGTACTCGGTGCCACTAATTGTCCCGATTGTTTAAGTTGTTCCATTATTTCTTCCATATTTTCTTTGACCTTTTGAGCAATTGTTTCATCAAGTGTTTTCTTAAACTTACATCTTCTATTTATGTCTTTATCTTTAGGGAAACCATCTAGCCAAGACATTTGAGAAGAGACTGCTCGAACCCGTCCGTTGTGTTCAGGGTTACCGTGCATGATTATCCCGGACTGTTTACATTATCGGGACAAATGAAAGGGAAGAAAGGTTGTGTAAGGTTTGTGGATAGAACTGGATTTCTAGACCTCACTTCATCCAGAAAGACGGTGTACATGATACACCGATGGTTCTTCACAGATACACACAAGTATAGGAAGATGAAAGAACAATTTGATAACAAAATCGAAAAAAGATACTGCACCAAAACCTTATAGTGGAAAACTTGTGTTAGAAATGGTCAAGAACATTCATATTGCTTTCGGTAAGGGCAAAAAATGTAAAGGAATTAAGAGAAAGAAAAGTACATCTTCGGATGATACAACTGACATGGCTTTCAAGAAATAATCAATTTTTTCAAGTATCTTCCGTATTGGAAGAATTTGGAATTTTGCCATAGTATTGATTTGATGCACGTTACAAAGAATGTATTTCACAGCATCATTGGGACCTTGCTGGACATGATGAGGAAAACAAAGGACGGATTAAATTCATGTATGGACCTAGTAAATATTTATTTGAGACCAAAGCCTCATCCAGTAGAAAAGGCGAACAGGAAGCATTACCTTCCCCCAGCCAGCTACAACTTGACGCTAGAATAGAAAAGAAGTGATTTGCGAATGCTTGCGTGGGATCAAAGTGCCCACGAGTTTCTCATCCAATATCTGCAAACTAGTCTCGATGAAAGACTTGTCTTTATTCGGTTATAATTCTCACCACTGTCACATGATGATGACAGTGTTCCTTGCCATTGCAATAAGAGTCATCAAACCTGAGCATATAAATGTTGTCATCACACGTTTGTGTTACTTCTTCAATGCAGTATCACAAAAGGTGATATCACGTGAAGATTTAGACTATCTGAAAACATACATCGTCGAGACTATGTGCAAGCTTGAGATGTGTTTCCCACCATTCTATTTCGATATGCAAGTACACCTAATCATACATCTTGTTGATTAGATAAAAGCATTGGTGCCACTATATTTACATCATATGTTTTTGTTGGAGAGATATTTAGGAGTATTAAAAGGTTATCTACAGAACTGTGCTCACCCAGAGGATTCAATTATGGAAGGATACACCACTGAAGAAGTGATTGAGGGTTGCGCTGATTACATCAAAGATGGAAAATCGATAGGTGTGTCTATACCAGTACATGAGGGTAGACTACGTGGGAGAGACAAAGTGGGTAAGAAAACTTTTATCGTTCAAGATTACAACACATTTTGGTGTACTACAACAGCTCGCAATAGCTGAGTCGCACATCAAGGAACACCAAATTGAGCTTCATGATAAAAACCAAGACCGCACAGAGGACTGGATCATGAAAGAGCACAGAAGATGTTTTACTGAATGGTTAATGGACAAAAATATACGGAAACACTATAGAAGAGGCAACAATGAAGAAGTTAGCTTCTGGCCCATCTTCTTTGGTGACATCATGGCAAGCATATGACATCAATGGTTACCCATTTTACACTAAAGAAAAAGACAATACGAGTGTTGCACAAAATAGTGGTGTTTGTATTGAGGCTTATGATTCACAAGGGCAAAAGACCACATACTTCAGGTTCATAGAGGAAATATGGGAACTCAATTATGGCAAAGGAATGGTAATGCCCGTATTTAAGTGCCAATGGGTCAAACATCCTGATGGTGTGAAAGTGGACAATTACGGCTGACACTGGTAGACTTGAATAAAGTGGGTTCTCGCTGGTAGCGTTGCACAAGTTCTTTTATGTTCAAGATCCAGAAACTGAGAAGATGCATGTAGTTGTTTCTGGAAAGCAAAATTTTGTTGGGGTTGAGAATGTGGGAGATAATAAAGAGGAATATAATCAGTATGAAGAGATGTACCTTTTAACCGAACCAGAAAACATCAAGCGTATAGAGAGAAGCATTAAAAATAATTTGAAACCCTATATGCGAGAAGATGTCAACGCTGGAAAAATGTATGATGTATATTGTATATATTTGTATCTTCTGAAATAAACTTAGAACAATGCTCCATTTCACCTTTAAATAGCATGTTTCGAACATTATTAAATTCAGCTTCTGTTTCGAACATTATTAAATTTATCTTCTGTTTCGAACATTATTAAATTCACTATGTGTATATAAATTTCTTCTGACCTATGATGATCAGGCTTGCCTTCCAATAGCTCGGTTCCAAACAACATCTAGAAGCACAACTCTTGAAGCTCCTGTCAAGCTAATCCCTTCACAGCAAGCTCTTGTAGATGCAAGTAACACCTGAGACTCATCATTTGGATTGTTAAAAGCTTCAATTGAAGTCTGATGATACTTCCCGTCCATTTGAGGGCTTGTTTGGATAGGAGTGGATCCACTTCAATATAAGTGGTTTGAGGTGGATTGAGGAGAAAATTAGTTCATTCTTCACTTCAATCAACTTCAATCCAATTAGATTGAGTACACCCAAACAAGCCCTGAAAAATTTCTTTCTCATCTCTCCATTTTAAAAACTTACGAAGATGCTACTTTATCTGTTATAATGGCTGAATATATTGACTAAAAATCAGTACCATCTCTCTTATTACTTCACACAAGCGACAAAGCGTACAACTTCAATCACAAATCTTGTTTTTACCATTTTCATAGGAATTTGACCTTAATCTTTCAAGCTTAGATTTATCAATAATTGAAGCTTACTCATCAGACATGTTAATGGCAGTTACAAGTGAAGGGTTTGTCAAAGCTAACGAAATCTCAATGGGACTGAAGACAAAGAGATGCTGCATATGAGTGACAATGTCCAGGTTAGACAGCATGAAGCTATAAAGGCAGCCTTCAACAATATGAAAGTGATGCCAAGGTTATGCTTGCATCAACTAAGACATGTTGTGAGGTTATAACACTTGTTGGGGTAAGCATAACCTTGGAAATCATGTATTTTCTTAGGCGTTGGTTAATTAAGAACCGCCTATGATGTTAGCTACATCACAGGCGGTTCTTAATTAATAACCACCTGAGAAAATACATGATTTCCACGGGCAGTTGTTTCTTAAAATCCGCCTGTGATTTTCTGTCATCACAGGCGGTTATTGTATCATTCGTCATCACGGTCGCATTTTTTTACGGACCGCCTGTGTTCGAAAAATCTAGGCGCCTGTGAAAATGCTTTTTGTAGTAGTGAATCGGTCCTCTGTTACACCCCCCATGTAGCCGTGCTGCTTCTTTACATGCAAGTGTCACGTTTTACTTGCTCCCTTGCAACCGAGACACACATGCACCTAATCTACCCTGACCCATGCATGCAACTAACTTAGCACACACGTACACAACACACACGCACACACAGCATCGACGTCCACAGCTTGATGCGCGCACGTCACACACGCCAATGTCGTTGTTTATTCCAACAACAACTTCCATGAGAGAATGTCAAAATGTGTGTTAGAAAATAGGCACGCGGAAGAGACGACGGATCTCTCGAGTCATCGATGCAAGATCATGCATGACACGCAAGACACAATATTTGTTAATGAGGTTCAACCGAAGCCTACATCCCAGGAGCAAGACTACAGACACTCCTCCCCACTATGTTGTCTTCGTCGTGGTTACAACAACAGCCCTCCCCTCATATTTATAAGGAGGCCGGTACAGAGTCCAACACAAACTCTACACTCCACCGCTAATACAACTCAAAGTCCTAACCGTAACCAACTCGTACACAATATTCGACACATATCCAACAAACTACACCTTGGCAAATATTACACCACCTTGAAGTCGTCATGCGCAAACCTCTGTATACCCGAACTTGAGTTGTCGACTTTGTAGCTCACAGAGAGCCAATCGACGGGTCCATGACCTTAGACTCGCGGTCCGAAGAGAACATTGCTATCTCCGCAACTTAATCTTCCATGACTCCACCTGCAACGGAACACCCTTGCAACTTGTACAAATTTGATGCCTCTCTCTCCTATCATCACAATCTCATCTTCATTCATGACTTTCATTGTCTTTCTATCTGGCTCAACCCAGAATAACAGACCATCATGATGTAGAGCCCCAAGCGAAATTAGATTCCTCTACAGCTTCGGTGCATGCTTAACACCTTGAAGCACGTGCTAACCTCTGTCTTAAGTCTTGATCTTGATCTTGCCTATTCCAATAACAGGGTGTCCCCTATCATCTCCCAAATAAGCTTTGCCAAAATCACTTAACTTGTACAAAGAGAACCACTCCTTTTTGTGCGTTGCATGAAAAAAGCTTTTTGAATCTAACATCCATGCTTCAGTTGACTGTATTTCGATACCCACTGAGAGAAAATCACCGTCGCTATCCGAGTCACTCTTAGGAATTACCACATTAGCACTTGAACCCTTCACTTTTTCTGGACAATCCCTTTTAATATGTCTGCACTCCTTGTAGAAACATCACTGCACCTTTTTCTTCTTCTTGCTGTTAGTCTCCGCCTTCTCCTTCGCATTCTCACCCCTGATCAGCAAACCTTCAGCTTGGGTTGACATCCTTGCCGAATGTCAGAGTCGTGACCGTTCACTCATAAGATGGTGGTAATGAGTGTCGGTACCCTCATATGGGTAGCTTCAGGACTGCCACGTGTAATATAAGACCGGAGCTAAACTCCCGACATAGGGAAGCTCTGGTGTTGACACGTGGATAATGATCCCGGACCTAATCCCCCTATAGAGGGAAGCTCCGGTGCCGCCACGTGTATGTTAGTTCCGCGACTATCTCCCCACGAAGGAAGCTCTGGAACTGCCACGTTTGGAGCTTTCGGACCTACAACGCCAACAACACGGACATTCAAGGGACAGTTAAAGCGGCAGTTACAAGACCTTATTATGTGTCATTAATGCTATATTAATGACACACGATTAGTGGACTGTTAATAGGGGTAATGCAGCCATTAAGGCACGTTATCACTCTATTAATCACGCTTAATACTCATATACTGTGTATTAGGTTATTGAATGCGTCAGGATCACATGTCGGGCCAGGAAAATATTGTAACGGCCAGTCCTTGGACTATAAAAGGATTGTGCCACACAGTACAGGGGACAGATCCAAGCTTACACGCATACTAGTGCTACATACTTACTCAATACAATAAAACACTCCCAGTGGCATAGGGTATTACGCTCAGGCGGCCCGAACCACCTAAATCTCATGCGTCATCATCTTGTTCCTGATCTCCGCGCGCCCAAACCAATACAAGAACCTCTGTGGGCTACATTAGTAGTACTGGGGAAAGTGTCATTTAACCACTTCGACATTTGGCGTGCCAGGAAGGGGGCGCTTGAGATCATGAGATAGTGAACTCTGCTGCAGAATCTTCCAACAGCAACCACGTTGAATAGCATGCTGGAGGCAATCCCTCCAACATGCAACAACCAGCAGGCGTCGTTGTCCCGGCAGGCGTCATGCCACCACCACCACCATCTGTACCAACAAATAATGCTGGACAGCTTGATGGAATACTTGTGTTGGTCACAACATCGGCAAACAACAACCAAAAGAACGCACTAATTGCTGCGTGAACTCTGTTGGAGCGGCCACCAGTGCCCGGAGCACCTCAGGGTGCGATGGAGCAGTGGCACGCTGATGTACAACATCTGGTTGCAACCGCAGCCGATGCCATCAGCAACCAAGGTCTTCCCCTTTCGGGTTAGGCAACGGCTCAATGTAGGACCTTGTCTGGAACACTTGGTCCTCATCTGTCACAGCACCGATAGCATGTTGCATCTCAGCAGGTGACTTCGCTACCCTTCGGGGCACGACACACCCACACCATCACTAGGATTCTGACTCATGACCCGCGGTCGGAACTTGATCGCCGTTACCGGTAGCAGGATGGTCACATCCATATCGAGTGTGCTCGCGAGAGGCGAGAGGCTCGGGACAACCCTGCTCCTCAGGGAGTAGGGGGAGGCTGTTCTGCCCTGGCCATGCATTTACGCATGGTCATATGGCTACAGAAATTCCGGCCTCATTTCCCGGAGAAATTCGATGGGACTGTCAACCCTGCCGAGTTTCTTCAAATCTACTCAACTGCTATACTTGCAGCGGTAAGCAATGATGTCGTGATGGCCAACTACTTTTCAGTGGCTCCGACTGGAACGGCAAGGTCCTGGTTTATGAGTCTTCCACCTGACTCTATCATTAGTTGGGAGGAACTATGACAACATATGGAGTTCTTACACCCGACCTGACACTAAAATGGACTTGTTTGCTGTAAAGCTAACAACAGGGGAATCGCTGCGATCCTTTATCTAGCGGTTTTCTCAGGTACGCAATACCATCCCTTCAATCTCGAGCGCTTCTGTTATTGTTGCATTCAGACAGGGTGTTCGAGACAAAACGATGCTGGAGAAGCTGGCGACCAAAGAAGTCACCAGTGTCACAGAACTCTTTAGCTTAGTAGATAAATGTGCTAAAGCTGCGGAGGGACATGAGATGCACTCCAAACTACCTCTGGAGGCAAACAAGAAATCCTCCAAGAATGAAGCCACTATTTTTGGAGGTGGCAAAAAGAAAAAGAAGCCCAACGACAAGAAGAAGTTGTCAGTCGGCACAACTACTGCTGCGACTGCTGCGGCTCCAGGTGGCCGAGGGCCACGCCCAAAAAAATGACCTCGTCCTTCCTCAAAAGATGACAGCAGCTCCAAGATGTGGTGTCCGATCCACAAGACGGACAAACACAGTCTGGAAGAATGCCGAGAGGTCCAGAACCTTGTCGAGCGCTACAACAAGCACCGAGAAGAAGCTCCTTTCTGCCAACGGGGAGGAAAAGAAAAAGTCAACGAAGCTCTGGCTGAAGAGGAGCTAGGTTTTCAGGACCCCAAGAAGGTTCTGAAGGTTGTCTACAACACCTTTGACCACGACTTCGACATCTCTGACAACGAGCGTCGGAAGACCCTAAACACCATTTATGGTGGTTCTCGGGACATCACCTCTCGTCGCATCCTCAAGACAATGCGGCGAGACATGGCCGCTACAGCTCCCACCGCCAGGGCAGAGCCTCATCGAAAGTGGATGGACACTGTCATCATTTTTGATGCTTCGGACTGCCCTCACAACATGATCGAAGCTGGCCAACTCCGGTTGATAGTGTCTCTGGCCATTAACAATGTTCAACTCCACCATGTAATAGTGGACGGAGGTGCAGGGCTGTACCTCATAAGCTTTGAGGCCTTCGTCAAGCTCCAGCTCCGAACTTTGGACCTTCGCCCCTCTCGACCTTTTTCTGGGGTAGGTCAGGGGGCCATTACCCCACCCGGCTCCGTTACACTCCCGGTAAACTTCGATACTCAGGAGAATTACAGAACCAAAAAATTGGTCTTTGATGTGGCGTAGATCAGTTTACCGTTCAATGCCATACTGGGCAGGCTTGCTTTGTACAGGTTCATGGTCAGCGCCCACTATGTCTACTTGGTGTTGAAGATGCCAACACCTTCATGCGTTCTCTAGATCCGCGGGGATCGCACCGCAAGAATCACTACATTGGAAGAACTCCACGTGCTTGCTATAGCGTAGGAGGAAGCATCCAGTAAGGAGCTAGCTCCGAAACCTTTTAGCTCTCGTCATCAAGGCTCAACCTCTGCACCTCGTGTGCAACCAAGCGGCGACACCGACGTTCCCGTCAAAGTCATCCAAAGTGGTTTTGATGCTGCTCATACCACCCGTATATCAGGGGGTCTGAACAACAAATAGGAACTCGCACTCATCACTTTCCTCCGGGCAAATGTAGATGTGTTTGCCTGGCAACCATCACAAATGCCTGGGTTCTCTAGGGAGGTGATTGAGCACAATCTGAAGATTTATCCTGACGCACGACATGCACACTAGAAGCCCCGGAAGCAATCAGTTGAGCGACAAAACATCATCCGACAGGAGATCAAGAAGTTGCTCGAAGCTGGTTTCATCCGGGAGGTTTTTCATCCACAATGGCTGGCAAACCCAGTCGTGGTTCCCAGGGCTGGCGGGAAGCTTCGGATGTGTATCGACTACACCACCTTAAATAAGGCATGCCCAAAAGATCCATTTCCACTACCTAGAATAGATCAGATAGTGGACTCCACCACCGGGTGTGAGCTATTGTGTTTCTTAGATGCATATTCTGGATATCATCAAATCGAAATGTCTAAAGAAGATGAAGAGCATACTGCCTTCATAACAGTAGATGGATTATACTGTTATATTGCCATGCCCTTTGGTCTCAAAAATGTTGCTTCAACCTTTGTGCGAGCTATGTAAAAAAAATTTGGAGAGCTAATTAGAGACTTAGTGGAGGTGTACGTCGATGACATCATTGTGAAGATCAAGAACAAGGACTCACTCTTTGACAATTTACAAGTTGTCTTTGACAAGTTGCGCATCACGCGCACCAAGCTAAACCCGGACAAATGTGTTTTTGGGGTTAGCTCCTAGACACTCCTTGGTTTCTTGGTGACTCACCGAGGAATTGAAGCAAACTTGACGAAGATCAAAACCAATGAAGATATGCGGCCCCAAGCCTGCATAAAAGACGTCCAGAAGTTAATTGGGTGTCTAGCAGCGCTCAGCCGGTTCATCTCAAGACTAGCAGAGTGGGCACTACCCTTCTTAATACTTTTGAGGAAGTCTGGACCATTTCATTGGTCTAAAGAGGCGGAAAAGGCATTTCAAGAGCTGAAGCAACTCCTCACCACAGTACCAATCTTGGTAGCTCCGAATCCTGGTGAGCCTTTACTAATTTATATTTTTGCAACTATAGAAGTTGTCAGCATGGTTCTGGTCGCGGAAAGGCCAGAGCCACATCTAGTTCAGGAGCCTAGACTCCTTCGGGAGGGTCCAGAGCTACTTGAAGGCGAGTCTGGGTCCCAGCCTCCAAACACGGACCTTCAAGGCAGAGTGCTAGAAGATCAACCTCTCTCATCGGAGGGAGTTCTAACGGCTGTTCATGAAGATCTGGACCCATCCGACAAGCTCCAGATTAGACATGAAGAAGATCTGGACCCCTCTCGGAGGGTTTGGGAAGCTCAACAAGAAGGTCCAGATCCCTCCAAGAGGGTTCGGGTCGATGTAGAGGAAGCTTCGGGTCCCTCCTAAAGGGTTCGACCATCCAACGCCCAGTGTACTTCATCAGCAAAGTACTACATGACGCAAAGACCAGATACATTGAGGTGCATAAGCTGCTTTATGCAGTTCTTATTGCCTCAAGGAAGCTTCATCACTACTTCCAAGCCCACAAAATATCAGTGGTAACTTCTTATCCACTGCGCGCTATTTTGCACAACCCTAACTCTATTGGGAACATTGCAGAGTGGGTAGTAGAGCTGGCCGAGTTTGATCTCGAATTCGTGTCATGACAAGCAATCAAGAGTTAGGCTCTGGCTGACTTCATGGCGGAGTGTACTCCCTCTCCATCTAACCCTGGGGGCTCCAGTGAGTAGAAGCCGGAAGCCAAGGTCCCGGTCTTCACTGAACCGCACTGGACTCTATACATTGATGGCTCCATGCAGAAGTAGGGGGTTAGAGCTGGAATCCTTCTCCTTGCTCCGACCGGGGAGAAGGTCAAGTACATGGTTCACCTTTATTTCAAGGCAACCAACAACATGGCTGAGTATGAAGCTCTCATGTACAGACTCAAGGTGGCACTATCCTATGGTGTCAAACAGCTGTTGGTGAAGGGTGATTCATAGCTCATCATCCAACAAGTCAAAGGTGAATGCTATCGTAACAATCCCCAACTAGCTGCTTAACTCCTTGAAGTCCTGAGGCTCTATAAGGACTTCGAAGTCCTGGATCTCCACCATGTTCAACATTTTCACAACGCTGAAGCCGACGAACTCTCAACGAAGGCTTCAACCGGAGCTCCGACTACCAACGGAATCTTCGTCCGGAGGTTGTCAAGACCAACAGCTCAGTCTGCCGAACTGAGCGAAGGGGGCGAGACTAGCACCTCGAAGCTGGCGGCCCCGGTGGCCCTGTTACCATGGCGTTCACCAAGGGTCGTAGGTGGTGTTGGAAGCTCCGAGCAACCCAGCACGCAAGACTCAGAAGCTCAAGTTAGCCCGATGCATGGATCTCAGAGATCTGGAGCTACTTAAAAGACAACATCCTTCCTGAAGACGGTGTATCCGCTGACCGGATCGTCAGATTGGCTAAAAGATACACACTAGTAGAAGGGGATCTCTACCAGCGTGGTGCCAACGGCGTCCTAATGTGGTGCATTACAAGGGAATAAGGTCGTGAACTTCTCGCGAAAATCCATGGAGGCGAGTGTGGGAACCAAGCATTTTCCTGTATGTTTGTTGGTAAAGCCTTCTGACATGGCTTTTATTGGCCTCCAGCACTCCAGGATGCAGTTGAGCTAGTGAAAAATGTAAAGCATGCCAGTTCCACGCAAAACAGATTTACACACCGGCTCAATCACTACAAATGATACCTCCTACATGGCCATTCGCTTTGTGGGGCATGGACATCTTGGGACCATTCCCAAAAGCTGTCGGGGGTTACAGGTTCCTGTATGTCGCCATCGACAAGTTCACCAAGTGGCCAGAAGCTACTCCAGCTGTGAAAATCAACAAGCAATTAGCAATCAAATTCTTGAAGTCCATTATATGCAGATTTGGGGTTCCGAACAAGGTCATAACTAACAACGAAACTCAATTTACAAGTGTAAAATTTCAAGAATATTGTGAAGACCTTGGCATTCAACTCAGCTACGCCTCAGTAGCTCACCCAGCAAGTAATGGCCAAGCCGAGAGAGCAAATGCAAAAATCCTAAAAGGACCCAAGATGCGCACATACGAGCATCTAAAAAAGCATGGAGCCAACTGGATTGAAGAGTTTCCGTCCACACTGTGGGCAAATAGGACAACACCTAACCAGTCAACTGGGGAGACGCCCTTCTTCCTAGTGTACGGAGCTGAAGCAGTCCTTCCTTCGGAGATCACCATGGGGTCCCTCCGGGTCTGGACCTTCGATGAAGCCGTGCAGGACCAGCTCCTGCGTGAAGACCTTGACCTCGTCGACGAGGGAAGACGCCAAGCAGCTGTTTGGAATGCACGCTACCGCCAAGCACTCCGGCGCTATCATCAAAGTCATGTGCGCAACCAACAATTCGAGGGAGGTGATCTGGTGCTGCAGAAGATACTAACTTGCTAAGGTATGAATAAACTTTACCCCGGTTGGGAAGGTCCTTTCCGAGTGATCAAAGTATCCCGGCCCAGATGCGTTCGCTTGACAACTGAGGATGGGACTCTGCTTCCTAATCATTGGAACATTGAGCACCTCCATAAGTTTTATACTTAGAATCACGGAGGTGAGTCTGTAATTACGCAAAATGCATGTTATAGAGTCAATACACATAGAAGGGTAGGTCCTCCGAGAGAACATCCGGACCCCTCTAGGAAGGCCCCAAAAGTTCAAGTAACACTTCATATAGTCACAACACTAAAAATGTAACTACCTGCCCAGGGCTAGTACAAGATGTATAACGCACTTAGCTTGGTCCTACACCCTAAGTGTGTCCTTGTCTCCCTTGTAGTCTGGACCTATAATGAAAGACATTGTTGTGTAAAACAGACTCCATGTGCATTTATTTTTGTACAAGGCTCAATATATCAAATTATTATTTTTTATCCTTCTTGTCTATAAGGAAGTTGTGCAATTCTTTTTTAGTTTTTGTCCAAGTTATTCATATGTGTTACAAGTTATATTATTGATCTCTTTGGATCCTAACATGCTATATAGTCTACTCGCCTGAACGATTAGCCAACATAGGTCCGGAGTGTGCTACCAACTTAGCCTGGTCCTGCACCCTAAGTACGCCACTCTACCTACACCCCGACAGACCTAAGTAGGGTGAGTACTAAAAAAGCATACAGATCTGGGAAGATTATATAAATATGCTTGTTACCATATTGAGTTTCTTCCGATTTAAAACTCAAATAAGAACGATAAGTCACAAACAATTTATAGACAAGAGGGCGAATTTTACTCTATTCTTTTCTCTAATGTGCAGGAAAAACAGAAACTCATAGTTATGGTGGACGACACTGGAGCTACTAAGCTCTGACATCCTCCAAGGAGGCCCGCCGTTGACGTTTTATATGTTGATAGTGGGTGCCGTAGACGATTTGTGTGTTGACATCGGGAGCTACCGGACCTATCAAGCTCCGATAAATCCCAAGGGGCTCGCCGTCGATGTATTATATGTTGATGGCGGGTGCCGTTGGAGCTATGAAGCTCCGACAGCCCTAGGGGACCAGCCGTCGACGTATCAGAGATAAAGACTTCGAACCTAAAATCTACAAGTCTGAAGCGTTCAACTCATCAACATACTGTCAAATCCTTTTGGTACATGTACACATTCGAATTGTGCGTATATACCAGGGGGCCAACAAGAAGAGCACGATATATTAAAGACAAAGTGAAATTCATGGAAAAAAAGAGTGGATTTCATTAATTCAAAGTACTGGATTACAAAATCCGGATTACAGCAAAGGGCAAAAGGAAAAAGTCCTAGCTACTAGAGGATCAAAGTCCTGCGGAAGAATGAGGAGACTTCCTTAGCAACTTCTTGGACGCTGGCCTTGGCGGCGTCCTCCTCTTTAGCAACAAGACCTTCGGGCACCGGGTCTAGGGAGAATTGGGGATCTAGGCTCATATAACACGTCAGCGCATACTCTGCGACGTTCATTGCCAAAGATTTCCCCTCTGTCTCCAGCTGGTCCACAATGACGTCACCCATCGCGTCAATTTTGCCGCCAGCAGCATTGAGGGCCACCAGTTTTCGGTCTAAGTCCAACTCTAGATTGTCCGGACGTACAGGACTCAAGCCTAGCTAGTGGTGTCAATGTATCGTTGGATTGCCCCAAGAAGTCCCACACTTGAATGGATTCAGTCTCCCTCAAGCCCTCGGCTCCTCTAGTGACCTCTGGACGACCGCAAGCTCTGAACCTTCCCGAGCGAGGCACTCGACCACTTTGGAATGTTGCTACATATTCTCAGCAACATGCTTTTCGCAATTGGTTAGCTCCATCTTCCGGACGTGGATGCGGTTTCGCCATTCCGCCAGGTCTTTCTCCTTGCCTCTTAGTTTCCATTCTCTGGTGGCAACATCAGCTTCTCTTTTTGAGAGCTCCTGCCCCAGCTTCCAATACTTTTCCTCTTCTTCCTTACTCTATAGCTCAAACTTCTTTAAGCGATCCGCCAAATTTTGCTCTCCTAGAGTCAGCTTCTGAGCGAGCTCCTCCTCCCTCTTCAAAAGATCCTCCTGCTATTCCAGGAGCTTCGCTTCCCTCGCCTCAAGGTTCGCTCGACGCTTCAGAATGACCTCATTTAATTCATTGAGGTTTATGTGACGCTCATCAGCAGCATCACTCCGTTCCTTGGCTTGCTCAAGGATCTCCCAAGAGTTCGCATCGAGCTCCCTGATGGCGGCTTCCTTCTCTTCTAGTAGCTTGCCCTAGTACTCCATCCGGGCCGTTTCTGTCTTGACCCACTCCTTCTGGTCAGCAAGCCTTGTCTGTGCAAGCCTGGTCTCAAAATGGAGCCTATTGCGCCAACGCCTCAAGGTGTGTGCTCCTCTTCAAGGACCTTCCTCTGGTGATTGAAGGCGAGCTGAACTTGTCGGAGGCTTGAGCAGGCATTGTCTATGGACAATGCCAAGGGGATAGGCTCCGGACATGTTGCGGTCATCTCTGCCAGTTCCAGGGGATTCTCCATAACAAAAATAGGATCACACTCTACAAGTGAGGTCCCCTGAGTTACTACGGCACTGGGGCCGCTCTCCGGGAGCTCTTTAGCGGAAGTAGAGGAAGAACCCACTAGGGGAACTTCCACAGCCGGAGCAGAAGTCAAAGGTGCTGCTTCCGGGTCTTTAGTTGCCAGCTCCGAGCATGGAGAACCTACCGCCACTTCTTCATGGTGCTCCGGCTCTGGCCCGGACACCTCCAGAGCAGCTACCTCTAGGGTGACAGTTGGGGCTTCATCTGGTGCCTCTACTACCGCTAGCTCAGGCGTCGACACGTAAGTCACTTCTGGTTAAGCAATCGGGGCTTCAATCATTTACGGCTTAACAACCGAACCTTCAACAACTTCTGGCTCAAGGGCCGGAGCTTCAACCATCTCCGGCTCAATGGTCGGGGCTTCAATCGCCTATGGCTCAGCGGCCAGGGCTTCAATGACTTCTGGCTCAAGAGCCAGAGCTTCCAACATCTCTGACTCCTGCACTGAAACCTCAGCCTCCAGCGCTGTTGCCAGCGGTGCATCTTCAACTTCCTCTTGTGGTCCGGTGCTACCACAGGAGCTTCTGGTGAAGACTCTGAATCCAAATCCACGGCAGATGGCGCTAGAGCTGCCGTGACTTCTGCCACCACTTGAGGAGGAGGATCAATGGTTGAAGCAGGAGCTTTAGCATGCGCAACCACAGTCGTTGTAATAGATGCTGAAGTCTCTGACTCCTTTCTTGACACCCTGAAAATAAAAGGACAAGAAGATTAAAAACATAATAAAAAGAAGATTAGCATTTCAAGGCGAGCCTACGATGCTTACCTAGGGATGATACCACCCCAGTCATCGCAGAACCTTTTCTTCTGAGGCCTAGAGTCAGAGCCCACGAAGTCTGGTGAGACAACAACTTCAGACCACAGCTGGGGACCACTTCTAGCAGCTGGAGTCTTCTCAGCCGAAACTTCCTTCGATCGGGAGGAACATCTAGACCTAGAGCTCTTAGCTGGCACAGAGGTTGGAGTTGACTGTCTGAAGCTGGTGCCTCTTGAAGACGCCTGCGCCGGAGAAGGTGTAGCCGCAAAAGATCTCCCTCGCCGGGGAGAAGGGGCCATTGTAGAGGGAGCAGGACTGATGAACCTCCCATCAGCGTGCTTCAGTTTTCTCTTCCAGCTGGAAGGTTCGGCTGGCTCCTTGCCCTTGCCCTCGCCGACATCTTCAACCCTCTGGCTTGGAGCAGAGGCAGCCATCCCTTCAGAAGCTCATGGGATTACAACCCTGGAGGTCTGGCGTTGTTCCACCTTGCCATGGTCATCTAGGGCCGACACCTTCCTCCGGAGCTTCCTGCTGATATCTGGAATCATGTTTAAGGGCAGAAAGCAGCCGACGGAGCTAAGGCGTCGCCGTTGACAAGCCCATGCTGGAATTTCTTGAGATGGAGCTTCAAAGCTTCGTCATCCAAGTTGGATTTCAAACCGGTTTCAATCCGGTCATCATCCATCACACTGTTGAGAGCTCAGGCGAGTTTCTCCCTCTTCCTCAGCAGAGCCCACCTGTTCACAAAGAAATTTGCGAAGACAATCTGGGGGTCACTCCACCCTCCATGCATTCTTGGATCCTGATCTTGACAGGGTTAAATGCATCCGACAACTTCAGAACTACGTTCCAGGCCTTAGTGTCGACATTGGGAAGTCCTTGGGGCAGCTCCAACCTATCGTGCTCCTCCACTACAAGGACGATTCAATTCTTCTTCCAGTCATCCCACTTGCTAGAGGGGAACGACTTCAAGTACTTGAAGGGGTAGTTCTTGCGCTTCACAAAGTAATAGAAGCCAACCAACTCTGTCCCATTGCTGGTGGTATGAGCTATGAAGAAGGTCTGAAACAATTCGACGCAGGGAGGCACGCCCACCCACATCTCGGAAAAGTGGATGAAAATGGCCACGGGCAGAAGGGAGTGCGGGCCGAGGTGATGCAGCTGGAGGCCGTAGAAGTCCAGCAGCATCAGGATGAAGCTCGAGAATGGTGGGATCAGTCCCACCATGGTGTATGCCGAAAAGTACACCATCTCTCCGCGACGCTCTTTCTCGATGGGGAGCTTGCCGACGCGGACTAGGTGGTTGAAGGAGTCACTGAACCATCCCATGAAGGTCCGGACCTTCGTCAGGTTGTCCTTCCTCTGGATGCGGCTCTTGGGAAGACCTAACTCCATCGCGACAAAGTGGAGCAATGGAAAGGAAAGCTAGGAGAAGTTTGGGAGGCTCTGAGCACAAGTTTGATTGAAAGCGTAAAGAGTCATCAAACCGTGCATACTTTCCCGCTTAAGTAAGCCTTCACAACGCTTGGATGGAAACTGCAACGAGAGCAGGGTCACATTTCAAAAATCTACCCCGTCAATGGCGAATGGGCCCGGGGACACCTCCGACGAACATATCGAGGTTATTACCCCAGGCGAACCGTTGTTATGATGGACGGCTGGAAACCCAAAGGCGGCCCCCTGACAAGGCGCTCGAAACCAATACTGATTTGGTATTGAGAACTGGCGACCTTCAATTCCGTGAGATCTGCACTCAAAGATCTCATCTACCACATTAAAAGCAAGCCACACGGCGATGGTTTAACCCCAAACCATCGCCCCAACGACACAGCAGAAGACCTTTGAAGTTACAGTGCAGGAATCAAGGATGGCCCCACCTCTGATAGAATAATAATCCAAAGAGTTTCTCCCAGAGGTGGGCCCAAGGGCAACTATCAGTACCCTGTGTACCGGGTACCCCATGATACCGCAAGAAGTGCAAGAGAAGTCCACCTGTCCGAGTTGAAGGCTCCCACAGGCCCCACATGTCACACGGCAAGGGACCTGCCTCGCTCATATGGGTAGCTCCGGGACTGCCACATATAATATAAGATCGGAGCTAAACTCCCAACATAGGGAAGCTCCGGCGTTGACACGTGGATAATGACCCCGGTACTAACCCCCCGTAGAGGGAAGCTTTGGTACCACCACGTCTATGTCAGTTCCGGGCCTATCTCCCCACGAAGGGAAGCTCCAGAACTTCCACATGTGGAGCTTTCGGACCTACAATGCCAACCGCACGGACATTCATGGGACAGTTAAAGCGGCAGTTACAAGACCTGATTATGTGTCATTAATGCAATATTAATGAAAAACAATCAGTGGACTGTTAATAGGGGTAACACAGCCATTAAGGCACGTTATCACCCTATTAATCACGCTTAATAATCATAGACTGTGTATTAGGTTATTTAATGCGCCAGGGTCACATGTCGGGCCAGACAAATATTGTAACGGCCAGTCCTTGGACTTTAAAAAGACTTTGCCGCACAGTACAGGGGGCAGATCCAAGCATACACGGATACTAGTTCTATAGACTTACTCAATAAAATAACACACTCCCCGTGGAGTAGGGTATTACGCTCAGGCGGCCCGAACTACATAGATCTCCTACGTCATCATCTTGTTCCTGATCTCTGCGTGTCCAAACCAATACAAGAACCTCCCCGAGCTATATTTAGTAGTACCGGAGGAAGTGTCGTTTAACCACTTTAACAACGAGCATAAAAGAATTATTGCCTTATCTTCATCATCAATTTTCACATCTAGCTGACCTAGATCTCTGATCCTTTGATTGAAAACATTTATGTGCTCTGCAACATCAGACCATTCCTGCATCTTCAACCCATATAATTTTTGCTTCAAATACAACTTGGTCGTCAAAGTCTTCGACACAAACTGATTTTTAAGATTGCCCCGATTTCTTTTTGTGTAGTCAACCCGATGACATGGTACATGATATTGTCGGACAGACACAACCGTATAGTTGCAGCTGCTTGCATCTGCTTCTCCTCCCACTCGTCATCCTCCATCTTGACCGACTTATTCGCTTTCAGAACGGACAAAAGACTTTGTTGCGCCAACAAATATTTCACCCTTATTTGCCACAAGACGAAGTTGCTATTGCTATCAAACTTCAGCGTATCAAATCTGGTACCCATCGGTGCCATGCGTCCTTTTGCCATAGATCACCGAAAGAACCTTCGCACGTGTCACACGTCAAAGCCTCGTGCATCTTGCATGCACAAGCACATTGTCGCGTACTCCCGCGTTCCGTGAACGCGCCATCGCGTACACGTGCACATCCGCCGTATTGCACGCACAAGCACGTCGTCGCGTACTCCTGTGTTCCGTCTGAACGCGCCGACGCGTACACGTGCACCTCCGCCGTACACCGTTGTGCACAGTCTGCAGTTATCGAGCCTCCACGACTATCAAGTCGCTCGCACACGACGAAGTCGATCTGCTTGATTGCCACCCGTTGTTCGTCTTTAAAGTGGTGCAAGCTTCCTTGAAATCACGAACAGTCAATTGTTTTCTCCTGTTGTTTTCTGATGATATTCCCGCAGACCAGCTTCGGTTTTATAGGAGCTGGGTAGCACCGAGTCCGTACTGGCTAAGAAATTATACAGATTCTTGCCTTATCTTGTCAAATACGATCTCCATTATCTGAGCATCCGTGTGCCGTACGAACCCGAATCCCAGCCAAGTTATAACTGATCAAAGAAAAGAAATAATCCAATCTAACCTGCATGCGCTCTGACTAGCAAGCATGTGTGGACCCAACATGTCTCCGCTGCGAATGCGGCTTCCCTCCTCCCATTCGGTCCTCCCATGCGTCCTCCCGTTGACGTGTCAAAATATTATTGATTCTTCATTAATACTCAGTTTAACTACCATATCTTCACAACAAATAAGATGATGACACATCAGCGGGAGGACACATGGGAGGACAAACGGGAGGAGGGAAGCCGTGTCACCAGGCACCCACGCATGTATGTTGACTCTCCCATGCACCAGGCATCCCACGCATGCATATTGAATAAATTTTTTCCTTACATGCAGATCTCCGTGCACCCGTGCATGCGCACACAGGTTTTCTCCTCCCGTTTGTACTCTCATACATCTTCTCGCTGATGTGTCATCATTTTATTTGTTTTAAATGTACCGTAGTTAATTTGAGTATTCAAAGCGAGACCAATAACATTTTGACACATCAGCGGGAGGACGCATGGGAGGACTGAACGGGAGGAGGCAAGCTGCATCATGGTGAATATTTTATTTGCCTCTTACTCCAGTTCGTATACGACTTGCATGGTTACGTTTCCAAGTGCTTCTCTGGACTCCTGCTCTGCTATCAACCCGTACCGCAGTGCGCCATTATCTCGCCGAGTCTAGCACCACGCTTCGCCGCGATCAGCTCAACGTAGAGAACAAGCCACCTCTCCCAAAAAAAAAAACACGAGTCCATCATGATCATCATCACAACCCTCACATCAAACTGACTGCGCATCAGTTTCATCGTGAGACGAAGCCGCCGCCCATGTTCATGACGTCTTCCAGCTGCACCGTCGAACTTGACCACCACGTCTGATCGGCCCCTATCGAGCAGCAGCCTGTAGCCGCCATGAATCTGTTCTCCACGTCTGGACGAAAATTCATTTATGCAGCTTATTGGACGGTTCGAGCCGCCATGCTCGAAGTGTAACTCCACCAGTCGAGTCGTCGACTGCTATCATGCTCCACCTTGCGCCATGTCCCTCCCGGACTGCGTGGTGTAGAACATACCATCATGCCTGCTCACGATCTTCAGCATCACCCCTAGATCCAATCCAACCTTGGTTATGATACCACTTGTTAGAAAATAGGCACGCAGAAGCGACGACGGATCTCTCGAGGCATCGATGCAAGATCACGAACGACACACAAGGCAAAATATTTGTTAACGAGATTCAGTCGAAGCCTACATCCCCGGAGCATGACTAGAGACGCTCCTCCCCAATATGTTCATTGCGGTTACAATAACAACCCTCCCCTCATATTTATAAGGAGACCGGTACAGAGTCCAACAAAAACTCTACACCCCACCACTAATACAACTCAAAGTCCTAACCGTAACAAACTCGTACACAATATTTGACATATATCCAACAATGTGAGACACCACCCACTACAAGAATCGGACAAAGAAGTATCGGGGAAACTATAAAAGTCAGCCCCGACGACTTAAAGCGTACTATATGGCCACCCAGCGCACACGTGTCCACAGTATGGCCGTCGGTACGCCCGGCGGGGGGGGGGGGGGGGGGGGTGGGGGGGACGGCTCTAAGCGCATTAAAGCCGTTGGGTCCAGCTAGCCGACACCTTTATGGCGTTATGAACGTCGGTGTGCCTAGACCGACGGTCTTAGTTTGTTTTCAAACTAAAGCCGTCGGTATCTGGTGTCCGACGGCTTTAATAGCCTAAAGTCGTCAGCACCGATGGCTATAGAGGCTTATGAATGTCGAGCAACAGTTGATGGCTATGGCCGTCGGTAGGCCGATGTTCTTACGTTAAACTCGTTGGTTAGTATAGCTTACCGACGGCGATAAGACCGATATTTCTTTGCTCGATTCCTGTAGTGACCTATGCTATATGACCTTGATCAACTACTGCCGCATTTTGACTGCCTTTGGTCGCTTGGTGAGCTCGTTGAGGATGCTGGAATCAATCGAATTGTCAAAATAATGCTCATTGATAAAGCCCCTGGGCATGATGGCTTCAATGTGAAATTTCTTAAAACGAGTTGGCGTATTATCAAAGGAGATGTTCTCTGACTGTGTCATGATTTCTTTCACGGCACCTGGATATTAAATCTATTGATTCTTCATTTATAACACCAGTTCCTAAGGTCAATAACCCCACCCAGGTTGCATAATTTTGTCCGATCTCATTACCGAACTGTGTGCTCAAGCTCCTCACAAAGATCATGGCTGAGCGGTTGCAGAGGGTCATTATCCCATTGTTTCAGCAAAATCAATATGGTTTCATTCGTTCGTGACCCATTCACTGTTGCATGGGCATATGAGTACATTCATAAACGTCACTCTTTGGGAAAGCCGGTGGTCGTTCTGAGTTTGGATTTTGCGAAGGATTTGACACCGTGGAGCACAATGCAGTTCTGCTGATCATGTTCCACATGGATTTTCCTAGTGCTTGGATTAACTAGGTTCAGAGTTTTTTGCTTCTGCCTCCGCCTCTGCACTTTTGAATTGGGGTGCTTGGGAGCCTTTTCAGTGCAAGCTTGGTGTGCGTCAGGGGATCCTTTGTCCCCTCTTCTCTCTGTGCTTGTAGGGGAACTGATGCAATATATTTTGAATGAGGACATGCATCGTGGGGTTCTACACCGGCCACTGTTGGAACAGTATAATGCAGACTACCCAGTTTTACCGTATGCTGATGACGCGCTTTTATTCTCCCTGCCACTTAGATGGAGCTTTGTTCCTTAAAAGGTCTGCTACAAAGCCTTTCCACTTCCATTGGTCTCAAAGTAAATTATGCAAAATCCTGTATGGTCCCTATTAACGTAGATATGGATGAGGCACATAGACTGGCCATTGTATTTGGCTGCCAGCTCAGTGATTTTCCTATCACATATTTGGGCCTGCTTTTGAGTCTAGTCAAACCGAAAGTATCAGATTATGCACCCTTGATATCTAAAACAGAGCAAAGATTATTGGTGAACTCTTCATAGCTTCCTGGTGGCGTCCGATTTATGTGAACTCTTTCACACACCCTTGAATCAGATAGATTTCGAAAAGTTCCTCTTCTGGAGTCTCAGTTGCTAGACCTGACTTTGAATGCGGGTACTAAATATATTTGGTCCTACATTTGGAGTTCTCGCTCTTACTCTACAGAGAAATTCAAGGAGCAGCATTTGAAGTCACTACATCCAGCCAAACCCCAATCAGCTTTGTGGCATAGCAAGTGCAATAGTAATACTCGGGACATCCTCAAACGGAAGCACTTCAAAGTTGAAAATAATGATTACTGCTGTGTCCTATGTAGACGTTGCTGACAGGAAACAACTCTCCACCTATTCTTCAAATGTCCGTTTGCAGCTGCATGTTGGCAGAGTTTGGGGATTTTCTAGTTGTTACAATTGCTTATTTTAAAATGACCCTGGCAGCACAGTTTTTTTTTGGAAAAAACGGAAACAGCAGGAAGACCCTACTGTTATATTTGTATTAAAGCGAAAAACTGTACGGCATGAGATAATTACAAAGGTTGGACAGTTTTACATTTCCACAACCTTAAGATAAGCTATTTATCCAGGTGCTAAACCACTCTTTTGATGGTCTCTAAATCTGTGAGCCTGCAGTCCAGCTTCCTCCTTTAAAGCTTTTTTCCAAGAGTTGAGATTGGTTTGAGTACCATCAAAGATTCTTCTGTTTCTTTGCGTTCAAATACTCCACAAGGCTATAATCAGGATTTCCAATTGTTATGAATATTGGATCTTGTATTATTGAGGAGGCCGTAGGCCTCTATAAATAGATGTACAAGGGATTACAAATATACAAATAAGTCATTAAGATATCATCTAATATAATATTACTATATATCTCTAACACCCCCTCAAACTCAAGGTGCGTCAAGAACATTGAGTTTGGAGATATAAAAATCATGTTAAGAGCCACAAAGATGATCCAAAAGGTGGTGTCACTAAGCAGAACGTCGAAGTAGATAAAGCATCAAAACTGGAGCCGACAGAACTAGCAGGCGCAGCGGAACAAACATGAAGCTAATCACGCTTCCAAAGATGCTGTGAATCACGACGACAAGGGCCAGTACAAACCAGAGATCATCTGTGAGCAACTCCCAAAGTCGTAGACTAGGCATATGTATACGCATACAAGGAATCCAATCACGGTAATTGATGCAATTGAAAAGCATCACACACCGCACAACCGAAATTCCGACCGAAGAAGAAAAGATCATCATGACAAAGATGACCAAAAACGATAAGAGCGCAAAATAAGCAGCGGCAGACGACGGCGAGAGTGCAAACAAAAATGGCGCAAGCATCATTTTTTTTCTCGACGCGCAGACGGAGCTCCCGAATCAACGATGGATCAAGGCATCACAGGCAGCCAGAACAAAGGCGCCCAAAAGACGTCAATTACATCCCAGATCTGAAGAGGAGCAAACCACGCCAGTTTTTTTAATCCAAAAACCCTAAATGTGTTACGCTGACATCACACAGACGTCATGCTGACATCAGCACCATCCATATCTGCAGCAGAACCGCGCGGACACCACGACTAGATTGCAGATGATGTGCCGCATGAAGAAGAGTGGCATCCTTTGATCGATATACACGAATCCGTCGAGGCAGAGGTAAGATCTATTGGAGCAATTACATCTCGGCAGAGCAGCACCGATCCTTTGTAGTCCTGGTCCAATGGAGTCAATGGCTACGGCATTAACAACGCCGCTGTCGAAGTGTTTGATACGACACATCCCCCGGACCTGCTAAGAAGCAGCCCGCGGAGGTTCTTTTTGTGGTTGGGGTACACAGAGATCAGGATCAAGATGATGACACCAGAGATTTACGTGGTTCGGGCCGCCAGAGCGTAACACCCTACTCCACGGGATTTGTGTTGTGCGAGTCTATTCGCTAGTCAGTTGGGATCACGTCAAATTAGTGTGTCCGATGTTCGTGCGGTACAACCCTTTTATAGTCCTAAGGACTGATCGTTAGAATGCTTACCTGGCCCGACATGTGGCCCTAGCGTATTTAATGGCCTAATACATTGTCTAAAGAATATTAAGTGTGATTAATAGTGTGATAACGTGCCTTAATGGCTGCGTTACCCGTATTAACAGCGCTATTTATCGTGTGTCGTTAATACAACATTAACGACACGTAATTACATCTTGTAACTGTCGCTTTAATTACACTTGATGGCTCATGCTGAAGGAGATCTGCCAGGTACGCGTCGATAAATCTCTGAAGGCTCCACACATGGAAGCTCCGGAGCTTTCCCTTACAGGGGACTAGGTATGGGGCTACTGTACACGTGTCGGCACCAGATCTCTTCTCTGCTTGGGGTTAGGTCTAGAGCTGTTGTACACGTGTTGACGCCGGAGCTTCCCTTTGTTGGGTATTTAGCTCCAGTTTTCCTTTACACGTGTTAGCTTAGGAGCTAGCCATATGAAGGGAGCGGGTCCGACGCAGTGTGATATGTGGGACCTAAGAATACCTTCAACTCCGTCAGGTAGAATTCTCTTGTACTATTCGAGGTACTAAAGGGTATCCAGTACGCAGGGTACCGACAGTGGCCCTCGGGCCCACCTCTGTGAAAAACCCTTTGGGTTGAGTTATTCTGCCAGAGGTGGGGCCATTCTCGATTCTCGCGCTTCGATTTCAAGAGCCCTCTGATGTGCTGTTGGAGCGATGGTCCGGGAGTGAATCGTTGACACGTGGCTTGTTATGAATGTGGCAGATGAGATCCTTGTTTTAGGATCTCACGCAATTGAAGGTCGCCGGTTCCCAATAAAAAAATTGTATCGGTTTTGCGCGCCCTGTCAGGGTGCCGCCATTGGGTTTCCTGCCGCTCATCATGACAACAGTTCGTCTTGGGTAAGAACCTCGATCTCTTCGTCGGGGTGGCCCTAGGCCCACTCGGCATTGACGGGGTAGAGTTTTGAAAAGTGCCTTTGATCTCACTGCGGTTTCCATCCAAGCATCGCGGAGGCTTACTCAAGATGGAAAGTGCGCACGGTTTGAGGACTCTTTACGCCTTCGATCATCTTTGCGCTCAGAGCCTCCCAAACTCCGCCTAACTTCCCTTCCTTTGCTCCGCTTTGCTGCGATGGAGTTGGGTCTCCCCATGAGCCGCCTCAAGAGCGATGATGATCTGAAGAAGGTCCAGACCTACATGGTGTGGTCCAGCGACTCCTTCAACCATTTGGTCCAGGCCGGCAAGCTCCCGTTCAAGAAGGAGCGCAATGGCGACATGGTGTACTTCATAGCGTACGCCATGGTGGGATTCATTCCACCTTTCTCTTCCTTTTGATGCTGCTAGACTTTTATGCACTGCAACTGTATAACCTTGGTCCCCATTCTCTTCTCCTCGTGGCGACATTCATCCACTTTTGCGAGATGTGGGTGGGTATTCCCCCCTGCGTCGAGCTATTCTGCACCTTCTTCACCATCTACGCCACCGGCAAAGGGAGTGAGCTTCTTGGCTTCTACTATTTTGTGAAGTGCAAGAACTGCCCCTACAAATACTTGAAGTCGTTTCCTTCTGGCAAGTGGGACGATTGGAAGAAAGATAGGATCATCATTGCTATCGAGGAGCACGAGAAGTTGGAGCTGCCCGAAGGTCTCCCCAATGTTGACACCGATGCCTGGAGTGTAGTTCTGGTGCTGTCAAACGCCTTCAACCCTGTCTTGACCAGGATCCGCGAGTCCGTGGAAGGTTGAGTCACCCCCCAGATGGTCTTCTACAACTTCCTGGTCAACAGGTGGGCTCCGCTGAAGAAGAGGGAGAAGCTCGCATGGGCCCTCAACAGCGTGATGGATGACCTAGCTGAAAGACGGAACTGAATCCACCCCCGGGAGATAGAGTTGGCCGACCAGTAGAAGCAAGTTGCTGAGAACATGCAGCAGCATGCTAAGTTGGTCGAGTGCCTTGCCCGTGAAGGTTCCGAGCTTGCGGCTGCCCGGAGGTCACTAAAAGAGCTGCGGAGCTCAAAGGCAACCGAGTCCTTGATAGTATAGGACTTCTTGGGACATGCGGACAAGGCCCTTGTGCCCCTTGGTTTTAGTCCAGTACGCCCAGAAGACCCAGCGCAGGAGCTGGACCAGACGCTAGCGGCACTTGGCTCTTCTATCATTAGACTCGACGTGATGGGTAACGTCATCGCCGATCAGCTGGAGACGGAGGGTAAATCCTTGGCCAAGAATGTCGCCGAGTATGTCTTGGCATGTTACAAAAGCCGAGACCCCCAGTTCTCTCTTGATCCGGTCTTTGAAGGAATCATCGCGGAGGAAGAGGATGCCGCCAGAGCTAGTGTCCAAGAAGCTGCTGAGAAGGTTACTTCGTTTTTCCATAGGACTTAGATCCTCTAGTAGCTAGGACTTTTCTCCTTTTGCCCCTTGTAACCCCAATTTTTTAATCCAGTACTTTTGATTAATGAAATCCTCCTTTCTGCCTTCAATTTCACATTGTCTTCAATATATAGTGTCGTATCTCGTTGGCCCCCTGGTACATGTGTACAATTGAAGTGTGTACATGTACCAAAGGTTGTGACAACATGTTGACAACTTGAATGCTTCACACTTGTAAATTTTAGGTCCAATGTTTTTATCTTTGATACATTGACTGTTGGCCCCCTAGGATAGTTGGAGGTTCATAGCTCCGATAGTGGCCGATGCCAACGCACGAGTCGTCGATGATAGACCTCCGGGGGTTGCCGGAGCTTAGTAGCTCCGACAATACCCACTGTCAACATATGAAGCGTTGATGGCAGGCTCCATTGGAGGATGTCAGAGATTAGTAGCTCCGGCGTCGTCTACCATTGCTATGAATTTTTGCTTTTCCTGCACATTAAAGGCAAGAGATAAAGTAAAATTCATCCTCTTGTCTATAAATTGGTTGTGACTTATTGTTCTTATTTGGACTTTAGGTCCGAAGAAACTCAACATGATAACGAGCGGTTTGATATAATCTTTCTAGATCTGCATGCCTTTTTAGTACTCACCCTACTGAGGCCTGCTGGGGTGTAGGTAGAGCGGCGTACATAGGGTGCAGGACCAGTCTAAGCCGATAGCGCACTCCGGACCTATGTTGGCATGGCGTTCAGGCAAGTAGACTATGTAGCAATGTTAAGATCCAAAAAGACTATCAATAAGGCTTGTAATACATGTGAATTACTTGGAACAAAGCTCAAAAAGATTTGCACAACTTTATTATAGACAAGCGGGGCGAAAATAATTTGATATATTGAGCCTTGCACAAAAGGTAAATGCACGTGGTGTCTGTTTTCACACAACAATGCCTTACATTATAGGTCCGGATTACTGGGGAGTCAAAGACACACTTAGGGTGCTAGACCATGCTAAATGTGCTATACATCTTGTACTTGCCCAGAGCAAGTACTTACACTTTTAGTGTTGTGACTGTCTCAAGTGTTACTTGAACTTCACGGACCCTCCCGGAGGGGTCCGAATGTTCTCCCAGAGGACTTGCCCATCTCTTTATAATGACTCTACAACATGCATTGTGTGTAATTATAGACTTACCTCCGTGATTCTAAGCATAAAACTTACGGAGGTGCTCGATGTTCCAAGGATTGGGAAGCGGGGTCCCATCCCATGTTGCCAAGCGAACGCATCTTGGTCGGGATACTTTAATTACTCGGAAGGGACCCTCCCAACTGGGGGAAAGTTTGTTCATTCCTTCATGGCTTAGTATCTTCCGAAGCACCAGGTCGGCTTCGTCAAGATGTCGGTCGCACAAATGCCTTTGATGATAGCGCCAGCGCGCTTGGCGATAACGTGCATTCCAAACAGCTGCTTGGCCCCTTCCCTCGTCGACGAGGTCAAGGTCTTCACGCTGGAGCTAGTCCTGCGTGGCTTCGTTGAAGGTATGGACCCGTACGGACCCCAAGGTGATCTCCGGAGGGAGGACTGCTTCAGCTCTGTACACCAGGAAGAATGGAGTTTCCCCAGTTGATCGGTTTGGAGTTGTCCTGTTCGCCCATAATGTGGATGGAAGCTCCTCAATCCAGTTATCTCCGTGCTTTTTCAAGCGCTCATACGTGCGCGTCTTGAGTCCTTTTAATATTTCTGCATTTGCTCTCTCGTCTTGGCCATTGCTTGCTGGATGAGCTACTGAGGCGTAGCTAAGTTGAATGCCGAGGTCTTTGCAATATTCTTGGAATGCAAAACTTGTAAATTGAGTTTTTTTGTCAGTTATGACTTTGTTTGGAACTCCAAATATGCATATAATGGACTTCAAGAACTTGATCGCTGATTGTTTGTTGATTGTTACTACTGGAGTTGCTTCCGGCCACTTGGTGAACTTGTCGATGGCGACATACAGGAACTTGTAACCTCTGACGGCTTTTGGGAATGGTCCCAAGATGTCCATGAACCACATAGCGAATGGCCATGTAGGAGGTATCATTTGTAGCGATTGAGTCGGTGTGTGAATCTGTTTGGCGTGGACCTGACACACTTCACATTTTTTCACTAGCTCAACCGCATCCTGAAGTATTGTAGGCCAGTAAAAGTCATGCCAGAAGGCTTTATCGACTAGCCTGCGAGAAGATGTGTGGTTCCCACACTCGCCTCCATGGATTTCTGCGAGAAGGTCTCGTCCTTCTTCCATTGTAATGCACCACATTAGGACGCTATTGGCACCACATCGGTAGAGATCCCCTTCTACCAACGTGTATCGTTTAGCCAATCTGATAATCCGGTCAGCAGATACACTGTCTTTAGGAAGGATGTTGTCTTTCAAGTAGCTCCGGATCTCCGAGATCCATGCATCGTAACTAACTTGAGCTTCTGAGTCTTGTGTGTTGCGTTGCTCGGAGCTTCCGACAGCACCTACGACCCTTGGTGGACGCCATGGTAGCAGGTCCACCGGGACCGCCAGCTTCGAGGTGCCGGTCTCGCCCCCTTCGCTCAGTTCAGCAGGCTGAGTTGTTGGTTTTTACAGCCTCCGGATGAAAATTCGTTCAGGAGCCGGAGCTCCGGTTGAGGCTTTCGTTGAGAGTTCGTCGGCTTCAGAGTTATGAAGATGCTGAACATGATGGAGATCCAGGACTTCAAAGTCCTTCTGAAGCCTATGGACTTCAATGAGATAAGTAGCTAATTGAGAATTGTTTCAGGAACATTCACCTTTCACTTGTTTGATGATGAGTTGTGAATCTCCCTTTACAAACAGTTGTTTGACACCATAGTATAGTGCCACCTTGAGTCCATAGATCAGGACTTCATACTCCGCCATATTGTTGGTTGCCTTAAAATCAAGGTATACCATGTACTTGACCTTCTCCCCAGTCGGAGCTAAGAGAAGGATTCCAGCTCCGACCCCCTACTTCTGCACGAAGCCATCAAAGTAGAGGGTCCAGTAAGGATTGGTGAATACCGGAACTCTAATTTATGGTTTCTGCTCACTATGGCCCCCGGGGTTTGATGGAGAGGGGGTCCATTCTGCCACAAAGTGAATGTAGGCCTAGAGGGGGGGTGAATAGGCCTTTTTGAATTTTCTCTGTTCCTGTAACACTCAACAACAAAGTCAATACCAGAGATATCGGACTAGTCCGGTAAAGTGCGGACTAGTCCGGTTTTCACGGGCTAAGTTGATCAAGTTCAATCAATTTGATTGATTCGTTAATGTTTGCAGCGGAAATATAAACTTGAATGACAGTTTAATAGTTGTATGCCAAATTCTATTACAATTAAGGCTCTTGTTCAACAATTTAACTCAAATTGAACAAAGTGAATCAAACCCTAGATTAAGTTGATCAATTAAGATGAAGAACGCAAAAGGACAAGACACACAATTTATACCGTGGTTCGGCTACCATTAAGGCAACCTACGTCCACGTTGAGGAGCCCACAAAAGGACCGGGTCTTCTCCAACCCTTCCCTTGTCGGATCACCACGAAGGCCAATCCCCTTCCACTAATCACAAAGGGTAAATAACCAAGTTGAAGGGGCGTTCTCACACGTTGAGAGCTCCCTTGATTACAACTTACAAAGCCACCAATAACACACTCGAAAATTACAAATTGAAACGCAAGAGTGTGTTAGAGAATCAAACCAAGAGCTCAATGATGTGTGCCAAGTGTCTCTCCAATGATCTAGAAGTGATCTTCAATAGATTGATCGATTTTGCACTTAATTTCGTGGAGAGAGGTGGTTTTTGAGTCTCTTGGGAGGTGTGACGGCACTAGGGTTCGGGAGTGTCTAAAAGTGGGTCATGCACCTCTATTTATATGGGGTTTCTAAAAGTGACCGTTAGGGTTCAGAAAGATCGGACTAGTCCGTGGTGGTCACCGGACTAGTCCGGTGTGCTGTGTGTAGCAAACCCTAGATGTCCAGGAATATCGGACTAGTCCAGTTGAAAACGGACTTGTCCGATTTCACTACTGGAAATCTTCGGACTAGTCCGATTGCCATCGGACTTGTCCGGACATATGAAACCCTAAGTGTTTAGGATGACAAGTCCGCACTTGGAGGACTTGTCCGATTTAGATCAGTGTGTATATCGGACTAGTCCGTGTAGACACCGGACTTGTCCGAAGTGGATCAGAAAGAATATTGGACTAGTCCAGATCACAACGAACCTGTCCGATTTTGTGTGACTTGTGCATTGTGTAGAGGACTAGTCCGCATTGGGGAGGACTAGTCCGAAGTGGATCAGAAAGATATCGGACTAGTCCGGTGGATACCGGACTTGTCCGATCTAGTGCAGAAAGTGATATCGGACTAGTCCGGCTGATATCGGACTAGTCTGGTCCTGTATAACTTTGTGCATTGTGTGTGTGTGCTTGAAAGTGATTGAGCTCTTGGGTGTGTTTCCTTAACACACTCCATACATAATAATCTACTATTTTCTTCTCCTTGAGCTCAAATTCACTTTGCTTCTCATTTCCCTTCTTTTTGGCATTTTGCTCATTTTTCATTATTTGCCTGCATTCATCTCAACAAAAGGATTAGGATCCCAATTGCTTGTCATAAATCATCCAAAACCCACAAGGGAGTCCTAGATGCACTTTCAATCTCCTCCTTTTTGTGATTGATGACAACCAATTGAGATTTCACAAAATAAGGCAAAAAATGAGATTTTCATAAAGTATGCACATATGACTCAAAAATACATCAAGCAACAACAGAATTATCCATATGTGCATTATTTATGGTGGGATGCATACTAAGTGCATGAATACATTGAGAATGACAGAATTTACATTAATCAACCGATACCAAGTGCATATGACATTCCAGGAGCAAAAATACAGTTTTCATCACATACTCGCAAATAAATTGAGCAATTCATCACAAGACCAAACTTAATATGAAAACAGTGTTAAACTATTACAATCACAAATAAAAGAACAGAGAAGGCTCTCTCCTCGCATCCTATTACAGCTAAAGCTAAGACTTGACTCCCCCTCAATCTCTCCCCCTTTGGCATCAAGACACCAAAAAGAGAGAGAGAGGAAGGTCCTAGGTTCTTCACTCTTCGCTGTCTGTCCTCTCGTCATCTTCTTCGTCTTCTTCGCTCTCCACTTGACGAGGAGGAGAGGGAGGAGGAGGAGCGGAGCTGCTCGAGCGCAAGAGAGAGGAAGCCTAGAGCGAATGTGAGGGTGAGGAGATTAGGGTTTGGTGGCGGCTAGGGTTATGGACACGAAAAATCGGACAAGTCCGGACATGACCGGACTAGTCCGAAGTCATCCAGAGACCTATATCGGACTAGTCCGTGGTCTATCGGACTAGTCCGGCCTAACCGGCACTCTGCGGACTAGTCTGCATGGGCGGACTAGTCCTGGTGACCACGGACTAGTCCGTGGTTACCAGGAAAGAATTGCATAGCCCATTCATATATATTTGAAGGTTCAATAATAGAGAATAGAGAGGCAGAACAATTCAAGTAATCTTGATGAATTTGACCAGTAAGCATACAACAATCATACAATGATCAAAATTCATCAAGATCTAATAATTGACATAGTTTTTCGAGAGAAAAATGGAGAGGGATGATTTTCACAATTCAATCAACATTTCTGAAGCAATCATACAGGTATGCAACCTTTCAAGCCACACTCCGAGAATCAAGAATATTTAGCTCATTTTGGAGTTCGCAAAAACGCTTTTCATCAAGTGGCTTGGTGAATATGTCGGCCAATTGTTTTTGGGTGTTGACATGTGAGATGGTTATGTCTCCTTTCATGGAATGGTCTCTCAAGAAATGATGTCTTATGTCTATGTGTTTAGTCCTAGAGTGCTCAACTGGATTGTGGGCTATTTTAATGGCACTCTCATTATCACAAAGGAGAGGAATACGGTTCATATTGTAACCGTAATCCCTTAGAGTTTGTCGCATCCAAAGGAGTTGTGCACAATAACTCCCGGCTGCAACATACTCCCCTTCGGCTGTGGATAATGCAATGGAATTTTGTTTCTTAGATGACCAAGAAACCAAAGATCTTCCTAGGAATTGGCATGTGCCAGAGGTGTTTTTTCTATCAACTTTGCACCCGGCATAATCTGCATCGGAGTAACCAATGAGATTGAATTTGGAGCCTTTTGGGTACCAAAGACCAAGGTTGGGTGTGTGAACTAAATATCTCAAGATTCTTTTTACGGCTGTCAAGTGACATTCCTTAGTGTTGGCTTGAAATCTTGCACACAAACATACACTCAACATAATATCTGGCCTAGATGCACATAAGTAGAGTAAAGATCCAATCATGGAGCGATATACCTTTTGGTCGACGCTCAGTCCATCTTCATTGAGATCCAAGTGGCCATTCGTAGCCATGGGAGTCTTTATGGGCTTTGCCTTGTCCATGCCAAACTTCTTGAGTATGTCCTGCGTGTACTTGGTTTGGCTTATGAATGTTCCTTCCCTTTGTTGCCGCACTTGGAATCCCAAGAAGTACTTCAATTCTCCCATCATTGACATTTCAAACCTGTCTGTCATAATTCTACTAAATTCTTCACAGAAAGATTGGTTAGTTGACCCAAAAATTATATCATCAACATAGATTTGGCAAATAAAAAGATCATTATCTAGATTCTTTGTGAATAATGTATAATCTACTTTTCCAATTTGAAAACCATTATCAATTAAGAAATCTCTAAGACACTCATACCAAGCTCTAGGAGCTTGTTTGAGGCCATAGAGAGCCTTACGCAGTTTATATACGTGGTCGGGGAACTCTTCGTCTTCAAACCCGGGTGGTTGCTCCACGTACACCTCTTCCTTGATCGGTCCGTTGAGGAAGGCGCTTTTCACGTCCATTTGATACAGCTTGAAATCATGGTGAGTAGCATATGCAAGTAATATTCTAATTGATTCAAGCCTAGCTACTGGAGCAAAAGTCTCATCGAAATCCAAACCTTCGACTTGTGAGTAACCTTTGGCCACAAGTCGTGCCTTGTTTCTTGTCACCACTCCGTGTTCGTCTTGCTTGTTGCGGAAGACCCACTTGGTGCCCACTATATTTGCATTGGGTCTTGCCACAAGTTCCCAAACCTCGTTTCTCTTGAAGTTGTTCAACTCTTCTTGCATTGCCACCATCCAGTCCGGATCCTTCAATGCATCCTTAGTCCTGCGTGGTTCCAAAAAAGAGACAAACGAGTAATGCTCACAAAAATTAGCTATACGAGATCTAGTGGTTACTCCCTTTTGGATGTCACCGATGATGTTGTCGATTGGGTGATCCCTTTGAATGCATTGGTGTACTCTTGGGTGTGGCACTTGGAGAGTTGTGTGTTGGTGATCATTTTCTTCTCCCCCTGAGTGGTTGCCCTCGGTGATTTGTTGATCATCTTCATATTCTTGTGATTGATCTTGTATCGAAGCTCCCCCTTGATTGTTGATCTCCTCTTGTGGTTCACTTTCCACTTGTATTCGTGACGATGACTCTTGTGGTCGAACTTCGCCTAGAGCCATTCTCTTCAATGCTTGATAAGGAGCTTCTTCTTTACCTAATTCACATTGATCAACCTGCTCCTTTTGGGAGCCATTAGTTTCATAGAACACTACGTCACGTGCCACTTCAACAAGTCCGGAGGCCTTGTTGGAAACACGATAGGCGTAAGTGTTTGAATCATAACCAAGCAAGAAACCTTCATCGGACTTCGAAGTGAACTTTGAAGTCCTGGGCTTCTTGTTCAAGATATAACATGGAGAGCTGAAAACTCGAAAATATGAAATGTTTGGTTTGTTACCGGTGAGTAGCTCATAAGGAGTCTTCTTGAGTAGTCGATGAAGGTAGAGTCGATTTGCGGCGTGGCAAGCGGTGTTAATTGCTTCCGCCCAAAATCGATCTGAAGTCTTGTATTCATCAAGCATTGTTCTTGCCATCTCTATGAGCGTTCGGTTCTTCCTTTCGGCAACTCCGTTTTGTTGTGGGGAGTATGGTGCTGAAAATTCGTGCTTGATTCCCTCCTCATCAAGGTACTCCTCCACTTGTATGTTCTTGAACTCTGTGCCGTTGTCGCTCCGAATACTCTTGATCGATAGTGAGAACTCGATTTGCGCTCGCTTGAAGAATTTCTTGAGTGTCCCTTGTGTTTCTGACTTGTCATGCAAAAAGAACACCCAAGTGAAGCGAGAAAAATCATCAATAATGACTAAACCGTATTTATTACCGCTAATGCTTATGTAAGCAATTGGACCAAACAAGTCCATATGAGGTAGTTCGAGCGGTCTTGTCGTAGTCATGATGTTCTTTGCGGGATGATGTGCTCCAACTTGCTTCCCGGCTTGGCACGCACTACAAGGCCTGTCTTTCTCAAAAACAACATCTTTCAAACCTCGGATGTGATCGCCCTTGAGGAGTTTTTGAAGATTCCTCATACCTAAATGTGCTAGCCGTCTATGCCACAGCCAACCCATGTTGGTTTTTGCAATCAAGCATGTGTCGAGTTCGGCTTTATCCTTGTTGAAGTCAACAAGGTAAAGCTTTCCCTTCAACATACCCTTGAATGCAACGGAACCATCACTCCTCCTTGAGACGGTCACACCCTCGTTAGTGAACAAGCAATTATAACCTTTGTCACATAATTGAGATATGGACAGCAGGTTATAATCTAAAGATTCAACATGTAGACATGAGAAAGAGTGTGTTCAGAGGATATTGCTATTTTACCGGTACCGAGCACCCTTCCTTGACTATTATCTCCGAAGTAGATGCCTTCGTTTGGGTCCACGTTTTCTTCATATTCCACGCATCCTCCTTTCTCCGGTCATGTGGTTGGTGCATCCACTGTCTAGCACCCATTTGGATCCACCGGAGGAATAGGCCTGCAGAAACAAATTATGCCTTGGTTTTAGGTACCCAAGCTTGCTTGGGTCCTTGGAGGTTAGTTACAATACATTTGGGCACTCACACATGGGATTTTGTGTTCCCATGGCGTGGCCCAGCATAATAAGCATAAACTTTACCAAGATTGTTTCTCATTAATACATAAGAGGCATCAAAGGTTTTGAACAAAAGTTGCTGTTCTTTATGGATCGGACTAGTCTGGGTGACCGGACTTGTCCGGATGACCGGACTTGTCCGGACCACAACCGGACTAGTCCGGTGTTCATGAGAGTTCGAGTTCTTAATTTTCGAGTTACCAGGTTGTGAGGGTCCTCCCTTCACAAAGGTAATCCTTCCCTTGTTATTCTTATGACTTCCAGCATTTTGCTTTCCATCATAAGAGTAACCAATGCCATACTTGACATTTGGAGGTCTTTGGACCAAGTATGCACTACGTGCATAGTTGATCCTCTCCTTGTCAAATATTCCACATTGGGTAGGATTTTTATCCTTTGTGGAGGTAGACTTTTCCTTCAACCTGGTGTTGATTTTACCACATTTGCACATATGAACAAGATTAGTTGAAGTGGGTTGAGAAGGTAGACTTGAAGAGGAGGAAGATTCACTTAGCTTGAGTGACTCAACTTTCACTTCAAGGATCTTGTTGACCTTGATCAGGTCATCAAGTTGATCCTTGATTGCAACGTTTGAGTTGGTTAACTCCAAGCAAATTTTCTTGCTTGAAGCTAGCTCAAGCTCTAGTGAGCTGTTTTTCTCCTTTTCAAGAACTAGAAGATTGTCAAGTTCGACATACTTCTCCTTTTGGGAGATAATCATGTCCTCTTGACGATCAATTAGCCGTTCCTTCTCAACAAGTTGGTCAAGTAAAAATTTCATTTTAGCAGCAGTTTTTCTATCTAATCCAATTAACATATCTTCATCATCACTATCTAGTTCATCATTGCTTGAGTAGGAATGCATGGAAGGAGTTTTGATGTTTACCTTGCGTTTACCTTCCTTTGCCATGAGGCAAGTGCCATTTCCCTTCTTTGTACTGAGCGTGGGGAAGAGTGTGGGTTTCTTGGACGTGCTTTCAATGGCTATGCTAGCCATCTCTTCTTCATCGGATGATGAGGACTCATCGTTTGAGTCCCACTCCTTTCCATTGTGTGCTTGTTCAGCTTGTTTCTTCTTCTTGAAGAATTTCTTCGGTTGAGGCTTGACTTCTTTATTCTTCTTCTTGTTGTCCTCATACGGGCAATCGACTATAAAGTGGTTATACTCACCACAATTATAGCACGCCTGCCTCATCTTCGGCTTTGTCCTCTCCTTGTACTTGCCTTAACTTGATTTTGTTCCTTGTCTTTTCTTCATTATTCTTTTGAACTTTTTCATGAACAAAATCATATCCTCTTCGTCCAGCTCACTGCTTTCATCATCGCTGTCCTCCTCAAGCTGTGCTTCTCTTGCTTCTTTGGATAGAGGCTTGAGTGTGGACTTTAAGGCAACTCCCTTCTTCTTGGCCGATGTGAGGTCGGATATTTCTTTGACGTGCTTGGCTTGTTTCTCCATCATTTCAAAGTTGATGATTTTGCCAAGCAATTCATCTGGAGTCATCCTCTTGTACCCGGGACTTTCTCTGATCATAGAGCATAGTGTGACATTGCGAGGCATAAAGGCTCTAAGGATGAGCTTTACAACCTCGTGGTCATTCCACTTCTTGCTCCCATATGATCGAACCTTGTTTACAAGTGTCTTCAATCGGTTGTACATGTCCTGGGGAGACTCGTCTTCCTCAATTGCGAACCTTTCTAGTTCGCCTTCGATCATTTCAATTTTCGCCTCCCGCACATGCTGGTCACCTTCATGGGCTGTTTGTAGTGTGTCCCATATTTCCTTGGCAATCTCCAGTCCGTCCACCTTTGTGAATTCATCTCGACTTAGAGAGGAGGTGATTACGACTGCGGCTTGAGCGTTTCTGTGGATGGCTTGCTCTTGACTTGGGGTGAGCTCTTCGTCGTCATCTGGGATGTCTATTCCTGTGCACACAATATGCCATAAACTTGGGTTATGGGAAATCAAGTGCATCTTCATATTTTGCCTCCACATGGAGTAATCACTCCCATCGAAGTGTGGGGCTTTTCCAAGAGGAATAGATAGGTAATGGCTGTTGTTTGAATTTAAACGATCATAGTTAAAAGGATATCAGGAGTAGTCGGTGTGACTACTCCCCTTCTTCTTTTCTTCAACTTTAGCTTTCCCTTTGGAAAGTGCTTTCTTTCTGAGGAGTGCTTTCAGCTCCAGCATCTCCTCGTCATCATCATCGAAGTCTTGAATTGCTTCAAGATACTTTTCCAGCTTTTGGTTCTTGTCGTTGTTCACTTCTTCCTGGTTGTTGATTTTCTGAACTTCCTTCATGTCCGACATGATCTCTTCGAGTGGTTGCACTCTTTCTTGAAGAACCGGCTCTGATACCAATTGAATGTAGGCCTAGAGGGGGGGTGAATAGGCCTTTTTGAATTTTCTCGATTCCTGTAACACTCAACAACAAAGTCAATACCAGAGATATCGGACTAGTCCGGTAAAGTGCGGACTAGTCCGGTTTTCATGGGCTAAGTTGATCAAGTTCAGTCAATTTGATTGATTCGTTAATGTTTGCAGCGGAAATATAAACTTGAATGACAGTTTAATAGTTGTATGTCAAATTCTATTACAATTAAGGCTCTTGTTCAACAATTTAACTCAAATTGAACAAAGTGAATCAAACCCTAGATTAAGTTGATCAATTAAGATGAAGAACGCAAAAGGACAAGACACACGATTTATCCCGTGGTTCGGCTACCACGAAGGCAACCTACGTCCACGTTGAGGAGCCCACAAAAGGACCGGGTCTTCTCCAACCCTTCCCTCGTCGGATCACCACGAAGGCCAATCCTCTTCCACTAATCAAAAAGGGTAAATAACCAAGTTGAAGGGGCGTTCTCACACGTTGAGAGCTCCCTTGGTTAAAACTTACAAAGCCACCAATAACACACTCGAAAATTACAAATTGAAACGCAAGAGTGTGTTAGAGAATCAAACCAAGAGCTCAATGATGTGTGCCAAGTGTCTCTCCAGTGATCTAGAAGTGATCTTCAATAGATTGATCGATTTTGCACTTAATTTCATGGAGAGAGGTGGTTTTTGAGTCTCTTGGGAGGTGTGACGGCGCTAGGGTTCGAGAGTGTCTAAAAGTGGGTCGTGCACCTCTATTTATATGGGATTTCTAAAAGTGACCGTTAGGGTTCAGAAAGATCGGACTAGTCCGTGGTGGTCACCGGACTAGTCCGGTGTGCTGTGTGTAGCAAACCTAAGTGTCCAGGAATATCGGACTAGTCCGGTTGAAAACGGACTTGTCCGATTTCACTACTGGAAATCTTCGGACTAGTCCGATTGCCATCGGACTTGTCCGGACATATGAAACCCTAAGTGTTTAGGATTGAAGGAATCGTATTTCGTACCTGAGATAACTGCTGGATGAAGGATCATAGCGATTCCCCGGATGTTTGCTTTACAGCAAACAGGTCCAATTTAGTGCCGGGCCGGATGTAGGAGCTCCTGAAGTTGGCAGTGAATTGTTGACACAGCTCCACCCAACTATTAATGGAGTCGGGTGGAAGACTCATGAACCAGGACCTTACAGTCCTAGTTAAAGGGAAGTAATTGGCCATTACAGCCTCATCACCCCCTGCTGCCAATATGGCGGTAGAGTAGATTTGAAGAAATTCAGCAGGGTTGATAGTCCCGTCTAATTTTTCCAGTAAGTGGGGCCAGAACTTCTGTGGCCACCTAACCATACGTAAATGCATGGCCAGGGCAGAACAGCCTCCTCCTACTCCTTGAGGTGCAGGGTTGTCCCAAGCTTCTCGCCTCTCACGGTAATGGCGATCCAGTTCTGACCGTGGGTCATGAGTCAGAATTCTGGTAATGGTATGGGTGCGTTGTGTCTCGGGAGGCAACGAAGTCACCTGCTGAGATGCATCACGTCTCCTTTTTTGCGAGACTTGTGGACCAAGTCGGTCGGACAAGGTCCGTCGTTGTGAAGGTGCTCACCCTGAAGGGGGAGGACCTTGATTGCTGATGCCTACAGCTGTAGCTGCATCCAGATGGTCAACATTAGCTCTCCACTGCTCCATAGCACCCTGGGGTGCACCTAGAGGTGGTGGGTGTTGTAGAAGAGCTCGCGTAGCAATGAGCGCGTGCTCATAGTTGTTGTTTGCCGATGCAGTGATTGACGTAGATGCCCCATCTTGTTGACCAACATTGTTTGCCGGAACAGATGGTGGTTGTGGTGCTATAGCGCCTGCTGGAACAATGGCACCTGCTGGTTGTTGGACGTTGGAGGGATTGCCTCCAGCATGTTGTCCAGCGTGGTTACCATTAGAGGATCCACCAGCTGAATTCACCATCTTGTGATCTCGGGATTGCCCTCCCCCTACCCGGTGTGCCAAATGTCGAAGTGTTTGATACGACCCTTCCCTCAGACCCGCTAAGAAGCAGCCCGCGGAGGTTCTTTTTGTGGTTGGGATACATAGAGATCAGGATCAAGATGATGACACCAGAGATTTACGTGGTTCGGGCCGCCAGAGCGTAACACCCTACTCCACGGGATTTGTGTCGTGCGAGTCTATTCGCTAGTCGATTGGGATCAGGTCGAATCAGTGTGTCCGATGTTTGTGCGGTACAACCCTTTTATAGTTCTAAGGACTAACCGTTATAAAGCTTGTCTGGCCCGACATGTGACGCTAGCGTATTTAATGGCATAATACACTATCTATAGAATATTAAGTATGATTAATAGTGTGATAACATGCCTTAATGGCTTCGTTACCCCTATTAACAGCGCTCTTGATCGTGTGTCGTTAATACAACATTAACGACACATAATTACATCTTGTAATTGCCACTTTAATTACACTTGATGGCTCATGCTGAAGGAGATATGTCAGTGTACGCGTCGATAAAGCTCCGAAGGCTCCACACGTGGAAGCTCCAATGCTTTCCCTTACGGGGGGTTAGGTCCGGGGCTACTGTACACGTGTTGGCACTGGAGCTCCTCTCTGCTTGGGGTTAGGTCCGGAGCCGTTGTACACGTGTTGATGCCAGAGCTTCCCTTTGTTGGGTATTTAGCTCCGGCATTCCTTTACACGTGTTAGCTCAGAAGCTAGACATAAGAGGGGAGCGGGTCCGGTGCAGTGTGATATGTGGGATCTAAGAATACCTTCAACTACGCCAGGTAGAATTCTCTTATACTCTTCGCGGTACTAAAGGGTACCTGGTATGCAGGGTACCGATAGCCGTGTACAATGGCCTCTGGGCCCTCGTCAACCTCAGTGCGCACCTGGCCGTGGCGGCGATGTCTCTCCTCAGCTCGACCCAGGCGAGGCACGCAACGGATCACCATCTGCCTGTTGTAGTACCTCGACGGCGAGCTACTGTCACATCCACCATCGCCTCCCCTCGCCTAAGCTCCTCGACAAGGCGGTCCCGCATGGACTGTGGGGCGGTCACCTCGTTTCCCCACGCCATGATGGATCACACCTCAGTGACTTTCTCGTTGCGGCCGCAGAACCCTGGGACGGGGCCCCATGCCAGCTGCATGCCGTGGTAGGACACGGTCATTGTGGAGTCGCGCTCGACGCACGCGGTGTTGTACTTGCATGGCTCCATGATGCGCAAGGTGAGGTCGAAGGTCGGGTCCAGCGGCATGGCCGGGCAACCAGGAGGTCACTATTCGGGTTGAGGCCCGAGATGGCACGAACACACCTAATCAAAGTTGCAAGGCAGGGACATCCGAATCGAAGATGCCGGCTGGACAGAGACGGGAGCTACGACCGGATCTTGGGGGAGCTCGCGCCGGAAGGAGGCGCCAGGCAGAAGATGAAAGCAGCACCGTGGGTACGAAAGGAGCACCACGGTGTCGCACCAGCAGGATCAGATGCAACACGGCTTGACCTTCGAACGGGGCAGCGGCGGCTGAATCGATCAGATTCAAAGAAGAGCTGCCGTCGTCAGAAAAAAATAACCTAGCTCTTATACCATGTTAAGCTACTATGCACTGATCAGTTGCCCTTAAAAGCTTAAGCCTATGAGAAATGGTAGGCAATTAAATTATATTTCAACACTCCCCCTCACGTGCAGGCTCTTCTGGCTCTACAAACATGGAGTAGAAGTCGGCTGCAATTTTATTTTATTTTTTTAATAAACTGCACTCGCCAGGATTCGAACTCGAGACCTCTGGCTTTGATACAATGTTATGAATATTGGATCTTGTATTATTGACGAGGTCGGAGGCCTCTATAAATAGATGTACAAGGAATTACAAATATGCAAATAAGTCCCTAATACATCATCTAATATAATATTACTATTATATTTCTAACACCAAGAAGCGCTGATGACCATGATTGTGAGACGCCAGTATAACCGTAGCAAAGAAAGTTTCTTGCAAATTTCATTGAAATCCAATCCATTCCCAGCATCCCCTTGCTAAACTGACATTTGAAGGAGAGATGTAGAGCTGTTTCTTCTTTGAGGTTTCGACACATCACACATGTGTAGTCATTGTTGTTGATTTTGAAGTTCTTCCTTTTTAGGATGTTCCTTGTGTTCAGTTGGTCTCTGAATAAGAGCCTAGTGAACACCTTTAGATTGTTGGAGTATTGGGATGACCATATTTTTTTTAACTAGTATTGGCGGCTTCCGTTCTTTGTATGGTAGTTCATAGTATTTCTTTGTAGAGTAATTTGGGGAGTTCCATATGTAGGACCATTGATCTTCCTGGTATGTTTCCACACCCAACTTGGAGATGATTTCTATAATATTCTTGAGTTCTTCATATGCTTCCACTGACAATGGAAGGTGAAAGGAAGCTTCCAAGTTAGTCATATTGAGGAAGGAGTGTACATAAATTTTCTTGTTTTTGGCATATGAATATAGTCTTTGGGATTTGGATTGTAAATGCGCTCCATTCCATATGTCTTCCCAGAAAAAAGACTGAGTGACCATCTCCAAGTTCACAGTTAGCTATGCCTCTGAAGTTGTCAACTAGCTTGAGTATGTCTTTCCACCAAAGGGATCCTCTCGCAGTTGTAGATTGTGGTGTGGTTCCATTGTGGTAGTATTTAGTACAAATGAGCATGACCCAGGGTGTCGGTTTGCTGTTGAAGAATTTGTCTAAATGCTTCATTTTGGTTTCTGATATTGATAATGCCAAGTCCTCTACTTACTTTTGGCATTGTACATTTTTTTATGCGACCAAGGAGTTAGCTTTGACATTCCTTTTTCAGCCTTTCCACAAACAATGCTTCCTTGTTCGGTCTATACATTCAATGACTGTTATTGGGAATTGGAGTGAGCACATTGTGTATGTTGGTATGGCCAAAACTACTGAGTTAACAATGATTAGTCTTTCTGCCTGATTTAGGAATCTTGTTGTGGCTGAGAGTCTTCTTTCTATCTTGTTCATCATCCCTTCATATTGCCTAAATTTAGGGTTAATGAGATCTAGAGGCAAGTCGAGATATGTAATTGGGAAATTTTTTAATTGACATCCAAATGCCCTTGATAAATACCTAGCTTTGTCCCTGGAAAGATTGATTGGCACAAGTCAAGATTTTTGTAAGTTAACTTGTAACACAGTTGCTTGTGAGAAAGTGTGGAGTAATCCCTTTAGACAAAAGAGTTCCTTCTGAGACACTTTCACAACAATTAGTGTGTCATCAACGTATTGTATTATTGGGAAATCTGAGGATGATGAATCTGGTATTGCACTACAGTAAATGCCCATTTACGATGGTCAAGAGTATTTGTGACAGTCAGCCATCGCAAATAGAATAACATGAGACGGCCCGCACTCGGCCATCGCAAATGTCAGTAGCCGTCACAAATAGGTGTCTAAGTCGCGATGGCTGGCCCATAAGCCATCGCAAATAAAGGTACCGTTGCAAGTTGGACCAAGTTAGCGACGGCCAAAAATAAATCATCGCAAGTAAATGAAATTACGACAGCTGACCCTAGTGCCATCACAATTTATATGGCTGTCGCAAATACAAGGGATATACCCCGGCCCAACTCGTCCCGACTCACACTCACGCGCTATTCTCGCCGCCGCCACGCCTCGTGCTCCCGTCGCCGCTCCCGACTCATGCCCGCTGCCATCCCGCTCCGGCCGCCTCCCGAGCCATTGCTGCCTCGCCTCACCTCCGGCTGCCATGCTCCATAGACTCTCCTCCTCCGACGCGCCGTCTCCCTCGGAGCCACCTCCTCCCCCGATGCGCCACCTCCCCTGGCACCCAACCGCGACAGTCGCCCATCGCCGCCTCCCCCGGCGCCCCACCGTGCTCATCACCCGTCGCAGCCTCCCGACGCGCCGCCTCCCCCCTGTGCCCCCACCGCGCCCGTCGCCGCCTCGCCGACTCCAAGGTCTCCTCTCCCACCTCTCTCTCCTACCTTCCTCTCCCTAGTTGCGAAATGTGATTTGCAATGTGATGTTGCTATTAGTAATCTGATTTGATTAATAAAACTATTAGTTGCTAAAATGGTAATGTGATGTGATGTTGCTAAAATGCTATTGTTTAATTTGCAATGTGACTGCTATCAGTAATGTGATGCGTAGTTGCTAAAATGCTATTAGTTGCTATTAGTAATGTGATGTTGCTATTAGTAATGTGTTTTGCAATGTTATTTGATTAATAGAACTATTAGTTGCTAAAATGGTTTAATTAGTTGATTACATATGTAATTTGATGCTTAGTTGATTATTTGTTTAATTAGTATTATAATTGCTCATTGTTTAATTTTTTTGATTGGGTGATTTATTACTATATGTAAATAAACGGGCTTCGGCTTGGCCCAGCCCGACACGGGCCATTTAGATCCCGACACATGCCATTTAGTGATAATGTATTCGTCGAGATGGGAAAAAAGGCAAAAAACAACGGTGACAACGACAAGCTCCCGCACCTGGACGGCGGGCCCCAATGGGTGGTTTCCTCCCGTTCTTTCCTCCTCTCTCGTTCTTTCTTCGCCTTCTCTCTCGTTCTTTCCTGTCTCTCACAAATGACTCAAAAATGAAAGATTAACGTGGGTCAATGTCACAGATTGAGATGTGTGTGGCCCCATTGTCAGAGGCTCCACACTTTATTTCTGTTGCTTGGTTAATGAGTTAACTTCTCTATCTTTCATCTTTCACCTTACACGGCTAACCGTAAAGTCGCCGTATGTTAACTTAGTTCATCTATTTACGACGGCTAACCCTAAGACTGTCGTAAGATCATTTTTGGACTATTGACCCCAAAGCTTGAAGAACTGCACCATTTTTGGGGGTGTAGTGTAAAACAAGCGAGGTTATGCCAGCAAAATTTTATTCAGATTCAGGTTCCGTGTCTCATCATAAGCAGGATAAATCCTTCATAAATTAACGATAATTTATCTGGCTTTAAACTGCAGAGTCAAATACAAGTGAAGACCGCAGTTGGATGTATACTTGTTGAAATAGCGGAACTGGTGGTAACTCGGATGAGTGGTTCACCAAGTTAGATAGATTTTGGGATTGAGCATTTTCGTTGTCAACGGATGATAAGGTGTGGTGCCCATGTATGAAATGCCGGAACACCAAGTTTTTGAACAGAATGGAAATTTTGTTTTACTTATGTCAAACTGGTTTCACACCACATTATCATGTGTGGACCTTCTATGGCGAGACTAAATCTTGAGTTGTAGAAGAAGTGGATGAGGATGATGATAGAACGGGGGTTGGTAGGATAGATGAGATGCTAGAAGCTATGGAAGCAGAGGATCCTCTTACAATGGAGGCAGACAAGTTCTTTGATGAGCTCAAGAAATCAGAATAGTTGTTGCATGAATACACGGATGTGACCATCCTTGCTTTCATGACCAAATTTATGGCAATTAAGTCTAAGTACTTTTTTCATCAACTGCTACAATGATCTCATGAAATTGATTTGCGATATTTTTCCACAACCTCACAAAGTGCCTCAAGATATGTATCAGTCAAAGCAATTGATATGTCTCTCTCTTAAAACAGGATGGCATCAAAGAAGTGTAAGAAGGTGGCAGCGACGAGGGGGTTCTTCCCCTCTAGTGCTGAGGATGCTTTCACTGGTTCCTCGTCGACAGGGAGAATACGCTCTCAACTGCTGGGTAATGTTCTGACCAGCTCTAGGGCTTTGTAAGACCAGCCCACACAGGTAAAATTTCACTAGTCTTTGACAAATTCTTAAAATCCAATTTTGAATTAAACTTACTTATGAATCATTTGAATGTTGTAGTCCTCACCGACTGACTCAGAGGCTAGGGAGCTAGTTTAGTCTGGCTACCCTTCGGTGAGCCAGCCCTCAGCCAACCAGCCGTCCACTGGTGAGCTTTCTGTTCCTCAGCCCTTTGGCTCGGCTAATGACGAGCCTTCTAGGTCACCACACCTAGTGCCCGAGTAGTGGCGGCGGATGAGGACTCACTTTGTCAGTCCTCCTCTGGTCAATGCATAGAAGATCTTGATGCATCCAGTCGGAGACAGGTAATAAAATTGTAGTGTTCAATTCTGCTTTCTTTTGGTTACTTAAGTAATTAATCAATAAATATCTCGTAGAGTTTGGTTCAATGCGTCTTTCATTGGTGACAGACACCACATACCAGTGAACAATGTCCTTGGGTCCTTAGTGCGTATGCACTATCCTGGGGTCATGGACAGGGTGCTTGTTACTTCGTGAGAGGACTACGCATGCACCCCTCACGAGGAGCACCACAACGTTCAGAAGGCCATATGTGTCGATTTTATGGTAGGTATGTTAAATATAATTTCTAAGTTTCAACTCTTAAACTCTTTTAATGAACATCACTTCAATATATTCGTTATCACACGAAAGGTATATTTTAGAGGACCCGGACGACCCTTGTATGTTTGAGGATGCGAGAAAAGTGTTTCACTTCAATGTTGTGAATTCGGTTCGACAGGCTTTGTCGAACGCTCGTATTCAAGTTATCAATGAGTACTTAAAGGCAAACCAGCATGACATGCGACACTTCCCGTAGGAGAGCAACAAGCACCTCATGGAGGAAGAGTACGTGCAGATACGTGAGGTGTCGTGAATATTTTTTTCTGATAATTTTCTCAACGATATTTTTAACAACCTACAACTATGTGCAGGGCAACATGAGCTGGTTGCAGGTCAGTCAGATGCATACTGGTCCCTTTGTCGGTACTGGGCTAGCGATGACTTTAAGTCTAAGTACGAGAAGGCTCAGGGGTGCAGAGGGGTCCACGGAAAGCACAACCACGACCAAGATACCCATTTGAGATTAGCTAAATGAATGGTAAGTGTCTAACTTATGTTTATATATTCATAATATACTTTTCATACTAATAGTATGGACATGAGCGCGAGATGGGGGTGCCGCCGACCCTTGCTGAGGTTTAAAAGAGAGGTTACAGGGACGCTTCTCGGCCTGAGGGATGCAGTCAGGCCGCATCCGAGCGGCTGGTAAGTTTAGAAATTATTCATATTAAATATAACTATATGGATTGTTGAACTTACATGGTTTTCTTGTTTTTTCTGGCTAGGTAAGAGAAGGAGACTAGGAGGATACACGGCGAAGGTTTCGATTGGGAATATGAACCAATCGATCCTTAAGCCGTGTATGCAAGCGGAGGTGGAAAAGCCCACGGAAGGTGAGTTCGTAATTCATTTATCGTTTTCAATTCAAGATATTTCAATTCCATATTACTAATTCTTTTTTATATGCTCGCCATAATTGATGGAGTTGTCGACTCGAGGGCATCACGACCTGCAGGCTTCGTCGGCGGGCCCGAGTCACCGTGTCTTGCAGGTGGAGACTCTTGCCTGTCAGGTCGAGGAGGGCAAGGTGGAGATAGAGGCGCAGATAGCGGCGATGCAGGCCACCATCTCCTACCAGCAAGCCTGCATGGAGCAGATGCGGGAGGCGATGGAGGTGCAAAGGTGGGCGATGGCGGTAAGTTAAAGTAATATAAATTGATCGCATTCGTAATAATATCTAATAACTTGTAATATTTGCAATGGCAGAGTTTCTTTCAAGGCCGGGGAGTCCAGGGGTTGCAGCTCGATCTACCTCTACTGCCTCCGCCAATTCCATCGCCACAAGTGCACCTACCGCCGTTGGTGCACCCTTGTCCGGGTTTTTAGGTAATAAAAAAACGTTCTTACTTAGTATTAATCCATCAATCATAGGTAAATCTAATTCAAGTTAGCTATTGTAGTCTACTTAGTCTTAAATAATCAAACATAGCCAAATCTAACTCAAATTATCTAAAGTAAGTTTAATATGATCAATTCTAGGTTGTTTAATCAATTCTAATAAAAAAGGAAGTTCCAAACTAATTAATATGTCAATCAACTTCTATATATTGCAGGGATAAGAGACGAAGGACCAAACTCCGTTGTCGTCTATACCGGCGCCTAGACTGATGCGGGGCGAGGACGTTGGTGGCTTGGGAGGTAGTTGAAGGGCTAGCGGATAGCCTCACTTCTTTGTTTTGTGTTCTTGTTATGTGATATGCAAGATGTTGTGTGATGTGACTGTGTAATTGATATTTTTGCTGCTGTTATATGTGATGTGACTGTTATATATCTGTTGTGTTTCTGGCCATCGAGCCGGACATCATTTCTGTTTTTTTAAAAAAATAAAAAACCTTATATGCGACGGCTTTTATATAGTACCGTCGCAAATAAGACCTCTACTATTTGTGACGGCTGCTGTGGCCATCGCAGATAAACCTACATAATTTGCGATAGCTGGCAGCAGCTGTCGCAAATAGAGGGTCCCCTTCTCTAACGCCTCTTCTGCAGTTGAATGGCTTGCCAGATACTCCATTTAGAAGAATAGATGAAGAGTCAGAGTCCAAGATCTTCTGCACCAATGTCACACCCGGTCCCAACAAGACAACCGGATGGCTTCCACATGTATGCCAAGATCGATTCTCATCATACATGTGTAGACGAAAGTGTAATATCATTTATTACAAGCCATGTTAGAGTACATAAATGTCTTACAATAATGACCCGTAGGTCTTAAATAAGCTTACAGAGCAAAACAGCGGTAAAAGTAAACTAGTGAGGCTCCATGCACAGGCGTTGCCCGGGGGTTGCGCCAGCCTAGAACGTCTCCTCCGGATCAGCGAAGAAGTCTTCATTCTCCACCTCTTCTCCATTGTAGACTGAGGAAAGATAAGCAACAAGCAAGTTTGAGTACCAACGGTACTCAGCAAGTGGGAAAGAGATTACATGTGGGTTTATAGAAAGGAAGGCCAAATTTAGGTTAAGCACTATAGCATTACATCCTATCCTTAGCTTTCATTAACACCTACTTCTAAGTGTATGAGCCCAACCATAACCCATTGGTAAACCAAGTCCCGACCAACCAATCCAAACCAAACCACCATTCCCAGACATTGGCTAATTATGAATTGGACACCAAGCCGCTCTTGTCCGTGAGCACGGCTGTCAAGACAGTTTCTAGATCTCTGCAGAGACTGTACCCTTTACCCACAAGCCGTGATTTCATCCCCTGTTGCCAGGTGGACTATGGAAACCTCCCTGATGCCCGTGGTCGTGAACCACATTGCACACTTCCTTTGGTGTGAGGCCAGGAGATCACTACGAGGTCTTTACAAAGGATCCTCCCGACGTGTACTAGCCCTTTGAGGTTTCACCCCTGTACAAAAGTGTGAGCCGTTACACCACGACTCAACACCCCAGTTGCCCCCTCTTGAGCCATGCGGATCCCAGGGCAGTACACCCTGAACCCATTCCCCGCACAATCCAACCACTAATACTACGCTGGGAGAGGCCTAATTAATTGACCAAGCTGCCCCATACTCACTCTTGTGGCGATACTATAAGGCTTAGTGGCTTTCTCCATAAACCAGTCCTTAGAATCCGGCAAGGTTCATACCCCAAAACCCGGGTCTCGTGCGTACTGCACCATACCAAGCAAAACCAACCTGCCAGATTCCTATCCACTACAATTCAATTCATCATATCTCAACAAATAAATCACAATAATTAATGATAGAACATGTAATGTAGAGATATTTCCCTCCCAAGGACTAAGCATGACTAAGCGTAAAGAAATAATAACATCTACCCAAGCCAACCCGGGGACAAGGAATTATATGGAAGGGTACAGTAAATAGGATTCAATTTATTAAGCATGCAGCTAACTAAAACTTAATAAAACAGGTGCAAAATGGTCAAGGAACTTGCCTTCTTCGGAGGGTGGGTCGGTGAAGTGGTAGTCTTGAAGGTTGTAGGTCGGCTCGGGAACCGACTCTAAATACGCCATCGCATGCGGAACGGAAAGTAGTAACACACAATAAGAGACACAAAGTAGGGCACACCACAAACAAGTAAACACAAAAGAAAACCTACGCAATTCCGTTGCTAACACAATGTCCTTAATTGAAGTTTTAATTAGAGGTGTGGGTGGAAATTTGGTTTTTAGGGTTGAGGTGGGGTTGATTGACAATTTATGGTTTTTTATCTTTATTTTAGAGCATTGCATGGGTTTGCTACAATTTTCCTTAGCTAAATTTGAATAATAAAGTAATGAAGTGGTCCACAACAGTATTAAATAAATTACTTTAATGTAAACAAATTAATAAATAAAGGCCAAGTAATTTCCCTAATTAATTTATGCAAAAGAGAGTGTAAATTCTATGATTTTATGTAAATAAACATGGATGCAGGGGTTTTTGTGCAAAACAGACATGATCAGAGGCTTGAAAATATTTTATAACATTACCAGGGGTTTATCATAATTTACAGATGTTAAAAAAATATATTTTCTGGTGAAAACAGGGGTTAAAATGATTTATTTAATCAATTTAACAGTGCTGACACAATTTAATAAAAGTCCAGGGGCTATTCCCTAAAATCCAGGACCTATCTGCAATTACTGAAAATATGTGCAGGGGGCTACGTGCAAAAGGGCCATCAGTTTGAACTGGGTTGAATCTGGGCCGTTGGATCAAAAGGGGGCGGCCCAGATTTAAAATACCCGAAGGGGTATTTCCCTTCTAATCTCGGCCGTCGGCCCGGTTGGCCGGCCGAGATGAGGCCACGTCGCCCCGAGGGCGACAGAGGCGGCGCACGGCGGCGGGGTCACCGGAGTTGGCCGGAATGGCCAAATCGGCACCCTAGGCTACACTGCAATGAGGGAAAAGAGAGAGGGGGGAAAGGGGAAGCTCACCGAGGGGTCACAGAGCCCGGATTGTGGCCGGAAAGTCGTCGGCGACAGTGAACGGCAGCGGAGGTCGTCGGTCTTCGGTGAATCTGGCGAAGCGACGGCCAATCCTCTGAAAGAAAATGCCCGGCGAGTTCCTTGAGGCACGGGGAACACGGTGAGCCAAGAGGGAGGGAGAGAATGCGGGTGACTCGACGGGAACGCCGGCGACATACCTTGGCACGGCGGCTAGGGTTTGGAGCTTCGGGGAAGGGGGAAAATGGGGGTCGCCGGCGGGTATTTGTAGGGAAATCGGGGGCGGAGAGAAGGGGAAAGCGATCGCACGGAGAAGGAAGGCGACAGGGCCATTATGGCCGGGGAATTCCTTGTCGGGATTTTGAACCGGGGCGGAAATCTCGGCGGTGTCGGCCGCGGGCGCAGGGAGGAAGAAGGAAAGGGGAGGGGAGGGGCTGACCGGCGGGGTCCACGCGCAGAGAGAGAGGTAAGGGAGGGGGAGGCGCGGCTGGGCCTTGGGCCGGCGGGGAGAAAAGGGAAGGGGAGGGGGGAAAGTGGGCTGGGGCAGGGTTAAGGCCCAGGGTGGGTTTTTCATTTCTTTTTCTTTTTGTTTTCTTTTTCCTTTTTCATTCTTTTGCCAAATTTGAATTTTTTTCAAATTCAAACGAATTCTAGCGCATTTTGAAATTGAATTTTCACTCAAATGCAAACATACATGATGCATCCCTAGTATATTTCTTTTGTTTTTAAATTTTCGAAAATTTGGGTGTTACAACTCTACCCCCCTTAAAAGGAATCTCGCCCCGAGATTCGGACGTCCTAAGAGAAGAGATCGGGAAACTCGGCCTTGAGGTCTTCTTCTCTCTCCCATGTTGCTTCTGCCTCCGAGTGATGTTTCCACTGCACTTTGCACATGCGAATCGTCTTGTTTCTCATGACACGTTCTGATGTTTCTAGAATCCTGACTGGCCACTCTGCGTAGGACAGATCCTCTTGCAAATCCACAGCTTCCATGGGTAACTATTCCTCTGGTACTCTTAAGCATTTCTTTAGTTGCGACACGTGAAACACATCATGCACATCCGATAGTTGAGAAGGTAGCTCGAGACGGTAGGCCACTTCTCCTCTTCTCTCCAATATCTTGAACGGACCAATGTAACGGGGTGCTAGCTTTCCCTTCACTTTAAACCATCTTAGACCTCTTACTGGTGATACCTTGAGATATACAAAGTCTCCTACCTCAAAGGTTAGATCACGACGTCGAGCATCTGCGTAACTCTTCTGTCTTGACTGCGCCGTTTTCAGATTATTCCGGATCTCTTGTACCTGTCGTTCGGCCTCTCTGAGTATCTCCGGTCCAAACACCTGACCTTCCCCAGTCTGATTCCAGAATAAAGGTGTCCTGCACTTTCGCCCATAAAGTGCCTCAAACGGGGACATCTTGAGACTAGCTTGGTAGCTGTTGTTATAAGAGAACTCCGCGTAAGGCAAGTTTTTGTCCCAACTCTTACTATTCTTCAGGGCACATGCTCGCAACATATCTTCCAAGATTTGATTGGTGCGTTCTGTCTGACCATCCGTCTGCGGGTGATATGCTGAGCTGAAATTTAGACGAGTGTCCATTGACTCATGTAGCTTCTGCCAGAATCTCGAGGTGAACTGGGTACCTCGATCCGACACTATCTTCTTTGGGACACCGTGTAAACATACAATTCTTGCCATGTATAATTCTGCCAACCGCGAACCATTGTAACTTTCCTTGACCGGAATGAAGTGAGCGACCTTGGTCAACAGATCCACAACAACCCATATGGAGTCGTATCCTGACTGTGTCCTTGGCAATCCCACGATAAAGTCCATACTTATCTCTTCCCATTTCCACTCGGGTATCTTGAGTGGTTGAAGTAGTCCAGCAGGTCTCTGATGTTCCGCCTTAACCAACTGACACGTGTCACACAAAGCCACGTATTCGGCCACATCACGCTTCATACCAAGCCACCAGTATCTATCCTTAAGGTCTTGGTACATCTTGGTACTCCCAGGATGGATAGAGTAGTACGAGTCGTGGGCTTCTCTCAATATCAACTCTCGGATCCCCTTAACATTCGGCACGCATATCCTCTTCCCCAACCACAGGGTTCCATGTTCATCTTCCCTGAAATCCGGAGCTTTTCCAGCCTTCATCAGCTTCTTAAGTTTTTGGATTTTCTTATCCTCTTTTTGGCCTTCTCTAATGTCTTGTTCCAACGTGGAGTCCACTTCCATAACTACTGCATCCACATTAGCCACTATGCACAGGTTTAGTCTTGCAAACTCTTCACATAACTGCGGTTGATAAGCCTGGATCGTCATGTTGTTACATTGGGTTTTCCTACTCAGGGCATCTGCGACCACATTCGCCTTTCCAGGGTGATAGTTGATCCCGACATCAAAGTCATTAATGAGCTCTAACCACCTTCGTTGGCGAAGGTTAAGGTCTGGCTGAGTGAATATGTACTTCAAGCTTTTGTGGTCGGTGTAGATCTCTGTCCTTTTGCCGATTAGGTAGTGTCTCCATATCTTCAATGCGTGAACCACAGCTGCTGATTCCAGATCATGGGTCGGATAATTCTTCTCATGCTTCTTGAGTTGTCTCGAGGCGTAAGCCACCACATGTCCTGCTTGCATCAACACACATCCCAGTCCCTGTCCGGAAGCATCACAATAGACTGAGAACTCCTTTTGCATATCTGGCATGACCAGCACTGGGGCAGTGGTCAACCTCTTCTTCAATTCGGCAAAGCTTGCTTCACATTCTGGTGTCCACTTGAATGCGGCTCCCTTCTCGAGTAGCTTGGTTAGTGGCCAAGAGATCTTTGAAAATCCCTCAATAAATCGTCGATAATAACCAGCCATTCCCAGAAAGCTTCTGATGTGTCCCACATTTTCCGGCGTCTCCCACTTGAGAACATCTGCCACTTTACCCGGATCTACGGATATCCCTCCTTCTGATATGACATGTCCCAAGAATGATACCTGCTTCAACCAAAACTCACACTTACTGAATTTAGCATACAGTTGGTGTTTTCTAAGTTTCTTTAGTGCCAACCTCAGGTGTTCCTCATGCTCTTCTTCACTCTTGGAGAATATCAGGATATCGTCAATGAATACTACCACGAATTTATCCAGGTACTCCATCAATACTTTGTTCATAAGGTACATGAAGTAAGCTGGAGCATTAGTCAACCCGAAAGACATGACAGTATACTCATAAAGACCATATCGAGAGACGAATGCAGTCTTGGGAATGTCCGATGGTCGAATCTTCAACTGGTGATAACCCGAACGAAGGTCGATCTTAGAGAATACACATGCTCCTCGCAGCTGATCAAACAAATCTTCGATCCTTGGCAGTGGATACTTATTCTTGATGGTCACTGCATTCAATGCACGATAATCCACACACAACCTTTGAGTGCCATCCTTCTTAGGCACGAAAATGACAGGAGCACCCCAAGGCGATGAACTAGGGCGAATGTATCCTTTCTCCAACAAATCGTTGATGTGATCCTTTAGCTCGGCTAACTGGTTAGCGTCCATTCTATATGGCCTCTTATATATCAGGGCCGTTCCAGGCACTAGGTAAAATTCAATTTCACGGTCAGGGGGCATACCCGATAACTCTTCGGGGAACACGTCTGGGAATTCACTGACAACACGGATCTCTTCGGTGACCTCAGTTTGATTTAGCCTGATCCTCTGTGTTGGAGCTTGATCTGGAGAGAACTCTACCTTAGTACCATCGGGGTGGGTCAAGGAGACTGTTCTTGTGGCGCAGTGGATCACCCCATGGTACTTAGTCAACCAGTCCATCCCCAGGATAATATCTAGCCCTTGAGATTCTAGAACAATCAGGTTTGTTGGGAAAACTACCCCCCTTATGTCTAGCCTTACATTAGGGCATACTTGCCGGGTTATCATTTCTCCCCCAGGGGAGTGAACTATAAGTTGGTGAGTCATTAAATGCACTACCATGTCATGCCTCCTCATAAATTCCTTAGATATGAACGAATGCGTAGCACCAGAATCAAACAACACTGTAGCTAGATGAGAGTCGGCAGGGAACGTACCAACAACCACATCTGGTGCATGGTGTGCCTCCTCAAGTGCCACGTGGTTGACTCTCCCACGTGTGGGTTGCTGCAGCTGCTTCTTCGGGCAACGGTTGGCGAAATGTCCCATCTCACCACAGTTATAACACTGCACTGCCGTGTTGTTACCTTGGGATCTATTACCTCCTTGAGGGTTCTGTTGCGGCTGGCCATTAGGGCGGGGTGCTAGAGCTGCTGGGCGAGGGGGTTGCATTGGTTGGCGTGGAGGCTGTGGTGGTTGGCGCATCTGCTGGTTGTATGGTGTGGGTGGCCTGTAGGAGGAGTTTGGGTACCTTTGTCCCGGTTGAGGGTTCATAGGGCGAGCCATAGGTGTTGTAGGTTGAGAGGCATAGCGAGGGCGCACATTATTCCCAGAATTGTGTGCTTGAGCCAGCTTCCTCTTCCTATCATCATCGTCCAGCTCCTTCTTGGTCCTTTCCACTTCAAAGGCCTTGTCCACCAACTTATGGAAACTACTGTAGTCACTGGAGACCATCGCGAACTTCAGCTCCTTGTCAAGGCCCTTCTTAAATCGAAACTATTTCTTCGAGTCCGTGTCCACATCTTCCGGTGCATAGCGGGACAATTTTGTGAATTTGTTCAGATACTCTCGCACACTCATGCGGCCTTGCTTTAGCATGAGAAATTCTTCACGTCTCGCCTGGATCTCTCCTTCGGGCACGAAATGACTGCGAAAGTAATTCTTGAACTCGTCCCATGTGATATTATCCGGGTCCTGATGGGCTTCAATGAAGGCAGTCCACCAATCGGTTGCAGGTCCCTGAAGTTGGTGCGAGGCTAACAGCACCTTCTCTCGTCCTTCACATTGGACAATTCTCAGCTTGCCCTCAATGGTTCTCAGCTAATCGTCGGCCTCCATGGGCTCACTAGCAGTAGCAAAGGTGGGTGGATGGGTGTTGAGGAAGTCTCTCATGTGGGATCGGGGTCCTGGTGCTGGCTGTGGGTGGGGCTGATTTGGTGGAGGTGGAGGGGCTTGTTGGGCTTGCTGCATGTTGGCCACCACTTGTGTTAAATTCTGCATCATTTGCATCTGCATGACCATCATCTGCTGCATATGATTCATCATAGGTGCTCCACGGGCACCTCTCCCATTCCATTGCGGTAGCTGGAATCCAGCTTCATCATCACCAAGGGGCATACCACGGCCACGACCACGGCCTCTTCCCCTGCGTGCCATCTGAGTACGAAGAGAGTAGAGTCTTAGATTCTACTATAACTAGCGGAAGACTACTATGCGATACCCTTACTATATGCAACAATCACAGCAAAGATGCATATAAATAAAAATTCTTTATTATTAGCTCACTAATTAAAGAAGTATCAAAAAGGTGCGGTTGTGGACAAGTCGCCAAGGCGTTCCACAACTCACACGACACACAAAGACAAGAATCATAAAGAGAAATAACACAACTCAAGGTCACACAAGTACGTCTACGTCGCTCTTATTTAACTAATGAGGGTGTGCCTATCCTTGAGTCGTGGCAAAGGTCGGGGACTACTCGTCGTCAAGCGGGAACTCCTCCGAGTCCTCGTCGTCGTCATCGTCGTCATCCGCGGGGTCCTGAGGTGGTGAGGCAGCAGGCAGTGGTGGTGCGGCAGACGCCACACTGGAAGGCTCCTCGTCAGAGGACTCCTCAGAAGACGACTCACGCTGGCCGCCACGGCGGTCTGGAGAGTGCGGGGTCCACGTTGAGGTGTCGGACGCGTAGTCGTCAGGGTCCTCGTCGGTGATCCGACGATACCTCCTGATCACTGCCTCGTGGCGCAGGGCGAGGTCACGTCCATCCTGAATCTCCTGCTGTGCCCTCTGAAGTCAGGCACTGAGCTCGGCCACATCGCCAACAGTCTGACGATACTGCGGGAGGTCCAGGGGTCTCTCCACGTGCCTGGAGACAAAGCCTACAGTGCCACTGGGACGCTGCGGAACAAAGGCGTGCACCGTGTCCTCCAGACGGAAACGGCGGGCGTGGCTCCAAAAAGTGGCTGCTTCCCAGCTAGCGTCCTGCTCCGCGCATCGGCGGGAGCTCCTCCAGGCAGGACTGTTGTGGGTCTTCACCAGCTCATCACCATAGTAAATGTAGATCTTGCAGCTCCACTCCATCCTGTCGGGGCGCTGCACTCCAGTGGTGTGGTAGGAGAGCGAGAGGCTGTGGTGACGGTAGCCAGCCTCGCGGAGTATGGCCCGAAGGCAGAGTCGCAGTCGTCCTGCGGCCCTGCCGTCAGAACGGATCACCACGGGGTGACGGGGGTCGATGGCTGGAAAGCGACCGGCCAGCCTACGCGTGGGCACAAGTCCACCGATCGACTTACGGGGGGTCGTCTTGGTGCGGGTCATCTACAAATTTTGAAAACAGGAGAGTGTCAGTAACAAAACATATAAATAAAGGAGTAAATAAAACAAGTAGACAAGGTAGGAAGTACAAAGCAATTTTATAAATTACTTTTTAGAATATAATAGGGTCCTAAGTCATTCCTTTCTAACTAGGCTTGCGTCCTACGGGCAACACGGCTCTGATACCACTTTGTCACACCCGGTCCCAACAAGACAACCGGATGGCTTCCACATGTATGCCAGGATCGATTCTCATCATACATGTGTAGACGAAAGTGTAATATCATTTATTAAAAGCCATGTTCGAGTACATAAATGTCTTACAATAATGACCCGTAGGTCTAAAATAAGCTTACAGAGCAAAACAGCCGTAAAAGTAAACTAGTGAGGCTCCATGCACAGGCGTTGCCCGGGGGTTGCGCCAGCCTAGAACGTCTCCTCCGGATCAGCGAAGAAGTCTTCATTCTCCACCTCTTCTCCATTGTAGACTGGGGAAAGATAAGCAACAAGCAAGTTTGAGTACCAACGGTACTCAGCAAGTGGGAAAGAGATGACATGTGGGTTTATAGAAAGGAAGGCCAAATTTAGGTTAAGCACTATAGCATTACATCCTATCCTTAGCTTTCATTAACACCTACTTCTAAGTGTATGAGCCCAACCATAACCCATTGGTAAACCAAGTCCCGACCAACCAATCCAAACCAAACCACCATTCCCAGACATTGGCTAATTATGAATTGGACACCAAGCTGCTCTTGTCCGTGAGCACGGCTGTCATGACAGTTTCTAGATCTCTGCAGAGACTGTACCCTTTACCCACAAGCCGTGATTTCATCCCCTGTTGCCAGGTGGACTATGGAAACCTCCCTGATGCCCGTGGTCGTGAACCACATTGCACACTTCCTTTGGTGTGAGGCCAGGAGATCACTACGAGGTCTTTACAAAGGATCCTCCCGACGTGTACTAGCCCTCTGAGGTTTCACCCCTGTACAAAAGTGTGAGCCGTTACACCACGACTCAACACCCCAGTTGCCCCCTCTTGAGCCATGCGGATCCCAGGGCAGTACACCCTGAACCCATTCCCCGCACAATCCAACCACTAATACTACGCCGGGAGAGGCCTAATTAATTGACCAAGCTTCCCCATACTCAGTCTTGTGGCGATACTATAAGGCTTAGTGGCTTTCTCCATAAAGCGGTCCTTAGAATCCGGCAAGGTTCATACCCCAAAACCCGGGTCTCGTGCGTACTGCACCATACCAAGCAAAACCAACCTGCCAGATTCCTATCCACTACAATTCAATTCATCATATCTCAACAAATAAATCACAATAATTAATGATAGAACATGTAATGTAGAGATATTTCCCTCCCAAGGACTAAGCATGGCTAAGCGTCTACCCAAGCCAACCCAGGGACAAGGAATTATATGAAAGGGTACAGTAAATAGGATTAAATTTATTAAGCATGCAGCTAACTAAAACTTAATAAAACAGGTGCAAAATGGTCAAGGAACTAGCCTTCTTCGGAGGGTGGGTCAGTGAAGTGGTAGTCTTGAAGGTTGTAGGTCGGCTCGGAAACCGACTCCAAATACGCCATCGCATGCGGAACGGAAAGTAGTAACACACAATAAGAGACAGAAAGTAGGGCACACCACAAACAAGTAAACACAAAAGAAAACCTACGCAATTCCGTTGCTAACACAATGTCCTTAGTTGAAGTTTTAATTAGAGGTGTGGGTGGAAATTTGGTTTTTAGGGTTGAGGTGGGGTTGATTGACAATTTATGGTTTTTTATCTTTATTTTAGAGCATTGCATGGGTTTGCTACAATTTTCCTTAGCTAAATTTGAATAATAAAGTAATGAAGTGGTCCACAACAGTATTAAATAAATTACTTTAATGTAAACAAATTAATAAATAAAGGCCAAGTAATTTCCCTAATTAATTTATGCAAAAGAGAGTGTAAATTCTATGATTTTATGTAAATAAACATGGATGCAGGGGTTTTTGTGCAAAACAGACATGATCAGAGGCTTGAAAATATTTTATAACGTTACCAGGGGGTTTATCATAATTTACAGATGTTAAAAAAATATATTTTTTGGTGAAAACAGGGGTTAAAATGATTTATTTAATCAATTTAACAGTGCTGACACAATTTAATAAAAGTCCAGGGGCTATTCCCTAAAATCCAGGACCTATCTGCAATTACTGAAAATATGTGCAGGGGGCTACGTGCAAAAGGGCCATCAGTTTGAACTGGGTTGAATCTGGGCCGTTGGATCAAAAGGGGGCGGCCCAGATTTAAAATACCCGAAGGGGTATTTCCCTTCTAATCTCAGCCGTCGGCCCGGTTGGCCGGCCGAGATGAGGCCACGTCGCCCCGAGGGCGACAGAGGCGGCGCGCGCGCGCCGACCCGGCGGCGCACGGCGGCGGGGTCACCGAAGTTGGCCGGAATGGCCAAATCGGCACCCTAGGCTACACTGCAATGAGGGAAAAGAGAGAGGGGGGAAAGGGGAAGCTCACTGAGGGGTCACAGAGCCCGGATTGTGGCCGGAAAGTCGTCGGCGACGGTGAACAGCGGCAGAGGTCGTCGGTCTTCGGTGAATCCGGCGAAGCGACGGCCAATCCTCCGAAAGAAAATGCCCGGCGAGTTCCTGGAGGCACGGGGAACACGGTGAGCCAAGAGGGAGGAAGAGAATGCGGGTGAATCGACGGGAACGCCGGCGACATACCTTGGCACGGCGGCTAGGGTTTGGAGCTTCGGGGAAGGGGAAAAATGGGGGTCGCCGGCGGGTATTTGTAGGGGAATCGGGGGCGGAGAGAAGGGGAAAGCGATCGCACGGGGAAGGAAGGCGACAGGGTCATTATGGCCGGGTAATTCCTTGTCGGGATTTTGAACCGGGGCGGAAATCTCGGCGGTGTCGGCCGCGGGCGCAGGGAGGAAGAAGGAAAGGGGAGGGGAGGGGCTGACCGGCGGGGTCCACGTGCAGAGAGAGAGGAAAGGGAGGGGGAGGCGCGGCTGGGCCTTGGGCCGGCGGGGAGAAAAGGGAAGGGGAGGGGGGAAAGTGGGCTGGGGCGGGGTTAAGGCCCAGGGTGGGTTTTTCTTTTCTTTTTCTTTTTGTTTTCTTTTTCCTTTTTCATTCTTTTGCCAAATTTGAATTGTTTTTCAAATTCAAACGAATTCTAGCACATTTTGAAATTGAATTTTCACTCAAATGCAAACATACATGATGCATCCCTAGTATATTTCTTTTGTTTTTAAATTTTCGAAAATTTGGGTGTTACAACCAATGATTTCATTGGAAGCCAAAATGTTTAAGCATCATTAGGATAGTTGAATTTTCAATTGTGTCTAACACATTGAAGAAATCCAGTTTTAAAACCACCACTTCCTTCTTAGATTTATGACGTGGTGCAAGAATTCGTATGCCCATGGTATGCAATCGTGAATAGCTCTACTCTTAATAAAACCTTATTGATTTTGGTGAATTATTTTTGTAATAACCCCCTGCAGTCTGATAGCCATTAGTTTTGTAATGATTTCGAAGAAACTATTCAACAGGGCAATTGATCTGTAATCATTGGCAGATACTAGGTTGGGAATTTTCAGGATGAGTGTGACGAAGGCAGTGTTGATCACCTTGAGGTCCATATCTGTTTGGATGAAATCATCACAGAGAGCATAGCAGTCATGTTTTATTGTATGCCAACATTTCTTGATGAATAGTCCATTAAACCCATCGGGTCCTGGAGATTTATCTCGCGGCGTATTATACAATTCTTGATCAATTTCCTCATGAGTGAAGGGATGTACAAGAATATCCAGATTGTTGTGTCTTGGAATGAGTGAGTCCAGTTCAAAAAACATTGTCGGTTGATAGTTTTCCCATTCTTTCTTTGAAGGTTTCCCATAAATGTTGCTCTTTCTCTTGGTGAGTGTATAATGTTTCTCCATCATCTGTCTCAATTAGTGGTATGTTATTGGATCTCATGCGTTCTGAGGCTGCACCATGGAAAAACTTTGTTGACTGGTTGCCCACTTTTGTCCATCTAATTGTATACCTGTCCTTCCAGTATTTGTTTTGGTATAGTAGAAGCTTCTCTACATGTGCTCATATAACTTTGCGAAAGTTCCATTCTTGAATAAAGTGAGGCCTTAGCTCCTCAAGTCTGTCCATAATCAGGAGCACTTTTTTGGAAACTTGAATCAGTTTAGGAAAATTGCATAGACTTTTATTCCATTGCTTGAGTACCTTCCTTAAGATCTTGAATCTACGAGATATGGATGTGGACATATTGGATGCCTTCACATATTTGTTCAACGTTTGGTAAATAATTTATAGAAACCCTCTCTATCTAACCAATATGTTTCAAACCTGATTATTTGAGCTCGCGGTATGGAAGTGCTGACCTGTATTTTCTATTTTTTTTTTGAAAACGCGACCTGTATTTTCTATGGAATGTGATCTGAAGTTATTCTTGGGAGTGGGAGCATGAGTGTGCTCGGGTATGTGACCGACCATTCCGGAGTGATTAGACACCAATCAAGCTGCTGAAGAAGCGGGCGCTCTTGCGTATTTCTCCACGTATATTTTTCCCCTTTCAATGAAATTTCGATCAATCCAAGATGGCTAATGATCATATTGAATGTATGGATGTCTTTAGTATTTCCTCTAGTTCTGTTTCTATTTGATAAGGATCTATAAAAATTAAAATTCCCTATGAACATCCAATTCTCATTCTCCATTATGTCCAATTTCATGATCCAATTGACAAAGTTAGTTCTATTTTGCCCATGGCAGGGTCCATATATATTAGCTAGGAGCCATATGTCTCTGTTGAACTTAGATGTGAATCTGATGGTGAGAGCAAATTGTTCAGAGTGTATTATCTCCCCGTGAAATTTATCTGCATTCCGTTCTGTAATGACCCCCCTCCCCCAAGGATCCATCCAAAGGAACATATTCAAACTTTCTTGTGTCTGATGGGGTAAACTTTCTTACTATTGCATCTTCAATATATGATATCTTGGTTTCTTGGATGCAATAGATGTCAATAGCCGATTCCTTGAGATGGTGCTTTATGGCATTACATTTCTCATGAGAGTTCAACCCTCTCACACTATGTAAGAAAGGCTCATAGAAGACGCGCCCGAAAGAAGGGAGACGAACAAACTGTGCGTCTCTGTCATCGCGTCTCGCATTACGTTGTCGTCAGAGACGGTCCGCAAGGCGCGCCGCCGATCAGATTAGGTGCGAGACAAGCTTAAAAGAAGCTTGTCTCCTTTCTTTGTGTCATAACAGACGTTCTTTATGGGGTCATTGGAGGCGCTTGTGGCGCGCATCGTCCATCAGCATACATGTGTGACAGGCCCTTATGAAGCGCGTCACAGATATATTGGCTGATCCGGGACGTTCTATATTGTAGCGCGTTGCAGATTTATTAACTTATCTGAGACGGGCTTTATGGAAGCTTGTCTCCTTTATGTAGATTATCCGAGACGCTCTCTGCTACAGCTCATCGTGGATTGTTTAGAGGTAGGGTATCCTATTAGGTTCCCCCCACCCCTGATTATCCTAATTGACGACTGCATCCTAGAGCTAGCCAGGATTTGGCATCCGTATTACCGGTGTCAGCAACATACTGTTCATACTGTTTATGAACATATGTATAGCCAAAAAGATCACACATTAAATTATAATGACCAGTCAAATATTAACAAAGTGTCAATCGTGGTTATCAAGTATACTAATTACACAACAAAGACTGTTCATCCTGATTACAATGTAACTAATTACACACATCATAACTGTCATCATCTAATCCTATATACCGTAATGAAAATTCTCCCGATTAATGACTTCATTAACGATGAGCCTTCATAGCCTCTAATGCTCCGACTGAGACATCCTCAAATTCAATAAAATCACTGAAATCATATATAACATTATCAAATTGCAGTCACATTAGCTTAAATAGTCACATAAGGTAGCAAATAATTGTTAGTGAATGGAGAATCGAGCTTACTTGTAGCACATGCAGTTGGTGAGCATCTGCAAAGCATCAACAGAGAAATTTTTGTCATGGTAAAGGACATGGTAGTGAGCTGGTGTGCTTGTCCCCTGAAAACACAAACAATTTACATTCCACTGATGCATTTATAGCCTGATTCCAATATAGGTACCTTGATTGTAGGTAGAAATCAAACTCACTGGGATGGTAAATGCTAGTGTCAACCTTAGTTCATGCAGTTTCAAGGGTTTGCAAATCAGAATTCATTATATACACTGATAGTGAAAACAAATACATTACTTCTGCATTGGACATAAACAAGGAAGACGAATGTATACCATAATGAAAATTCTCCCTTTGGATCAATGACTTCATTAACAATGAGCCTTCATTGGACATCCTCAAATTCAATAAAATCACAGGGGACACGGTGGCGTGCTTCTGGACGAGCTGGCGGAGGTGCCGGAGTGGCGATTCCTAAACTCTCTGATGACAGCATGCCGACGTGCTCCGTGGACAGGGAGAACATTTCCACTTATGTGAAGGTGGTGGCGTTCTCATATCGATTATCGATATTGGCATTGAGGCGGTGACGTCCTCCATCGTGCTCAACTCTCTGATGACAAAGGTCAAGGTTGACGGTGGGGTAAGGGTCGATGGCGGCAGCGCGACAATGACGAAGAGGGAGTTGAGAAAGAGGGATGGCGGCGGCGTGCTACGGGGACAGAGGACGAGCCGGCGTGCTCCAGCATGCTCAACTCTCTGATGATGCGAAGGTCGAGGTCGACGGCGGCATCGTGCTCAGGAGCTGCGGTTTCTAGGTCGAGAGGGCACGAGAGCTAAATTTTTTTGCCAAATGTTGGGAGAGAGCGCGCGATGGATAAAAATAGCACCCGTCTCTCACATTTCAGCTTTCTTTGGTCGAGAGAGCGCCAAATTTTTGCCATAGAGCGCTCGAGGAGTTTAAAATTAAACTCGAAGACACACATATATAATGCACATCTCACATTATCATCTTTCACATCAAGGCATTTTCCCGCATGCAAAAGACGAGCCACGGTGTGCTGAAGACGAGAAAATCTTTCGCATGCGGGGATGTACCACTGGCAACTGTGCATAATGCCTTAAATGATTTTTGCATTGCGCTCAGCTTTCCGAGGTGGTACAAAAGATCTTCGGCGTAAATCAGAGACGTGCCAATGTAAGGCGCGTCTCTCATTATTTTGTGGTCCCGGACACGCCGTAGTGTCCTAGATGCGCCACGATGTGCTGAAGCCAAGAACAACATCCAGGACATTACGACATGTCCAACTAGCAACTATGCGCAATGCCTTATTTGATCATTGTATTGCACTCAACTTTCCGTGGTGGGACAAAAGATCTTCGGCGTAAATCATAGACGCGCCACTGAAAGGCACGTCTCGCATCATTTTGTGGCCCCGGATATGCTGGACTACCCTAGATGCGCCACAGTGTGCTGAAGCCAGAACAACATCCAAGACATTCCAACGTTTCCTACTGGCAACTGTGAGCAATGCCTTATACAATCGTTGCAATGTGCTCAACTTTACGAGGTGGGACAAAAGATCTTCGGAACAAATTGGAGTCGAGCCCGAGTAAAGCCTGTCTCTCTTTTGCCAGATCTCAGGTATCTGAGATGCACCTTTCTAAAGTTCGTCTCTCATGCACTCTTCACATTGCCACTCGCAAGACATCGTGAATCATTGTAGGGATAAACAAACGCAATGATGTTGCAATTCACGGGTTAATTGGAATTCAGGTATAAACAAACGCAATGACATTGCAATTCAGAAATAATTTGCAACTCAATAAATTTCATAGTTCATACATTGCATGCTCTCTAAACTAATTTTGAATCTAAACTTATTCCTAAAGCTCCCATCAATCAATCTAAATTGTACCATCCAGCTTACTTCCAAACACGTCTCTTATATTGCCCTGGATACTGAAAATATTGACATTCTTTAAATTAACAAATGTCGAAGGAGGAATGAATAACCTACATTGGTAACTAACACAAAGTGTCTAACCTTGATAAGAGATTATAGCAATCATTTTCAACATCGGGCGCATTTGGCTGATGCAGCAAATGCTGAACTTCAAGTGGTATAGTTTTGATTGTAAAACCAGTGCACCACCCCTACGAAATATGAATTTAAGCAACATAAGAAACCAGTTCAAATAAGTTCGGCAACAATTACTAATTATATGAGCAAAATAGGTCTATCTTGCAGTCTCTTGATCAAGAATCCCAATGCAGAGTGCTCTTGGGCGATGGACATTTTGGTGGAAGAAACCACTTGGAAAGGTGCATCTTGGAGGCACCAATGGATAGTCATCTGAGAAGGAGATTATCAGGGGGTAGTAACCACCTTCCTAGTCAGTCTATAAAGGAAAATTATTAATAGGATGACGATGGTTAAACTCATATTGTGCTTATTCTTTATAACTTACCCCTTCTTTACTGGGGATGATGCACTGCCACTTCAATAAATCTCCCGATTCAGGCTTCGTAGAGAAACCCTACACAGACAGAAAAACAAAACTAATGTTAAGTTCATCAGTCCATTGCAGATCTACATATATACAACCATACGATCGGTGTGCCATATGTACATACATGGGGATGGTTCTTGCGCCACGCCAAGCGCTCCTCCTTCAGTCGGCTACGCGCCAAGCCGATACCAGCCATGAACAGTGACGACGATGAGGAGGATGATGATGACGATGAGGACGAAGACGGCAACGATGACGACGACGAGGACAATGGCAATGGCGAATAGAGGAGGCGGTCACACATGAGTTGGTTGATTAGTAAAGGACCGTTGGTCGATTAGTAATAAAGGAGCATCAGAGGTGAAGAAGAGACGAGGGAGATAAATGCGAGACGCACGTTAAGTTAAAGAGCGTCTTCCATTGTTGAAGAGACGAGGGAGATAAATGTGAGATGCACTATAACAAAGAGAGACGAGCATTAATCTAAAGCGCGTCTTCCGTTGTCGAAAGAGAGACGCGCTACATGAGGTATGCGAAGAACTTAATTTTGACGACATGGTGCAGAGACGCGTGCGACATCCGTGCGCGACCTTTCATTTCCCCGAGGCGGTATCGATGCATCCCATCGTTCCATCAATGCGCGGGAAACCAACTGCTCCCTCGACGACTCCGCACAGACCTTATTTAAGATGCGCCATCACCAGTGAGTTCTCCACAAGCGTGTCACTCACTTCGAATCCTCTTCTTTTCTTCGTCTTCTCCGCCCGGACGACCCACCACCACCATGGACAACCTTCCGCCACCAAGCCCTCCAAGGGAGCAACCGTGTAAGAAACTATGTTGCATCTCCCCCGAGAGGTTCAACAAAACGTCTCGCTAGAATGGGTACCCTTCCAAGTTTACTAGAATGGGTACCATCATCCACTAGCTCTTCGCCCTCATGGGGGTGGCCAATCTTCTCGACATTCTTTTTGAGACGATGTCCCAGGTGCTTGGCCTCGAGGGCCGCATAAACCTAGTGGAGGCGATGGAGAGCAACCTGATTCTCGAGGTTGCATCACCGGCCCAGGCTCTTGTTGCACCAGCGCTGGAGTCACCACCAGAGGATGACGAGGAGGAGGAGGAGGAGTAGGAGTAGGAGTAGGAGTAGGAGTAGGAGTAGGATTTAGTTTTTCATTGTTGTTTTTAGTAGCTTCTATTTTATAAATATTGTTAATGAATGAATTTTATCTTTTTATCTATGTGATTGAATATTATCTTGTGTGTTCTTCAACTGTGTGAATGAATGAATGTGTGGTGTGTTCATCGTGTTCCTCAGGTATCATAGGGAAGGATTTGATTATATTCTAGTATTAAGTGAGAATGTGCTCTGAGTTCAGTGATGTGTGATATCAACAGTGAACTGAAGTAAAATGGAGAAAATCACGAAGCTAAAGGTGACGTGTGGAATCGGAGATGCACTTTCCATTAGAGTGTGTCTCTCTTTTAGCAGAGGAGAGGGAGACGTCGGTCATAGTTGATGTTGTTTTTATTTTCTTGTGTCTTGTACTTTTTTCTTGTGTTTTGTAATATACTTTGTTAATGAATATATGTGTTCATCTGTGTGATGAATATTTTGTGTGTTCATCCATGTTATACGTGTTCATCTATGAATGAATGAATGAATTAAACTTTCTATGACGAGAGTCTGTAAGCAACGACAAAGGAGACGGGCTTTGTGTAGAGTACGTCTTATTTCTTGCGCATATTGGAGACGTTGTGTATTTTATGCGCGTCTCCCACTTTTCAGAGAGGATGGTGTGTCTCGTATACAAATTTTAACTGAGACGGGCTTTGTTTTAACGCATCTCCTTGTACTTTCAGTCGAGCCATGTCAGATCCTTGCTGAAGCGGGCTCGTCTCGCTTAACATTATCAAAGACGCCGCCTTTGAACGCGTCGCCCATCTTTGTCTCTTATTTGGGTTTCCTACGTAGTGTTACATTCCAACCTAACATGTTCCAGTTTCTATGTTTGTTTGTAGCCATGATGTAAAATCCAAATAGAGCCATGAGGCAGAAATATGAGGACAGACACTGTCCTCAAGCCAAATGTAAAAGGAAACCCATATATGATTGTAGATAGATAAGATATATTAAGAAGTGTTCATAGCATAAAGACTAGAGCATATGGTCCAATGTAGCAGTTTAACCATACAACGATAAGTTCTCCAAAAGTAAAAATATATGATGCAAAATATAGACTTTCTAGAAAAAGTCCTTCCCAGCTCCTGCTTCTTCATCATGTCGTTGTGTGGCTCCGTTTTTCCTTTTATTCATCAGCTCACTTGTTGCCCCCTGCTTCAGCATCATCTTTGCAGTGAGCAGCAGTTCTGCAGTAATCACCGAAGGGGCTACCCAACATTTGTTAATAGCTATGTATTGCAAAACGTAGATTGCAATCTCAGAAAAGTAGCTGTCATCATTTACAAGATCATCAAGATCAGGAAATTCTAGTGAGTTATCATAAGTGTTGGGCAAGGAGTTACCATAGCTGTTGTTGCACCCCTTCCTTTTCTTGCTTTTCTTGTTTCTCTGTTTAGATAAGACTTCTATGGATTGCACGTCCCTGGATCCTTGCATGCGATATTTAGCCCTCGGGCTTCTGCGAACTGAATCCTCCACAATTGGTTAATTTTCCATCTTCTTGGCAAGGGCCCGAGTTATCATCCCTTCAGCGGGGAATGACCTGAATTTTCTTCTTGGGGATTTGGCTTGAGCTTCCAATTATATCTTCTTGTCCTTTCTTCTCTGGAGAATTTGTCTAGCAGTTGTGAAACAGAAAGCAAGTTGTATTTCAAATTTTTAACAAGTGCCACATCCTTCAAAGTGTAGTGATTATTTACTTTAACTGAACCCTTAGCAATTATAGGAGTTGATGTCACGCCCGGTCATCGTAAAGATGAACAGACGCTAAACACATGTACGCCAGGATCAGTTGAATCGTACATGCGTCGACGAAAGTGAAATATCATTACATTGCCATGTTCGAATACATAGATAGACTTACAGTACGACCCGAAGGTCTACAAATACAAACCACAAATATTTACATCAACAACTAGATTAACAAAGACCAAACTACAACAGAAGACTAGTAGGTGAGGGTAGCTCCATCTCCACAGGCAGCCGTTGCGCGTGAGGTCGCCAGCCTAGCCCAAGTCCTCCGGATTGACGTAGAAGTCCTCCGGTGCCACTTCTTCTTCTTCATATTCTAAGGGAGAATTAAACGCTTGAGTACATAGAGTACTCAGCAAGTGCGGGAAGAGATGACATGAATGGCTAAAGCAAGGGAAAGGCCAAATATGGCTTAGCACTATGCTTAGAACCTATCCTTAGCATCCAATTATCAATATCATAATTCAATAAATAATCAACACATGATTAATGATAATGAAAGTACTTGAATCATAATGACCCATCATTTTCCAACCATAGACTAATTATGAACTGGCCCCAAGCCGCTCTTGTCCGTGAGCACGGCTGTCATGACAGTTTTACCAAATCTCTGCAGAGAGTGTACCCTTTCCCCACAAGCAGTGATTTCATCCCCTGTTGCCAGGTGGACTAAGTGAACCTCTCTGAATGCCCGTGGTAGCTAACCACATTACACACTTCCTTTGGTGTGAGGCCAGGAGATCACAACATGGTCTTTACAAAGGTACTCCTGACTAGTGCTAGCCCTCTAAGGTTTCCACCACTGAGGATTCTCGGAGTAACCCTCCGCCCCAGAGCCCCCTCTTGAGCCTTGCGGTTCCAAGAGCAGATCACCAGCCTCATTCCCCGCACCATCCAACCACTAGCAGTTCATCGGGAGAAACCTAATTAATTGACCAAGCTGCCCCATCTCAGTCTCGTGGTGGTACTATAAAGCTTAGTGGCTTCCTCCATAAACCGGTCCTTAGAATCCGGTGGTAACAAACCCCAATCCCGGGTCTCGTGCAAAATGCACCATACCAAAACTAACCAACCACCAGATTCCTATCCAATAGCATTATGTATATTCATCACCAAATTAAAGTAACCATAAAGTTGAGCATAGAACATTTGTATGAAAACCCAATCCCAACATCTAAGCATGGCTAAGCATAAATAAGGCCTATCTACTTCCCACCCCATTTCAGGTAACAAGGAATAGTAAGGAACAGGGCATGTAAACATGAAGTAGGACATCAATTTAATTAGCATGCAACTAGCTAAATCCCTAAAATAGGTACAAGATGGTCAAGGGCACTTGCCTTCGTTGAAGACTTGAGAGTTGATGAAGTCTTGGTCTTGGAGGTTAATATTAGGGTCGTAATACGACTCTAGACATATGCCCAAACATGGCAAGAATAGAATAAAGCTAAATAAGTAAAGGCACGCAAAACAATACATCACAGATACACATAAGCACAAAATCCTACACTAATGCGTCCCTACGAGGTATTTATCACTTAACATGGCCAAAGTATGCATTTTATATTTTTCCTACAATTTTGGGATTTTGTTATAGCCTAAAACCCTTTTTATTGAATTTTCTATAGCAAAAATGTATTTTAAAACATTTATAATAAATATTCCAGGGACCAAATATATTTTATCTGAACACTACAATTAATTCACAGCATAAAATAGATTCTAACAATTTTTTATAACATTCCTACACTTAATTACCATTTTTATCTAATTTCTACACCTCAAATACCATTAAAAACCCTATTCAGCAAATAAATAAAGGTCCAGGGGCTAAATAAATAGTTTTCTACACTGTACAGGGTCTAAATACATTATTCTACAAAATTACAGGGGTTAGAATGCTTAATTAAATGATTAAAACCAATTTTTAGGGATCCAGGGGCTAGTATGTGAATTCTGGGGGCTAGATTCGAATTACAGAGAAGCACAGGGGGTAGCAACTAAGTTTGCAGGGGCTTGGGTGCAAATGCGCAGGCGGGAAAAGAACTTTGAACGTGGGCCGTTGGATCTGATTTGGACGCGAGGGATTTAAAACACCGAACCAGTACGAAGATCTAATCTCCACCGTAGGGGTTGAACCGACGGCCCAGATTGGGCCACGTCGCCCCTAACCGGCGCACGCGCGCGGCGCGGCGGCACCCGACGGCCGACGGCGGTGAACTCGTTGGAGATCACCCAAACGGCGATTCCTACGCCAATTCTATGCGCCAAGGACAAGAACCGAGAGAGGAGGAGTAGGGGAACTCACCTAGGAGGTCCTCGGGGCGCGAAATCGAGCGGAAGACGGTCGGCGACGAGGAATGGCGGCGGAGCTCGACGGTGAACGGTGAAGCAGCGGTGCACCGGCGATCTCCCTGAGCTACGATGTCTGGGACGCTCCTGGCGGTGCAGCAACCATGTTAGGCCAAGAATGGAGGGGAGAAGGGGGTTGCGGCGACGGGAACGCGGGCGCCGAGGTGACTCACCGGCGATGAAGGTCTAGGGTTCCGGGGAGGCTCGGGTGAGGGGAAAATGGGGCGCCGGCTCCTCTTAAGCGTGGAGAGGGGGGTGCGGTTGTGGCGCTCGGCCGAAATTGGAGCGGGAGAGTGGTTCCGAGGGAGGGGGGAGAAGTGGGCGCGGGGTGTTCGGCAGTTGCGCGCGGGAGGGAGGCGAGCGACGGTTACGCGGGGTCGGGGATGACATGTGGGCCCGGGTGGCAGCGGGAGAGAGGAGGGAAAAGGAGAGGCGCCGACAGGTGGGGTCCACGGCGCAGAGAGAGAGAGGTGGGGGAAATCGGCTGGGCCGGCGGGGAGAGGAGGGGAAATGGGCCAGGGGAGGGAATTTCGGCCCAGGGAGGGGTTTAATTCTTTTTCTTTTTCTTTTTCCATTTCTTTTCTTTTGATTTGAATTCAAATTCAGATTTGAACGTTTGCTACTCGTTTGAACATCAAAATTCACCCAAAAATGCATGCTACAATGATCAAGGGTTTGAGCAAATTTTTGTACATAAAATATGGGTGTTACAACTCTACCCCCCTTAAAAGGAATCTCGCCCTCGAGATTCGGACGTTCTAAGAGAATAGATGAGGGAAATCCGCCTTGAGAGTTTCTTCTCTTTCCCAAGTTGCTTCTGCCTCTGAGTGATGCTTCCACTGCACTTTACACATGCGAATGACTTTGTTTCTTGTGACCTTTTCCAGTGTTTCAAGTATCTTGACAGGCTGATCCACATAAGATAAGTCTTCCTGTACATCTACGGCTTCCATAGGCAATTGCTCTTCAGGCACTCTTAAGCACTTCTTAAGCTGTGATACATGGAACACATTGTGCACATCTGACAAGTGTGGCGGAAGCTCAAGTTGATATGCCACTTCACCTCGTCTTTCGAGTATCTTGAATGGACCAATGTAGCGGGGTGACAACTTGCCTCTTACTTTAAATCTTCTTAATCCTCTCATAGGTGATACCTTCAAGTATACATAATCACCAACTTCAAATGTGAGATAACGTCTTCGAGTATCCGCATAACTCTTCTGTCTTGTCTGGGCTGCCTTTAGATTCTTCCGAATTTCTTGTACTTGTCTTTCAGCCTCTTGTAACACGTCTGGCCCAAAAACTTGACTTTCCCCAGTTTGATTCCAAAACAACGGTGTCCTACATTTTCGCCCATACAATGCTTCAAAAGGAGACATCTTCAAACTGGCTTGATAACTGTTGTTGTAAGAGAATTCGGCATATGGCAGATTCTTGTCCCAACTTTTGCTATTCTTTAAAGCACACGCTCTCAACATGTCTTCTAATATCTGGTTGGTGCGTTCTGTCTGACCATCAGTTTGAGGATGATACGCCGAACTAAAATTTAGACGGGTATCCATTGATTCATGCAACTTCTGCCAGAATCTTGAGGTGAATTGAGTGCCTCTGTCTGAGATGATCTTCTTAGGAACTCCATGTAAGCATACAATCCTGGAAATGTACAGTTCCGCCAACTTGAGGCCATTGTAGGTCTCTTTCACAGGAATAAAGTGAGCCACTTTAGTTAGACGGTCCACAATAACCCATATAGAATCATATCCAGACTGTGTTCTTGGTAGTCCCACAATGAAGTCCATACTAATTTCTTCCCATTTCCATTCTGGCACTTTGATTGGTTGCAATAACCCTGCTGGTCTTTGATGTTCCGCCTTAATCAATTGACATGTATCACATATGGCCACATATTCGGCTACATCCCGTTTCATTCCATGCCACCAATATCGATCTTTAAGGTCTTGATACATCTTCGTGCTTCCGGGATGAATGGAGTATGATGAGTCATGAGCTTCTCTTAATATAATCTCTTTAATCTCCTTGACATCTGGAACACAAATCCTCTTTCCAAGCCATAAGGTTCCTTGTTCATCCTCTCTAAAGTTCAGAGCTTTCCCTTTCTTCATCAATTGCTTAATCTCCTTGACCTTCTCATCATTCTTTTGCCCTTCTCGTATATCACGTTCAAGGGTTGTGTCCACTTCCATAGCAACTGCTTCAGCGCTAGACACTAGACATAGGTTTAACCTTGCAAACTCTTTACATAGCTGGGGTTGAAGAGCTTGTACTGACAAGTTATTGCTTTGTCCCTTCCTGCTTAGAGCATCAGCGACCACATTAGCCTTGCCTGGATGATAGTTGATTCCCACATCAAAATCATTTATTAACTCCAACCAACGACGTTGCCTGAGATTAATATCCGGTTGTGTGAATATGTATTTCAAGCTCTTGTGATCTGTGAATATCTCAGTCCTTTTTCCCATCAAGTAGTGTCTCCATATCTTCAAAGCATGGACAACAGCTGCCAATTCCAAATCATGTGTTGGATAGTTCCGCTCATGTTTCCGAAGCTGTCTTGAAGCGTAGGCCACAACATGTCCTCCTTGCATTAAGACACATCCTAAACCATGACCAGATGCATCACAATAGACCACAAACTCCTTCTGCATATCAGGCATCACCAATACCGGTGCACTGGTCAACCTCTTCTTCAATTCGGCGAAGCTTACTTCACATTCGGGGGTCCATTTGAAAGCAACTCCTTTCTCAAGCAACTTGGTTAGTGGTCGAGAGATCTTTGAAAATCCCTCGATGAATCGACGGTAGTAACCAGCCATACCTAAGAATCTTCTTATATCATGTACACTCTCAGGTGTTTCCCACTTAAGAACATCGGCCACTTTGCCTGGATCCACTGCTATACCTCCTTCGGATATGACATGTCCCAAAAATGATACCTCCTTTAGCCAAAACTCACACTTACTAAGTTTAGCATACAGTTGATGTTGGCGAAGCTTCTGTAGGGCCATCCTGAGGTGCTCCTCATGCTCTTCTTCAGTCTTGGAGTAGATAAGTATGTCATCGATGAATACCACTACAAACTTGTCCAAGTACTCCATGAATACCTTGTTCATAAGATACATAAAATATGCTGGAGCATTGGTCAATCCAAACGACATAAATGTATACTCATATAATCCATATCGAGAGACAAATGCCGTCTTGGGAATATCTGCCGGTCTAATCTTCAGTTGATGGTAGCCCGAACGAAGATCAATCTTGGAAAACACACATGCTCCTCTCAACTGATCAAACAAATCTTCAATCCTTGGTAGTGGGTATTTATTCTTGATGGTTACCTCATTTAAGGCGCGGTAATCCACACACAACCTTTGAGTTCCATCCTTCTTAGGTACAAATATGACTGGTGCTCCCCAAGGCGATGAGCTAGGACGAATATATCCTTTTGCCAATAGTTCCTCAATATGATCCTTTAGTTCAGCTAATTGTTTAGCATCCATTCTATATGGCCTCTTATATATTGGGGTCGTTCCAGGCACTAATTCAATGATAAATTCAATCTCTCGATCAGGTGGCATACCTGGTAAGTCATCTGGGAATACATCCGGAAATTCTTTCACAACCCTGATGTCTTTGGTACTCTCAAGATGATTGAGTTGTACTACTGCCTCTTGTGTCTGATCTGGCTTGAACTCCACTGTAGTGCCATCCGGGTGTGTTAAGCAGACCGTTCTGGTTGCACAATGAATTACTCCTTTATTCTTCGTCAACCAGTCCATTCCCAGAATGATATCTAATCTTTGTGAGTCCAACACTATTAGGTTGGCCCAAAAGACTACCCCCCTTATGTTTATACTCACTTTTCGGCATAGATGCCTTGCCACCATCTCTCCTCCAGGAGAGTTTATCAATAATGGCCCATTCAAGAATGTAACTACCATGTCATGCCTCTTTATGAAATCCTTGGATATAAATGAATGTGTAGCACCCGAATCAAACAATATGGTGGCGGGGTGGGAGTTAACAGAAAACATACCGATCACCACATCAGGCGCTTCTTGTGCTTGTTCCAGAGTCACATGGTTGACACGACCAGGTGGGTTCTGTTGCTTTTTTGGACAACTGCTGGCATAGTGTCCCCATTCTCCGCACTTGTAGCATTGTACTCCCGCAGCATTATTTGGGCCCTTGTTGCCTCCTGATTGGTTTCTTGGGGGTTGGCCACTTGGACGGTTAGCTGGAGCTGAAGGGCGGGGTGGCTGCATCTGCTGACGTGGGGGTTGCATTGACTGGCGTGGTGGCTGCTGCTGTTGCTGCTGCTGCTGGCGCATTTGGTGGTTGTAGGGAGTGGGTGGCCTGTAGTTGGAGTTTGGGAACATCTGTCCCGAGTAGTTCATGGGACGAGTCATTTGGTTTGCAGGCGGAGGGTTAAGACAGGGGCGCACATTGCTGCTAGAGGCATGTGCCATAGTCAGCTTCCTTTTTCTTTCCTCATCATCTAGTTCCTTCTTAGTCCTCTCCACTTCAAAAGCTTTGTCAACCAGCTTCTGAAAGTCGCCGTAGTCGCTGGAAGACATGGCAAACTTTAACTCCTTGTCCAACCCATTCTTGAAGCGGAATTGTTTCTTGGAGTCAGTGTCCACATCGGTTGGAGCATAGCGGGACAACTGGGTAAATGCATTCAAATAGGCCCTCACAGTCATACGGCCTTGCTTTAGCATCAGGAACTCTTCACGCCTGGCTTGTATCTCTCCTTCAGGTACGAAGTGATTACGGAAGTTGGTTCGGAATTCTTCCCATGTAATATTTTCCGGGTCCTGGTGGGCTTCGGTGAAGGCGGTCCACCAGTCAGCTGCTGGCCCTTGGAGTTGATGGGAGGCCAACAACACCTTCTCTCTTCCTTCGCAGTGAATGAGCCTCAGTTTGCTTTCAACAGTTCGGAGCCAATCCTCGGCCTCCATTGGTTCAGTAACGGTGGCAAAAGTGGGTGGGTGAGTGTTGAGGAAGTCCCTTAGGAAGGACCTAGGCGGGAAAGGTGGTGGTGGTGGAAGGTTGTATTGAGGGGGTGGTGGTGGTGGGGCTTGCTGCAGGTTGGTGACAATTTGGGTGAGGTTGTTAAGTAACTGAGTCTGAAGAGCCATCATCTGTTGCATTTGTTGAGAGGCTGGGGCTCCTCGAGCACCCCTTGCATTCCATCCAGGCACACCTCCAAGTCCTTCATCTTGGGGCACAGCACCCCTTCCACGACCTCTACCTCTACCTCTTCCAGACATCTGTGTAGGGAAGAATTGAAATTTTAGAACAATAGATAAGATATAGAAGGGATATACTAGAGTAACACGGTCCCAACTATATGCATCAAGGGTAATAGATATAAAGCAAGTTCATTAATCAACTAGTGTGGAGGTGGACAAGATGCCTAAGCATTCCACCACTCACACGACACATAAACAAGTCTAAAGACATGGATGTGGACAGGATGCCGAAGCATTCCACAACTCATGTCACACCCAACACACACAACATAAAGCAAACTACTAGCATCACAACATAAACGACACAACTCAAGACTAGGAAGGGCGTAGCTACACGCTCCTACAAACTAAGGATAACTATCCTGAGTCGTCCAGCGGGGAAACGAGTCCACTCCTACTCGTCGGAGTCCTCCTCAACCTCCATCTCCGGGTCTTCTTCTTCTGAGTCTTCTCTTGAGTTCTCGGGGGAGTTCATGCGACGATCTGGAGAGTTCGGGTCCCAAGGCTCCACGTTCGAAGCGTACTGCGGAGAGTTAGGATCAACTCCAGTGATCCTCGCGTAGCGTCGGCGAAGTCGCTCGTAGCGGTCGACCAAGTCCCTGCTGTCCTGCAGCTCCTGCTGACAACGCTGGAGTCGTGAAGACAACTCCACAACATCGTCCACCAGCCTCTCGCACTGGGGGTGAGTCAAGTGCCCCTCGACGTCACGTCCAGTGAAGGCGGCCGTGCCACTAGGGCGCTGAGGGGTGTACGCGTGCTCCGTGCACCCAAGAAGGAACCTGTGGGCATGGCTCCAATAGGTGGTCGCCTCCCACGTGGCGTCCTCCTCAGCCGCACGCTGGGAGCTCCTCCAGGCCGGAGAGAAGTGAGAGTGCAGCAGCTCCGAGTCGTAGTAGACGGCCAGCTGAGAACTCCACTCTAGTCCACCAGTGTAGGGTGCAAAGACCCTAGTGGTGTGGTAGACTAGGCGAACACGGTACTCACGGTACCCCGCAGCTCGAAGAAGAGAGCGAAGACGGACACGCATCCTCGAAGCAGCACTCCCAGTGGAGAACAACGTCGTCTCCCTCCTGGGGGCGTAGGGTGCGGAGCGACTGGCGTGGAACACGACCCCCAGTCGACTTGCGAGCCGTCTGCTTGGTTCGCGCCATCTACAAACATTTGAAAAAGAAGAGAGTGAGATCAATAATCCATAACTTAAATTAGAATAAAGCAAATAGCACAGCAAGATAAGAAGCACAAGGTTTGAGATAGAGAGCACAAAATTTTGGAAATACTATTTCATAAGAAAATAGTATAGTCCTTAATTTTCGGCCATTTCTAACTAGGCTTGCGTCCTACGGGCAACAAGGCTCTGATACCACTTTGTCACGCCCGGTCATCATAAAGATGAACAGACGCTAAACACATGTACGCCAGGATCAGTTGAATCGTACATGCGTCGACGAAAGTGAAATATCATTACATTGCCATGTTCGAATACATAGATAGACTTACAGTACGACCCGAAGGTCTACAAATACAAACCACAAATATTTACATCAACAACTAGATTAACAAAGACCAAACTACAGCAGAAGACTAGTAGGTGAGGGTAGCTCCATCTCCACAGGCAGCCGTTGCGCGTGAGGTCGCCAGCCTAGCCCAAGTCCTCTGGATTGACGTAGAAGTCCTCCGGTGCCACTTCTTCTTCTTCATATTCTAAGGGATAATTAAACGCTTGAGTACATAGAGTACTCAGCAAGTGCGGGAAGAGATGACATGAATGGCTAAAGCATGGGAAAGGCCAAATATGGCTTAGCACTATGCTTAGAACCTATCCTTAGCATCCAATTATCAATATCATAATTCAATAAATAATCAACACATGATTAATGATAATGAAAGTACTTGAATCATAATGACCCATCATTTCCCAACCATAGACTAATTATGAACTGGCCCCAAGCCGCTCTTGTCCGTGAGCACGGCTGTCATGACAGTTTTACCAAATCTCTGCAGAGAGTGTACCCTTTCCCCACAAGCAGTGATTTCATCCCCTGTTGCCAGGTGGACTAAGTGAACCTCCCTGAATGCCCGTGGTAGCTAACCACATTACACACTTCCTTTGGTGTGAGGCCAGGAGATCACAACATGGTCTTTACAAAGGTACTCCTGACTAGTGCTAGCCCTCTAAGGTTTCCACCACTGAGGATTCTCGGAGTAACCCTCTGCCCCAGAGCCCCCTCTTGAGCCTTGCGGTTCCAAGAGCAGATCACCCGCCTCATTCCCCGCACCATCCAACCACTAGCAGTTCATCGGGAGAAACCTAATTAATTGACCAAGCTGCCCCATCTCAGTCTCGTGGTGGTACTATAAAGCTTAGTGGCTTCCTCCATAAACCGGTCCTTAGAATCCGGTGGTAACAAACCCCAATCCCGGGTCTCGTGCAAAATGCACCATACCAAAACTAACCAACCACCAGATTCCTATCCACTAGCATTATGTATATTCATCACCAAATTAAAGTAACCATAAAGTTGAGCATAGAACATTTGTATGAAAACCCAATCCCAACATCTAAGCATGGCTAAGCATAAATAAGGCCTATCTACTTCCCACCCCATTTCAGGTAACAAGGAATAGTAAGGAACAGGGCATGTAAACATGAAGTAGGACATCAATTTAATTAGCATGCAACTAGCTAAATCCCTAAAATAGGTACAAGATGGTCAAGGGCACTTGCCTTCGATGAAGACTTGAGAGTTGATGAAGTCTTGGTCTTGGAGGTTAAGATTAGGGTCGTAATACGACTCTAGACATATGCCCAAACATGGCAAGAATAGAATAAAGCTAAATAAGTAAAGGCACGCAAAACAATACATCACAGATACACATAAGCACAAAATCCTACACTAATGCGTCCCTACGAGGTATTTATCACTTAACATGGCCAAAGTATGCATTTTATATTTTTCCTACAATTTTGGGATTTTGTTATAGCCTAAAACCCTTTTTATTGAATTTTCTATAGCAAAAATGTATTTTAAAACATTTATAATAAATATTCCAGGGACCAAATATATTTTATCTGAACACTACAATTAATTCACAGCATAAAATAGATTCTAACAATTTTTTATAACATTCCTACACTTAATTACCATTTTTATCTAATTTCTACACCTCAAATACCATTAAAAACCCTATTCAGCAAATAAATAAAGGTCCAGGGGCTAAATAAATAGTTTTCTACACTGTACAGGGTCTAAATACATTATTCTACAAAATTACAGGGGTTAGAATGCTTAATTAAATGATTAAAACCAATTTTTAGGGATCCAGGGGCTAGTCTGTGAATTCTGGGGGCTAGATTCGAATTACAGAGAAGCACAGGGGGTAGCAACTAAGTTTGCAGGGGCTTGGGTGCAAATGCGCAGGCGGGAAAAGAACTTTGAACGTGGGCCGTTGGATCTGATTTGGACGGGAGGGATTTAAAACATCGAACCGGTACGAAGATCTAATCTCCACCGTAGGGGTTCAACCGACGGCCCAGATTGGGCCACGTCGCCCCTAACCGGCGCACGCGCGCGGCGCCGCGGCGCCCGACCGCCGACGGCGGTGAACTCGCCGGAGATCACCCAAACGGCGATTCCTACGCCAATTCTATGCGCCAAGGACAAGAACCGAGAGAGGAGGAGTAGGGGAACTCACCTAGGAGGTCCTCGGGGCGCGAAATCGAGCGGAAGACGGTCGACGACGAGGAATGGCGGCGGAGCTCGACGGTGAACGGTGAAGCAGCGATGCACCAGCGATCTCCCTGAGCTACGATGTCCGGGACGCTCCTGGCGGTGCAGCAACCATTTTAGGCCAAGAATGGAGGGGAGAAGGGGGTTGCGGCGACGGGAACGCGGGCGCCGAGGTGACTCACCGGCGATGAAGGTCTAGGGTTCCGGGGAGGCTCGGGTGAGGGGAAAATGGGGTGCCGGCTCCTCTTAAGCGTGGAGAGGGGGGGTGCGGTTGTGGCGCTCGGCCGAAATTGGAGCGGGAGAGTGGTTCCGAGGGAGGGGGGAGAAGTGGGCGCGGGGTGTTCGGCAGTTGCGCGCGGGAGGGAGGCGAGCGACGGTTACGCGGGGTCGGGGATGACATGTGGGCCCGGGTGGCAGCGGGAGAGAGGAGGGAAAAGGAGAGGCGCCGACAGGTGGGGTCCACGGCGCAGAGAGAGAGAGGTGGGGGAAATCAGCTGGGCCGGCGGGGAGAGGAGGGGAAATGGGCCAGGGGAGGGAATTTCGGCCCAGGGAGGGGTTTAATTCTTTTTCTTTTTCTTTTTCCATTTCTTTTCTTTTGATTTGAATTCAAATTCAGATTTGAACGTTTGCTACTCGTTTGAACATCAAAATTCACCCAAAAATGCATGCTACAATGATCAAGGGTTTGAGCAAATTTTTTTACATAAAATATGGGTGTTACAGTTGAAGAATTATCGGCAAAAGTAGCATTCTCTACACGTGACACAAAAGAGATGGGGGAGAATAATTCTTTGTTACCAGTCATGTGGCGTGAGCAACCTGAATTCACAATCCAAATGTTCTCCTTACTCAAGCGTCTAACCTACATAGAACAACAATACGTTGATGACTCAATACTGGGGTTAGTCAAAAGGCATTTACGAATCTAGTACTGAGTCACACGACGTGCAGCAGGAAAAACACACGAAAGTTGAGATAAAACAGTAGGCTTATGAGTCAAAGCTTGAGATTTTTTGTTCTTAACTACTGACATATAAGGTGTAACTTGTGTAGCCCAAAAATTAGTAGCTCCAGAGGCAAAAACAGAAGGTCCGGAGATAAACTTTGAATGTTTTTGACTCATAATAGCAGGTTGCATGTTCTTGACATTCAGTTTAGTATGTGCAGCAAATTTTGCATGAGAGTTATAAGATCTAGCTTGCATTCTTTCTTTTTTTTTATGTTGTTTAGCTAGTCTATAACAAAAATCTATGACATGACCATCTTTACCACAATAGGTGCAATGAAATTTAAGTTTGTGTTCATGCCTAGATGAGCATGCAGTATGTTTATTTGAACCCGAACGTGACAACACTCCTGCAGATTTAAGAACCACCTCTTTTGGTTTAGGAACTGTTTTAATCAAACCACTTTCTAATGACTTTACAATTTTAGATGGATGTGCTTTAGCATGAGCATGAGAACTAAAACCTAAACCAGTTTTATCATTGCAAGATTTGGATAATTTCAATAGCAAGTTTAGATTTTTGTTCCCAATACAAAACTGCTCTAGTGTCCTATTCATGTCATCAAGTTTCTTAGACAATTCTAGGCAGTTTGTACATGAAAATTTTCCTTTTAGTTTGCAATTAGAACAATATTTAACTTCATGAGCACGTAAAGCATTGTTCAGTACTGAAATTTCATTCATTGCATCTTTTAGTTTCTTTCCAAGATCATTACAGGTAGAACAATGCAAATCAATTGTAGAACAAGAAGAATCTTTTAAGTTTTTGTCATTAAGTGCAGCAAGATTTTTGTTCTTTTCAATCTCTAACTCAAGTTTATCAAGAGTGGAGGAGTGTGCACTTCTTAAGGAGGACAATTTTTCATATATTAAATCGCATGAGGAACAAGAATTATCACTAGGAATCAAGGTTTTTAATCGATTAATTTCATATTCTAGTGACTCAATTTAACCAGCATTGTCCCTAAGCTTTTTGTCTTATTTCTTAACAGTTGCACGAGAAATAGCATCACACATTTCTTCAAAAGTAGGACATACCTCTTCATTGTCACTGTTGTGTTCTGCCTTCTCCATACTTGATCTTGACTTGCCCACCATGAAGCACAAGTTTGCCAAATCATCTTCATCTTCGTCACTTCCAATGTCCATGTCGCTTGACCCAAGTTCCTGGAGTGCAGAGATAAAACTGTTCACCAGTTGGTGACTTGTAAAACCCTTCTTCTTATTATTATTGTTTGTTGATGAGTGCTTCATCCTTGATTGTTTTTCTTCCCAGGAAGTAGGACCTAAAGGGTTAGGACAATCTGTACGAAAGTGTTCTGTCTTACCATATTCGAAGCATTGTGGAGGTCTGGAGCTTCCTCTCCTTCTAGTTCTCACATTTTGCAATACTTTTGAGAGCCTGGTAGAGAGAAGTGCTAGCTCCTCCTCTAGAAACTCCTCAATATGTTCAAGGGTTAGAGAGGACAACAAAGCAAGTGTACCACGGGATGAAGATTGACCGGAGCTAGGCATGTCACGTTGAGAAACAAAAGCAATAGACTTGTTGGGTTTCTTACATGATATTATGTCAACTTCATGAGTTTTTAACTTGGAATATAGCACATCTAAAGTAAGTGTGCTCATGACAGTAGATTACGAATGGATGTAACTTTCGTCTCCTAGATTGACATGTCTAATGCACTTAGTAATTGCCTAGCATTCTCAGCATATGAAAAGTTAACATTGACACTACGCAAGTTGCTGAGAATTTTGTTAAAGCGAGCAAGGATATCGTCGATAGACTCACCGGGTTGCATCTCAAAATGCATGTATTCCTTTTTGAACATATCTTGTCTTACCTCCTTGATTTTGTTGGACCATTCGTGGTAGTCAAAGAGTGCTCTCCAGAAAATCATACGCCGATTGGAGGTGTGCAACACGGTCGAAGTCGCTCTGAGTTAGTCCTTGGATTATCAAGTTGCGGGTTTTGTTGTTGTTTTTAACATCTCTTAAGTTTGTAGCCGTGACTTGATCGTTCGGCAGCACGTCGTAAGGCTTGTACACGTTTTCCCATATCGCGAAGCCTTGCGCCTGGATAAAAGCTTCCATGTGTGCATTCCAAACCTGAAAATCAATACCAACAAGCACACAAGGTTTTGCCAAGTATTTCTCCATTAGGATTAGTCAAAAGCACATGCGAACCACAAAGATTAGAGCACTGTGGCTCTGATACCAATTGTAGGAATTAATAGCACGTGTAAAGCTACCAGAGGGGGGTGAATGGTAGATTAAAACTTTTCAGCGGAAGCAACGGAGACACTCCTCGACAGAAAACTGATATGTTAAAGAAACCTTGTGTGCGACTAATCTAAACATGTTCAACTACGACAAAACAAGTATAGATTGTAGATAATCAAGTCACGAAGGCGTCAAAACAAGAATCATAAAAATTTGTTGAGAGACACTCAAGTTACGATTGAATGATCGAATAAAGGTCAATCTGTCCTACTCGAGAAAAATAGTTCTGGAATACTGCGAAGAAACTCATGTAGATCAGAAATCACAAATCCAATGACCGTGAAATTTTCACAAATGACATAAAATCAAGTTGTTAAGACAACCCAAAAAGAATCATGTCAATCGGATCTGTAAAACTCGAGTTGTGATATAACTACCGAAGCAAGGTAGTGCTATGCAGAAACTCGACGAGAAAGACTTGAAAAAAAACAAGTCGGACGAATAAGACACAAAAGTTCCTTCAAACTACGAATTTTATTGATCAAACCACAAGAGGAACAGACCCAAAGTCGTCTACACCGAGCTCTGGCTTTCCTTGCTTATATAACAAGCCTGTAGGCGAACCTAAAACTAACTAGGACTCTAATCCTACTCAATTCACGAATCGAAACTTTCCATAACGGCTCAAGACTCTTCTATACGCAGATAGAAGCAATCTTAAGACTTTCAAACACCTTAGGAACGTATCCTACATTACTAAAACAACTCAAATTTGTGACCCACACCAAATCATATCATAACCAACTCAAAACTTTCCATATTTGAGGCAAACACGACTCAGCCGCAGCCTGAGTCCATAACCTAGCCGGTTGGACCTTTTCGACCAATTCTTTACGTCCACATCTCTTCGTCACGCCTCGGAACCATGTAGCCACGTCCATGCACTCCTTGCACACGTGCAAACATCTTCCAATGACATCTACGATACCTTCATATGCATTGTTCTTGATTCAAACATATTGCGCGACCTCCCGATCAACTCAACCACAATTCCTCCCGAACTTCGTTGTTGAACCTCATCTTCTCCCTAAGACTAGTTCAATGGATCCCGTCAGCAGCCATGTCTTGAACTCAAGCAACATGTGCACATGAATAAGCAACCAATACTTCTGAGCACAAGTCCTCGACTTGACTCTTGTTAGTTCCAAAACCACAACACCTTACGTGAGCACCTCACGTAAGCATGTTGCAAACCACAGTAAATTGATAACAACCATAACCACCAAAACACATCAAAAACATAGTAAAAATAAAACTAAGCAAACTTTTCATAATCCAAAAACAAGTTTGAAACATTGCAAATTAAAAAGCAGAACCACTGCGATCAAGCTTCGAACCTTGCCAAAGCTAACCGGACCTTGAACCGGAGCTTACCAAAGCTAGCAGAACCTAGCGTCAGAACTTATCAAAGCTAGTCAGACCTAGCGTCGGAGCTTACCAAAGCTAGTCGGACCTAGCGCCGGAGCTTACCAAAGCTAGTTGGACCTAGAGCTGGAGCTAACCAAAGCTAGTCGGACATAGACAAAGAAGTCGGACCTAGCCACAACAAGTCGGACCGTGACGATAAAGGTGTTTTGGTAGTATTCAAAACTTTTATCGCTATAGCCAATGTATTCAGAAGACATAGGTCTCACAGGTATTTAAGGAGAGGTGTTGTGCTTACTAAAGACAATCTGCTTAGGAGGAACTGGAAAGGGGATAAGAAATCTGCTTAGACAAGACCTTTTCTTTGAATGTCACTTTGCTAGGTTTATTTGTAGAGTTATTGAGATTACTTTTAATATTACTGTACCCTCCTCAAATAATAATTTTTTCGATTCTTGGTTATTCATGTTTAAGGCTCAAAATAGGAAACTAATATTGGTGGCATGTGTGGCTGTGTTTTGGGCATTATAGATCTCCAGGAATGATATCATTTTGACAAAAGTCTAATGAAATCTTATTTGCAGGTAATTTTCCGAGGGACTCATTGGTGTCGAACTTGGGCGCCGCTGTAAAAGCATGAGGAGCACAAAACATTGTTGATGAAGGCGTGCCAAGAGATGGAGTCGGTCGTCATGCACGTCTTCGCTAATAATGGTTGGTGTTTCGTTAATAGGATTGAATCCTAATAATGTATCACCTATTTCTAGAATGACATTGTTTGAACAACAGTGTGGTTTGTGTGCTTTGTCCTGCTTATTAAAGTGCAGGGATTACTATGCCATCTCTTCCAACAGGAGGGAAACCAAGATTCTCCATGACCGAGATAATACTATTATGCTCCACTGTATCAAAGGCTTAAGAAAAGTCAACCTTAAGGATTATTACTTGGACCTTCTCTATATAACATTTGTAGATGTATTCATAGGCCCATGCGACACAGTCCTGAATTGATCGTCCTATGATGAAGCCATAGTGATTTTTATGCAGTATAGGTTGAATCACTTTCTGCAGACGTTCAGCTAGGACTTTTGTAATGATCTTGAGGATACTATATACCAATGATATGGCCCTGTAATCTGACACTGTTGTAGGGTTCGGTACCTTTGGTATCAATGTGATATGGGAAGAATTGATTGCTTTGATGTCCAGGTTATTGTTAAAGAACTCATGACAAACGAGCAGCATATCTTCTTTAATAATGTGCCAGCAGCTTTTAAAAAAATTCCCACTAAAACCATCAGGTCCAGGAGCCTTATCAATGGGCATGTTTTTCACAATGTTCTCGATTTCAGCATTTGTAACTTGTGAGCATAAAGAAGATAGATTGTTGAACCTGGACATCATATTACTTAGGTCAAACAACATGAGCGAAGTACCTGAGCCTTTGAATCTCTCCTTAACTGTGTTCCAAAGATGATCAGCTTTTTCTTGATGCTCGGATAGAATGATGCCTGTAGATGTCGATATGCTAGCCATGTTGTTTATTATATGTCTTTCATAGCTGCTGCATGAAAGAATTTAGTCGACTGGTTGGCTAGTCGGGTCCAACGCACTGTATATCTCTTCTTCCAATATTTATTTTGAAATTGAAGCAACTTGGCAATGTTCTTTTTTAATATGAGCCTGAAATTCCATTGCGGCAAGTAGAGTAGCCGAATTTCTTCCAAAGCAACTATTACCTTCAGCACATGAGTGCTCTCCCTCAGTATTCTTTGAATATTGGCCTCAGCTTTGCTCCATATATTAAGAGCCTTCCAGAGGATCTTAAACTTTGCTGAGACTCTTGTTGCTACATTGGAGCGATAGGGTCCTGAAGACCAAGCCTCTTGTACAACATCAAAGAAACCTGGGACCTCCAGCCAGTAATGCTCAAACCTGAAGACCATAGCTTTAGGAATCCTTGTACTTACCATTACTATGCAGTGCATGTGATCTGAGATAATTCTTGACATGCGTGCAGGGATGTATTAGGGTATTTTGCAGACCACTCAGTATTGGTAAAATACCAATCTAGCCGCTCAAATAGAGGTTGATCATGCATGCTGCTCCATGTGTATTTGCAACCTTTCAATGGGATTTCTATTAATACCAAATAACCAATCAAATCATTAAATGTCCTAATAATATTTATATTGCCTCCTTGTCTATTACAATTATCCAAGGTGTGATACATATTGAAATTTCCAACATACACAATACATGATTTTTCTAGGTAATCCAGCGAAGACATCCAATTTACGAATAAAGCTCGATCACTATCTCTACAGGTCCATATACGGATACCAGATATCATTCTTCATTGTTGATTTTGGAAGCGAATGATACACATTGAATGGTTTCGCCAGCAAATCTGTCACCCAACCATCCTACTAACACTACAAGAAACGAGAGAAAGAGTGTCAGCCGTATGATTGTCGAAAGATTACAGTAGCCGACGATCATATTGTATAGCCGTCGGTGTACCGACAGCTTTAGCCAACGCATATTATTCGATGTTTTTAACTTGGGTAGCTGTCGGTCCCGACGTACTTATATGGTTATGGCTGTCGGTTGCTAAGGCTGACACATTTACTGGTTATAACTGTTGGCCACTGCACCCAACGTCCCTATAACACTAAGACCGCCAGTCACAGTGAAACTGACGGCTTTAAGTCTAACACAACAAAAAAGAATACCGCTCTGATCCTCGTTCTCTGGTCCACGCTCCGGTTCTCAAACATCTTTATCAGTTCAAAAAGATAAACACAAACAAACTTTCTTGAGCAGGTCTGCTGACACAAACTTTATTACAATCACATACAGATGAACACGAACAGGAATAGAAACATTATTCACAATCTCACACAAACTTGCTCGGCACCAAGATGAACACAAACAAAAATATTATTCACAATATTTCATACATATGAGCTCGAACAGATCTGCTGACAAAAAAAAAAGAACACAAGCTCCAAGAGCTCCAGATTTCTCGGCGAAGGATGGCCGGAACAAGCCGTCACCCACAGATCCGGCACCTCCTCGAGCACGACGAAGATGGTATAGAAGAGCTGTGCTGACGCCAGCGGAGAAGAGCTGCGGCGGCGCAGATACCGGTGGACGGGGAAGCGGCGGCGAAGGGGGCGGGGAAGCGGCGGCGAACTCCGCCACCTCCACCACTGCAAATTGCCGGATCTGGAGTCCTCCGAGAGAGGCGGCGCCGGCAAGTGCTGCACACAAAGAGGGAGAGAGGGCTGCAAAGGGCAGCAGCAGCAAACGGCCGGCCATGGCAACGGTTGATGCTGCTGCTTGCGGGAGCCGCCGGGTCGCTGCGCCGAGAGCCCTCGCTGTGAGCTCGCGCCGGGAGCGGAACCAAATTCTCTGCGGGAGGGCCGCATGCCCTCCCGCGTACGCCCCCAGCTAGCTGTCATCCGATTGTATCTCACGCACGTATCTCAAACGACTTCGCATGCAGGTTTACCGCGTCGGCTCCTGGCTAGATGCAACCGCTCTCGGCTCTGCCAAAATTGATTCCGCTCGGCTCGAAACGAATGCGCTTCCGGCCGGCTCAAGCTAGGCTGTCGAGGCCGCGCGCCTTGCGCGTCTGCACGTTTTGTTTGCTGCATTCATGCTATTCTGTACAGTTGGCTAGATTTGTTGTTCTCAGCAACTTTGAGGAAGCACTTTGACGAACCAATTTTTTATCTTTCCTGCTAATCCATTTTTGACTCTACGTGTGTAGCAGTGGCGGTAACTAGCTTGCAGGACGCTAACACGCAAATATGCAATAACAAAGGTACATCTTATTAACAAATGTGTGAATAGTCACAGCCGACCAATAGTATATATATATTCGAGAAATAATTAGTTCATCATCTTCGAGTGTATGTTTCAAGTTCAGAAATGATAATCATAAAGGTTCTATACTATGCTCTTTCGGCATAGCAGAATACAAAATAAATGCACCAATGGTCCATGAACTTATAACACCGTGTCACTTAGGTCCATAAATTTCAAAAATACGTTTAGGGACCCTTAAACTTGTTAAGTGGTTTATTAGAGGTCCAATGCCATGGCACGATTACTTTGCGTCCACGGCAAATGAAACATCACAACCGGTCTTTTGCACTTTGGCCCTCATGTAAAGAAGTATTTGCAATTGCCTTGTGTGCTCTGTTCTTATTCCAGGGAGATGGAATCGGAGGGGTGGCGGCCCCATCGTCCCCGTGCCGCCGTCCTCGATCCAGGGCCTAGCGCCCGCGTTCTAGAATCTCAGGAAGATCACGTGATCGTCGGGAGAGAGGCCAGTTGCGGCTAGGGTTAGGGTGGCCGGCCATCAATCCCTGCGCCTCTGCTCCCGCGGCTGCGACTGGTTTTGTCGACCAGGTGTGCTTCTGTTCGTCCCTGTGCCCCTGCTCTCATGGGTTCTCCATCCATTGTACCATTCTTTGATTTTTTTTGTTTGATCCATCCCCATTATCTGGAGCAGCGATTTGGACGCCCAGTCAAGGGACTTGCGGCCTGTTCTTTGTCATGGTGGCAACATTGTGCCTAGAAGGAGAACCACCACCTGTGTACAGTATGATTTTTTTTCACAATTCTTAACAATTCTTCTTTGTTTCATCGAGATAAAACAATTTTGTGCTTCTATTATAGAAAAATTGGGTGGTGTTGTGAGGCCCTAGCTACATCAGTAACCATGATGATCATAGGCTGGATATTCAACCTTGCACTAGACTAGAAAGTTCAGATCCTATTCTTGAATCGATCAAAGAAACTTGCTGATTAATAAGGAAACCTAAATTATCTTGTGTATGTTTTGTTAGAATAATTATGTTGACAGTTATATTACACACAGAGTAATCTTTTTTAATGTTTGTCTACCAACATGTTGTTTAATTCTCATCTTTTATTACCATCTGAAAGCTGAAACAAATATTGTTTTACAAATGCTTCACAGGCATCACAACCAAGGTACGCTGCATACCTCTACTATGTTGTTACAAAATTCATCTGAGCTGATTTGCTACTACTGTCTTTTGCAGGCGTACCATATGAATGTACAGACATACATAGATATAGGAGGTTGGATGAAAACTTACAATCAGAGCTGTTGTCATATAGTAGAGCTGCTATACTACATATATTTTCTTTTTTGCTTAGCACTTCGTAGCCTGAATGTTAAGGTTTTTGGTCATAGGTGTGGCATGTTTGGTCTGGATCATGTTGTTTTTGAAAGAAATGAAAGGATCAGCTTTTAGGGACATTCAACGACTTGATATTGAAACACTTCTGTCATTATCATTTGATCCTGAGCAGTGGTGCCACTTTTTTGTTTATTGTCACTCACTATCAACAAAACCCAGAAAAAGATACATGATCGATATCTGGTAGCCTCACTATTAAAAATACTAGAGCCAAAAAGAAATACTGCCTGCGGCTGCTGAGTTTTGAACCCAACTCACCTGCACAGCAATAACCAACCTGAACCACAACACCGTAGCACTTTCATGTGTACAAGTGAAAGTAAACTTTGTTATACGGTTTCCTTCGACTCCAAGTTTGCAACCCGCGCACTGACCAACTGTCACCCGCGCCTACCGGCGAATAATCTGCGCGGGCCTCTCTCCCGATGATCACGCACCCTCCCTGAGCTCCAGGACGGGGGCACTGGGGCCTGGATTGAGGACGGCGGCGCAGGGATGATGTGGCGGCCGCCGCCGCCTTCCGATTCCGTCTCCTTAGGCTATCTCCTGTTGGAATTAATGGGCTTGACCCAATACTAATTCAGAAATAAATCCTAAAAAATCGAGAGAATGGTGCTAAGTGTTTAGTCCCACATGGGAAGTGGAAGTGGAACAACCCCTACATATAAGGGAGGTTGCTCTTAAACTCCTTGAGTGAGAGAGAAGAGAGGAAGAGAGGGGTGACCCACGCGCGCTCGCCTGGGCACGCCATGCCGCACCACGCCGCGCGCGCGCTTTCATGTGAATTCGAGCCGAGCCCAAATTTTATATTTTTGCAGAAAATTAAATTGAGCTTTTGGGCTTTCGAATTTTTGGGACTACCGAGTGAGAGTCCAAGTGTTATAGATGGACGCGTCTACGACTGCGCAGTCAGTTCGGATCCGGACCCTCCAGATCGCATACGAACCGCCTCCGTGGGATTCTATAAATACGGGCGTCCGCGGTACGGCAGGGCATCCCACGATCAGATCATTCCCACGCTCGCATTCCTTGTACTGCCTTCTAGTCTACTCCATCCCGAGCGCCGGCGTGCACCGACGATCGAAAGAGCAGGTCTCCGGAACCGCTCGCTCTTGCGATTCTGCGCCGGGAGAGGGCGAATAAGGTTTTTGAGAAGCGCTTCGCGCGACTGCTTGCATTATTCACCACGGGTCGTCTACCGAGAAGATCGGGCTCTGCGGCCCAACGTCGTCACCAACATCTGCAGCGAACTTTCGCCATCAGATCTACAGCAGTTCGTTTGGCATCAAATCGGTACGCGTTATTTCTCGTCCCGTCCGTCTGTCGATCGTTGTTGGTTTTCTCGTGTTCTTCCGGAATTGTTCAGTTAATTGTCTCCTATTTTCTAACAATCCAAAAACCTTATTAGACAATTTCTTGAGTTGAACATGATGACTCTAGCCGATGCACTGAGGCCGGAGAAATTCTCTGGCGTGCACTTCAAGAGGTGGCAAGTTAAGGTCACGCTCTGGCTCCAATCGCTTAAGATCTTTTGGGTAACCGAGAGCAGGCCTCAAGGTCCTTTGTCTGTTGAAGAACAGACAAAGTTCGAGGAAGCCAATTCTGCCCTGAGAGGATGCATCTTAAGTGTTCTTGATAATAAACTTTGTGATGTCTATCTGACAGTCACAGATGGAAAAGAGCTCTGGGATGCACTTAACGCAAAGTATGGTGCAGCCGATGCAGGCGGTGAACTGTATATCATGAAGAATTTTCATGACTACAAGATGGTTAACAACCGTCCTGTAGTTGAACAAGCTCATGAAATACAGTGCCTTGCGAGAGAGCTCAATATCCTTAAGTGTCCTTTACCTGACAAGTTTGTGACTGGGTGCATTATTGCAAAGTTACCTCCATCATGGAGGAACTTCGCCACAGCTCTCAAACACAAGAGACGGTAAATATCAGTTGAAAACCTGATAGCATCTCTTGATGTTGAGGAGAAGGCTCGGGCTAAGGACGCTACTGAGAAAGGAGGCTAGGGTCAATCTAGCGCCAATGCTAATATGGTGCAGAAACCCAATGTCAAGAACAAAGGGAACAAGTCTCTATTCAAGCCAAAAAAACTACTGCTTTCAAGAAGAAGAAGTCAAATAAAGCTAATGATGGCTGCTGCTACACCTGTGGGGAGCAGGGACATATTTCCAAGACCTGTCTTGAGAGGGTAGATCGCAAAGGGAAAAAGAATGTCAACATCGTGACATCCAGCAATGCAGATGGGTACGATAATTCCTTTACTGTTCTTTCTGTTTCTCAAACACCATCTTGGTGGTTTGATACGGGTGCTAATGTTCATGTATGTTCAGACATGTCCATGTTTACTTTTTATCAGTTCGTCCGGGATTCCGCCGTCCTAATGGAGAATGGGTCACATGCTTCTGTTTGTGGTGTTGGCACGGTCGATCTGAAGTTAACTTCAGGAAAGATTGTCCAGCTGAAGAACGTGCAGCATGTCCCTACTATGAACAAGAATCTTGTTAGCGGCACTCTTCTATGCAGAGATGGGTTTAATGTAGTTTTAGAGTCCAATAAAATAGTTGTGTCTAAGCATGGACAATTTATTGGTAAATGCTATGAATGCGGAGGCATGTTCTGCTTTTCTCTTTCGGAGTTTAATAATAAGTCAGTAAACCATATTGTGGCGATATTAATGATGATGCAAGTGTTTGACATTCTCGTTTATGTCACGTTAATTTTGGTTTAATGAATCATCTATCTAGTCTCAAATTAATTCCGGAATTCACTATTGTCAAATATTTTAAGTGACATAGTTGTGTGCAGTCAAAGCAACCTCGAAAGCCTCACAAGGCAGCCGAGGAGAGAAACTTAGCACCACTAGAACTCATACATTCTGATCTATGTGAGATGAATGGTGTGTTGACAAAAGGTGGAAAGAAATATTTTATGACATTAATAGACGATTCTACTAGATTCTGCTATGTTTACTTGTTGCAAACTAAAGATGAAGCTTTAGACTACTTTAAAATCTATAAATCTGAAGTAGAAACTCAATTAGAGAGAAAGATCAAACGTCTTAGGTCAGATCGTGGTGGTGAGTATTTTCCCAAAATATTTGATGATTTTTGTGCGAAACATGGTATTATACATGAGAGGACGCCTCCCTATTCACCCCAATCAAACGGGTAGCCGAGAGGAAAAACCGCACACTATGTGACTTGGTGAATGCCATGTTAGACACGTCCGGTTTATCTAAGGCATGGTGGGGGAGGCTCTATTGACTTCATGTCATGTCCTAAACCGCGTTCCAAACAAGAATAAAGAGAAAACCCCTTATGAGGAGTGGGTTGGGAGAAAACCATCACTTTCATACTTGTGTACTTGGGGATGTTTGGCAAAGGTCAATGTTCCAATTACCAAGAAATGCAAGCTGGGACCAAAGACAGTGGATTGTATCTTTCTAGGCTATGCTCATCGGAGCATCGCATATAGATTTTTAGTAGTTAAATCTGAGGTACCTGATATGCATGTTGATACTATTATGGAATCTCATGATGCAACATTTTTTTAGAATATTTTTACTATAAAAGATATGCATAGCACTGCTAGGACCTCTTCTGAAATTTGTCCTTAATCCACCACAACTAGCAAGTTTCTTGATACACCGTTTGAGAATGTCCTAGAGGAGGAACACAATGAAATAACTCAGTCGAGTAAGAGATCATGGATTGCAAAATCCTTCGGTGATGATTTCACTGTGTACCATGTGGACGATACTCCTAGATCCATAGCAGAGGCATATGCATCACCTGATGCAGATGACTGGAAAGAAGCAGTTCATAGTGAGATGGACTCAATTCTTTCCAATAGAACCTGGGAGTTAACTGAAAGGCCATACGGGTGCAAACCAGTAGGCTGCAAGTGGGTGTTCAAGAAGAAGCTCAGGCCTGACGGTACTATTGAAAAGTACAAGGAAAGACTAGTTGCAAAGGGTTGTACTCAAAAGGAAGGTGAAGACTATTTTGAAACCTATTCACCTGTCGCCAGAATGACGACAATTCGTGTACTACTTTCTTTGGCTGCCTCTTATGGTCTAATCATCCATCAAATGGATGTAAAGACAGCTTTCCTGAACGGAGAGTTGGAAGAGGAAATTTATATGGAACAGCCTGATGGGTTCGTAGTAAAAGGTGAAGAGACAAATGTGTACAAATTGTTGAAATCCTTGTATGGCCTCAAGCAAGCACCTAAGCAATGGCATGAGAAGTTCGATAGTACTTTGATGTCTGCGGGCTTTGTCATTAATGAGGCTGATCGGTGCGTGTACTATCGCCATGGTGGGGGCGATAGCGTTATATTATGCTTGTATGTGGATGATATACTCATTTTTGGTACGAGCATTAATATAATTTTTGAGGTCAAGTCTTTTCTATCAAAGTGTTTTGGTATGAAAGATCTGGGAGAAGCTAATGTTATTTTGAACATTAAGCTGAATAAGGATGAGAGTGGAATTACTTTAAGTCAATCCCACTATGTTGAGAAAATCTTGAGCCGGTTCGATTTTATGGAAAGCAAGATTTCTCCAACGCTTTATGATCCCAGCATGATACTTAGAAAGAACAAGAAAGAGTCAAGAGATCAACTCAGATATTCTCAGATGATCGGTTCACTCATGTACTTAGCTAGTGCAACTAGTCCTAATATCTCGTTTGCTGTGAGCAAATTGAGCAGGTTCATGTCAAACCCGGGTACAGATCATTGGCATGCACTTGAAAGGGTTATGCGCTACTTGAGAGGTACAATGACTTATGGAATTCACTATACTGGGCATCCGGCCGTGCCTGAGGGTTATAGTGATTTGAGATGGATCTCTGATGTTGATGAACTCTATGCCACGAGTGCATATGTGTTCACTCTAGCTGGTGGCCCTATATCATGGAGGTCTTGCAAACAGACCATTTTGACGAGGTCAACCATGAAAGCAGAACTCACTGCTTTAGAGACAGCCACTGCAGAGGCAAAATGACTGCGAGAGCTCTTGATGGATTTGCCTATAGTTGAGAAACCATTGTCGGCAATCCTTATGAACTGTGACAATCAGACGGTGATTGCCAAAGTGAACAGTTCTAAGGATAATGCAAAATCATCAAGACACGTCAAGAGACGTTTAAAATCTGTCAGGAAAATGAGAAACTCCGGAGTTATTACTGTTTCGTACATGCAAACAGACAAAAACCTGGCAGATCCCTTTACAAAGGGTCTATCATGTAATATGATAGAAAGTGCATCGAGAGAGATGGGTTTGAGACTCATTGATGTGACACCATAGTAGTAACCCAACCTATGTGATCGGAGATCCCGTGAATTAAGACATGGAAAAACAAGCTAGTGGTTCATTGAGGAGAGTACTTCCTTTATACCCTCTCTATGTAAAGATGCACACTTGTACTCTCAAACGGTAAGGCAGGTTGGCGAATTGTCTTAATGTGTTTCTGTTAGCTATGTGTAGCAATGATGCCGTCCTATAGGGCAGTCTTGAAGGAAACACACCTATATGAGCTCTGGCTGTCTAACGTCGTAGTCTTTGAGATTTGGGTGATCTCTGGAAAGCTCATGAAAGAGACTAGGGAGTACGACGCATATGCTCCACCTGCGGGGTAGACTACTACTGGCAGTCAAGTACTCGTAATGGTCTTTGGGTGAAGTCAGTTCACACAAAACTTGCAATTCAAGGCGTAGTCCATTGTTCAAGGTGTGACCTGATGAAACTTGAGGATCTAGGCAGAAGTTCAACTTCACAGTCTCTGCCGAAAACACTAGTATATCAAACAAGGAACGAGAATGACCTCTCTCCTAATGGCTTTGAGATCTGGTGGGGGATTGTTAGAATTAATGGTCTTGGCCCAATACTAATTCAGAAATAAATCCTACAAAATCTCAAAGGCCCATTAGGGCAAGAGGGAGTGGTGCTAAGTGTTTAGTCCCACATGGGAAGTGGAAGTGGAGCAATCCCTACATATAAGGGAGGTTGCTCTTCCACTCCTTGAGTGAGAGAGAAGAGAGGAAGAGAGGGGTGGCCCATGCGCACTCCTCCTCCTCCTCCTCCTCGCTCGCTCACCTCACCACGCCACGCCACACCTCGCCTCGCCCCGCCCTGCACACGCCGCGCGCGTGCGTGTGTTCGTGTGAATTCGAGCCTCGAGCCGAGCCCAAATTTTATATATTTTTGCATAAAATTAAATTGGGCTTTGGACTTTTGGGCTTCTGAATTTTTGGGGCTACCGAGTCAGAGTCCAAGTCGTTGGAGACGGACACGTCTACGACTACGGAGTCAGTTCGGATAAGGACCGTCCAGATCGCATACGAACCGCCTCTGTGGGACTCTATAAATACGAGCGTCCGTGGTACGGCAGGGCATCCCACGATCAGATCGTTCCTACACCCACGTTCCTTGCGCCGCCTTCTAGTCTACTCCATCCCGAGCGCCGGCGTGCATCGACGATCGGGAGAGCAGGTCTCCGGAACCGCTCGCCCTTGCGATCCTGCACTGGGAGAGGGCGAATCAGGTTTTTGGGAAGCGCTCCGGACGACTGCTCGCATTCTTCACGCGGGTCGTCTACCGAGGAGATCGGGCTCTGCGGTCCAACGTCGTCACCAACGTCTGCAGTGAACTTTCGCCGTTAGATCTACAGCAGTTCGTTCGGCATCAAATCGGTACGTGTTATTTCTCATCCCGTCTATCTGCTGATCGTTGCTGGTTTTCTCGTGTTCTTCCAGAATTTTTCAGTTAATTGCCTCCTATTTTCTAACATCTCCAACAATAGAATGCAAAAAAGAAGCCCCATTCCAACATTTGCAGACTGCTACAGTCTAATTTACCTAACCCATTTTTCCCCATCTCCAACAGCAAGCTCATCCTACAACTGCATCTCTTCTATGTTGCCTCGATTATCTTTGCGAACAGAGCAAGGCACACGGCAAGAAACAGCGGTGGTGTGGGTAGCGCGCGAGGATGGGAGCAGCGAGGCGGAGCGCGGGGTCGAGGCACATGAAGCGAGGCGGAGCGGCGGCGGCGCAAGGAGGGGAGCAGCGGCAGCGGCGCGCGGGGTCGAGGCAAGCGACGCGAGAAAGGCCAGAAGTGGGGCGGCGCGTCCCCACCATGCTCCCTCGACGCGCGAGACGGGGAGGTCAGGCCAACGCTGCCGCCGGAGAAGCAGAAGGAGAGCCACACGAGCTTTTCGGCGAGGAGTCTCGGGTGCACGGCGGCTAGGCTGGAGGAGGCAGCGCGTGTGCAGACCGCTGGAGAAGGATATGCGAGTGGGAGGAAGAAGACGAAGAAGATTGATGCCTCCTCGTCCTCGGGTCACCATATTTGCAGATTGAGAGAGAGCATTGGCAAAATGAAAATAAGAGATGGCTACTCTATTGGAGGATAAAATTAGCCTGCGAAGAGGCATTTGAAAGATGCGGCTCCCTTTGCGTGTTCTGTTGGAGACAGCCTTAGAACAAGAACAGAGCACACAAGACAATTGCAAATAGTTCTTTACATGAGGGCCAAAAGTGCAAAAGACCGGTTGTGATGTGTCATCTAACGTGGACGCCACGTAATCATGCTATGTAGGCGTTGGACCTCTAGTGAACCACTTAACAAGTTTAAGGGTCTTTAGACGCGTTTTTAAAGTTCATGGACCTAAGTGACACGGTGTTACAAGTTCATGGACCATTAATGCATTTAACTCAAAACTAAGACACGTTGTGTTCTGCAGTTAGCATCATCTTGTACTCTTGGTGCAGGCATAAGATGCACAAACATGCTTGAGGTCGCTGCAAACAGAAATTCTAGATCAGGTATAACACTTAAAACTTGCAAAGCATATGAAATATCCCTGGGGCGATAAGACAGGTAATGAATGTTTTGCTAAATCACCTGTTTGCAGTAGTAAATTATTCCTGAAATGTACTTTCACATGGCTCATCGTTCACCGTCTTGATGATGACCAAGCAGAAGACTTGTATATTCTCCTTGCACCATATTAGGCATGGTGTTTGAACAATTGACTAACATATTAGGGAGAATGTTTTGTACTGTCGTGTTGACACAAGTATTGTCTCTGGAGTTACTCGAGTCTTCTCCTACAAATAATTATTGAAAATATTGAAGTTATTTGTCCCAACACAAACAGTTAAAAAAACGATATGGTCAAATAGTTAGCACTACCTTTTTTTCTGTCTGGTCTTTTTGTTGCTCCCTTTCTTTTCCAGAACACTTTTTTTCCTTTTAGTCTTTGGGACATTAATCACCAGAGGAATTTTGAATGAGATTTTGCCCTTTACGATGTTACTGTCAATTTTATTACCGGTTGTTGAAACTTCAGAATCAGCAGTTCTTTTTGATAGAGAATTATCCGCCTTAAGATCCAACTTATCAATATCTCTCTCAAGTTCTTCTAAAAGTTTTTTTGAACTCGAGCACTTAAGTGCAACAGAAGTCGCCTTTTGGGAAATTCGTGCAGCATGTGTCTTCAACGAATCTTTGTTAACTATAACTTTATCAACATGATAACCTCTTTTTGCATATTTGGTCCACCTGATGAGAATGTACGCATCTGGCAAACCAAAAACTTCATTGATGTTTAGCATTGAAGAGCATGCTTGCACAATATACCTACAATCAAAATGTAAATTTTAAAAATATTCATTGCAACAAAATGAACTAGTAATAAATTATTTATGTATTACCGATGCATTCGTATTTCCTACAAGAACATAATATACTTTGATCTTCAGAGTTAAAGATCACAATTGTTTTATCTTGATGTGCCATAGGCATAACATTATAAGTCCTCACTGCTCCTTCAATTTGTATCAACTTTACAAGAGACATAAAAATGTGATTTAAATTCATCTTCAAAATCTGCAATAATCTTTCTTTTATACACCTGTAAAAAATAAAAAATAAATAAAGAAATATTACAAGAAACATAAAACTACAATTTAAATCGCCACTCAAATATGTCTTATGCAAACCTTTGCAGCAGTCTTTAACATTGGTAGATGTTGGGTATATGTGACTGGGTCAGTGCGGCGTGATTTGAAGTCTTCATCTAACTCATTTTCTCGAAGGCTTGCGGCACATCTATCACATTGTTCTAATAGTTCTGAAATTCCAAGTTTTTTTCGAAATCGTTTCTTGAAAACATTATTCATACCTTCACTTCTCTGAGTTGAGGTCATGTCAGCAGTAAAAGAATCACGATACAAAATAGCCCAATGCTCTATGAGGTCGTACAAATTTTGCAACCATGAGTTTTCTTCATGTTTATATTGGATCAATAATTTCTGCCAGGACTCAATGATACGTGTCACTGAACTTTCCTCATAAACACAACTCTTAAAATCAGGAAGGAAATTCCTATCATTAGTTATAACATGACCAAGATGTTTCCCTGTAATTTAGAAAATGTTAACCATGCAATTATAACATAACAATAAAGTGACAACAATAATAAGATAGATGTTTACCAGCATTTTGGAAAATATGCCACAAACAAAGGCGATGCCTTGTGCTCGGAAATACAATACTAATTGCCTTTGATATGGCTGCACATTGATCACTGAAAATTGTTCTTGGATGCTTCCCAGACACAGCTGTTAAAAATGTTTTGAATAGCCAAACGAATGACTCTATGGTCTCATTATATATCAATGCAGCCCCAAATATAATGGTTTGCTTGTGATGGTTTGTTCCAATAATTGGGGCAAAAGGCATCTCAAATTTGTTGGTTTGAAACATGGTGTCAAAACACACTGCATCACCAAAACAAGCATAATCTATAATAGATTGACCCTCTACCCACTATCTTTGTCTACTTCTATGGTCCAAAAGAAAGCAGGATCCTCCATCTGTTTACTTTTCAAGTACTCTAACAATGTTTGTGCATCGTTAGATGGCAAGTATTTTCTGCGTTGACCACCAATTTAATTATTACAATCCACTCTTGAAAATGGTACCTTCTCGGCTCTATCGTACATCTTTTTGAAAAAATCATATACCTGTCCTGGCTTCATTCCTACTTCTCGTATTTGATTGATCAATAATTTATCAGCCTCCATGACACATCTTTGTAATCGTAACTTGTGCACCTTATTCGGACTAGCAAGATAATGATTATGAACAAGTATGATCTTTTTAACTGTCCAAATACCGCTTTTGCTTATACTGAATTGAACACATGCTTTGCAACCTGTCCTGGTAATAGCATTTTCTTTTAAAGTTTCATGCACTGAGTGTGAACTTCGTGTTCCTTCATTACTGCAAACTAGACGTTTCATATAAAGAGATCTATCTGGCCTTTTTTGTGGTGCCTTTTCTGATACTGAAACCAATATGTCTGTCATAGGAATTGTACATATCATAGGCATCATTCTCTGACTCAAAGTTCATCCCTATCTCAGGGACAACCATATTTTGACAGACAACATCACCTTCCTACAGTGCAATATGTAGCAGAAACAAACACAATCTAAACCGTACTGCGAATTATGAGAAATATGTAACATCCCAAAATTTTCAAACTTGACTAATTTAAATATAAAAGGGATTTTAAAATTTTTGTTTCCAAATATCTTCCTCAAACCATCCGTATCTCGAGGGCGAGATTCATTTTAAGGGGGGTAGAATTGTACACCCTGATTTTCGAGTTTCGGCAAATTAAAAATTTAAATGGGAATTTAGAGTTAATAATGGGAGGAAATTGTTTTTATAAATAAAAATATAAAATATATGCATCTCATATTGCATTTTGCATTTTGCATTCATCCTCATGTATTGAAAATTTATTACAAAAATAAACAAGCTAAAAGAAATTTATTTACCGGAGTAAGTACATTAAAATAAATTAAATTAGCATAACAAATATGAAAGAAAAGAAATATAAGAAATTATAAATGAAAATAAAATAAAAGAAAAAATAAACAAGGAAAGAAATAATAACTCATGAAAAAATAACAATAAGTAAATAAAAGAAATGAAATAAAAGTAAATAAAATAAATAAATAGAAAATATAAATAAAGAAGAAAAAAGAAAATAATAGCATGTAATAGGGAATAAATATAAATAATAATAATAATATAAAAGAATATAAATAACAAAATATATAATAATAATATAATAATATATGTAAACAAAAAAGAAAAAGAAAAAAAACGGAGCAGCACCCGCCAGCCAGGCCGACGGCCCAGCCAGCGCGCGCACCAACGCCCGCACGCCCGACGGGCCCCGCGCGCATACCCCCCCCCCCCCCCCCCCCCCCCCCCGCACGTCACATTGACGCACACCGCTGGCCCCGCGTGCCCTAGCCGCTACCGCTATTAAAGGACTCAGTTTTCCCGACGCCAGAAGCGATCCAGCGCCGCCACCGTAGAAAAAAAAAAGCCCTAGCTGGGTTGAAAGAAAAGAGGCGCCGCCAGAGGGAGAAAAAGAGAGAAAAAGAGGGGAAGGAGAGGAAGAAAAAGAGGAGGGCGCCGTCGTCAGCCGGAGATCGTCGTCGTCGTCGCGTCGCTGTCGTCGTGCTGCCGGAGGACCGTTGCGCCATCCGCTTCATCTACGCGTCGCCTTCGTTCTGCGATCTTCGAAGTCGTCGCCTCTACGGTAGGGTTCATTTTCCGATGCGAGTTTTAGCGACGTATTAAATCTAATAGATGTAACTTGATTTTAGTTGCACCATCTTTTTATTTCCAGCAGCATTAATTCTCGTTAAAACCCCCATAAACTCGTATGAACACGTATGAACTAGTCACATCTAATTAACAAACAACCATAGTTTGTTAATTATTGTACTTTGCATGCATGCATATCATCTGCTGAATAATGTGTGTGCATCATGCTGATTTGTATGTATTTTCTTGTATGTGTGAGCACGAGTAGAGGGAAGTGCTCAAGAGGTCATGTACGAGGATTTCCAGAACCAAGACTTCGATGCGCTTGAGCAACCCTATCCGTCGGAGCAAGGCAAGTGTCCTTAAAGCATATTGATCCTGTTTTTAAAATAAATGTTTTGTTTGCAAACTGCATGCTTGTGTCAATTTGATGGGAATCCTATGGTAGGAAGTTTACTAGCGTTGTTTGACCACCCTTGTCGTCTGGAATTTATGGTAGAGAGTCGGGAAGGGATTTTACCTTTTTGCTTCGCTTAATTAATTGGAATGGGAAAACAACACTACGAATTTAATTATGTATTAATGATATTCTGGTAAATGTGAACTGGTCAACACGGTATGATAACGGGTGATCTAAGCAAGCCTGGCATGTGGATGGGTTGGATGTTATGATGGTTTGCTTGCTTTAGATCTAAGGACCTGTTCATGCGAGAATAGGCCAGGACTACAGTGCCACCACGAGGCCAAGTATGGGTGCAGCATAGCTGATTAATTAGGGCTTTGCTAGTGCTATTTGGACCATCAAGGATGCTTGGGGAAGGGGTAGTCGGATTGGGTTTGTTGATGATTGGCGGGACTACCCTGGGATCCGAATGGCTCAAGAGGGGGCCCTTGGTTGAAGATGTAGTCAGTTGGAGACATTGCCACTGCTGAAACCTCAGTAGGGTCTAAATATACTAGTAATACCTTTGAAAAGGCTATTTTGTGATCTCTTGGCCATACACCAAAGGAAGTGTAATTGGCGAAAGGGAGGTTCTCTAGTCGCTGACGGGCGATGAAATCACAAACACGGGTAAAGTGGTACAAACTCTGCAGAGTATTAAAACTATCATGATAGCCGTGCTCCCGGTTAAGAGGACCTGGATGACCTACATGATTAGAGGGAAAATGGGATTTGGGATGGTTATGATTGGTGTTATGGTTATGGTTGGTTATGAATTTATTTCTGGTATTGAATATGGTTATTGGCAATGGTAAAATCTGGTTTAATGATGATGGATATGAAATATGAACTTATCTATAATAATCATTGTGGGATATGATGGGTTTACTTCACATAAATATGATACATCGCTTTTCCAAATGGTTTTTACTGTACTTTTCAGCACTTAGCCTTTATTACATTCGTCATTTGAATCAGCTACATGTCATACTTTCCACACTTGCTGAGTATGACATGTACTCACTCTTGCAATCCCCCCCAACAGTTGCAGGTCAGGGTTGTGAGTTTAACGATGATAATGCGGAGTTCTAGGCCGTGTCTACCGTCAGCTTTGTCTGTGGTGTTGCGTGGAGCTGCGCTATCTCTTTTGCTTAGTTTGCTTAATTAGAGTATTTCTGCTGCATTAGTCAAACTTGTCATTAATCTTCATTAGAGCTGGTATTCGAGAATATTTTGAATTGTATAATAAAAGTACTTATTTAATAATTTGAGTTGTGGTAATTGTCTGTATATCTTTTGTGAATGCACTCGTGTATGTGTGTTGAACATCCTGGGCACACATATGCGTTAGCTTGGTTCATTTTTCCGAACCGAGCGTCACAGATTGGTATCAGAGTCAGGTTGACCGTAGGATGCAGCCTAGATAGAATGGACACTTTAAGAGCACATAGGAGCACTTAGGAATCGATGTGTTTTTGCATGGTGTGTTGTTTGCTATATATATTGTTTGCTTGTGTGCTTAACAGAGGATTTTGGGATGCTTTAGCATTTCCATGTCCACCTAGGCTAGTATAGCTAGTTGTTAGTTTCATATCCCTTAATGCATGCATATAGGTTAGAATTCCTTCTATCTTCATTCCTGTCTCTACTTCCGTGGATGATTGGCACTACAAGAAGATTCATAACCCTGGATGAAGCTACATGGAAGCGTGAAGATGTTATCAAGGATTTTGTCATCTCTTCTTTAATCCGTCTTAATCTCGAGGGCGAGATTCCTTTAAGGGGGGGTAGATTGTAACATCCCAAAATTTTCAAACTTGGATAATTTAAATATGAAAGGGATTTTAAAATTTTTGTTTCCAAATCTCTTCCTCAACCCATCCGAATCTCAAGGGCGAGATTCATTTTAAGGGGGGTAGAATTGTAACACCCTGATTTTCGAGTTTCGGCAAATAAAAAATTTAAATTGGAATTTAGAGTTAATAATGGGAGGAAATTGTTTTCATAAATAAAAATATAGAATATATGCATCTCATATTGCATTTTGCATTCATCCTCATGTATTGAAAATTTATTACAAAAATAAACAAGCTAAAAGAAATTTATTTACCAGAGTAAGTATATTAAAATAAATTAAATTAGCATAACAAAATATGAAAGAAAACAAATATAAGAAATTAGAAATGAAAATAAAATAAAAGAAAAAATAAAAAGGAAAGAAATAATAACTCATGAAAAAATAACAATAAGTAAATAAAAGAAATAAATAGAAAACATAAATAAAGAATAAAAAAGAAAATAATAGCATGTAATAGGGAATAAGTATAAATAATAATAATAATGTAAAAGAATATAAACAATAAAATATATAATATAATAATATATGTAAAGAAAAAAAGAAAAAGAAAAAAATGGAGCACACCCGCCAGCCAGGCCGACGGCCCAGCCAGCGCGCGCACCAGCGCCCGCGCGCCCCGGCCTCCCGCCGCCCCGCGCGCCTGCTCGCCCCGCGCGCGTCGCGTTGACCCGCACCGCTGGCCCCGCGTGCCCTAGCCGCTATGGCTATAAAAGGACTCGGTTTTCCTGACGCTAGAAGCGATCCAGCGCCGCTGAAAGTGCATCTAGGATCCCCGTGGGTTTTGGATGATTGATGATGACAATTAAGTGACTAATGAGCTCAGTGATCTTAAGCACAGGTGTGGACTCAAGTGGAAGCACAATCCCTCAAAAAGGAAAAGGATGAAAACAGTGATGCCAACTCGAAAAGGAGAAACTAGGGTTTCTAGTGCGTCGAGTTTGGACTAGCCAAATACGTGTGAGGATGTGTGTGTAAAGTGCATTGGGATCAAGTTGGGAGCTCAAAGCGGTTTAGAGGTCAAACCTATTGAGAGAAAAGAGTTAGAAGCAGTCTGGCAGTAGGGCCGGACTAGTCCGTGCAGGTGGCCGGACTAGTCCGCCCCTGGCCGGCCAAGTCTGTTTTCAGCCGGACCAGAAGGGTCTGACTGAGTTCAGACTAGTCCATAGTGGGACGGACTAGTCCGGGTAGTCGTGGAGTGGGTTTTGGGGACAAAGTCCCAAAACCACGTACTTGTCCGTTTTGGTCCGGACCAAGAGGTCCTGACTGAGATCAGACTAGTCCGCCCTGAGGGATGGACTAGTGTAACACCCCAGCCACTACGGGCCTGGCGGTCGTTACTCCTGGCAGCTCTATAGGATCACAGACTAGCCCCACAGACCAACACTAGTCTTTTCTGCGCACTTTGTCATCACTCGTGCGCACCCGTGAAAACTTCTCGGTCGGTCACCCATCCACAAATTGCTCCGAGCCAAGCACGCTTAACCTCGGAGTTCTTTGCAGGTGAGCTTCCGGAAAAGAAGGTATACCTTGGTGGTATGAGTATTCTATCAATTCTATTAAGCCTTGAGCCAGGATGTCACAACTAGTTCGGGTGTGAGAGGAGACGGTACTTTAGAGACTAAGTCTGGGAAGGCCGAACTAGTCCGTGGTCTTCAGACTAGTCCGTTTTCACACGGAACAAAAGGTTCTGTGTGAGATCGGACTAGTCCGGTGAGGGCCGGACTAGTCCGTTGTTGAAGTGACCGTTTGAATTTGAAGTTTGGCGGGTAGTGTGACGATTGCCGCGCAGTGCGACAGTTGTCAGGGACGTCAGTGGTCCCCTAGGCCGGACTAGTCCAGGCTGTAGGCTGGACTAGTCCGCCCATATGCTGAAGTCAGCAGTATGGGCTTGGGACCTCTATAAATAGAGGACCCCTGGGTTTATTTGAACCAACCTTTGAGCAAGTTGAAACCCTAGCGTCGCCACATCAACCTTGAGCCTCCAAAAAGCCTCCTTCTTGCCTACATTCCCTCTAAAATAATTCTTGTGTGGATTAGGGTTTAGTGAGGTGAAGAAGAGGAAGAACACCGCTCTTTGGCTCTCGATTTGATCTCTTGCACTTTGTGAATCTTTTTGATCTGTGGCTTGAGTCAATATTTGTGATTTGTGATTGTATTTGTGGTTGGAGCCTCAGATTGTGAGAAGCCCCAACGAATCTTGTATTCACTCTTTGTGATAGTGGAAGAACCAAGTTAGGCCCGTGTGGTAAACTTGGTGAGGGAAGGGTTGTTGAACCCGATCCTTCGTGAACTCCTCAACGGGGACGTAGGTTCCTTCGTGGGATTGAACCTTGGGATAAAATCCTGGTGTCCCTTGTGTTCTTTACTTTCACTTATTGTTCATTACTTCTAGGGTTAACTTTATCGGTCTTGTTTATCACTCTTGTTTCATTGTGATCCTTAGTTTCATACTTGTCATATAACTTGTCAAGGCTCACTAAGTCATTCTAAAAAACCTTGCATCACGAGAATTGGACTAAAACTTGTTAGTAACCCTTTTTAGGCTTTTCCTTGTAGGAGGACCGGACTAGTCCACCCCTGGACCGGACTAGTCCGCCCCCTGAGTTTTAATCTCGTTTTATTAAGTCATTTCAGGTTGTTTAGCCTATTCACCCCCCTCTAGGCAACTTTCAATTGGTATCAGGGTAGGACTCTCCCAAAAGAGTCTAACAACTCGGAGAGAAGATGGCCGGAGTGGGGTACGAAGAAGTCTCAACCAGTGAGGTCCAAACAACTCCAGAAGAGATTTTCTTCTATCAAGACAAGTCAACGGATGACGAAGAGATTCGTCAGCTCAAGGCGAGACTTTGAGAGAAGTTGAAGATTCCCAAGGTTTACACCTCAACCTCCACATTGAGTGGCACAATCAACTACAACCAACAAGGCTACAACTATGAACGCCTTGTCTCCAACAATCACTATATTTCCATCCCATTGGGGAAGCCTCCCCAATTCGATGGAACCGACTACGGGATGTGGAAACACAACATGAAGATCCACCTTGTGTCACTCAACCCCTCACTATGGCAAATTGTGTTGACCGGAGTGCACATCCCTAAGAATGAAGAAGATATCACTCCGGAGCAAGCCGTGCTCCTTCACCGCAATGCTCAAGCGACCGGAGTGATCATCTCATCTATCTTAAGAGATGAGTTCAACCGAGTGGATGGACTTGAGGTGGCCAAGGACATTTGGGACACTCTCAAGACGGCTCATGAAGGCAACCGAGTCGTGAAAGAAGCTAAGATTGAGCTCATAGAAGGAGAGCTCGGGAGGTTTGTCATTATGGATGGTGAATCTCCCCAAGAGATGTACAACCACCTAAAGATACTCATCAACAAGAGTAGATCTTATGGCTGTACCAAGTGGACAGACCACGAGGTGGTGAAGAGGATGATTCGGGAATTCATGCCTAGAAACGTCTCTCTTTGCTCCATGATTCGAGAAAGTCTGGGGTTTGCCAAAATGACCCCGGAGGAGGTCCTTGGAAGGATCATCAACCACGAGATCATGGAGAAGGAGGCGCTCTTCTACAATGACCTCCAAAGGTTCACCGCCTCGAAGATGAAGAATGTTGCACTCAAAGTAACAATCTCCTCAAAAGAGCAAGACAAAGATGATGAGGAGAGCCTTGACACCGATGAGGAAGAGGCCTTCTTCATCAACAACTTAAAGAGGATGATGAGAAGAAGAAAAGGAGGATACAAGCATGAGAGTAAAGGCAAGGATAAGGCAAGGCCAAAACCAAGAGGGCTTGCTACAATTGTGGCGAGTACGGGCACTTCATTGTAGATTGCCCACATGAAGATGGCAAGAAGAAGAAGGAGGGCAAGGCACAAGAGAAGATGTTCTACAAGAAGAAGAGGCCCTTCGGTCATGCTCAATTAGGCAAGGAGTGGGACTCTAACGATGAGTCCTCCTCGTCCGAAGATGAAGAGAAGATGGCAACCATAGCCATCAGGAGGAGCTCCAAGGGAAGCAAGCTCTTCCCAAATCTCTACGACCACGAGCCAACTTGCCTCATGAAAAAACAAGGAAGGAGAAAGGTAAACTCTAACTCATCCTCTTCCATATCCTCTCATGATGATTTTGATAGTGCTAGCGAAAATGAACACATGTTTAAGGACATAAGTAAGAGCACATTGCGAAGAATGAAATTGCTTTTGGATGAGATTTTTGAGAAGGAGGAGCTCATAGATAGGCAAGAGGACTTGCTTATGCAAGAAAAGAAAAGATGTGAAGAGCTCATTGAGCTCCTTGAGCTTGAAAGAGAGAAGAGCAAGGCATTAGAGCATGAACTTGCTCTAAGCAAGAAAACATGCTCAAGTCTTGAGGAGACAACCATTGAGCTCAAGGACGAACTTGGCAACTTGGCAAAAGTTAACAAGATCCTTGAGACTCAAGTTGAGTCCCTTGAGACTAATGTAGCCTCTTCCTCCAAAAGTTCATCTTCCTCAAAAGTTGCATCCAAAGCAATATCAACTTGCAAATGTTCTAACTTGATTCTTAAATTAAAGGATGAGCTTAAGTTGACTCAAGGCAAGCAAGCACCTAAGAGTGGCACCTTTGACAAAGAGAAGGTGGCGTATGCATGAAGTGCATACACCAACACAAGACTTCTCAATGTCAAGGATGGTCTTGGTTATACTAGAGGTGGAAAGCAAAATGCCAAAACCTCCAAGTATGGCAAAGACTTGATTGTCTTTGTCAAAGGAAGCTCATCCCCAACTAAAATTGAGAAGAACACTACCTACTTGCCTAAATCTGAACCGCATCCTCTATTTCATGACTTTGATGCATCATATGTTTTGATGAGGAACAAGAATGGCAAAGTATATGCCAGATATGTTGGGCCACTCCGCAAGAGCCCCAAGCCTTGCGCGTGGGTGCCCAAATGCCTCACTACTAACGTCAAAGGACCCAACTCCGCTTGGGTACCTAAAAGGAAGGCATAATCTTGTTTGGTAGGCATACTCCTCCGGTGGATCCAAATGGGTGCTCGATAGTGGGTGCACAAACCACATGACCGGAGAGAGGAAGATGTTTGAGGAGTATGAGGAACATGATGATCCAAATGAAGGAATCCTCTTTGGGTCCATTAAAATTGTCATTTCTCCCCACATACTCTTTCTAGTGTTTTACATATTGATTCTCTTGACTATAACCTTTTGTCCATATCACAACTATGTGACAAGGGTTATAATTGTGTTTTCACTAATGAGGGTGTGAGCATCCTTAGAAGAAGTGATAACTCAATCGCTTTTAAGGGTGTGCTCAAGGGAAAGCTTTATCTTGTTGACTTTGCCTCAGATAAAGCTCAACTTGACACATGCTTAATGGCAAAAACCAACATGGGATGGCTTTGGCATAGAAGGCTAGCCCATGTTGGGATGAGTAATTTACAAAAGCTTCTTAAGGGCGAGCACATTCATGGTTTGAAGAATGTTGTCTTTGAAAAGGATAAGCCATGTAGTGCTTACCAAGCCGAGAAGCAAGTGGGAGCTCAACACCCCTCAAGGAACGTCATGACGACAACAAGACCGTTGGAGCTGCTACATATGGACCTTTTCGGCCCAATAACCTACATTAGCATTGGCGGTAACAAATATGGTCTTGTTATTGTTGACAATTTTTCTCGTTTCACTTGGGTGTTCTTCTTGCATGATAAGGGTGAAACTCACAGTGTCCTCAAGAGGTTCTTGAGGAGAGCTCAAAATGAGTTCACCTCAAGAATCAAAGCTATAAGAAGTGACAACGGCACCGAATTCAAGAACACTCAAGTGGAAGAATTCTTGGGTGAGGAGGGCATCAAGCATGAATTTTCAGCTCCATACTCCCCTCAACAAAATGGGGTGGCGGAACAGAAGAATAGGACACTCATCGAGATGTCAAGGACAATGCTTGATGAGTACAAGACATCGGATCGGTTTTGGGCAGAGGCGGTTAACACCGCTTGCCACGCTGTCAACCGATTGTACCTCCACCGCCTCCTCAAGAAGACACCCTATGAGCTTCTAGTTGGTAAGAAACCCAATGTCTCTTTCTTTCGTGTTTTTGGGAGCAAGTGCTATATTCTCAGCAAGAAGCCTAGGACTTCAAACTTTGCTTCAAAGTCTGATGAAGGTTTCTTGCTTGGTTATGACTCAAACACCCACGCCTACCGTGTCTTCAACAAAACCTCCGATATTGTTGAAATAGCACGCGACATGGTGTTTGATGAAACTAATGGCTCCCAAGTGGAGCAAGTTGATCAAAGTGTACTAGATCAAGAAGACTCTCCACAAGAAGCTCTTAGGAGAATGGCACTTGTAGATGTTTGACCACAAGAACAACCTCAATGCTCAAGTGACCAACAACAAGATGATGCAAGCCACTCCCCATGCGATCAAGTTGAAAATGAACAAGTGGAACCTCAAAATGATCAAGAGGACAAAAGTCAAGGGGGAGGCACTCATCAAGGGGGAGATCAAGAAGAAGAAGAAGATGATGATGACTCAAGAGCTCAACCTCCACATCCTCGTGTGCATCAAAGTGTTCAACGGGATCACCCCGTTGACAACATACTAGGAGATATCACTAAAGGGGTAACCACTCATTCTCGCGTTGCAAATTTTTGTGAACATTACTCTTTTGTTTCTTCTTTGGAGCCCCATAAGGTTGAAGATGCCTTGAGAGACCCAGATTGGGTGGTGGCCATGCAAGAGGAGCTTAACCACTTTGAAAGGAACAAAGTTTGGGAGCTTGTCAAGCGTCCAGAAGCAAATGTTGTGGGCACCAAGTGGGTGTTCCGCAACAAGCAAGATGAACATGGTGTTGTAACAAGGAACAAGGCACGACTTGTGGCCAAGGGGTACTCACAAGTCGAAGGTTTGGATTTTGATGAAACCTTTGCTCCCTTAGCTAGGCTAGAGTCAATTTGTATATTACTTGCTTTTGCTACTCACCATGATTTTAAGCTCTACCAAATGGACGTCAAGAGTGCGTTCCTAAATGGCCCAATCAAGGAGGAGGTCTATGTGGAACAACCACCGGGCTTCGAAGACCAAGAATTCCCAAACCATGTCTTCAAATTGTGTAAGGCTCTCTATGGCCTCAAACAAGCTCCTAGAGCTTGGTATGAGTGTCTTAGAGACTTTCTAGTTCAAAATGGTTTTAAGATAGGAAAATATGATTACACTCTCTTTACAAAGCATTTTAATGATGATCTCTTTGTGTGCCAAATATATGTCGATGACATTATATTTGGTTCTACTAATAAATTGTTTTGTTATGAGTTTTCTAAGATAATGACAGAGAGATTTGAGATGTCCATGATGGGGGAGTTGAAGTTCTTTTTAGGCTTTCAAGTCAAGCAACTCAAAGAAGGAACGTTCATAAGTCAAACAAAATACACTCAAGACATATTAAAGAAGTTTGACATGGACAAGGCCAAACACATCAAGACTCCAATGGCAACAAATGGACACTTAGACCTAAACGAAGATGGTCCAAGTGTGGACCAAAAGGTATATCATTCCATGATTGGCTCTTTGTTATATCTTTGTGCATCTAGACCGGATATTATGCTTAGTGTGTGTATGTGTGCACATTTTCAAGCTGCACCTAAGGTGTGTCACATGACCGCCGTGAAGAGAATTCTTAGATATTTAGTTCACACACCTAGCCTAGGACTTTGGTACCCCAAAGGATCCAAGTTTAACTTCATTGGCTATTCCGATGCGGATTATGCGGGGTGCAAAGTTGATAGACAGAGCACATCCGGGACATACCAATTTTTGGGTAGATCCTTAATGTCTTCGTCCTCTAAGAAACAAAATTTCATTGCTCTCTCCACAGCCGAAGCGGAGTATGTCGCAGCCGGAAGTTGTTGTGCACAACTTCTTTGGATGAGACAAACTCTAAGGGATAATGGTATAAACTTGCACCATATTCCTCTCCTATGTGACAATGAAAGCGCCATCAAAATAGCCCATAATCTAGTTGAGCATTCAAGGACCAAACATATAGACATTAGACACCATTTCTTAAGAGATCATTCCTTAAAGGGGGATATAGTAATTTCCCATGTGAGAACCGAGAACCAACTATCCGACATATTCACCAAGACCTTAGATGAGAAGTGATTTTGTGAGCTTAGGAGTGAGATCAATATCTTAGATTCTCGAAATGTGGCTTGAAACATGCACATCTGAATGTTTACCTTTCGCCTTATTCAAAAGAATGCATGTGATTGAAAAAGTCATCTCTATCTCGATTTTCCTCAAAGTATTTGAAAAACTAGTGACTTTGTGAGTTATGGTCATAGTTTGAATGTTGAATGCTTACTGACCATAGTCATAAAGTTTTGTTGTGGCAACTTGTCCAAAAGGATCATCTATAGTGGCTAAAACTCAAATATCTATGTTTTCAGCCTCCCTGGACTGTACTAGTCCGCCCTCTGGCCGGACAAGTCCAGATCCGGACTGGTCCGGGTTTGGTCTGCTGACCGGACTAGTACGGCCCCTTAACCGGACTAGTCGGGCCCCTGGGGACTTCAAACCCTCAGGAAGCGGCCGACCTCTCCACTTCTTCCTTTGGCTTTTTCTCTCTCCCACGCGCGCGAAACCACCCTCTTTCGGCGATTTTTGATTCCAACCACCAAAAATCGTTTCCAATCCGTGCATTGGAAGCTCCAGAGGTGTGGGAAACTTTCCCCGATCACTCGCAACTCGATCCATCCCCAATTCCGTTGATTTCCCAAGAATTGAAGAGGTATCCCCCATTCTTCAAAAACTTGCCTCATTCTTGATTCATTGAGTTTTTGATAGATGCCTCTTCATTAAAGTTACTTCTAGTGACCTTGTGATCATAGCATAGGAATATTGCGAGTTGATTCCAAAATTTCTCGAAAAACCGTTAGAGTTAGGGTTTAACCTGTGTAAACCAGACTAGTCCGGTGCGGGTATGCCCCCTACATCATGTACCTCATTGAGAAGGTGTCGGGCGTGACCTTCGTCAAGGATGTGACTCATCGCCCGCTCCATCCTCAGACACCCTATGATGTCCCGCCTCCTCCACGACGAAAGAATTGGGAGCCTCCCTCCTCCTCGGCGATGCCAGCTTCTCGGCCCATGGCGCCTTCCTCCACGCCTCCACCTCAATCCATGAGTGCCTTCTTCAAGTGTTTCAAGGCGATCTTCACTTCCCGCCGAAAGCAGGAGATTAGAAACCAGAGGGCACACAAGCGCCAAGAGAAGTACCTCAAGGCGGTGTGTGACAAGCTGGAGGTTCCTATGTCCTCTCCGGAGGCGAGCGACGGGGAGATCACACCATTCCCCGACTTTACCCCCGACGAGCTCGCCCAGCTCCAAGAGGACGGGAGCTCTTCCCAGGCAGCTCCTTCGGCTTGTGCCTCCGACGACGACGACGATCACGTGGACTCGGAGGCCACAGAGAGCGACTTCGACGCTGGGGCCGATGGTAGTGAAGACAGCGACAACTGAGTGGTTAAGGGTTCTAGTTCCCCCTCTTCTTTTCCTTTTTGGTATCTTGATGCCAAAGGGGGAGAGTTAGATGGGAGTTAGACGGGGGAGAGTTAGAAAGGAGGGTAATTAGTTGTATCCCTTTATTTTGGATCCTTGGGCATGTTGCACTCCTTATTGTAATATTTATGTCATGTCGGATGTTTACATTTGTGCAAGACTATGTTTTGAATGTTCAATGTCAATATGATGCTTTGAATGTCTATCTTTTGATCATATTCATACTTATTATGTCTTGTCACAAATTGTTGAGCACAACACGTAGGCACCTCACCATAACGTGTGTATGTATGAAGGACTTCCTCAATCTCTCTTTCATGATGAATTCATTAAGGGGGAGTCACTCATACACCCGCATGTTATGAAAACCACAAATTTATACTCTTTTATATGAAGACTTAATGTGTTGTCATCAATCACCAAAAAGGGGGAGATTGAAAGTGCATATAGGATCCCCGTGGGTTTTGGATGATTGATGACGACAATTAAGTGACTAATGAGCTCAATGATCTTAAGCATAGGTGTGGACTCAAATGGAAGCACAATCCCTAAAAAAGGAAAAGGATGAAAACGGTGATGTAACTCAAAAAGGAGAAACTAGGGTTTATAGTGCGTCGAGTTTGGACTAGCCAAATACGTGTGAGGATGTGTGTCTAAAGTGCATTGAGATCAAGTTGGGAGCTCAAAGCGGTTTAGAGGTCAAACCCATTGAGAGAAAAGAGTTGGAAGCAGTCTGGCAGTAGGGCCGGACTAGTCCGTGCAGGTGGCCGGACTAGTCCGCCCCTGGCCGGCCAAGTCCGTTTTCAGCCGGACCAGAAGGGTCTGACTGAGTTCGGTCTAGTCCGTAGTGGGACAGACTAGTACGGATAGTCGTGGAGTGGGTTTTGGGTACTAAGTCCCAAAACCACGGACTTGTCCGTTTTGGTCCGGACCAAGAGGTCTTGACTGAGATCGAACTAGTCCGCCCTGGGGGTCGGACTAGTCCGGGTGTGAGAGGAGACGGTGCTTCAGAGACTAAGTTTGGGAAGGTCGGACTAGTCCACCCTGGGGGCCGGACTAGTCGGTGGTCTTCAGACTAGTCCGTTTTCACATGGAACAAAAGGTTCTGTGTGAGATCGAACTAGTCCGTTGAGGGCCGGACTTGTCCGTTGTTGAAGTGACCGTTTGAATTTAAAGTTTGGCGGGTAGTGTGACGATTGCCGTGCAGTGCGACAGTTGTCAGGGACGTCAGTGGTCCCCTAGGCCGGACTAGTCTGGGCTGTAGGCCGGACTAGTCCGCCCATCTGCTGAAGTCAGCAATATGGGCTTGGGACCTCTATAAATAGAGGACCCCTGGGTTCATTTGAACCAACCTTTTAGAAAGTTGAAACCCTAGCGCCGCCACAACAACCTTGAGCCTCCAAAAAGCCTCCTTCTTGCCTACATTCCCTCTAAAATAATTCTTGTGTGGATTAGGGTTTAGTGAGGTGAAGAAGAGGAAGAACACCGCTCTTTGGCTCTCGGTTTGATCTCTTGCACTTTGTGAATTTTTGTGATCTATGGCTTGAGTCAATCTTTGTGATTGTATTTGTGGTGGGGGGCTCAGATTGTGAGAAGCCCCAACGAATCTTGTATTCACTCTTTGTGATAGTGGAAGAACCAAGTTAGGCCCGTGTGGTAAACATGGTGAGGGAAGGGTTGTTGAAACCGGTCCTTTGTGGACTCCTCAACGGGGACGTAGGTTCCTTCGTGGGATCGAACCTCGGGATATAATCCTTGTGTCCCTTGTGTTCTCTATTTTCACTTATTGTTCATTACTTCTAGGGTTAACTTTATCGGTCTTGTTTATCACTCTTGTTTCATTGTGATCCTTAGTTTAATACTTGTCATATAACTTGTCAAGGCTCACTAAGTCATTCTAACAAACCTTGCATCACGAGAATTGGACTAAAACTTGTTAGAAACCCTTTTTAGGCTTTTCAATATAGGAGGACCTGACTAGTCCGCCCCTAGACCAGACTAGTCCGCCCCCTGAGTTTTAATCTCATTTTATTAAGTCATTTCAGGTCGTTTAGCCTATTCACCCCCCCTCTAGGCAACTTTTAGCAGCCACTTAGAAAAAAAAATACCGAGCTCGGTAGAAAGAACAGAGGCGCCGCCAGAGGGAGAAAAAGAGAGAAAAAGAGGGGAAGGAGAGGAAGAAAAAGAGGAGGGCGCCGTCATCCGCCGGAGATCGTCGTCATCGCCGCGTCGCCGTCGTCGTGCTGCCGGAGGACCGTTGCACCATCCGCTTCGTCTACGCGTCGCCTTCGTTCCGCGATCATCGAAGCCGTCGCATATACAGTAGGGTTCGTTTTTCGATGCGAGTTTTAGCGACGTATTAAATCTAATAGACGTAAATTGATTTTAGTTGCACCATCTTTTTATTTCCAGCAGCATTAATTCTCATTAAAACCCCTATAAACTCGTATGAACATGTATGAACTAGTCACGTCTAATTAATAAACTATCGTAGTTAGTTAATTATTGTACTTTGCATGCATGCATATCATCGCATGTTGATTAATGTGTGTGCATCATGTTGATTTGTATGTATTTTCTTGTATGTGTGATCACGAGTAGAGGGAAGTGCTCAAGAGGTCGTGTACGAGGATTTCCAGAACCAAGACTTCGAAGCGCTTGAGCAACCCTATCCGTCGGAGCAAGGCAAGTGTCCTTGAAGCATATTGATCCTATTTTTAAAATAAATGTTTTGTTTGCAAACTGCATGCTTGTGTCAATTTGATGGGAATCCTATGGTAGGAAGTTTACTAGCGTTGTTTGACCACCCTTGTCGCCTGGAATTTATGGTAGAGAGTCGGGAAGGGCTTTTACCTTTTTGCTTTTCTTAATTAATTGGGATGGGAAAACAACACTACAAATTCAATTATGTATTAATGATATTCTGGTTAACGTGAATTGGTCAACACGGTATGGTAACGGGTGATATAAGCAAGCCTGATATGTGGATGGGTTGGATGTTATGGTTGTTTGCTTGCTTTAGATCTAAGGACCGGTTCATGCGAGAATAGGCCAGGACTACAGTGCCACCACGAGGCCAAGTATGGGTGCGGTGTAGCTAATTAATTAGGGTTTTGCCAGTGCTATTTGGACCATCAAGGATGCTCGGGGAAGGGGTAGTCAGATTGGGTTTGTTGATGATTGGCGGGACTACCCTAGAATCCGAATGACTCAAGAGGGGGCCCTTGGTTGAAGATGTGCTCAGTTGGAGACATCGCCACCGGTGAAACCTCAGTGGGGTCTAAATAGACTAGTAATCCCTTTGTAAAGGCTATTTTGTGATCTCTTGGTCATACACCAAAGGAAGTGTAATTGGCGAAAGGGAGGTTCTCTAGTCGCCGACGGGTGATGAAATCATAAACACGTGGATAAAGTGGTACAAACTCTGCAGAGTATTAAAACTATCATGATAGCCGTGCTTCCGGTTAAGAGCACCTGGATGACCTACATGATTAGAGGGAAATTGGGATTTGGGATGGTTATGGTTGGTGTTATGGTTATGGCTGGTTATGAATTTATTTCTGGTATTGAATATGGTCATTGGCAATGGTGAAATCTGGTTTAATGATGATGTATATGAAGTATGAACTTATCTATAATATACATTGTGGGATATGATGGGTTTACTTCACATAAATATGATACATTGCTTTTCCAAATGGTTTTTACTGTACTTTTCAGCACTTACACTACAGGAATATCGATCAGTTACGTCGGCCAGTTTAACTTACATCGGCTGGCCGACGTAAGTTAAATAACTTATGTCGGCGTCATGGAACCGACGTAAGTAATTTAACCTACGTCGGCAGCCGACGTAAGTAATGAGACCGACAACTTTTAATAATAACTTACGTCAGCTAGAGCAACAGGCCGACGTAAATAAAAGAGCCGACATAACTTAGTGTTAACTTACGTCGGCGAGTAGGATGGCTGTCGTAAGTTGCGGCCACCGACGTAAGTTGAGTATTTAGCCGACGTAAGTTATGTATTTTAACCTACCCCCGCGTGCCCTTCTCTTTTCTTCCTTACCCGCCGCTTTCTCTTCTCTTCCCCGCCGCCTGCGCACGACGCCCCCGCCGCGCCCCGGCCCCGCCGCCCCCGCTCCCGCTCCTGCTCCCACCGACCCAAGGCGCCCCACGCCGCCGTCGGCCACACCGCGCCCCGGCCCTGCCGCCCCCGCTCCCGCTCCCGCTGACCCGCGGCACCCACGCCGCCGCTGGCCTCGCCGCGCCTCGGCCCCGCCGCCCCCGCTCCCGCTCCGACTGACCCGCGGCGCCCACGCCGCCGCCGGCCTCGTCGCGCCCCCGTCTCCCCCGGCCCCGCCGCGCCAGCCCCGACCCTCATCGCCCTCGGCCTCCCCCGGCCCTGCTGCGCCGCCCTGCCTTCGGCCCACCGCCCCCGGACCTCGCCGCTGCCCCCAAACCTCGCCGCCGCCGGCCCCGCCCCTACGCCACTGCCGCCGGCTCGTCCATGGCATCTGCCGCCCCTGCGCCCCCGACCCCGCCGCCGATCTTGCAAGTATTTCCTCGCCTCTCCCCTTGCTCTCATTGTTTTGAATTATTGCACATGCATTTGCTTGAAATTTTGCCTGAATTGTGAATTGTACATGCATTTGCAAGTGTTTACTCTTAATAGAAAATTGTGAATTGCTATGCTTATGTTAGAAATTGATGAATTGCTATGCTTATGTTAGAAATTTATTAGAAATTATATAGATACACAAATAATGTTTACTATGCTTATGTTAGAATTAAATCGATAAATTGATGAATTACAATTGATGAATTTTTATGCTTATTTGTTATGCTTAGAATTATGGTTAGAATTGAATTGCTTATGTTTAGGTTTAATTTAATTGAATTCAATTGCTTATGTTAGAATTGAGTTGATAAATTGATGAATTACAATGGATAATTGTTATGTTTAGGTTTATTTGAATTGCTTAGTTTTCTGAATTATGGTTACAATTTTAATTTTGATTGCTCGAGTGTTTAAGAACTATATATACATAAATGGGCTTCGGACCGGCTTGACAAGGCCTGACAAGGCCCATTTAGTTGTAAGGTAAAGTATGCGTGTAGACGGGCACGAAGGCGAACGACGACGGTGAGGATGGAAAGCACCTGCGCGTGGATGGTGTACCCCAACGAAGTGGTTTCATCTCCGATCTATTTATAGCAGCTAACCCTAAAGCCGTCGTGGAATTGTCATCTAAGACCAACTTTCCTCTCAGTCTTTCTCTAGTTCTTTCCTCTCTCTTAAATGACCTCAAAATGAAAATGAGCAATGTAACCTATATCAATGTATTACCCATTTTGGATCGGCACGTCTCACATGCCATTGGCATGTGAGATGTGCAGGTTCGGAATTGTCCCTTTTTGCACAGCCTCGGAGTGACCGAGGGGGCGTGGCTTGTGACGAGACGCGGGTCCGGATTTGGACGAGATTTCGGTGGCGTAACCCTGTTGTTCTCTGCTGCACCATTTTTGGGTGTGCAGTGGAGAACAGCGGGGTTATGCTGCCGAAATTTCGTTCGAATCCGAATCACGCGTCTCGTCATGAGCACGCTCCTCTCGGTCACTCTTGGGTGGGTTTAGGATCTATCTGCCTAGGTTGTAGGGCCGTGACACATAAAATAACAATACATTAACGACAATTTCTTTCGCGTTAAACTGCAGAGTCAAACATGGGAGAAGACCGTAGTTGGATGTACACTGGTTGGAAGAGCAGAACTGGTGGTCACTCAGATGAGTGGTACGCCAAGACAGAAGCTTTTTGTGGAACGAGCTTTTTCATTGTCCAATAGCGATAAGGCGCGGTGCCCATGTACGAAATGCCAAAACGGAACGTTTTTGGACAAAGTGGAACTTACGTTGCACTTGTGTCGAAACGGTTACGTGTCACATTATGAGTTGTGGAACTTCCACGGTGAGATAACTTCTCAAGTTGTACAAGAAGTGGAAGCGAACAATGATGATGCTCAAGAGGTTGATATGATGGATGAGATGATGGAAGCTATACGACCAGAGCTTACAGAAGATACTCAAACAACAGAGGTTAAAGAGTTCTTCAAATGTCTCAAATATTCAGAAGAGGCTCTGCATGAACACACTAAAATGTCAATCCTCAATTTTGTGACTAGACTTATGGCAATTAAGTCTAAGTTCTTCTTTTCTAACAATTGTTATAACATGCTCATCGATTTGTTCAAAGATGCCCTTCCACAACCCAACAAAGTGCCTAAGGATATGTACAACTCGAAGAAAATTCTTTCTGGTCTCGGGATGAAACACGAAAAGATTGATGTGTGTCTAGACAACTGCATGCTTTTCTGGAGAGAGCATGCCAATGAGAACAAATGTTTGAACTGTGGTCAACCGAGGTTTGTCGAAGTTGTTAATAACGATGGTAATACAGTGACGACGGAAGTCGCACGTAAGCAGCTTCGTTACTTACCTGTGACACCGAGGTTGAAGCGGCTGTTCCTTTCAAAAAAAAAACGGCCAGACACATGAGATGGCACAAAGAAGGTGAGCGTGAGAACAATGGAGTCATGACGCACCCGTCCGATGGTGAGGCATGGAAGGCTCTGGACCGGTTCGACCCATAATTCGCTCGTGAAGCGAGAAATGTTCGCATCGGGTTGGCGACAGATGGGTTCACTCCGTTCAGCACAAACGCCGCACCATACTCCTGTTGGCCCGTCTTTGTCATTCTGTACAATCTTCCGCCGACTTTTTGCATGAAGAATGAGTTTATGTTTCTTAGCCTCATTGTACCTGGGCTAGATCATCCTGGGTCACGTCTCAACATGATGTTGAAACCATTGATCGAAGAGTTGAAAATGTTGTGGACAGGAGTCGAAGCGTACGACTGTTACAAGAAACAGAAATTCAACCTCTGAGCTGCTTATTTGTGGTCCGTTCATGATTTTCTAGCATACGACATGTTTACTGGATGGAGCACTCATGGTCGGTTGACGTGTCCGATATGTGCCTCGGATACCGATTGCTTTCGACTTACCCATGGAGGCAAGATATCTTACTTCAATTGTCATAGACGTTGGCTACCTCTGAATCGCTTGTTTAGACAACAGAGGAATGTCTTCAGAAAGAACACCGTTGTCACTAAAGGACCACCGAAACGTCTTGACGGGTCAGAAATATCTGATATGTTGGACAAATTGGTGCCAGATGAAGGTTGTCCTGTATATTTCGAAGGTTACGGAGACAAACACAATTAGACTCACATATGTGGACTTTGGGAGTTACAGTATGTGAAGTCGTTGATTCTAAGGCACAACATTGATGTTATGCATCAAGAGCGTAACATGGACGAATGTATCATAAGCACATGCATGGACATGATGGGCAAAATAAAAGACAATTTAAAGGCTCAAAAGGATCTTGCCGAGCTTTATAACCGTCAAACTCTTGAGCTCTCCGAAAATGGTGGTAAACCACGCGCTCCTTTCTATCTTCGACCTAAAGAGAAAAAAGAAGTTCTCGAATGGTTGCAAAGGTTGAAATTCCCAGATGGTTACGCAGCTAGTCTGAGACGAGCCGTGAATGTGAAAACGGGAAAGCTCATTGGGTTGAAGAGTCATGATTATCACATAATCATGGAAAGACTTCTGCCTGTTATGTTTCGAGGCTATTTTGATGATGCATTGTGGAAGGTGTTAGCCGAGCTTAGCCACTTCTATAGGCAACTCTGTGCTAAAGAAATCACGCCAGAGATGATGACTAAATTGGAAAAAAAGGTTCCAATACTTTTGTGTAAGATGGAAAAAAATTTTCCTCCAGGATTTTTCAATCCAATGCAACATCTCTTAATTCATCTTCCATTTGAAGCGAAAGTGGGCGGTCCCGTGCAATATAGGTGGATGTATCATATTGAAAAATCACTTAGATATCTAAAACTAATGGTTGGTAACAGGGCAAGGGTTGAAGGTTGCATCGCCGAAGCTTTTACTATTAAGGAAGTAGGATACTTCTCAAGTGTTTACTTCGCAGAGGAAAACAATGTTAATACTTCGGTAATGCGATACAATATAGATGAGCAACCTCCTTGTAGCGATCTCTCCATTTTTGCAACAAGAGGCACTACTGTTGGTAGTTACACTCCGTATGATGTTAGCGAAAAAGAAAGGCGTGCTACATTCTTCTACATGTACGCTAATATGGAAGAAATGAATGAATATTTCAAGTAAGTGTTTCTCCTACACTTATGCTTTTCACCATATTTTCCGACACATGTATTCTAAAAGGTTCTCTTTGTCGTGTAGTATGTTCGACAAGCAAAATTGGAGACATAGCCTTCAACCCACGAGCAAGCAAATAGAACATATTCGACGGGAAGGAATAAACGGGGGATCTAATTTTCTCTCCTGGTTTCGAGATCATGTAACGTTTTCTCGATAACTAATCTATGTTAACAATGTTTTCTTATAACTTAAGAATGCTTACGTTTTCTAATAACTCCATATCTTGGACAGTGCCAAAAAGATGCCAACATCCATGAAGATTTGCGACAACTATCCCATGGAGTGGTTAATGTTAGAAGCTATGGTCGATATGACGTCAACGGCTTTCGATTCCGTACAACTCAATTTGAATCTCTTCGTCCTCTCGCGGCAACATGTAATACTGGGGTTGTGCTGAGGGCAATCGATTCGCAAGATCATGAAACGCAGTACTACGGGATTATTAAAAAAAATCCTTGAATTCACTTTTGTCGCAAACAAGCCAATTCGAGCGGTATTCTTTGACTGTGAATGGTTTAATTCCATTCGTGGAATTCGAGTAAACGAATTTGGCATGGTCGAAGTAAAACACAAGGAATGGTTGAAAGGATTCGATTCATTAGTTCTTGCACACCAAGTAGAGCAAGTGTACTATCGACCTTATCCATGCAATAAATTCAAAGCTTGGTGGGTGGTACATAAGGTGAATCCTCGTGAGCGGTTATACGCTCCAGGAGATGATGATTACCACGACGAAGCTGAGGTTGATTGTGTCTACCAAGAGGAAGAGTTGTCAGACTCCTTCTCAGTTGAGCCCGGTGTAGGACTCGATAACTTAGTTGGAGACGCTCAAGATATCGAGGCTGGCACAGAAGCGGAAACAAAATCAGAATCAGAAACTGAAGATATCAATGACATAGTCAAACCTGCTGATTTGCGCAAACGAAAATGATATGCGGAAGAAGAAGATCGATGGGCTGGTTTAAGGAGTAGGGTGCATGATCGTGATGTTGATGAATTTTGAAGTAACGTTTTATTCACTAATTTAACATTAATTTTGTATATTATCTTTGCATATTAATCATTTATTCCTTGCAACAGGATGTCGTCAAAGGGGAAGGGGAAGGGGAAGCCAGTGAGAGGGTTTGAGCCGCCAGCAGACCCTTGCTCAGGGAGCTCGTTCCTTTCTAGCCGACGTGAGCTCTTTCTGGCACACGCTCCACCCTCAGCTGTCGTGTGCTTTCAGCGGACAGAGGTAAATTTTAGTTACAATAAAGTTATTTTTGAAATTGAAATTGTTATTAATTATTAATTCTCAATTTTTTCCTTTTATGCAGTCTGACTCAGAGACTTCTGAGTCAGAGTCAGAGTCAGAGTCAGAGGCTAGGAGGCCGCTACAGGAGCCCGACTCAGAGGCTAGGGGGCCACTACAGGAGCCCTCTAGCGCTAGCCTCCCTTTGGAGTCGGCTAGTGCTAGCCTCCCTGGGCAGCCGGCTAGCCTTCCTGGAGGCTCCGGGGGTTCCGCAGTGCCTTCAGGGTCACAGGACGCGGCAGCGTCGCAGCAGAGGCGACGGACGAGGAGGACCCACTTTGCGGCTCCTCCTCCGGTTACTACTCAGCGGACCACAATCCGTCCTGTTGGAGATAGGTATAAATACTGTATATAATATATTAAATATTAGATGTTGTTTTCCTTTACTTAATGATTTAATATATTTTGTTGATGTTGGTACGACTTTTTGTTCACGGGGGCCTAGAAGCACCACAGGCAGGTTAACAGTGTCCTCGGTGCTATCGTCAAGTTGCACTACCCCGGTGTAATTGACGGTTTTCCTGCCCTGTCGTGGGATGATACGCTTGGGTCTCTCACTCGGTGCACGACACGGTTCAGGGAGCCATGTGGCACGATTTTATGGTAAGTTTAACTGTTTCATTTTTTCAACTCGTTTGAATTCTTAATTGCATATAACTTAAATATTTGTTTGCTTAAAGCTGAGGTACCAAGTAGAGGAACCGGGCATGGAGGACCACGCGACGCGTGTTCCATTACAACGCTCGGAAGCTCACGACGGCGGCGTTGTCGTACGCCCAGATTCAGGCCGTCAACGCGTACTACAAGCGGCACCCCCGGGAGCAGGAGCAGGAGCAGCAAAGGGGTGTATTTAGGAAGGACTCGGACTCCTACTTGACAGAGGAGCAGTACGCGGAGGTAAGTTTTTAATATTGTTAAATATTTACAATATCTACGTATGTTAACTGCGTTGATGAAAAATGAAATATGTGCAGGTTAGTATTTCCTGGTTACATGGTAACATCGAGGCGTACTTAGCTCTCTGTCGGTACTGGGCTAGCGACGCTTTCATCAACAAGTCCACGAAGGCTAGACAGTGCCGCATGGGATCCGAAGGCAAGCACAACTATGGCGGCGACGGCTACTTGCGTTTGGCTAAACACATGGTAAGTACCTTTTTATTTTATTTATGTGTTCCTAATATATTATTTATCTCACTAACACGGCTGTACAAGAGCGAGAGATGGGTCATGAGCCGACCCCGACCCAGGTTTGGAAGAGAGGTCACAAGGGAAGTGACCCTTCTCAGCCAGGGCAGTGTAGTCAGGTCGCATTCGACCGACTGGTAAGTTTTCAAAATTCATCAATTTCATTATAACTAATACTATTATTGACATGCTTACAATATTTATTTGTTTTGTAGACAAAGTACGCGCAGGAGGTCGCGAAGATACACGGTGCGGATTATGATTGGGAAAGCGCGCCGATCGACCCCCAAGCCGCGTACGCAAGCGGAGGCGGGAAGGTCCACGGACGGTGAGTTCTTCGTGTGTTTCATTTCTTTTTCAATTAATCTTCTTCTACTTAGTGTTTTCATTCTTTTGCAGGTTTGCCATTTTTGATGGAGTTGTCGACTCGAGGTTGATGCGACCTTTGAGAGGCGCTTCATCATCGCAGGCTTCGACCGTTGGGACCAATGGTCGTCTCTCGCAGACCCAGCTGGAGCTCCAGGCCATGAGGGAGACGCTGACGCAAACTCAGGCAGAGCTGGAGAGGACGAGAGCGGAGGCAAGGGAGGAGCAGCAGAGGACGGCCTTAATGATGGCCCAGATGCAAGCAGCGGTGGCGGTAAGTAATTTAAAGTACCGTAGTTAAATTTCACAGCACTTCAATAACATATATCTTCTAATATCTTGCAATGACAGGCTCTTGCTTGACACAGCGGTCAGGACATCGAGATTCCTACGCTTCCGCCACAGCAGACACCGGAGCAGGTAATATTGGCTGTCCCTCTTTTTGTTTTCTGTACACCCTGTTATTGTGAGTTTTAGCCTTAGCTTGTTCTAATTATAGACTTCTAATTTATCCTAATTATGATTCTTTTGCAGGGTTCCGGAACGCGTCGAGATCCCAGAGGCAGTGGAGGGGCTAGCGTGTAGACACCAGAGCAGGTGATAAACTCTCTCTTTAATATTGTTGTATCCATTTTAGTATTTTACATAGAGAGATAAGGAGGTAGAACATAGAGGTAGATCTTGATGACTTGTCAGATATTGATTCCTATAGTGGTGAGGAAGTTAAGTGTAATCATGCTTTTGGTGGGTAATACCATAATGTTAGAGTTGGATTGCTTCACATTAAGTCATGCACCTGGGCTATCACATAAGGTTTCAAGAGGTAATGTAGCATGACTGTTAAAAAATATCAAAGACCACTACATTACCTCTTGAAACCTTCTGTGATAGCCCAGGTTATGACTTAATGTGAAGCAATCCAACTCTAATATTATCACTGATGTTTTTGGACTCTAATGTTATCATTGAGTTGACATTGATGCTTACTAGTGACTATGTTTCTTTTGCAAGGTTCGGGAACACGCCGAGAAGATCCCGGAGGCAGTGGAGGAGCTAGCCTGTAGCCTGGTGGATGTTTTGTCGTTTTTGATGTTTTGGAACTTAATTTGCAACTGTTTTGTGTTCTGTATAGTGTTCTGTATATCTGTGTATATCTGTGTACTGTTCTGTGTTCTCACCATCGAGCGAGGTAGTCAGTTTCTATTTTTTTAAAAAAAATTCGAAAACATAACTTACGTCGGCTATGGAAATGCCGATGTAAGTTATCCCAGTTTAACTTACGTCGGTCAGACCATACCGACGTAAGTTAAACCACTTAACTTACGTCGGTTTGGATCAACCGACGTAAGTTAGAGCACTTAACTTATGTCGGCATGCTCTGGCCGACGTAATTCCTCCGGCCCAGCCCAAGGCCCATCTCGCCACTTAACTTACGTTGGCTTCTGAAGACCGACGTAATTAAGGTAACTTACGTCGGTGGCCAACGTAAGTCACCTTAATTACGTCCAAAAGTCTACGTCGGCCAATAGCCGACGTAAGTAAAGGAAAACCGATGTAATTAAGTTACTTACATTGGTTTATGCCTTACTTACGTCGGCTTTGGCCGACGTAAGTGATCAATTTTCTTGTAGTGTTAGCCTTTATTACATTCATAATTTGAATCAGCCACATGTCATACTTTTCACACTTGCTGAGTACGACATGTACTCACTCTTGCAATCCCCCCAACAGTTGCAGGTCGGGGTTGTGAGTTTAACGATGATAATGCGGAATTCTAGGCCGTGTCTACCGTCAGTTTTGCCTGTGGTGTTGCATGGATCTGCGCTATCCCTTTTGCTTAGTTTGCTTAATTAGAGTATTTCCGCTGCATTAGCCAAGCTTGTAATTAATCTTCATTAGAGCTTGTATTCGAGAACATTTTAAATTCTGTAATAAAAGTACTTATTTAATAATTTGAGCTGTGGTAATTGTCTGTATATCTTTTGTGAATGCACTCGTATATGTGTGTTGAACATCCTAGGCACACATATGCGTTATCTTGGTTCATTTTTCGGAACCGGACGTCACAGATGGTGCGCGCTCTGGCTGGGCCGTCGACCTGGATGGCTGGTGCTGCTCCGTTTTCTTTTTTTTTTCTTTTTTTTTTCTTTACATATATTATTATATTGTTATATATTTTATTATTTATATTCTTTTATATTATTATTTTTTATACTTATTCCCTATTACATGCTATTATTTTCTTTTTTCTTCTTATTTATATTTTCTATTTATATATTTTATTTACTTTTCTTTCATTTCTTTTATTTACTTATTGTTATTTTTTCATGAGTTATTATTTCTTTCCTTGTTTATTTTTTCTTTTATTTTATTTTCATTTCTAATTTCTTATATTTCTTTTCTTTCATATTTGTTATGCTAATTTAATTTATTTTAATGTACTTACTCTGGTAAATAAATTTCTTTTAGCTTGTTTATTTTTGTAATAAATTTTCAATACATGAGGATGAATGCAAAATGCAAAATGCAAAATGCAATATGAGATGCATATATTTTATATTTTTATTTATAAAAACAATTTCCTCCCATTATTAACTCTAAATTCCCATTTAAATTTTTAATTTGCCGAAACTCGAAAATCAGGGTGTTACAAAATAATAATAGAAAATTTATACAGTTATATACCTTGTGTTGTGATGATCTTGTGGATGATGGTGATGACACAGGGGCTGCCATGCTGGCACAATCAGGATCGAATGATGCATCAAGCATTGTTGTTTTGGGTGGCTGCAGCATAGGGAGAACAAAAATGCTAGACTCATCCATAAGAATACAATCATAAACAGAGAAAAAAAATACAAGCCGCACCTCCATCTATGACGGTGACAAGAACCTCTGGGTTCAGAATCGATCATAACAAAAGCATAAGGATCTTACACGTAGAAGAAAGAACTTTACACCTGATGCCAAGCAGCAGGAAGAATGTCGAACGAAGAATGTGATATCAGATGTGGGGCGCACCTGCATGTCGAGCTGCAGGAAGAATGTAGCCGCCGCTGCAGATCGGATCAGTTTCTGCATTAAACAAATATGCGGTAACCTAATCTGCGGCAGGAAAGAAAACGTGGGGACGCGGTAGACGTGCGGCTTCAGCAGCCGAGCGCGAGCCGGCCGCGAGCGTTGCATCTAGCCGGGAGCCGACGCTATAGACCTGCATGCGAAGTTGTTTGAGATACGTGCGTGAGATACAATCGGACGGTAGCTAGCCAGGGGCGTACGCAGGAGGGCATGCGGCCCTCCCGCAGAGAATTTGGTTCCCCGGGAGCCCGCGCCCCGTGCGACCGATGGGCGAGCGGTGGGCGGTGTCTGTTGTTGGTGGCGGTGCTAGTTTTTGGGTGGCAGCGGCACTAGTTTTTAAGACGGTGCTAGTTTTTGGGCGGCTGCGGCGCTAGTTTTTTCAGCGGTGGGTGCTAGTGTTTGCAAGAGAGGCGCCCGAGCGGTGAATATAAAATGAGATGGTGGGCGATAGAGAGGATTCCGCGTGGGGAACACGGTACGGGTGTAGGGCCATCGGGTGGCACGCGGCAAGGCCGACGCTGATACGTAATGGTGTCAGGTTTTTTATGGGCCGACGGTTATAATAGTCTGGCGCGAGAGTGAATTTCTGGAGCGCGAGACCCGCTTCTATGGCCATCGGTGGAGATTTTTCATTTTTTTTATTTGGATTGGCATTTGTAACTATACTCGTCGGCCGGATCTACTACACCGACGGTTATAATTTTACAGCTGTCGGGGGGTTGAAGCCGACAGCAGTAGACGAGTTAAGTTTGACGGCCCCGACAGTCTTACTTTCCCCGACGCCCTATTGACAGATTCTTGTAGTGTAAGATCTCTCCTGAATTTCCATTTGATGGTATAAAGACAAATTGATTGAATCGTAAAGGAGCGAGTTGTCTAAATGATTGCCTGTCTAGAAATGACCTCTTTGTTTCTGGTACACAAAAAAGATCACACTTGGATTCTATGATCAAATTCCAAGGGGTACCTGTTTTTCTAAAGCTCCTAGACCACGAATGATCCAATTTAGAACTTCCCATTGTTTGTTCTGTGACCGTAATTGATCCATAATAAAACATTGTGATAATGGAATGCACAGGCCAAAGGAGAGTGGTTTAGGATGATCATAGTAATTGTTAACTGGAATGCTCACTAGGGTTCCTCTTGCGGGAACGGAGGAAATACGGCGGGCGAGCTCGTGAGCGGGAGCGCTGTCGCTGAACCTGATGCCTGGAAGCTGGCAACTCCGTGATGAGTCACCAACAAACAGGGCTGGGGTACAAATATATTTTCTCAATAACAACTTGCCTCCCTCCAGAGGTATCAGGGGCTTTATATAGCTGCCCGATTACAGAATTGGATACGAACTCTGAACAGGTTTTGACCAGGACTCTGGAGCCCGGTTCCCTATTAACAGACTAGGACTCAAACTCTATCTGACTAGGACACAGGCACAGGCAATAAACATGTCCAAAACAAAACCGGATTCAGTTCAGTTCCTGCCGAAATCCTTATTAACCCTAACATTAATTTTTCTAAGGACTCTTCTTTGCTTAATTAATTTCCTTGCTGGCGCCTGACATCTCTGGATTTGCGTCTGTATTGCAGTCCCCACATAACATCTCTCCCCTCTGAGGAAATAGCTCGCCCTCGAGCTTGAACGTAGGATATTGTTTCTTAAATTCAGAGACATCTTCCCATGAAGCTTCAGACGCAGGTTGTCCTTCCCACTGAACCAGAACCTGTCAGTTGCCTCTGTTCAGCCTTGAGCGTAAAACCGTCATAGGATTTGGAACTGTGCGTCCATTGTTTATGGTTGGCAATGGGGGAGGTGCTGCAGGAGGGATGCCTACAAACTTCTTGAGTAATCCCACATGAAACACAGGTGCAGTCTGGCTTTTGTTGGCAATTCAAGTTTATAGGTTACTGCACCAATCTTATCAATAATTTGATATAGTCCAAAGAAACGAGGAGATAGTTTCCCTTTTGGTCCTGTAATGAAAGTAGCTTGTAACACCCAAATTTTCGAAAATTTTAAAACAAAAGAAATATACTAGGGATGCATCATGTATGTTTGCATTTGAGTGAAAATTCTATTTCAAAATGCGCTAGAATTCGTTTGAATTTGAAAAACAATTCAAATTTGGCAAAAGAATGAAAAAGGAAAAAGAAAACAAAAAGAAAAAGAAAATAAAAACCCACCCTGGGCCTTAATCCCGCCCCAGCCCACTTCCCCCCCCTCCCCTTCCCTTTTCTCCCCGCCGGCCCAAGGCCCAGCCGCGCCTCCCTCTCCCTTTCCCCTCTCTTTGCGCGCTGGGGCCCGCCGGTCAGCGCCCCCTCTCCCCTTTCCTTCTTCCTCCCTGCGCACGCGGCCGACACCGCCGCGATTCCCGCCCCGGTTCAAAATCCCGACAAGGAATTCCCCGGCCATAATGGCCCTGTCGCCTTCCTTCCCCGTGCGATCGCTTTCCCCTTCTCTCCACCCCCGATTCCCCTACAAATACCCGCCGGCGACCCCCATTCTTCCCTTCCCCGAAGCTCCAAACCCTAGCCGTCGTGCTAAGGTATGTCGCCGGTGTTCCCGTCGATTCACCCGCATTCTCTCCCTCCCTCTTGGCTCACCGTGTTCCCCGTGCCTCCAGGAACTCGCCGGGCATTTTCTTTCGGAGGATTGGCCGTCGCTTCGCCGGATTCACCAAAGACCGACGACCTCCGCCGCCGTTCACCGTCGCCGACGACTTTCCAGCCACAATCCGGGCTCTGTGACCCCTCGGTGAGCTTCCCCTTTCCCCTCTCTCTCTCTTTCCCCTCGTTGCAGTGTAGCCTAGAGTGCCGAATTGGCCATTCCGGCCAACTCCGGTGACCCCGCCGCCGTGCGCCGCCGGGCCGGCGCGCGCGCGCCGCCTCTGTCGCCCTCGGGGCGACGTGGCCTCATCTCGGCCGGCCAACCGGGCCGACGGCCGAGATTAGAAGGGAAATACCCCTTCGGGTATTTTAAATCTGGGCCGCCCCCTTTTGATCCAACGGCCCAGATTCAACCCAGTTCAAACTGATGGCCCTTTTGCATGTAGCCCCCTGGACATATTTTCAGTAATTGCAGATAGGTCCTGGATTTTAGGGAATAGCCCCTGGACTTTTATTAAATTGTGTCAGCACTGTTAAATTGATTAAATAAATCATTTTAACCCCTGTTTTCACCAGAAAATATATTTTTAACATCTGTAAATTATGATAAACCCCCTGGTAACGTTATAAAATATTTTCAAGCCTATGATCATGTCTGTTTTGCACAAAAACCCCTGCATTCATGTTTATTTACATAAAATCATAGAATTTACACTCTCTTTTGCATAAATTAATTAGGGAAATTACTTGGCCTTCATTTATTAATTTGTTTACATTAAAGTAATTTATTTAATACTGTTGTGGACCACTTCATTACTTTATTATTCAAATTTAGCTAAGGAAAATTTTAGCAAACCCATGCAATGCTCTAAAATAAAGATAAAAACCATAAATTGTCAATCAACCCCACCTCAACCCTAAAAACCAAATCTCCACCCACACCTCTAATTAAAACTTCAACTAAGGACATTGTGTTAGCAATGGAATTGCGTAGGTTTTCTTTTGTGTTTACTTGTTTGTGGTGTGCCCTACTTTCTTGTCTCTTATTGTGTGTTACTACTTTCCGTTCCGCATGCGATGGCGTATTTAGAGTCGGTTCCCGAGCTGACCTACAACCTTCAGGACTACCACTTCACCGACCCACCCTCCAAAGAAGGCAAGTTCCTTGACCATTTTGCACCTGTTTTATTAAGTTATAGTTAGATGCCTGTTTAATAAATTGAATCCTATTTACTGTACCCTTCCATAAAATTCCTTGTCCCCGGGTTGGCTTGGGTAGATGTTATTATTTCTTTACGCTTAGCCATGCTTAGTATTTGGGAGGGAAATATCTCTACATTACATGTTCTATCATTAATTATTGTGATTTATTCGTTGAGATATGATGAATTGAATTGTAGTGGATAGGAATCTGGCGGGTTGGTTTTGCTTGGTATGGTGCAGTACGCACGAGACCCGGGTTTTGGGGTATGAACCTTGCCGGATTCTAAGGACCGGTTTATGGAGAAAGCCACTAAGCCTTATAGTATCGCCACAAGACTGAGTATGGGGCAGCTTGGTCAATTAATTAGGCCTCTCCCGGCGTAGTATTAGTGGTTGGATAGTGCAGGGAATTGGTTCAGGGTGTACTGCCTTGGGATCCGCGAGGCTCAAGAGGGGGCAACTGGGGTGTTGAGTCGTGGTGTAACGGCTCACACTTTTGTACAGGGGTGAAACCTCAGAGGGCTAGTACGCGTCGGGAGAATCCTTTGTAAAGACCTCGTAGTGATCTCCTGGCCTCACACCAAAGGAAGTGTGCAATGTGGTTCGCGACCACGGGCATCAGGGAGGTTTTCCTTAGTCCACCTAGCAACAGGGGATGAAATCACGGCTTGTGGGTAAAGGGTACATTCTCTGCAGAGATTTAGAAACTGTCATGATAGCCGTGCTCACGGACAAGAGCGACTTGGTGTCCAATTCATAATTAGCCAATGTCTGGGAATGGTGGTTTGGTTTGGATTGGTTGGTTGGGACTCGGACTACAAATGGGACTATGGTTGGGTTCCCACACTTAGAAGTAGGTGCTAATGAAAGCTAAGGATAGGATGTAATGCTATAGTGCTTCACCCAAATTTGGCCTTCCTTTCTAAATACCCTCATGTCATCTCTTTCCCACTTGCTGAGTACCGTTGGTACTCAAACTTGCTTGTTGCTTACCTTTCCTCAGTCTACAATGGAGAAGAGGTGGAGAATGAAGACTTCTTCGCTGATCCGGAGGAGACGTTCTAGGCTGGCGCAACCCCCGGGCAACGCCTGTGCATGGAGCCACACTAGTTTACTTTTACCGCTGTTTTGCTCTGTAAGCTTATTTTAGACCTACGGGTCATTATTGTAAGACATTTATGTACTCGAACATGGCTTGTAATAAATGATATTACACTTTCGTCTACACATGTATGATGAGAATCGATCCTGGCATACATGTGGAAGTCATCCGGTTGTCTTGTTGGGACCGGGTGTGACAAAGTGGTATCAGAGTCGGGTTGCCCGTAGGACGCAAGCCTAGTTAGAAAGGAATGACTTAGGACCCTATTATATTCTAAAAAGTAATTTATAAAATTGCTTTGTACTTCCTACCTTGTCTACTTGTTTTGTTTACTCCTTTATTTATATGTTTTGTTACTGACACTCTCCTGTTTTCAAAATTTGTAGATGGCCCGCACCAAGACTACCCCCCGTAAGTCGACCGGTGGACTTGTGCCCCCGCGTAGGCTGGCCGGTCGCTCTCCAGCCGTCGACCCCCGTCACCCCGTGGTGATCCGTTCTGACGGCAAGGCCGCAGGACGACTGCGACTCCGCCTTCGGGCCATACTCCGTGAGGCTGGCTACCGTCACCACAGCCTCTCGCTCTCCTACCACACCACTGGAGTGCAGCGCCCCGGCAGGACGGAGTGGAGCTGCAAGATCTACATTTACTATGGAGATGAGCTGGTGAAGACCCACAACAGTCCTGCCTGGAGGAGCTCCCGCCGATACGCGGAGCAGGACGCTAGCTGGGAAGCAGCCACTTTTTGGAGTCACGCTCGCCGTTTCCGTCTGGAGGACACGGTGCACGCCTTCGTTCTGCAGCGTCCCAGTGGCACTGCGGGCTTCGTCTCCAGGCACGTGGAGAGACCCCTGGACCTCCCGCAGTCTCGTCAGACTGTTGGCGACGTGGCCGAGCTCAGTGCCCGACTTCAGAGGGCACAACAGGAGATTCAGGATGGACGTGACCTCGCCCTGCGCCACCAGGCAGTGATCAGGAGGTATCGTCGGATCACCGACGAGGACCCTGACGACTACGCGTCCGACACCTCGACGTGGACCCTGGACTCCCCAGACCGCCGTGGCGGCCAGCGTGAGTCGTCTTCTGAGGAGTCCTCTGACGAGGAGCCTTCCAGTGTGGCGTCTGCCGCACCACCACCGCCTGCTGCCTCACCACCTCAGGACCCCGCGGACGACGATGACGACGACGACGACGACGACGAGGACCCAGAGGAGTTCCCGTTTGACGACGAGTAGTCCCCGACCTTTGCCACGACTCAAGGATAGGCACACCCTCATTAGTTAAATAAGAGCGACGTAGACGTACTTGTGTGACCTTGAGTTGTGTTATTTCTCTTTATGATTTTTGTCTTGGTGTGTCGTGTGAGTTGTGGAACGCCTTAGCGACTTGTCCACAACCGCACCTTTTTGATACTTCTTTAATTAGTGAGCTAATAATGAAGAATTTTCATTTATATGTATGTTTTCTGTGATTGTTGCATATAGTAAGGGTATCGCATAGTAGTCTTCCACTAGTTATAGTAGAATCTAAGACTCTACTCTCTTCGTACTCAGATGGCAGGCAGGGGAAGAGGCCGTGGTCGTGGCCGTGGTATGCCCCTTGGTGATGATGAAGCTGGATTCCAGCTACCGCAATGGAATGGGAGAGGTGCCCGTGGAGCACCTGTGATGAATCATATGCATCAGATGATGGCCATGCAGATGCAAATGATGCAGAATTTAATACAAGTGGTGGCCAACATGCAGCAAGCCCAGCAGGCCCCTCCACCCCCACCAAATCAGCCCCACCCACAGCCAGCACCAGGACCCCGATCCCGCATGAGAGACTTCCTCAACACCCATCCACCCACCTTTGCTACTGCTAGTGAGCCCATGGAGGCCGACGATTGGCTGAGAACCATTGAGGGCAAGCTGAGAATTGTCCAATGTGAAGGACAAGAGAAGGTGCTGTTAGCCTCGCACCAACTTCAGGGACCTGCAGCCAATTGGTGGACTGCCTTCATTGAAGCCCATCAGGACCCAGATAATATCACATGGGACGAGTTCAAGAATTACTTTCGCAGTCATTTCGTGCCCGAAGGAGAGATCCAGGCGAGACGTGAAGAATTTCTCATGCTAAAGCAAGGCCGCATGAGTGTGCGAGAGTATCTGAACAAATTCACCCAACTGTCTCGCTATGCACCCGAGGATGTGGACACGGACTCGAAGAAACAGTTTCGTTTTAAGAAGGGGCTTGACAAGGAGCTGAAGTTCGCCATGGTCTCCAGTGACTACAGTAGTTTCCATAAGTTGGTGGACAAGGCCTTTGAAGTGGAAAGGACCAAGAAGGAGCTGGACGATGATGATAGAAAAAGGAAGATGGCTCAAGCACACGGTTCTGGGAGTAATGTTCGACCTCGCTATGCTCCTCAGTCTGCGGCACCTATGGCTCGTCCTGTGAACCCTTACCCAGGACAAAGGTACCCAAACTCCTCCTACAGACCACCCGCACCATACAACCCGCCGATGCGCCAACCACCACAGCCTCCACGCCAGTCCATGCAACCACCCCGCCCAACAGCTCCAACACCCCGCCCTAATGGTCAGCCGCAGCAGAACCCTCAGGGAGGTAATAAAGCTCAAGGTAACAACGCAGCCGTGCAGTGCTATAACTGTGGTTAGATGGGACATTTCGCCAACCATTGCCCGAAGAAGCAGCTGCAGCAACCCACACGTGGGAGAGTCAACCACGTGGCACTTGAGGAGGCACACAATGCACCAGATGTGGTCATTGGTACGTTCCCTGCCGACTCTCGTCTAGCTACAGTGTTGTTTGATTCTGGTGCTACGCATTCGTTCATATCTAAGGAATTCATGAGGAGGCATGACATGGTAGTGCATTTAATGACTCACCAACTTATAGTTCACTCCCCTGGGGGAGAAATGATAACCCGGCAAGTATGCCCTAATGTAAGGCTAGACATAAGGGGGGTAGTTTTCCCAGCAAACCTGATTGTTCTGGAATCTCAAGGGCTAGATATTATCCTGGGAATGGATTGGTTAACAAAGTACCATGGGGTGATCCACTGCGCCACAAGAACAGTCTCCTTGACCCACCCCGATGGTACCAAGGTGGAGTTCTCTCCAGATCAAGCTCCAACACAGAGGATCAGGCTAAATCAAACTGAGGTCACCGAAGAGATCCGTGTTGTCAGTGAATTCCCAGACGTGTTCCCCGAAGAGTTACCGGGTATGCCCCCTGACAGTGAAATTGAATTTATCATTGACCTAGTGCCTGGAACGGCCCCGATATATAAGAGGCCATATAGAATGGATGCTAACCAGTTAGCCGAGCTAAAGGATCACATCAACGAGTTGTTGGAGAAAGGATACATTCGCCCCAGTTCATCGCCTTGGGGTGCTCCTGTCATTTTCGTGCCTAAGAAGGATGGCACTCAAAGGTTGTGTGTGGATTATCGTGCATTGAATGCAGTGACCATCAAGAATAAGTATCCACTGCCAAGGATTGAAGATTTGTTTGATCAGCTACGAGGAGCATGTGTATTCTCTAAGATCGACCTTCGTTCGGGTTATCACCAGTTGAAGATTCGACCATCGGACATTCCCAAGACTGCATTCGTCTCTCGATATGGTCTTTATGAGTATACTGTTATGTCTTTCGGGTTGACTAATGCTCCAGCTTACTTCATGTACCTTATGAACAAAGTATTTATGGAGTATCTGGATAAATTCGTGGTCGTATTCATTGACGATATCCTGATATTCTCCAAGAGTGAAGAAGAGCATGAGGAACAGCTGAGGTTGGCACTAAAGAAACCTAGAGAACACCAACTGTATGCTAAATTCAGTAAGTGTGAGTTTTGGTTGAAGCAGGTATCATTCTTGGGACATGTCATATCAGAAGGAGGAATATCAGTGGATCCTGGTAAAGTGGCAGATGTTCTCAAGTGGGAGACGCCGGAAAATGTGGGACACATCAGAAGCTTTCTGGGAATGGCTGGTTATTATCGACGATTTATTGAGGGATTTTCAAAGATCTCTCGGCCACTAACCAAGCTACTCGAGAAGGGAGCCGCATTCAAGTGGACACCGGAATGTGAAGCAAGCTTTGCCGAATTGAAGAAGAGGTTGACCACTGCCCCAGTGCTAGTCATGCCAGATATGCAAAAGGAGTTCTCGGTCTATTGTGATGCTTCCGGACAAGGACTGGGATGTGTGTTGATGCAAGCAGGACATGTGGTGGCTTACGCCTCGAGACAACTCAAGAAGCATGAGAAGAATTATCCGACCCATGATCTGGAATTAGCAGCGGTGGTTCACGCACTGAAGATATGGAGACACTACCTGATTGGAAAAAGGACAGAGATCTACACCGAACACAAAAGCTTGAAGTACATATTCACTCAGCCAGACCTTAACCTTCGCCAACGAAGGTGGTTAGAGCTCATTAACGACTTCGATGTCGGGATCAACTATCACCCTGGGAAGGCGAATGTGGTCGCAGATGCTTTGAGTAGGAAAACCCAATGTAACAACATGACGATCCCGGCTTATCAACCGCAGCTATGTGAAGAGTTTGCAAGACTAAACCTGTGCATAGTGGCTAATGCGGATGCAGTAGTTATGGAAGTGGACTCCACGTTGGAACAAGACATTAGAGAAGGCCAAAAAGAGGATAAGAAAATCCAAAAACTTAAGAAGATGATGAAGGCTGGAAAAGCTCCGGATTTCAGGGAAGATGAACATGGAACCCTGTGGTTGGGGAAGAGGATATGCGTGCCGAATGTTAAGGGGATCCGAGAGTTGATATTGAGAGAAGCCCACGACTCGTACTACTCTATCCATCCTGGGAGTACCAAGATGTACCAAGACCTTAAGGATAGATACTGGTGGCTTGGTATGAAGCGTGATGTGGCCGAATACGCGGCTTTGTGTGACACATGTCAGTTGGTTAAGGCGGAACATCAGAGACCTGCTGGACTACTTCAACCACTCAAGGTACCCGAGTGGAAATGGGAAGAGATAAGTATGGACTTTATCATGGGATTGCCAAGGACACAGTCAGGATACGACTCCATATGGGTTGTTGTGGATCGGTTGACCAAGGTCGCTCACTTCATTCCGGTCAAGGAAAGTTACAATGGTTCGCGGTTGGCAGAATTGTACATGGCAAGAATTGTATGTTTACACGGTGTCCCAAAGAAGATAGTGTCGGATCGAGGTACCCAGTTCACCTCGAGATTCTGGCAGAAGCTACATGAGTCAATGGACACTCGTCTGAATTTTAGCTCAGCATATCACCCGTAGACAGATGGTCAGACAGAACGCACCAATCAAATCTTGGAAGATATGTTGCGAGCATGTGCCCTGAAGAATAGTAAGAGTTGGGACAAAAACTTGCCTTACGCGGAGTTCTCTTATAACAACAGCTACCAAGCTAGTCTCAAGATGTCCCCGTTTGAGGCACTTTATGGGCGAAAGTGCAGAACACCTTTATTCTGGAATCAGACTAGGGAAGGACAGGTGTTTGGACCGGAGATACTCAGAGAGGCCGAACGACAGGTACAAGAGATCCGGAATAATTTGAAAACGGCGCAGTCAAGGCAGAAGAGTTACGCAGATGCTCGACGTCGTGATCTAACCTTTGAGGTAGGAGACTTTGTATATCTCAAGGTATCACCAGTAAGAGGTCTAAGACGGTTTAAGGTGAAGGGAAAGCTAGCACCCCGTTACATTTGTCCGTTCAAGATATTGGAGAGAAGAGGAGAAGTGGCCTACCGTCTCGAGCTACCTTCTCAACTGTCGGATGTGCATGATGTGTTTCACGTGTCGCAATTAAATAAATGCTTAAGAGTACCAGAGGAACAGTTACCCATGGAAGCTATGGATTTGCAAGAGGATCTGTCCTACGCAGAACGGCCAGTCAGGATTCTAGAAACATCAGAACGTGTCATGAGAAACAAGACGATTCGCATGTGCAAAGTGCAGTGGAAACATCACTCGGAGGCAGAAGCAACATGGGAGAGAGAAGAAGACCTCAAGGCCGAGTTTCCCGATCTCTTCTCTTAGGACGTCCGAATCTCGGGGCGAGATTCCTTTTAAGGGGGGTAGAGTTGTAACACCCAAATTTTCGAAAATTTAAAAACAAAAGAAATATACTAGGGATGCATCATGTATGTTTGCATTTGAGTGAAAATTCTATTTCAAAATGCACTAGAATTCGTTTGAATTTGAAAAACAATTCAAATTTGGCAAAAGAATGAAAAAGGAAAAAGAAAACTAAAAGAAAAAGAAAATAAAAACCCACCCTGGGCCTTAATCCCGCCCCAGCCCACTTCCCCCCCCCCTCCCCTTCCCTTTTCTCCCCGCCGGCCCAAGGCCCAGCCGCGCCTCCCTCTCCCTTTCCCCTCTCTCTGCGCGCTGGGGCCCGTCGGTCAGCGCCCCCTCTCCCCTTTCCTTCTTCCTCCCTGCGCCCGCGGCCGACACCGCCGCGATTCCCGCCCTGGTTCAAAATCCCGACAAGGAATTCCCCGGCCATAATGGCCCTGTCGCCTTCCTTCCCCGTGCGATCGCTTTCCCCTTCTCTCCGCCCCCGATTCCCCTACAAATACCCGCCAGCGACCCCCATTCTTCCCTTCCGCGAAGCTCCAAACCCTAGCCGCCGTGCCAAGGTATGTCGCCGGCGTTCCCGTCGATTCACCCGCATTCTCTCCCTCCCTCTTGGCTCACCGTGTTCCCCGTGCCTCCAGGAACTCGCCGGGCATTTTCTTTCGGAGGATTGGCCGTCGCTTCGCCGGATTCACCAAAGACTGACGACCTCCGCCGCCGTTCACCGTCGCCGACGACTTTCCGGCCACAATCCGGGCTTTGTGACCCCTCGGTGAGCTTCCCCTTTCCCCTCTCTCTCTTTTCCCTCGTTGCAGTGTAGCCTAGGGTGCCGAATTGGCCATTCCGGCCAACTCTGGTGACCCCGCCGCCGTGCGCCGCCGGGCCGGCGCGCGCGCGCCGCCTCTGTCGCCCTCGGGGCGACATGGCCTCATCTCGGCCGACCAACTGGGCCGACGGCCGAGATTAGAAGGGAAATACCCCTTCGGGTATTTTAAATCTGGGTCGCCCCCTTTTGATCCAACGGCCCAGATTCAACCCAGTTCAAACTGGTGGCCCTTTTGCACGTAGCCCCCTGGACATATTTTCAGTAATTGCAGATAGGTCCTGGATTTTAGGGAATAGCCCCTGGACTTTTATTAAATTGTGTCAGCACTGTTAAATTGATTAAATAAATCATTTTAACCCCTGTTTTCACCAGAAAATATATTTTTAACATCTGTAAATTATGATAAACCCCCTGGTAACGTTATAAAATATTTTCAAGCCTCTGATCATGTCTGTTTTGCACAAAACCCCTGCATTCATGTTTATTTACATAAAATCATAGAATTTACACTCTCTTTTGCATAAATTAATTAGGGAAATTACTTGGCCTTCATTTATTAATTTGTTTACATTAAAGTAATTTATTTGATACTGTTGTGGACCACTTCATTACTTTATTATTCAAATTTAGCTAAGGAAAATTTTAGCAAACCCATGCAATGCTCTAAAATAAAGATAAAAACCATAAATTGTCAATCAACCCCACCTCAACCCTAAAAACCAAATCTCCACCCACACCTCTAATTAAAACTTCAACTAAGGACATTGTGTTAGCAACGGAATTGCGTAGGTTTTCTTTTGTGTTTACTTGTTTGTGGTGTGCCCTACTTTCTTGTCTCTTATTGTGTGTTACTACTTTCCGTTCCGCATGCGATGGCGTATTTAGAGTCGGTTCCCGAGCCGACCTACAACCTTCAGGACTACCACTTCACCGACCCACCCTCCGAAGAAGGCAAGTTCCTTGACCATTTTGCACCTGTTTTATTAAGTTATAGTTAGATGCATGTTTAATAAATTGAATCCTATTTACTGTACCCTTCCATAAAATTCCTTGTCCCCGGGTTGGCTTGGGTAGATGTTATTATTTCTTTACGCTTAGCCATGCTTAGTATTTGGGAGGGAAATATCTCTACATTACATGTTCTATCATTAATTATTGTGATTTATTCGTTGAGATATGATGAATTGAATTGTAGTGGATAGGAATCTGGCGGGTTGGTTTTGCTTGGTATGGTGCAGTACGCACGAGACCCGGGTTTTGGGGTATGAACCTTGCCGGATTCTAAGGAACGGTTTATGGAGAAAGCCACTAAGCCTTATAGTATCGCCACAAGACTGAGTATGGGGCAGCTTGGTCAATTAATTAGGCCTCTCCCGGCGTAGTATTAGTGGTTGGATAGTGCGGGGAATTGGTTCAGGGTGTACTGCCTTGGGATCCGCAAGGCTCAAGAGGGTGCAACTGGGGTGTTGAGTCGTGGTGTAACGGCTCACACTTTTGTACAGGGGTGAAACCTCAGAGGGCTAGTACGCGTCGGGAGAATCCTTTGTAAAGACCTCGTAGTGATCTCCTGGCCTCACACCAAAGGAAGTGTGCAATGTGGTTCGCGACCACGGGCATCAGGGAGGTTTTCCTTAGTCCACCTGGCAACAGGGGATGAAATCACGGCTTGTGGGTAAAGGGTACATTCTCTGTAGAGATTTAGAAACTGTCATGACAGCCGTGCTCACGGACAAGAGCGGCTTGGTGTCCAATTCATAATTAGCCAATGTCTGGGAATGGTGGTTTGGTTTGGATTGGTTGGTTGGGACTCGGACTACAAATGGGACTATGGTTGGGTTCCCACACTTAGAAGTAGGTGCTAATGAAAGCTAAGGATAGGATGTAATGCTATAGTACTTCACCCAAATTTGGCCTTCCTTTCTAAATACCCTCATGTCATCTCTTTCCCACTTGCTGAGTACCGTTGGTACTCAAACTTGCTTGTTGCTTACCTTTCCTCAGTCTACAATGGAGAAGAGGTGGAGAATGAAGACTTCTTCGCTGATCCGGAGGAGACGTTCTAGGCTGGCGCAACCCCCGGGCAACGCCTGTGCATGGAGCCACACTAGTTTACTTTTACCGCTGTTTTGCTCTGTAAGCTTATTTTAGACCTACGGGTCATTATTGTAAGACATTTATGTACTTGAACATGGCTTGTAATAAATGATATTACACTTTCGTCTACACATGTATGATGAGAATCGATCCTGGCATACATGTGTAAGTCATCCGGTTGTCTTGTTGGGACCGGGTGTGACATAGCTGCAGCATGATGGTGTAAGCGCCGCCAAACCCACTGTCCGACATTAAACTACAGTGGTTTGTGTTTAGCATCATAATAGTGTTTTAGCATGATGTTGTGCTTGTTTTTTTTGAACCAAATGATGTTGTGCTTGTTGTAACATTTCTTTGACTTCTTGCAAGAAATGGTTTCTTTCGATCAGAGCTTGATCTACAGCCTGGACCCTTGCTGTTCCCTGATTATATACACATGGAGTAGGTGGATCTCTGCCATATACAACCTTGAATGGAGTTGATTTCAGGGCTGCATGGTAAGATGTATTATAACAATATTCAGCCAATGGAAGCCATTGAATCCACTGTTTTGGTCTATCTCCTGTCATACATCTTAGATACATAGTAATAGTCTTATTGACAGCTTCTGATTGCCCATCAGTTTGTCGGTGAAAAGCAGTACTAAGTTGAAGCTGCACTCCCTGTAGTCTGAATAATTCTTGCCAAAATTTTCTTGCGAAGACTGGGTCACGGTCTGAAACAATTGTTGAAGGTAGACCATGTAATCTTACAATTTCATTGAAGAAGGCTTTTGCGACTGATTCTGCTGTATAAGGATGACTTAGTGTAATGAAATGTGCATATTTTGAAAATCGATCCACCACTGTTAAAATAACTGATTTGCCATGAACCTTAGGTAGATCTTCAATGAAATCCATAGCTATGTCTTCCCACACATGCTGGGGTATTGGAAGTGACTGAAGTAATCCTGCAGGATGTTGTGTTGGGATCTTATTCTTTTGACAAAAAGTACAGGAGCATACATAATCTTGAACCGCTTTTCGAGCTCATTGCCATGTGAAGTCTTTCCTAACACGATGAAGGGTCTTCTCAACTCCCTCGTGGCTAGTTTTATGTGCTATTTGTATGATAGCAGGGATAGAGGGTGAAGTAGGATGAATATGAATGCCCGTCACAGCAAGTCCAGTCGGCTCCCATGTCTCCTCCTGTAATTTTTTGAGTCAACATCTTGAGCTCAGGATGTTTTACTGTTTCCTTACGGATCTCATCCAGCAAATCAAATTTTAGGCCTGAAATAGCCATAACTTCAACTGTATCTCGACATGATAGAGCATCCGCAACTATGTTGAGTCTTCCTGGTTTGAATTCTACCAAGAAATCATATCCAAATAACTTGCTCACCCAATGGTGGTTTGGGATTGTGGACAACCGCTGATCTAGTAAAAATTTAAACTGTAGTGATTCGTACATACATTGAAGGGACGTCCCCATAAGTATGGCTTCCAATGTCGTACCGCGTAAACAAGACCAATGAGTTCTCTTTCATATGCAGCTAACTTGTCGTGTCTTGGCAACATTGGTTTGCTGAAGAATGCTAACGGACCCCCTCCTTGATGTAAAACTGCTCCAAACGCAGTCCCAGATGCATCACAATCAACAATGAATTTAGAACTGAAATCAGGTAGTTGTAACACTGGTGCCGGACTAAGTGCATCTTTTAATGTTGAAAAAGCTGATGCAGCCTCATCTGACCAGCTAAACCATGCTTGGATAAGAGCTTTGTTAAGGGTGCAGCGATAGTACCAAAATTTTTTATGAATTTGCGGTAGTATCCCACAAGTCCTAAAAATCCTCTCAAAGCCCGAAGAGATTTTGGTTGTGGCCAGTTTTGGACAGCCTGTACTTTAGAAGAATCCATTGCAACTCCCTCTTTTGAAACAACATGTCCGAGGTATGAGACTGATTCTTCACCGAATGTGCACTTCAACCTTTTAAGAAATAGCTGATGCTGCCGTAGTAGTAAGAAAACCGTTCTGACATGTCTTAAATGATATGACCATGCCTTGCTATAAATAAGGATATCATCAAAAAATACGAGAACAAATTTGCGCAAATACGGTTGCAACACCGAATTCATTAAAGCTTGAAAAGTCGCCAGCGCGTTTGTTAACCCAAAAGGCATGGCCTGAAATTCAAACAAGCCTTTATGAGTTCTGAATGCAGTCTTTGCTATATCTCCTTCGAACATACGCACCTGGTAGTACCCTGATCGTAGGTCCAGCTTAGTGAAGAAGCAGCTGCCCTTGAGTTCATCTAGTAACTCTTCGACCATGGGTATTGGAATTTTGTTCATGACAGTCTTGTCATTGAGTGCACGAAAATCAATACATAGGCGCCATGAACCATCATGCTTCTTTACTAACAGGACAGGTAAGGAATAAGCTGAGGAACTGCACCGGATTAGCCCTGGCGCCAATAATTCTGCACACTGCCTTTCCAGCTCGTTTTTTTGAGTTGGTGGATACCTGTAAGGTCTGACAACCACTGGTGCGGTTCCTGGCAATAGATGAATACGGTCATCACAGTCCCGGACTAGTGGCAGTCCTTTAGGTGTTGCGAAAATGTCATCAAACTCTCCTAAAAGTGAATCCATGAGTAGTCGAGCTGAGCAGACTTGAGGGATGACGTGGCTGGTGTGCAGATCTGTCATATCTTCCCAGATGACTTTTTGATTATCGAGCTAGAAAGTCATTTTCATGGTGTCAAAGTCCCATAGAATTGACCCTAAAGTTTTTAGCCATTTAACCTCCAATACAACATCATGATCTCCCAGTATGATGGCCATGAGGTCGATATGAAATTTTCTTTTGTTGATTAGTACTGGAACTTGTCTGCAGAATCCTGAATTGTCCACTCTATCACCATTAGCAACTGTTACCTTTAAGCAATGATGAGCAGTGAGGTGTAGCCTGTGACACCCCAGCCACTACGGGCCTAGCGGTCATTACTTCTGGCAGCTCTCTAGGATCACAGACTAGCCCCATAGACCAACACTAATCTTTTCTGCGTATTTTGTCCTCACTCGTGCGCACCCGGGAACACTTCCCGGTCGGTCACCCATCTGTAAATTGCTCCGCACCAAGCATGCTTAACTCTGGAGTTCTTTGCAGGTGGTCTCCCGGAAAAGAAGGTATACCTTGGTGGTATGAGTTATTCTATCAATCCTATTAAGCCTCGAGCCAGGATGTCACATAGCCCTGCTAGGTGTGCAGCTTCTGCTGATATAAAGTTGTGGGAAGATCTAGAATCTATAAGTGCAGTGAAGCGTTTGTTGCCGATGTGGACCGGAATTCTCATGGAATCCTTATGTCTGATGCCTGTGATTGCATATAAGGATATCTCTGGTGTTTTCCCATAATCTTCTAGTTCATCAGCTTCCTGTTCCACTGCAATGTGGAATAACTAGGGACATTCCTTCTTATGTTCGATAGAGAATTTTTCATCGCAGTTAAAACAAAGTCCCTTTGCTCGTCTGTCAGCCATTTCTTTACGTGTAAGAAATCTTAAAAGGCGGCAGCTGGGTCCTGATCATGGTGTTTGCGCAGCGGAGAATCCTGGGTTTTTTCTGTCTTCCATTGCTGCAGCTGCTCAAAATTGTCGAGGTCGTGTTTCAGGGAGGAAAGAAGCACGACGCTCATAAAATCGTGCTAGACTCATGGCCTCTTCCAGGCTTGCCGGGCGCTGGAGTTCCACATCTGATCGGAGAGGCTGACGTAACCCGGCAGTGAATAAATTCATTGCATGAGTGTCACTTGCTGAATTGCAGCGGCAAAGACGCTGTAGGAACTCCTCCTGATAATCCGAAACAGGCCGATTCTTACTGAGTTTTGCAAGTTCTCCTAATGCGTTGGAACTGAGCGGGGGACTAATTAGTGAGACAAAGTGGTCCCAAATTGGCTCTCTGTGGTCTCCAGATAGCCTATAGTACCAAAGGTTAACTGTTCCTTCAACGTGAAGTGTAGTGTAGCAGACCCTATCAACTTCTGCAATTTCTTGGCCACGGAAGAACTGCCTGCATTGATTTAACCAGGTAGTGGGTCTGTGGATCCATGATACACAGGAAACTTGAAGCGATGTAATTGTTGGGGAAAACGTCTGCCTTGACGGAATCCACCACCATTGCGTCTCTGGTCTTGACCATCACGGCCATCCTGTTTGTCCTGATCATGATCAGAATCATCCCCTGGGTCTTCTCCCTCACCTCCTCCTGGTTTCTTGGGCAGCTGATGCGGTGGTCTCTTAGCTTCATTGTTGACGTTGGGTTTTTCTTGTTCCTTGTCAGTTTTGGAACTGATGGAGTGTTCGATGCGAGAGATAGCTTTAATCGTGGGAATTGACTCCATCTGAGAAAAAAACTAGTTTAATCTTTTTAGTGAGCTCAGAAATCTGATCTTGAAGGGCATCAAAGTGTTTGTCGAATCTGTCTCCCATAGGATCGGCGGCGGCTTCAACTGATACCAAATTGGAATGCTCACTAGGGTTCCTCTAGCGGGAACGGAGGAAATACGGCGGGCGAGCTCGTGAGCGGGAGCACTGTCGCTGAACCCGACTCCTGGAAGCCGACAACTCTGTGATGAGTCCGCCAACAAACAGGGTCGGGGTACAAATATATTTTCTCAATGATAACTTGCCTCCCTCCAGAGGTATCGCGGGCTTTATATAGCTGCCCGATTATAGAATTGGATACAAACTCTGAACAGGTTTTGCCCAGGACCCTGGAGCCCAGTTCCCTATTAACAGACTAGGACTCAAACTCTAACTGACTAGGACACAGACGCAGGCAATAAACCTGGGCAAAACAAAACTGGATTTGGTTCAGGAAAGATTCCTGCCGGAATCCTTATTAACCCTAACATTAATTTTTCTAAGGACTATTCTTTCCTTAATTAATTTCCCTGCTGGCGTCTGACATATCTAGATCTGCGTCTGTATTGCTGTCCCCACATAACATTAACACTGACAGGGAAATAGTCATTATGCCAAAATATTGCCACACCTCTTATTAGACCAACTAATACTAGATTCTAGACTCCTGATAGGGGTGTTATAACACAATTAACATGTGATCACTTACTGTTGGTTAACCGCCAATGGCGGTTACACCGTCGCGTCCCTCCGGATGGACGCGTCTCCCTGCCGCTGTGACTCCTCACCATGTATAAAAGGAGAATGAAAGAATGAATAAAGAACAAGTTAGAATCATTGTGTGTTCATCAATTGTCTCTCTCAATTCTCTCCAAATTCTACTTCTAACACGTCATCAGCACTGCTCTATGAGCAATTCAATGAAAGAGAATAAGCAAATTGGTAAGATGTCGAACAATCAACTTAACGATCCAATAATCTTGGTGTTCTTCATTGGGGATGAAGATCAGAACCGTTTTCGTCACCGTCGATTCCGCCGCCGTGGCCATCACCATGTTCAACGCCGTGGTGGCCGTCGCCGTCGTCCTCAACCAGTGGCACCATCAACGAATCCACGTCGACCTCATCGCCGCGTTGAGGATCGGTATCCGACCCCTTATCCCCGCCAACCCTCGAACCTAGACACCCATCAATCGGGTCGTCAAGGGGGATCGGCCTCCGTCCTTGGTCGGGAACCCTCGGACCCGGTTGCGCCGATCCAAGGTCCCTCGTCATCGAGTGGACAGGAGGAGGAAGGAGGAAGAGAAGGTGAACTTACCCACGAGATCATGATGGACACGGCCACCGAGATGTCGCCGGTGTTAAGGCTGGCCATACGACGGACGGCAAGGATCCGGGTTGGTCCAAGGGGACTTCCCCAAGGACCATTAGCCCCGAGGACAACATCCTCTTCGCTAGATCCAGCGACCCCAATCGAGGAAGAACCGACAACAGCACCGGCGACCCCTCAAGACGAAGCCGGTCCTTTGACCTCCAGTTCCCGGTCGACGCTCACAAGCCCGTGCGACAACCGGATCCTCCGCCGGTTTGCTCACCTTGCCGCCCCGACCCGACCATCCCGGAGGTCCGGATCTTGGGCCTCAACTGCCAGTTCTAACTGAGCGGTGGGGGTGGGGGGTGGGAGGGAAGGGGGTTGATGGGGAGCGGTGCCAGAGGACGAGAGCAACGACGTCGGAGGTGGAAGAAGAAGGAGCGGCCATGGACGGTGGAACCGAATCAGCGAGTGGCGGGCGGTGGAACCGAAGCGGCAGGCGGCGGGCGAAGGTACCGAGGCGAGGTGGTCGGCTACGGTTTGACCCGGCCCCGATGCTTCTCGGCCTTCCCCACCCCCCTTTATTCACCGCCGACCGGACCTGGCGGGGCCGCGATGCCTGACCGCGAGGCTGTGGGCCGTGCGCTCGACTGGGCCGCGCCGCTGGGCCGCGCGGTCGGTTGGGCCGCGTGCTCGGTTGGGCCGCACGCCCACGGTTGGGCCTTTTTAAACCCAGATAAATTTACCTATTTTACTGTTTTTTCAATTTACAGTTTAAATTTAAAATTCAAGTGTAGTTTAAATTCCAGCAAGTGTGTATGTGTAAACATATTGTAAATATTTGTGTAATGTAAATATTTATTATGATAATGTATATATTGTATTTAAATATTAATTATTTGCAATAAATTCAATATTTGGCTAATTTTCATATTTTGGCCATATTGATAAAATTAAAATTTACATTGTCCAAAATTCAAATTTTAGTCTAATTTCAGAATTTGGCCTCAATCTTGAATTTTGTTTATTACATTCACAAATTTCAAATTTTTTTATCATTTAAAGCTAATTTTCAAATTTTTGGCTTATGATGGAAATAACACTACACATAAAATATAAAGTAAATTAACTCATTTTGATTAAGCCATTTTTCTATAATTTGGCTTAATACATTATGAATCATACCTTAATACAACAAGATGTATAAATTATTTTAATTTGGCTATTGCTTTAATTGGCCATTTTCAACATGAAATAAACATATATTTGTTCTTCTTTCAAGTCATTTTTCTAAATTTGGCTAGATAAGAGAGAATAAATTTAATGTGTTTTTCATTATGATTAACACACATTACAATACCACCATGATGATTTTATTAATAAAATCTCTGGTTTCCTACATGTAGGAATCAATGTCTCGCGAGTTTGAAGAACTTGCACTTGATGGTCATAATTAACCCACATGGGCTCTTGACATCAAGATAAGTTTGACTTTTAGAGGACTCATGGCTGCTCTTACTCCTCCTGGAGAAAGACCTGCAGCATTTCTGGATACATTTAAGTACCAGGCACTATACATCATCCGTAATCATCTCCATCCTGACTTGAAATCAGAATATGTGATGGAAGAAGAACCACATACTCTTTGGATGGCATTAAAAAGCCGTTATGAACAGCAAAAGGCAATTCTATTGCCTGAGGCTAATCATGAATGGACTCAACTATGTCTTCAAGATTTTAAGTCTATAGAAGACTATAATCATGCTGTTCATAAGGTATGTGCTAAATTAAGGTTTTGTGACAAAGAACCATCAAAAGAGGACAAAATTGAGAAAACTCTTCAAACTATGCTTCCTTCTGATAGGGTCTTACAACATCAATACCGGGCTCACAACTACCAACATTATGCTGATCTCATTAGAGATTTACTTCAGGCAGAGAAGCATGATGAACATACTATTAAGAATCATCACCAATGTCATGTTGGAGCTGCTCCTCTATCTGAAATTCATCATAATGAGAAGAAAGCTAATACTTCTAAGAATGTATAGTCTAAGAAAAATGGTAGATGTGCTAGATGTCGCCGTAATAGGCAAAAGAATAAGAAATTCTCAAACAAAATGAGAAAAGATGGTGTTCCCTTCAAAGGGAAAATAGTGCAATGTAAGGCATGTGGCACTTATAAGCATACTGCTGATAAATGTCGCACGCCTAAACACCTTGTGGCTTTATACTAGAAATCACTGGGAAAAGACAAGAAAGCTCAAGGATCTAAAAATGAGTATGAAACTCATTTGAGTATTCAAACAAAGCCAACATTTGAAGTCGGTTGTTCAAGCAAGGATATTAAAGATCCTGGAAACAACGATTCAACATTGAATGATGATGACCACATGGATTTTGACAATGCCATGGTGGAATACAATTCGAACGATGTATTCGATTATCTTTTATAGATCTTCTACCATAGAAATTTACATATGTCCGAATTTATGTAAATACAAGTGTGTTGTAATGTAAACATTGAGTAAATTGTATTAGAGTTATTCAACACTCTAATATTGTATATACATATTTGTATTATAATGCAACTTATTATGTTATTATAATTCTTATTTATTAGATTTCACGGGAAATTTCCGATGGAAGAAGAAATATGCCTTGTGGATAGTTGCACCACAAACTCTATACTTAGGGATACAAAATATTTTCAGACCCTAACTAGGAGGTCGGGAAATGTTTTGACCATCGCAGGACGCGATGCGACAATAGTTGGCTCTGGACAAGCCACTATTACTCTCCCTAATGGGACACAAGTGATGATTGAGGATGCTTTATTGTATCCCGATTCTACACGTACTCTCATAAGTTTTAGTGATATTCGGAAAAATGGGTTACATATACATACACATGAAGAAAATAAAGAAGAATTTCTTCTTATTTCAAATCTTCCGAATATGGCCAAGAAGCTCTAGAAAGAATTCCTTCTACTCCATATGGACTGTACTTCACGTACATAAAACCCGTACCCCATGTTGCATACAAGGTGATTTTCCAGAATATTGATACATTTAAGACCTGACATTCACGCCTAGGCCACCCCAGAATAGGGATGATGCGGAAAATTATTGGGAATTGCACCGACCATGATTTAAAGAACACTAAATTTCCAAAATCTAATAATTTTATGTGTACTTCATGTGCTATGGGAAAGTTGATCTTGCGGCCTTCTCCGCTAAAGATCCATGCTGAACCATTAAAGTTCCTTGAAAGAATTCAAGGTGACATTTGTGGACCCATACAACCAATATGTGGTCTATTTAGATACTTCATGGTTTTAATAGACGCATCTACTAGATGGTCACACGTGTATTTATTATCTACACGTAACCATGCTTTCGCCAAATTTATGATACAAGTCATAAGATTGAAAGCGAATTATCCTGAATATAGGATTAAGAGTATCCATATGGACAATGCTGCTGAATTCTCATCTTGAGCCTTTAATGATTATTGTATGGCTCAAGGAATTGAAGTACAACATTCCGTTTCATATGTTCATACACAAAATGGTTTAGCAGAATTTCTCATAAAGAGGGTTAAACTCATAGCTAGGCCATTATTACAAGGATGCAATTTACCAACATCTTGTTGGGGTCATGCAGTTTTACACGCTGCTGAAATTCTACAATTAAGACCAACTGCATATCATACCACCTCCCCTTTACAACTTGTACATGGAGATCAACCCAATATCTCCCATCTGCGAAAATTTGGATGTGTTGTATACACACCAATTTCACAACCTAAGCGAACTTCTATGGGCCCTCACAGGAAATTAGGAATATATGTGGGATATCAATCTCCGTCTATTATTAAATAATTGGAGCCTTTAACAAGAAATTTATTCACGACCTGGTTTGTTGATTGTATTTTTAATGAGGATCATTTTCCGGCTTTAGGGGGAGATAATAAATTTATCAATGACCGCCGAGAAATAAATTGGGATGACAAATCCATCCTAAATGTTGATCCACGTACAAAGGAAACTGAACTTCAAGTTTAGAAAATTATAGAGTTACAACGAATTGCTAGTAACCTACCAGATGCATTTACTGACTATAATAATGTCACAAAGTCTTTGAATCCTGTTATCAATGCACCTTGTCGAGTGGAGGTACCATTCAAAACCACCCAACCTCCGAAAAGGGGGGGAACAAGTAAAGGAACAGATGTTTCAAGCAAGCGTCCAAAGACTAGACCTTACTCGAGCAAAGTAAATGCAAGTCAACAAAATGTTGGCATACATCAAAGGGATATTTTAAATCCTTTATCTAACCCTCAAGTGCGCACTATAGAGCAAGCTGGACAATCGGAAAACCCGGATTCTTCTATGTTGGGAAGTCAAGAAGAATTACAGGGAATAAGAGAAATTTCCATCAATTATACTAGTTCTGGAGAATTATTTGACCGTAATACAACGGTTGTCAACTCATATTTTTCAACCATGATAGCTGATCTTCTCCAAGATCCTGATCCTAAGACTATGGCAGAGTGTAAACAACGCTCGGACTGGATCAAATGAAAAGAAGCAATCAAGGCAGAACTTGACTCACTTAAAAAGAGAGAGGTATTCGGAAATGTAATACCTACTCCTCGTCGAACCTATCCTTTTGGGTTCAAATGGGTTTTCGTTCGAAAGCGAAATGAAAACAATGAGGTTGTGAGATACGAGGCAAGGCTAGTTGCACAAGGGTTCACGCAGAGACCTGGCATTTATTTCAATGAAACATATTCTCCTGTTATGAATGGAATTACTTTCCGATATTTGATATCTCTGGCAACACAAAAATATCTATCTTTGCAGTTGATGGATGTCGTGACTGCATATTTATATGGGTCACTAGATTTGGATATTTATATGAAGGTTTCCGGTGGGATACCCATACCGAATGGAAAAGTAGACCGCAACATGTTTTGTGTTAAACTCAACAAGTCATTATATGACTTGAAGAAGTCTGGAAGGATGTGGTATAACCGACTGAAGGAGTTCCTTTTAAACAAAGGCTACTCTACAAATGATGATTGTCCTTGTGTCTTCATTCAAAGATCCTCGACTGGTTTTTGTATCATATCAGTATTTTTGATGATTTAAATATCATTGGCACTGAGAATGACATTAAAGAGGCACAAAATCTTCTTAAAAGGGAGTTCAAGATCAAGGATTTAGGTAAAACTAAATTTTGCTTGGGTTTACAACTAGAGCACCTTCCTACGGGCATTTTCATACACCAATCTGCTTATGTTCAGAAAGTTTTAGAGAAATTCAATATGAACAAAGCATATCCATCAAAAACTCCTATGAGAGTAAGAGGCTTGGAGAGGGATACAGGTTCGTTTCGGTCATGCCAAGAAGGAGAAGAAGTATTGGGTTCTGAATACCCGTACCTTAGTGCCGTTGGTGCACTTATGTATCTTGCAAATAATACAAGACCTGATATTGCTTTCGCAGTAAATTTACTTGCAAGATATAGTAATGCTCCTACCATATGACATTGGAATGGAGTGAAAAATATATTAAGATACCTTGAAGGTACACAAGATCTTGGACTATTCTTTCCAAAGAAACAAGATCTAAATCTCATTGACTATGCCGATGCAGGTTATTTAAGTGATCCTCACAATGGTAGATCACAAACTGGTTTCGTATTTTTACACGGACATGATAAACAACAATTTCTTGGAAGTCTTCTAAACAGACTCTAATTGCTACGACTTCTAATCACTCTGAAATCATAGCCTTATATGAGGCCGCACGTGAATATGCTTGGCTACGTAGAGTGATTAATCATATCCAAGTCTCAAGTGGTATTAGACCCATTGAGTCACCAACCATTATCTAGGAAGATAATGCAGCTTGCATTGCTCAGATGCAGTCAGGTTATGTCAAAACTAATGTTACTAAACACATAGCTCCTAAACTATTTCACCCACATGAGCTTCAGATGAATGGAGAAATTGATCTCCAACAAACTAAGTCATGTGATAATTTAGCAGATTTATTTACTAAGTCCCTACCATACTCCATATTTTCTAAATGTGTTGTAGGTATTGGTATGCATAAACTTATAGATTTGCAAAGTTTAGGGAAAGTTTCATAGAAAACCACCTGACAATTCTGCATCAAATTGTACTCTTTTACTTATGTGAGTTTTACTTTTACAGGTTTCTCACAATAAGTTTTAATGAGGCAATGACAATGCAACTAATGTATGTTTTCGAATTTTTCCCTACATGGGTTTTTATTTGAAAACAATAATGACATTTTATGTTGTGTTTTCTCTTGTTTTATAAAATTTAAGGAGTTTTTACACAACATTTACAATATATATATATATATATGTATATATCTTCGATTTTTCCCACTGGGTTTTTCGAAGATTATTACCATTCAACGAGGAGTTCAAGTGCTCAAGGGGGAGTGTTATAACACAATTAACATATGATCACTTACCGTCGGTTAACCGCCGACGGTGGTTACACCGTCGCGTCCCTCCGGATGGACGCGTCTCCCTGCCGCCGTGACTCCTCACTATGTCTAAAAGGAGAATGGAAGAATGAATAAAGAACAAGTTAGAATCATTTTGTGTTCATCAATTGTCTCTCTCAATTCTCTCCAAATTCTACTTCTAACAAGGGGGAGCCACCAACGACAGTTCATAACAAGAACACAACACAAGCAACTGGAGCGGAGAGAAAACAAAAATAAACAATGCAACCCTTGTTAGAAGGAATGATATATCTGTTAGAAGGAAAGATATATCATCAAGGAAAGATACATCTGTTAGAAGGAAAGATATATCATCAAGGATTGAAGACGTGCTCTCCAATAAAAGGAATAGCGATCTTGTAATATAGAAACTCATAAACAAACTCAGTATGAGATATTATAATTGGTTATGATCCTGTAATCGCCACCGATATAAATAAACATTGCGGACTCCTGTTGGAGTTAACATGCTTCACCATATTTTTTCATGGTAACCAGAGCCATCCTCTTCCAAAGGCGCATCCAGCCAACATGTCTATGAGCTCATCTTCGTCTTCCCTGATGATGATCCTACCGGCGCTTGGACCGACTGTTGCAGAGAAGCTCACAAGAGATGACTTCATACTGTTGAAAGCACTGTTTCTACTGGTGCTGAGAGGTGCACAATTGATGCACTATCTCGATGAGAAGACTCAACCACCACCAGAGACGATCACCATCACCAAAGAAGACAAGAAGGTGGGTGAAATCAATCGCTAATTCAGAGTATGCGACATGGATCGCACAAGACCAGCAAGTTATGGTGTATCTTCTGAATTCTCTCAAGGAGATCTTGGCATATGTTGCAACCAAAAAGACTTCTGCTGCAGCGTGGAAAGCACTCCAAGATATGTTTGCATCGCAATCTCGAGCAAAGATAACAACTCTGAGATTTTCGTTGACAAACACGAAAAAGGGATCCATGTCAATGGCTCAGTACTTCGCAAAGATGAAGAGATTTGCAGATGAGCTAGCATCTGCAAGAAAAACACTGGATGATGAGGAGATCGTGTCATATATATTGAATGGCTTTAATTCTGACATACACCCTTGGTGTCTTCGGTCATGGGTAGAACAGATCCAATCTCAGTCAATGACTTGTATGCACAAGCACTGGGCTATGATCATAGAAATTGATAACCTAGACAGGGAAATAGTCATTATGCTAAAATATTGCCACACCTGTTACTAGACCAACTAATACTAGACTCTAGACTCCTGATAGGGGGAGCAGAGAAAAAACGAAAAAATAATGCAACCCTTGTTAGAAGGAATGATGTATCTGTTAGAAGGAAAGATATATCATCAAGGAAAGATACACCTGTTAGAAGGAAAGATATATCATCAAGGATTGAAGACGTGCTCTCCAAGGAAAGGAATAGAGTCCATTATCTTGTAATATAGAAACTCAGAAACAAACTCGGTATGAGATATTGTAATTGGTTACGGTCCCATAATCGCCATGGATATAAATAAACATCGCAGGCTCCTATTGGAGTTAAAAGGCTTCACCGTATTTTTCAACCCTCACATCCTTTGGCCTTGATCTTCCTGCACCACAGAGTACTCCCAAAATGTCCTTCAATCCGGGCTAGCTCCAAAGTCTGCTCCATTGGGCTCCAACTTGGGGGTGACAAGATGTTTGGCCGAAATCTCGGAAGGAGAAATGTGGCACCTTTCTTTAGCTACTGATTGAATCACATGTATTAGAATTTTAGGAAAATTTTCATCAGTATTTGCAATATCATCAAGATCAGGAAAATTAAAGACATAGGCTGAGTGAAGGTTATTACATGAGTTATCCTCTGAGCGTGATTGTTCAGGAGCACTCCTCTTATCGGCTTTCAGGGCTGCTACGGACTTTTTGCTGCACCTTTTTTCCCTTGGTTCTTCCTCTGCACTCTTAGACTCCTTCTAACTGTCTCTTCTACCAGGGGAGTCTTCCCCTTAGCTTTGGCAATGGACCGGCTGACCATGCGCTGCACATGACTCTGTTCCGCTGATGCCACCAATCGTGGTCTAGTAAGTGAAGCTGGTAAGACACTACAACTATGAAGTTGGATGCCATTGTGCTCTACCTGAACATTTAGAGACAGGTACTGGGTCGCCGACGAGCTCTAACCCTGGTGATCTATTCAACGTTGAATCGCCTTGGTCAAAAGCTCATGGGAGGGCTGACATGGGAAACCAGGTGGTCCGTGGAGACTAAGGTCCAGTTCCAGCATCCTCTGCTGACAATCAGGTCCCTGGGCCAAGGGAGGAGCCTCTGACCCTTTAGCAATACCAACAGAAACATGGTTACCTGCAGAGTCCTTCAACGATGTTGTTCTGAGTGGACCTTTCGAAAAAATGTTGTTCTGAGTGGGTGGGACTGGACCATGCTCAACTTCAATGTTCTACAGTACCGACATATTATCTTGATCTTCAGTAGGTTGTCCATAATTTGGAATAATCTCGGCTAATGGAATAAGTCTCTCAAAAGGGCCTGGACCTGGCAGAATTGGTCCTGCAAGGGGGTGAGGATTACCATTGTAAAGTGGAGCGTCTTCCTCTTTTGGAGGGCTATCATCTGCTGATTGAACATTAAAGGGCTACACCGGAATGGTCCAAGAACGAGCATCTCCACTGATCTCAGATCTGTGCTTAATCACCAGACTCCTTGGAATATCCAGGATGCTGTCAACCATCACTTGAGCTGTTGTCAGACGAGCAATATGAGTATTGGCATCATTCCACTAAATTAAATGACCAAATGATTAACATATCCGTTGATGAACTGTGTCTGGCGGAGGTCCATGGGGAAACCCAGTAGCAAAATCCAGCATTTCTTGGCGAACGAAGAACTACGGGAATTCATATAAGCCTCATAATGCAGTATGAAGTGAAATTGGTGATTGCCCACCCAATGCAGATCGGAAGCAATCAACAGATCCCTATCAGTGACATCAGCAAGCCGAAAAAGGCCAATACTGAATAGGTGAGTGTCATATAGTTTGAAAGAGTCTTGTGCAGCTCAGTCTCCACATAGGCAGCAATGTGATTCATTAGATTGAGGCACTGGGAAGGGGATACTATCTCTTCTGAAACCGCAAGAACCATTTCCTCACAACGCCTGGGAATGTCCCCAGAGATGAAGCACATGGCTCTACCTTTACGATGTACTCCACCATCTTCCAGATTGAAAAGCGTTGGGAGGAAGCGGGTTGGATTTATGGCAAAGCTGGCCATGGCAATGCAAACCAGGCTAAGTGGAGAAGTGATGTTTCAGAGTGGAGTGTTGGTTCCTTCTGAGCACAGTACCTGTAATATAACAGGTCCAGGCAATGTGAACCAATGGGGCAGGCAATAAAGGCAAAAGATTTGGCACTTCCCTCAATGTAGAGCTACACCTTCCTCCTGCAAATGAAGAAACTGCAAGTACAGAGAGGGTGGAAGGCGAGGAGTTTACGCGATGTGGTGAAGTTACACGAAGCGGTTGACGCTTGGGAACCCATTTTTTTCCTTTTCAAATGGGAGCGATTTAAGCAAATGTGGGCTTTATGACCATAACAGTAGCAAATGTGGCAACACACAGTCATTCTGCAACTGCTTTTTTTTGTATGCCCCGAAGCCTGACAATTAAAACACAGTCTATCATCATTGGACCTCAAAGATTTTCTGTTATCACCAGACGTGGGTGTACTGACATCATATTGAATAGGTTTTACACGAGGCACTTTATTGGGAACTAGATTCAAATCCCTTTTAAGATTTGAAAGAATGTGATCCAACAACACTATGGGGTTATCGCGAAACTTAGTTGGAAGATCAGATGAAAAAACTAGGAGCCTGTTTTATAGAACTCAACTTCCTTTGACCAAAATCATGTTTTGAAACCCGAGTAATAGGACAAGAGAACGCACCAATTTATATTGAAGAGTCTTCATATTTATCACAAAATTTCACTTGATTGTAATGGCTGAAGATATGTGTCACGCCCGGTCATCATAAAGATGAACAGACGCTAATCACATGTACGCCAGGATCAGTTGAATCGTACATGCGTCGACGAAAGTGAAATACCATTACATTGCCATGTTCGAAATACATAAAATAGTCTTACAGGACGACCCGAAGGTCTACAAATACACACCACAAATATTTACAACACTAAACAGTTCAACACTACAGAAAACAAGATAAGAAAACGGGCTTCATATCCACAGGCAGCCGTTGCGCAATAGGTCGCCAGCCTAGACCAAGTCCTCCGGGTTGACGTAGAAGTCCTCCGGTGCAGCTTCTTCTTCTTCATACTCTAAAGGGAGAATTAAACGCTTGAGTACATAGAGTACTCAGCAAGTGCGGGAAGAGAATGACATGATTGGCTAGAGCAAGGAAAGGCCAAATATGGCTTAGCACTATGCTTAGAACCTATCCTTAGCTTCCAATTATCAGTATCATAATTCAATAAATAATTAACACATGATTAATGATAATAAAAGTACTTGAATCATAATGAACCATCATTTCCCAACCATAGACTAATTATGAACTGGCCCCAAGCCGCTCTTGTCCGTGAGCACAGCTGTCATGACAGTTTTTACCAAATCTCTGCAGAGAGTGTACCCTTTCCCCACAAGCAGTGATTCCATCCCCTGTTGCCAGGTGGACTAAGTAAACCTCCCTGATGCCCGTGACCCGTCGGTCACATTACACACTTCCGTAGGTGTGTGGCCCGGAGATCACTACATGGTCTTTACAAAGGCACTCCCGACTAGTGCTAGCCCTCTAAGGTTTCCACCACTCGGGATTCTCGGAGTAACCCTCCGCCCCAGAGCCCCCTCTTGAGCCTTGCGGTTCCAAGAGCGGATCACCCGCCTCATTCCCCGCACCATCCAACCACTAGTAGTTCATCGGGAGAAACCTAATTAATTGACCATGCTGCCCCATCTCAGTCTCGTGGTGGTACTATAAAGCTTAGTGGCTTCCTCCATAAACCGGTCCTTAGAATCCGGTGGTAACAAACCCCAATCCCGGGTCTCGTGCAAAATGCACCATACCAAAGCTAACCAACCACCAGATTCCTATCCACTAACATTATGAATAATCATCACCAAATTAAAGTAACAATAAAGTTGAGCATAGAACATTTGTATGAAATCCCAATCCCAACATCTAAGCATGGCTAAGCATAAATAAAGCCTATCTACTTCCCAACCCATTTCGGGTAACAAGGAACGGTAAGGAACAGGGCATGTAAACATGAAGTAGGACATCAATTTAATTAGCATGCAACTAGCTAAGTCCCTAAAATAGGTACAAGATGGTCAAGGGCACTTGCCTTCGTTGGAGACTTGAGAATTGACGAAGTCTTGGTCTTGGAAGTTGAGGTTAGGGTCGTAGAACGACTCTAGATATATGCCCAAGCAATGGCAAGAATAAAATAAAGCTAAATAAGTAAAGGCAATCAAAGGAATACATCACACATACACATAAGCACAAAATTCTACACTAATGCGTCCCTACGAGGTATTTATCATTTAACATGGCCAAAGCATGCATTTCATATTTTTCCTAGAATTTTGGGATTTTATTATAGCCTAAAACCATTTTTATTGAATTTTCTATAGCAAAAATGTATTTTAAAACCTTTATAATAATTATTCCAGGGACCAAATATATTTTATCTGAACACTACAATAAATTCACAGCATAAAATAGATTATAACAATTTTTCATAACATTCCTACACTTAATTACCATTTTTATCTATTTTCTACACCTTAAATACAATTAAAAACCCTATTCAGCAATTAAATAAAAGTCCAGGGGCTAAATAAATAGTTTTCTACACTGTACAGAGTCTAAATACATTATTCTACAAAATTACAGGGGTTAGAATGCTTAATTAAATGATTAAAACCAATTTTTAGGGTTCCAGGGGCTAGTCTGTGAATTCTGGGGGCTAGACTCAAATTACAGAGAAGCTCCGGGGGTAGCAACGAAGTTTCCAGGGGCTTGGGTGCAATTGCGCAGGCGGGAAAGAGGGATTCAACGTGGGCCGTTGGATCTGAAGCTAACGGCCCGGATTTTATTATGCCGAACCGTTACGGCCTTCTAATCGTGGCCGTAGGGGTGAAACCGACGGCTGGAGATGTGGCCACGTCGCTCCGGCGACGTCGACGGCGCCCGACGCGGCGGCACTAGGCACCCGCGACGGCGAGCTCGCCGGGGACGGCCAAAACGGCGAAAACGCCACTGAATCTAAGTGCCAAATACACAGAACGAAAGAGGGGGAGAAGGGGAGTATACCTAGGGGGGTTGCGAGGTCCGAAGTTGGCCGGAGAGGGGTCGGCGGCGAGGAATGGCGGCGGTGGCGACGGTGCACGTCGACTCCGGTGAAACCTCGTCGATCTCCTTGCGCAGTCTTACCCGACGTGCTCCTGGTGACACGGCGACGAGGTTAGAGAGGAGGGAGGGGTGCGGTGATTGCCGGTGAGTCGGGAACGCGGGCGCGGGGTTGCTCACCGGTGAAGAATGGCTAGGGTTCCGGGAGGCTCGGGGAGAGAGGGAAAATGGGGGCGCCGGTTCCTTTATGCCGCGGAGAGGGAAGGGTTTGAGGGGCGCGTGCGAGAACCGCCTAAGGAGAGTGGGTTCGGGGGGGAAGATCGTGGGCGTGGGGGCATCGGTTGCGCGCGGCGCGGGAGAGAGAGGTGGCGGTTGGGAGAGATGACGGGCGGGTCCCGCTCGGCAGAGAGAGGGAGAGAGGGAAGAGGCGCGGGATTCGGCTGGACCGGCGGGGAAGGAAGGGAAATGGGCCAGGGGAGGGGAAATTCGGCCCAGGGGAGGGTTTAATTCTTTTCCTTTTTCTTTTTTTCCATTTCTTTTCTTTTGATTTGAATTCAAATTCAAATTTGAACGTTTGCTACTCGTTTGAACACCAAAAATTCACACAAAAATGCAGGCTACAATGATCAAGGGTTTGGGCAAATTTTGTACAAAAATATGGGTGTTACAACTCTACCCCCCTTAAAAGGAATCTCGCCCTCGAGATTCGGACGTTCTAAGAGAATAGGTGAGGGAAATCCGCCTTGAGAGCTTCTTCTCTTTCCCATGTTGCTTCTGCCTCAGAGTGATGCTTCCATTGCACTTTACACATGCGAATGACTTTGTTCCTCGTGACCTTTTCCAGTGTTTCGAGTATCTTGGCAGGCTGCTCCACATAAGATAAGTCTTCCTGTACATCCACGGCTTCCATAGGCAATTGCTCTTCAGGCACTCTTAAGCACTTCTTAAGCTGGGATACATGAAACACATTATGCACATCTGACAAGTGTGGCGGAAGCTCAAGTTGATATGCCACTTCACCTCGTCTTTCGAGTATCTTGAACGGACCAATGTATCGGGGTGACAACTTGCCTCTTACTTTGAATCTTCTCAATCCTCTCATAGGTGACACCTTCAAGTATACGTAGTCACCAACTTCAAATGTGAGATCGCGTCTTCGAGTATCCGCATAACTCTTCTGTCTTGTTTGAGCCGCCTTTAGATTCTTCCGAATTTCTTGTACTTGTCTTTCAGCCTCTTGTAATACGTCAGGCCCAAAGACTTGACTTTCCCCAGTTTGATTCCAAAACAACGGTGTCCTACATTTTCGCCCATACAATGCTTCAAAAGGAGACATCTTCAAACTGGCTTGATAACTGTTGTTGTAAGAAAATTCGGCATATGGCAGATTCTTGTCCCAACTTTTGCTATTCTTTAAAGCACACGCTCTCAACATGTCTTCTAATATCTGGTTGGTGCGTTCTGTCTGATCATCAGTTTGAGGATGATACACCGAACTGAAATTTAGGCGGGTATCCATTGATTCATGCAACTTCTGCCAGAATCTTGAGGTGAATTGGGTGCCTCTGTCTGAAATGATCTTCTTAGGAACTCCATGTAAACATACAATCCTGGAGATGTACAGTTCCGCCAACTTGGGACCATTGTAAGTCTCTTTCACAGGAATAAAGTGAGCCACTTTAGTTAGACGGTCCACAATAACCCATATAGAATCATATCCAGACTGTGTTCTTGGTAGTCCCACAATGAAATCCATACTAATTTCTTCCCATTTCCATTCTGGCACTTTGATTGGTTGCAATAATCCTGCTGGTCTTTGATGTTCCGCCTTAATCAATTGACATGTATCACATATGGCCACATATTCGGCTACATCCCGTTTCATTCCATGCCACCAATATCGATCTTTAAGGTCTTGATACATCTTTGTGCTTCCGGGGTGAATGGAGTATGATGAGTCATGAGCTTCTCTTAATATCAACTCTTTAATCTCCTTGATATCTGGAACACAAATCCTATTTCCAAGCCATAAGGTTCCTTGTTCATCCTCTCTAAAGTTCGGAGCTTTCCCTTTCTTCATCAACTGTTTGATCTCCTTGACCTTCTCATCATTCTTCCGCCCTTCTCGTATAACACGCTCAAGGGTTGAGTCCACTTCCATAGCAACTGCTTCAGTGCTAGACACTAGACATAGATTTAACCTTGCAAACTCTTCACACAGCTGGGGTTGAAGAGCTTGTACTGACAAGTTATTGCTTTGTCCCTTCCTGCTTAGAGCATCAGCGACCACATTAGCCTTGCCTGGATGGTAGTTGATTCCCACATCAAAATCATTGATTAATTCCAACCAACGACGTTGCCTGAGGTTAAGATCCGGCTGTGTAAATATGTACTTCAAGCTCTTGTGATCTGTATATATCTCCGTCCTTTTCCCATTAAGTAATATCTCCATATCTTCAAAGCATGAACAACCGCTGCCAACTCTAAGTCATGTGTTGGATAATTCCTCTCATGTTTCCGAAGTTGTCTTGAAGCATAGGCCACAACATGTCCTCCTTGCATTAAGACACACCCTAAACCATGACCAGATGCATCACAATAGACCACAAACTCCTTTTGCATATCGGGCATCACCAATACCGGTGCACTGGTTAACCTCTTCTTCAATTCGGCGAAGCTTACTTCACATTCGGGGGTCCACTTGAAAGCAATTCCTTTCTCAAGCAACTTGGTTAGTGGTCGAGAGATCTTTGAAAAGCCCTCTATGAATCGACGGTAATAACCAGCCATACCTAAGAATCTTCGTATATCATGTACACTCTCAGGTGTTTCCCACTTAAGAACATCGGCCACTTTGCCCGGATCCACTGCTATACCTCCTTCGGATATAACATGTCCCAAAAATGATACCTCCTTTAGCCAAAACTCACACTTACTAAGTTTGGCATACAGTTGATGTTGACGAAGCTTCTGTAGGGCCATCCTGAGGTGCTCCTCATGCTCTTCTTCAGTCTTGGAGTAGATAAGTATGTCATCGATGAATACCACTACGAACTTGTCCAAGTACTCCATGAAAACCTTGTTCATAAGATACATAAAATACGCCGGAGCATTGGTCAATCCAAATGACATGACGATATACTCATACAATCCATACCGAGAGACAAATGCCATCTTGGGAATATCCGACGGTCTAATCTTCAGTTGATGGTAGCCCGAACGAAGATCAATCTTGGAAAACACACATGCTCCTCTTAAATGATCAAATAAATCTTCAATCCTTGGTAGTGGGTATTTATTCTTGATTGTTACCTCATTTAGAGCACGGTAGTCCACACACAACCTTTGAGTTCCATCCTTCTTAGGTACAAATATGACTGGTGCTCCCCAAGGCGATGAGCTAGGACGAATATATCCTTTTGCCAATAACTTCTCAATATGATCCTTTAGTTCAGCCAATTGTTTAGCATCCATTCTATATGGCCTCTTATATATTGGGGCCGTTCCAGGTACTAATTCAATGACAAATTCAATCTCTCGATCAGGGGGCATACCTGGTAAGTCATCTGGGAATACATCCGGGAATTCCTTCACAATCCTGATGTCTTTGGTACTCTCAAGATGGTTGAGTTGTACTACTGCCTCTTGTGTCTGATCTGGCTTGAATTCCACTGTGGTGCCATCTGGGTGTGTTAAGCAGACTGTTCTAGTTGCACAATGAATTACTCCTTGATTCTTTGTCAACCAGTCCATTCCCATAATGATATCTAATCCTTGTGAGTCCAACACTATTAGGTTGGCCCAAAAGACTACCCCCCTTATGTTTATACTCACTTTTCGGCATAGATGCCTTGCCACCATCTCTCCTCCAGGAGAGTTTATCAATAATGGCCCATTCAAGAATGTAACTACCATGTCATGCTTCTTTATGAAATCCTTGGATATGAATGAATGTGTAGCACCCGAATCAAACAATATGGTGGCGGGGTGGGAGTTGACAGAGAACGTACCGATCACCACATCAGGTGCTTCCTGTGCTTGCTCCAGAGTCACATGGTTGACACGGCCAGTTGGGTTTTGCTGCTTCTTTGGACAACTGCTGGCATAGTGTCCCCATTCTCCGCGCTTGTAGCATTGTACTCCCGCAGCATTATTTGGGCCCTTGTTGCCTCCTGACTGGTTTCTTGGGGGTTGGCCACTTGGACGGTTAGCGGGGGCTGAAGGGCAGGGTGGCTGCATCTGCTGGCGTGGGGGTTGCATTGGCTGGCGTGGTGGCTGCTGCTGCTGCTGCTGCTGGCGCATCTGCTGGTTGTAGGGAGTGGGTGGCCTGTAGCTGGAGTTGGGAAACCTCTGTCCCGAGTAGTTCATGGGACGAGTCATATGAGTTGTAGGCGGAGGGTTGAGACGGGGGGCGTACATTGCTGCTGGAGGCATGTGCTGCTAAAGTCAACTTCCTCTTTCTTTCATCATCATCCAGTTCCTTCTTAGTCCTCTCCACTTCAAAAGCTTTGTCAACTAATTTCTGGAAGTCGCCGTAGTCGCTGGAAGACATGGCGAACTTTAACTCTTTGTCCAGCCCATTCTTGAAGCGGAATTGCTTCTTGGCGTCGGTATCCACGTCTGTTGGGGCATAGCGGGATAGCTGGGTGAAGGCATTCAGGTAGGCCCTCACAGTCATACGGCCTTGCTTTAGCATCAGGAATTCTTCACGCCTGGCTTGTATCTCTCCTTCAGGTACGAAGTGATTGCGGAAGTTGGTTCGGAATTCTTCCCATGTAATATTTTCCGGGTCCCGGTGGGCTTCGGTGAAGGCGGTCCACCAGTCAGCTGCTGGTCCTTGAAGTTGATGAGAGGCTAGTAGCACTTTCTCCCTTCCTTCATAGTGGATGAGCCTCAGCTTGCTATCAATGGTACGGAGCCAATCATCGGCGTCCATGGGTTCGGTAACGGTGGCAAAAGTGGGTGGATGGGTGTTCAGGAAGTCCCTAAGGAAGGACCTAGGTGGAAAAGGTTGTGGTGGCGGAAGGTTGTAGTTTGGTGGTGGTGGGGGTGGGGCTTGTTGCAGGTTGGTGACAATTTGGGTGAGGTTGTTAAGCAACTGGGTCTGAAGAGCCATCATCTGTTGCATTTGTTGAGAGGCTGGGGATCCTCGAGCACCCCTTGCATTCCATCCAGGGACACCTCCAAGTTCTTCATCTAGAGGTGGGTTACCACGACCACGACCCCTACCTCTACCTCGTCCAGCCATCTGTGATAGAAAAGTTCATTGAGGTCTTAGAATAATAGATGAGATGGGAAAGGATACACTAGGGTAACACGGTCCCAACTACATGCATCAAGGGTAATAGATATAAAGCAAGTTCATTAATCAACTAGTGTGGAGGTGGACAAGATGCCTAAGCATTCCACCACTCACACGACACCTAAACAAGACTAAAGACATGGATGTGGATAGGATGCCGAAGCATTCCACAACTCATGTCGCACCCATCACACACAACATGAAGCAAACTACTAGCATAACAACATAAACGACACAACTCAAGACTAAGGAGGGCGCAGCTACACGCTCCTACAAACTAAGGATAACTGTCCTGAGTCGTCCAGCGGGGAAACGAGTCCACTCCTACTCGTCGGAGTCCTCCTCAACCTCCATCTCCGGGTCTTCTTCTTCTGAGTCTTCTCTTGAGTTCTCGGGGGAGTTCATGCGGCGATCCGGAGAGTTCGGGTCCCAAGGCTCCATGTCTGAAGCGTACTGCGGAGAGTTAGGATCAACTCCAGTGATCCTCGTGTAGCGTCGTCGAAGTCGCTCGTAGCGGTCGACCAAGTAGACGGCCAGAGAGAAGTGCGAGTGCAGCAACTCCGAGTCGTAGTAGACGGCCAGCTGAGAAGTCCACTCCAGCTCACCAGTATAGGGTGCAAAGACCGTAGTGGTGTGGTAGACTAAGCGGACACGGTACTCACGGTACCCCGCAGCTCGAAGAAGAGAACGAAGACGGACGCGCATCCTCGAAGCAGCACTCCCGTTGGAGAGCAGTGTCGTCTCCCTCCGGGGTGTGTGAGGTGCGGAGCGACTGGCTAGGGCGTGCTGAGGAACACGACCCCCAGTCGACTTACGGGTCGTCTGCTTGGTCCGCGCCATCTACAAACATTTGAAAAGAAGAGAGTGAGATTAATAACTAATAAATCAAGTTAGAATAAAAACAAATAAGCAAAGCAAGGTAAGAAGCACAAGGGTTGAGATGGAGAGCACAAAGTTTTGGAAATACTATTTCATATGAAAATAGTATAGTCCTTAATTTTCGGCCATTTCTATCTAGGCTTGCGTCCTACGGGCAACACGGCTCTGATACCACTTTGTCACGCCCGGTCATCATAAAGATGAACAGACGCTAATCACATGTACGCCAGGATCAGTTGAATCGTACATGCGTCGACGAAAGTGAAATACCATTACATTGCCATGTTCGAAATACATAAAATAGTCTTACAGGACGACCCGAAGGTCTACAAATACACACCACAAATATTTACAACACTAAACAGTTCAACACTACAGAAAACAAGATAAGAAAACGGGCTTCATATCCACAGGCAGCCGTTGCGCAATAGGTCGCCAGCCTAGACCAAGTCCTCCGGGTTGACGTAGAAGTCCTCCGGTGCAGCTTCTTCTTCTTCATACTCTAAAGGGAGAATTAAACGCTTGAGTACATAGAGTACTCAGCAAGTGCGGGAAGAGAATGACATGATTGGCTAGAGCAAGGAAAGGCCAAATATGGCTTAGCACTATGCTTAGAACCTATCCTTAGCTTCCAATTATCAGTATCATAATTCAATAAATAATTAACACATGATTAATGATAATGAAAGTACTTGAATCATAATGAACCATCATTTCCCAACCATAGACTAATTATGAACTGGCCCCAAGCCGCTCTTGTCCGTGAGCACGGCTGTCATGATAGTTTTTACCAAATCTCTGCAGAGAGTGTACCCTTTCCCCACAAGCAGTGATTCCATCCCCTGTTGCCAGGTGGACTAAGTAAACCTCCCTGATGCCCGTGACCCGTCGGTCACATTACACACTTCCGTAGGTGTGTGGCCCGGAGATCACTACATGGTCTTTACAAAGGCACTCCCGACTAGTGCTAGCCCTCTAAGGTTTCCACCACTGGGGATTCTCGGAGTAACCCTCCGCCCCAGAGCCTCCTCTTGAGCCTTGCGGTTCCAAGAGCGGATCACCCGCCTCATTCCCCGCACCATCCAACCACTAGTAGTTCATCAGGAGAAACCTAATTAATTGACCATGCTGCCCCATCTCAGTCTCGTGGTGGTACTATAAAGCTTAGTGGCTTCCTCCATAAACCGGTCCTTAGAATCCGGTGGTAACAAACCCCAATCCCGGGTCTCGTGCAAAATGCACCATACCAAAGCTAACCAACCACCAGATTCCTATCCACTAACATTATGAATAATCATCACCAAATTAAAGTAACAATAAAGTTGAGCATAGAACATTTGTATGAAATCCCAATCCCAATATCTAAGCATGGCTAAGCATAAATAAAGCCTATCTACTTCCCAACCCATTTCGGGTAACAAGGAACGGTAAGGAACAGGGCATGTAAACATGAAGTAGGACATCAATTTAATTAGAATGCAACTAGCTAAGTCCCTAAAATAGGTACAAGATGGTCAAGGGCACTTGCCTTCGTTGGAGACTTGAGAATTGACGAAGTCTTGGTCTTGGAAGTTGAGGTTAGGGTCGTAGAACGACTCTAGATATATGCCCAAGCAATGGCAAGAATAGAATAAAGCTAAATAAGTAAAGGCACGCAAAGCAATACATCACACATACACATAAGCACAAAATTCTACACTAATGCGTCCCTACGAGGTATTTATCATTTAACATGGCCAAAGCATGCATTTCATATTTTTCCTAGAATTTTGGGATTTTATTATAGCCTAAAACCATTTTTATTGAATTTTCTATAGCAAAAATGTATTTTAAAACCTTTATAATAATTATTCCAGAGACCAAATATATTTTATCTGAACACTACAATAAATTCACAGCATAAAATAGATTATAACAATTTTTCATAACATTCCTACACTTAATTACCATTTTTATCTATTTTCTACACCTTAAATACAATTAAAAACCCTATTCAGCAATTAAATAAAAGTCCAGGGGCTAAATAAATAGTTTTGTACACTGTACAGAGTCTAAATACATTATTCTACAAAATTACAGGGGTTAGAATGCTTAATTAAATGATTAAAACCAATTTTTAGGGTTCCAGGGGCTAGTTTGTGAATTCTGGGGGCTAGACTCAAAATACAGAGAAGCTCCGGGGGTAGCAACGAAGTTTCCAGGGGCTTGGGTGCAATTGCGCAGGCGGGAAAGAGGGATTCAACATGGGCCGTTGGATCCGAAGCGAACGGCCCGAATTTTATTATGCCGAACCGTTACGGCCTTCTAATCGTGGCCGTAGGGGTGAAACCGACGGCTGGAGATGTGGCCACGTCGCTCCGGCGACGTCGACGGCGCCCGACGCGGCGGCGCTAGGCACCCGCGACGGCGAGCTCGCCGGGGACGGCCAAAACGGCGAAAACGCCACTGAATCTAAGTGCCAAATATACAGAACGAAAGAGGGGGGGAAGGGGAGTATACCTAGGGGGGTTGCGAGGTCCGAAGTTGGCCGGAGAGGGGTCGGCGGCGAGGAATGGCGGCGGTGGCGACGGTGCACGTCGACTCCGGTGAAACCTCGTCGATCTCCTTGCGCAGTCTTACCCGACGTGCTCCTGGTGACACGGCGACGAGGTTAGAGAGGAGGGAGGGGTGCGGTGATCGCCGGTGAGTCGGGAACGCGGGGCGCGGGGTTGCTCACCGGTGAAGAATGGCTAGGGTTCCGGGAGGCTCGGGGAGAGAGGGAAAATGGGGGCGCCGGTTCCTTTATGCCGCGGAGAGGGAGGGGTTTGAGGGGCGCGTGCGAGAACCGCCTGAGGAGAGTGGGTTCGTGGGGGGAAGATCGTGGGCGCGGGGGCATCGGTTGCGCGCGGCGCGGGAGAGAGAGGTGGCGGTTGGGAGAGATGACGGGCGGGTCCCGCTCGGCAGAGAGAGGGAGAGAGGGGAGAGGCGCGGGATTCGGCTGGACCAGCGGGGAAGGAAGGGAAATGGGCCAGGGGAGGGGAAATTCGGCCCAGGGGAGGGTTTAATTCTTTTCCTTTTTCTTTTTTTCCATTTCTTTTCTTTTGATTTGAATTCAAATTCAAATTTGAACGTTTGCTACTCGTTTGAACACCAAAAATTCACACAAAAATGCAGGCTACAATGATCAAGGGTTTGGGCAAATTTTGTACAAAAATATGGGTGTTACAATATGCAGTTTGCCCAAATCTCTACTCGTCTGAAGAGACTTAACATTCTTTGGATAATTGGAGAAGAGCGATATTTAGTTCTTGATGAATCCTTATTTTTAATTCTGAAAAGCCTTCTTTCTTGATTGTTCCTGAAAAGGATGTTAATCCAACTTGCCTCTTGCTCAGCCATCCATTTTTTATATTCTCGTCTACAGTTAGGACCTCCATTGCGCCAATGTTTAAAGGATATGGAAAATGCTTCACAGAGATGCGCTGCAGGGAGTAAATGAATAATCCATCTGACTTGGAAGCAACCCAGAATTTATAATGACGATCCTGTAAATATTCCACTTGAAAGCCCACTGAATATCCTCCAAAACAACTTTGCAGTGCTAATGCCACCGCCCTCTCAGTTAATCTAAAAGAAAAACGAGAAAAAACACCCACTAGAGCAAAGGCACCCAGCCTTGAAGGAGAAGGATTATGCACTGTCGTACCAAACAATTGATATATTTTGGGCTGATTGCTCACACCAAGAGAAAAATCCTAAGTTTTAACGTGATCAATGAGAATATTGTCCTCTGATGTCAATTGAATGGGAAAGGTCCCAGATTATCCATGAACAGCAACTTGAACGAGAACAAGAATAGTACTAATTGGAGATTTACATTAGAATACCAAAGAAGGCAAAGGAAAAGTGTCACACCCGGTCCCAACAAGACAACCGGATGTCTTCCACATGTATGCCAGGATCGATTCTCATCATACATGTGTAGACGAAAGTGTAATATCATTTATTACAAGCCATGTTCGAGTACATAAATGTCTTACAATAATGACCCATAGATCTAAAATAAGCTTACAGAGCAAAACAGCGGTAAAAGTAAACTAGTGTGGCTCCATGCACAGGGGTTGCCGGGGGTTGCGCCAGCCTAGAACGTCTCCTCCGGATCAGCGAAGAAGTCTTCATTCTCCACCTCTTCTCCATTGTAGACTGAGGAAAGATAAGCAACAAGCAAGTTTGAGCACCAACGGTACTCAGCAAGTGGGAAAGAGATGACATGAGGGTATTTAGAAAGGAAGGCCAAATTTGGGTTAAGCACTATAGCATTACATCCTATCCTTAGCTTTCATTAGCACCTACTTCTAAGTGTATGAACCCAACCATAGTCCCATTTGTAATCCAAGTCCCAACCAACCAATCCAATCCAAACCACCATTCCCAGACATTTGCTAATTATGAATTGGACACCAAGCCGCTCTTGTCCGTGAGCACGGCTGTCATGACAGTTTCTAAATCTCTGCAGAGAATGTACCCTTTACCCACAAGCCGTGATTTCATCCCCTGTTGCCAGGTGGACTAAGGATAACCTCCCTGATGCCCGTGGTCGTGAACCACATTGCACACTTCCTTTGGTGTGAGGCCAGGAGATCACTACGAGGTCTTTACAAAGGATTCTCCCGACGCGTACTAGCCCTCTGAGGTTTCACCCCTGTACAAAAGTGTGAGCCGTTACACCACGACTCAACACCCCAGTTGCCCCCTCTTGAGCCATGCGGATCCCAAGGCAGTACACCCTGAACCAATTCCCCGCACAATCCAACCACTAATACTACGCCGGGAGAGGCCTATTAATTGACCAAGCTGCCCCATACTCAGTCTTGTGGCGATACTATAAGGCTTAGTGGCTTCCTCCATAAACCGGTCCTTAGAATCCGGCAAGGTTCATACCCCAAAACCCGGATCTCGTGCGTACTGCACCATACCAAGCAAAACCAACCCGCCGGATTCCTATCCACTACAATTCAATTCACCATATCTCAACAAATAAATCACAATAATTAATGATAGAGCATGTAATGTAGATATATTTCCCTCCCAAATACTAAGCATGGCTAAGCGTAAAGAAATAATAACATCTACCCAAGCCAACCAGGGGACAAGAAATTATATGGAAGGGTACAGTAAATAGGATTCAATTTATTAAGCATGCAGCTAACTAAAACTTAATAAAACGGGTGCAAAATGGTCAAGGAACTTGCCTTCTTCGGAGTGTGGGTCGGTGAAGTGGTAGTCCTGAAGGGTGTAAGTCGGCTCGGGAACCGACTCTATATACATCATCGCATGCAGAACGGAAAGTAGTAGCACACAATAAGCACAAGAGAAATAATGCACACCACAAATAAATAACACAAAAGAAAACCTACGCAATTACGTTGCTAACACAATGTCCTTAGTTGAAGTTCTAATTAGAGGTGTGGGTGGAAGTTTGGTTTTTAGGGTTGAGGTGGGGTTGATTGACAATTTATGGTTTTTATCTTTATTTTAGAGCATTGCATGGGTTTGCTACAATTTTCCTTAGCTAAATTTGAATAATAAAGTAATGAAGTGGTCCACAACAGTATTAAATAACTTACTTGAATGTAAACAAATTAATAAATAAAGGCCAAGTAAATTTCCCTAATTAATTTATGCAAAAGAGAGTGCAAATTCTATGATTTTATGTAAATAAACATGAATGCAGGGGTTTTTGTGCAAAACAGACATGATCAGAGGCTTGAAAATATTTTATAACATTACCAGGGGGTTTATCATAATTTACAGATGCTAAAAATATATTTTATGGTGAAAACAGGGGCTAAAATGATTTATTTAATCAATTTAACAGTGCTGACACAATTTAATAAAAGTCCAGGGGCTATTCCCTAAAATCCAGGATCTATCCGCAATTATTTTAAATTGGCGCAGGGGGCTACGCGCAAATTGGCCAACGGTTACACATGTTTGAATCTGGGCCGTTGGATCAACCGCGTGCGGCCCAGATTTAAAATGTGCGAAGGGGTACGCCCTTCTAATCTCGGCCGTCGGCCCTAGATGGGCGGCCGAGATTGGGCCACGTCGCCCCAGGGGCGGCGCGCACCCAGGGCGGGGCGGCGCGCGCGCCAGGCCGACGGCGCACGGCGGCGGGGTCGCCGGAAGTTGGCCGGAACGGCCAATTCGGCGCCAATTCCGGGTGCTCGACACACCAAACGGGAGAGGGGGGTCGGGGGAGCTCACCGAGGGGGTTTTTGGGTCTTGAAATTGGGCGGAGGAGCGTCGGCGACGGCGACCGGCGGCGGTGCTCGGCGGAGCTCGACGAGATGGGTGAAGCAGCGGCCAAAACCCCAAAAGAAGTTGCCCGGCGAGTCCCTGGAGGCATGGCGCACGTGTTAGACCGAGGGGGAGGGAAAGAACGCCGGCGAGTCGACGGGAACGGCGGCGACATACCTTGCACCGGCGGCTAGGGTTTGGAGCTTCGGGGAAGGGGAAAATGGGGGGCGCCGACGGAATTTATAGGTGGAGAGAGGGGCGGCGAGGTAAGGAAAGGGATCTCCCCCGAAGGAAGGCGACCGGGGCATTGATGGGCGGGGATTTCTTGTCAGGATTTCGAACGGAGGCGGCGTTCTCGGCGGTGTAGGGCGCGGTGTCGGGAGGAAGAAGGAAAGGGGAGGGGAGAGGCTGACCGGCGGGGTCCACGCGCAGAGAGAGGGAGAGGGAGGCGCGGGGCCGAGCTGGGCCAGGGGAGTTGGGCCGGCGGGAGGGAAAGAAAAGTGGAGGGGAGAAGTGGGCTGGGGCTGGGTTAAGGCCCAGGGTGGGTTCCCTTTTTCTTTTTCTTTTTGTTTTCTTTTTCCTTTTTCATTCTTTTGCGAAATTTGAATTGTTTTTCAAATTCAAACGAATTCTAGCGCATTTTGAAATTGAATTTTCACTCAAATGCAACCATACATGATGCGTCCCTAGTATATTTCTTTTGTTTTTAAATTTTCGAAAATTTGGGTGTTACAACTCTACCCCCCTTAAAAGGAATCTCGCCCCGAGATTCGGACGTCCTAAGAGAAGAGATCGGGAAACTCGGCCTTGAGGTCTTCTTCTCTCTCCCATGTTGCTTCTGCCTCCGAGTGATGTTTCCACTGCACTTTGCACATGCGAATCGTCTTGTTTCTCATGACACGTTCTGATGTTTCTAGAATCCTGACTGGCCGTTCTGCGTAGGACAGATCCTCTTGCAAATCCACAGCTTCCATGGGTAACTGTTCCTCTGGTACTCTTAAGCATTTCTTTAGTTGCGACACGTGAAACACATCATGCACATCCGACAGTTGAGAAGGTAGCTCGAGACGATAGGCCACTTCTCCTCTTCTCTCCAATATCTTGAACGGACCAATATAACGGGGTGCTAGTTTTCCCTTTACTTTGAACCGTCTTAGACCTCTTAGTGGTGATACTTTGAGATACACAAAGTCTCCGACCTCAAAAGTTAGGTCACGACGTCGAGCATCTGCGTAACTCTTCTGTCTTGACTGCGCCGTTTTCAAATTATTCCGGATCTCTTGTACTTGTCGTTCGGCTTCTCGGAGTATCTCCGGTCCAAACACTTGACCTTCCCCAGTCTGATTCCAAAATAAGGGTGTTCTGCATTTTCGCCCATAAAGTGCCTCAAACGGGGACATCTTGAGACTAGCTTGGTAGCTGTTGTTATAAGAGAACTCCGCGTAAGGCAAGTTTTTGTCCCCAACTCCTACTATTCTTCAGGGCACATGCTCGCAACATATCTTCCATGATTTGATTGGTGCGTTCTGTCTGACCATCCGTCTGCGGGTGATATGCTGAGCTGAAATTCAGACGAGAGTCCATTGACTCATGTAGCTTCTGCCAGAATTTTGAGGTGAACTGGGTACCTCAATCCGACACTATCTTCTTTGGGACACCGTGTAAACATACAATTCTTGCCATGTATAATTCTGCCAACCGCGAACCCTTGTAACTTTCCTTGACCGAAATGAAGTGAGCGACCTTGGTCAACCGATCCACAACAACCCATATGGAGTCGTATCCTGACTGTGTCCTTGGCAATCCCACGATAAAGTCCATACTTATCTCTTCCCATTTCCACTCGGGTACCTTGAGTGGTTGAAGTAGTCCAGCAGGTCTCTGATGTTCCGCCTTAACCAACTGACACGTGTCACACAAAGCCACATATTCGGCCACATCACGCTTCATACCAAGCCACCAGTATCTATCCTTAAGGTCTTGGTACATCTTGGTACTCCCAGGATGGATAGAGTAGTACGAGTCGTGGGCTTCTCTCAATATCAACTCTCGGATCCCCTTAACATTCGGCACGCATATCCTCTTTCCTAACCACAGGGTTCCATGTTCATCTTCCCTGAAATCTGGAGCTTTTCCAGCCTTCATCAGCTTCTTATGTTTTTGGATCTTCTTATCCTCCTTTTGGCCTTCTCTAATGTCTTGTTCCAACGTGGAGTCCACTTCCATGACTACTGCATCTGCATTAGCCACTATGCACAGGTTTAATCTTGCAAACTCTTCACATAGCTCCGGTTGATAAGCCTGGATCGTCATGCTGTTACACTGGGTTTTCCTACTCAAAGCATCTGCGACCACATTCGCCTTTCCAGGGTGATAGTTGATCCCGACATCGAAGTCATTAATGAGCTCTAACCACCTTCGTTGCCGAAGGTTAAGGTCTGGCTGAGTGAATATGTACTTCAAGCTTTTGTGGTCGGTATAGATCTCTGTCCTTTTGCCGATCAGGTAGTGTCTCCATATCTTCAATGCGTGAACCACAACTGCTAATTCCAGATCATGGGTCGGATAATTCTTCTCATGCTTCTTGAGTTGTCTCGAGGCGTAAGCCACCACATGTCCTGCTTGCATCAACACACATCCCAGTCCCTGTCCGGAAGCATCACAATAGACCGAGAACTCCTTTTGCATATCTGGCATGACCAGCACTGGGGCAGTGGTCAACCTTTTCTTCAATTCGACAAAGCTTGCTTCGCACTCCGGTGTCCACTTGAATGCGGCTCCCTTCTCGAGTAGCTTGGTTAGTGGCCAAGAGATCTTTGAAAATCCCTCAATAAATCGTCGATAATAACCAGCCATTCCCAGAAAGCTTCTGATGTGTCCCATATTTTCCGGCGTCTCCCACTTGAGAACATCTGCCACTTTACCCGGATCTACGGATATCCCTCCTTCTGATATGACATGTCCCAAGAATGATACCTGCTTCAACCAAAACTCACACTTACTGAATTTAGCATACAGTTGGTGTTCTCTAAGTTTCTTTAGTGCCAACCTCAGGTGTTCCTCATGCTCTTCTTCACTCTTGGAGAATATCAGGATATCGTCAATGAATACTACCACAAATTTATCCAGGTACTCCATAAATACTTTGTTCATAAGGTACAAGAAGTAAGCTGGAGCATTAGTCAACCCGAAAGACATAACAATATACTCGTAAAGACCATATCGAGAGACGAATGCAGTCTTGGGAATGTCCGATGGTCGAATCTTCAACTGGTGATAACCCGAACGAAGGTCGATCTTAGAGAATACACATGCTCCTCGTAGCTGATCAAACAGATCTTCAATCCTTGGCAGTGGATACTTATTCTTGATGGTCACTGCATTCAATGCACGATAATCCACACACAACCTTTGAGTGCCATCCTTCTTAGGCACGAAAATGACAGGAGCACCCCAAGGCGATGAACTAGGGCGAATGTATCCTTTCTCCAACAATTCGTTGATGTGATCCTTTAGCTCGGCTAACTGGTTAGCGTCCATTCTATATGGCCTCTTATATATCGGGGCCGTTCCAGGCACTAGGTCAATGATAAATTCAATTTCACGGTCAGGGGGCATACCCGGTAACTCTTCGGGGAACACGTCTGGGAATTCACTGACAACACGGATCTCTTCGGTGACCTCAGTTTGATTTAGCCTGATCCTCTGTGTTGGAGCTTGATCTGGAGAGAACTCTACCTTAGTACCATCGGGGTGGGTCAAGGAGACTGTTCTTGTAGCGCAGTGGATCACCCCATGGTACTTTATCAACCAGTCCATCCCCAGGATAATATCTAGTCCTTGAGATTCCAGAACAATCAGGTTTGCTGGGAAAACTACCCCCCTTATGTCTAGCCTTACATTAGGGTATACTTGCCGGGTTATCATTTCTCCCCCAGGGGAGTGAACTATAAGTTGGTGAGTCATTAAATGCACTACCATGTCATGCCTCCTCATGAATTCCTTAGATATGAACGAATGCGTAGCACCAGAATCAAACAACACTATAGCTAGATGAGAGTCGGCAGGGAACGTACCAACAACCACATCTGGTGCATTGTGTGCCTCCTCAAGTGCCACGTGGTTGACTCTCCCACGTGTGGGTTGCTGCAGCTGCTTCTTCGGGCAACGGTTGGCGAAATGTCCCATCTCACCACAGTTATAGCACTGCACGACTGCGTTGTTACCTTGAGCTTTATTACCTCCCTGAGAGTTCTGCTGCGGCTGACCATTAGGGCGGGGTGCTAGAGCTGTTGGGCGGGGTGGTTGCATGGACTGGCGTGGAGGCTGTGGTGGTTGGCGCATCTGCGGGTTGTATGGTGCGGGTGGTCTGTAGGAGGAGTTTGGGTACCTTTGTCCTGGGTAAGGGTTCACAAGACGAGCCATAGGTGCCGCAGACTGAGGAGCATAGCGAGGTCGAACATTACTCCCAGAACCGTGTGCTTGAGCCATCTTCCTTTTTCTATCATCATCGTCCAGCTCCTTCTTGGTCCTTTCCACTTCAAAGGCCTTGTCCACCAACTTATGGAAACTACTGTAGTCACTGGAGACCATGGCGAACTTCAGCTCCTTGTCAAGCCCCTTCTTAAAACGAAACTGTTTCTTCGAGTCTGTGTCCACATCCTCGGGTGCATAGCGAGACAGTTGGGTGAATTTGTTCAGATACTCTCGCACACTCATGCGGCCTTGCTTTAGCATGAGAAATTCTTCACGTCTCGCCTGGATCTCTCCTTCGGGCACGAAATGACTGCGAAAGTAATTCTTGAACTCGTCCCATGTGATATTATCCGGGTCCTGATGGGCTTCAATGAAGGCAGTCCACCAATCGGCTGCAGGTCCCTGAAGTTGGTGCGAGGCTAACAGCACCTTCTCTCGTCCTTCACATTGGACAATCCTCAGCTTGCCCTCAATGGTTCTCAGCCAATCGTCGGCCTCCATGGGCTCACTAGCAGTAGCAAAGGTGGGTGGATGGGTGTTGAGGAAGTCTCTCATGCGGGATCGGGGTCCTGGTGCTGGCTGTGGGTGGGGCTGATTTGGTGGGGGTGGAGGGGCTTGCTGGGCTTGCTGCATGTTGGCCACCACTTGTGTTAAATTCTGCATCATTTGCATCTGCATGGCCATCATCTGCTGCATATGATTCATCGCAGGTGCTCCACGGGCACCTCTCCCATTCCATTGCGGTAGCTGGAATCCAGCTTCATCATCACCAAGGGGCATACCACGGCCACGACCACGGCCTCTTCCCCTGCCTGCCATCTGAGTACGAAGAGAGTAGAGTCTTAGATTCTACTATAACTAGTGGAAGACTACTATGCGATACCCTTACTATATGCCACAATCACAGCAAACATGCATATAAATGAAAACTCTTTATTAAAAGCTCACTAATTAGAGAAGTATCAAAAAGGTGCGGTTGTGGACAAGTCGCCAAGGCGTTCCACAACTCACACAACACACCAAGATGAAAATCATAAAAAGAAATAACACAACTCAAGGTCACACGAGTACGTCTATGTCGCTCTTATTTAACTAATGAGGGTGTGCCTATCCTTGAGTCGTGGCAAAGGTCGGGGACTATTCGTCGTCAAGCGGTAACTCCTCCGGGTCCTCGTCGTCGTCGTCGTCGTCGTCGTCGTCCGCGGGGTCCTGAGGTGGTGAGGCAGCAGGCGGTGGTGGTGCGGCAGACGCCACACTGGAAGGCTCCTCGTCAGAGGACTCCTTAGAAGACGACTCACGCTGGCCACCACGGCGGTCTGGAGAGTCCGGGGTCCACGTCGAGGTGTCGGACGCGTAGTCGTCAGGGTCCTCGTCGGTGATCCGACGATACCTCCTGATCACTGCCTCGTGGCGCAGGGCGAGGTCACGTCCATCCTGAATCTCCTGCTGTGCCCTCTGAAGTCGGGCACTAAGCTCGGTCACGTCGCCAACAGTCTGACGAGACTGCGGGAGGTCCAGGGGTCTCTCCACGTGCCTGGAGACAAAGCCTGCAGTGCCACTGGGCCGCTGCGGAACAAAGGCGTGCACCGTGTCCTCCAGACGGAAACGGCGGGCGTGGCTCCAAAAAGTGGCTGCTTCCCAGCTAGCGTCCTGCTCCGCGTATCGGCGGGAGCTCCTCCAGGCAGGACTGCTGTGGGTCTTCACCAGCTCATCACCATAGTAAATGTAGATCTTGCAGCTCCACTCCGTCCTGCCGGGGCGCTGCACTCCAGTGGTGTGGTAGGAGAGTGAGAGGCTGTGGTGACGGTAGCCAGCCTCACGGAGTATGGCCCGAAGGCGGAGTCGCAGTCATCCTGCGGCCTTGCTGTCAGAACGAATCACTACGGGGTGACGGGGGTCGACGGCTGGAGAGCGACCGGCCAGCCTACGTGGGGGCACAAGTCCACCGGTCGACTTACGGGGGGTCGTCTTGGTGCGGGCCATCTACAAATTTTGAAAACAGGAGAGTGTCAGTAACAAAACATATAAATAAAGGAGTAAATAAAACAAGTAGACAAGGCAGGAAGTACAAAGCAATTTTATAAATTACTTTTTTTAATATAATAGGGTCCTTAAGTCATCCCTTTCTAACTAGGCTTGCGTCCTACGGGCAACACGGCTCTGATACCACTTTGTCACACCCGGTCCCAACAAGACAACCGGATGTCTTCCACATGTATGCCAGGATCGATTCTCATCATACATATGTAGACGAAAGTGTAATATCATTTATTACAAGCCATGTTCGAGTACATAAATGTCTTACAATAATGACCCGTAGATCTAAAATAAGCTTACAGAGCAAAACAGCGGTAAAAGAAACTAGTGTGGCTCCATGCACAGGCGTTGCCGGGGGTTGCGCCAGCCTAGAACGTCTCCTCCGGATCAGCGAAGAAGTCTTCATTCTCCACCTCTTCTCCATTGTAGACTGAGGAAAGATAAGCAACAAGCAAGTTTGAGCACCAACGGTACTCAGCAAGTGGGAAAGAGATGACATGAGGGTATTTAGAAAGGAAGGCCAAATTTGGGTTAAGCACTATAGCATTACATCCTATCCTTAGCTTTCATTAGCACCTACTTCTAAGTGTATGAACCCAACCATAGTCCCATTTGTAATCCAAGTCCCAACCAACCAATCCAATCCAAACCACCATTCCCAGACATTTGCTAATTATGAATTGGACACCAAGCCGCTCTTGTCCGTGAGCACGGCTGTCATGACAGTTTCTGCAGAGAATGTACCCTTTACCCACAAGCCGTGATTTCATCCCCTGTTGCCAGGTGGACTAAGGATAACCTCCCTGATGCCCGTGGTCGTGAACCACATTGCACACTTCCTTTGGTGTGAGGCCAGGAGATCACTACGAGGTCTTTACAAAGGATTCTCCCGACGCGTACTAGCCCTCTAAGGTTTCACCCCTGTACAAAAGTGTGAGCCGTTACACCACGACTCAACACCCCAGTTGCCCCCTCTTGAGCCATGCGGATCCCAAGGCAGTACACCCTGAACCAATTCCCCGCACAATCCAACCACTAATACTACGCCGGGAGAGGCCTAATTAATTGACCAAGCTGCCCCATACTCAGTCTTGTGGCGATACTATAAGGCTTAGTGGCTTCCTCCATAAACCGGTCCTTAGAACCCGGCAAGGTTCATACCCCAAAACCCGGATCTCGTGCGTACTGCACCATACCAAGCAAAACCAACCCGCCGGATTCCTATCCACTACAATTCAATTCACCATATCTCAACAAATAAATCACAATAATTAATGATAGAGCATGTAATGTAGATATATTTCCCTCCCAAATACTAAGCATGGCTAAGCGTAAAGAAATAATAACATCTACCCAAGCCAACCAGGGGACAAGAAATTATATGGAAGGGTACAGTAAATAGGATTCAATTTATTAAGCATGCAGCTAACTAAAACTTAATAAAACGGGTGCAAAATGGTCAAGGAACTTGCCTTCTTCGGAGTGTGGGTCGGTGAAGTGGTAGTCTTGAAGGGTGTAAGTCGGCTCGGGAACCGACTCTATATACATCATCGCATGCAGAACGGAAAGTAGTAGCACACAATAAGCACAAGAGAAATAATGCACACCACAAATAAATAACACAAAAGAAAACCTACGCAATTACGTTGCTAACACAATGTCCTTAGTTGAAGTTCTAATTAGAGGTGTGGGTGGAAGTTTGGTTTTTAGGGTTGAGGTGGGGTTGATTGACAATTTATGGTTTTTATCTTTATTTTAGAGCATTGCATGGGTTTGCTACAATTTTCCTTAGCTAAATTTGAATAATAAAGTAATGAAGTGGTCCACAACAGTATTAAATAACTTACTTGAATGTAAACAAATTAATAAATAAAGGCCAAGTAAATTTCCCTAATTAATTTATGCAAAAGAGAGTGCAAATTCTATGATTTTATGTAAATAAACATGAATGCAGGGGTTTTTGTGCAAAACAGACATGATCAGAGGCTTGAAAATATTTTATAACATTACCAGGGGGTTTATCATAATTTACAGATGCTAAAAATATATTTTATGGTGAAAACAGGGGCTAAAATGATTTATTTAATCAATTTAACAGTGCTGACACAATTTAATAAAATTCCAGGGGCTATTCCCTAAATCCAGGATCTATCCGCAATTATTTTAAATTGGCGCAGGAGGCTACGCGAAAATCGGCCAACGGTTACACATGTTTGAATCTGGGCCGTTGGATCAACCGCGTGCGGCCCAGATTTAAAATGTGCGAAGGGGTACGCCCTTCTAATCTCGGCCGTCGGCCCTAGATGGGCGGCCGAGATTGGGCCACGTCGCCCCAGGGGCGGCGCGCACCCAGGGCGCGGCGGCGCGCGTGCCAGGCCGGCTGCGCACGGCGGCGTGGTCGCCGGAAGTTGGCCGGAACGGCCAATTCGGCGCCAATTCCAGGTGCTCGACACACCAAACGGGAGAGGGGGATCGGGGGAGCTCACCGAGGGGGTTTTTGGGTTTTGAAATTGGGCGGAGGAGCGTTGGCGACGGCGACCGGCAGCGGTGCTCGGCGGAGGGGAGAAGTGGGCTGGGGCTGGGTTAAGGCCCAGGGTGGGTTCCCTTTTTCTTTTTCTTTTTGTTTTCTTTTTCCTTTTTCATTCTTTTGCGAAATTTGAATTGTTTTTCAAATTCAAACGAATTCTAGCGCATTTTGAAATTGAATTTTCACTCAAATGCAACCATACATGATGCATCCCTAGTATATTTCTTTTGTTTTTAAATTTTCGAAAATTTGGGTGTTACAAAAAGTAGATGATTGAGATCGATCTCACTTGTCTTTAAGGTTGAGATAAGAAAAGTTTACATCAAAGCAGCACTAGCTGAAAGGGCAAGATCACCTGCAGAGAGGATGGCTGCCGAGACCGGAGATGTCACCAACAGAAGAAAGCACTCTCCCTCTAGTCCAAGTTCTCACTCTCGCTCTCACTTGACGTTGTGTGGTGGTGGCTGCTGGCGCCAGTGTGGCCGCCGGCAGGAAGGGGAGGGGCGTTCTCGCTCTCGCTCTCGTTGGGTGGTGATGCTTCTTCATTTTCTAACATAGAACACTACTATAATAAGTATCATCGCAGGCGGCTCTAAACCTATTATCACATGCGGTTTCTAAACCCGTCTCAAACGAAGAGTCTGTGATGATCCGCAATTTTACATGCAGAGAAGTGAAACCGACTGTGAAGACACATTATCACAAGCGGTTCTTTACTTAGGTTAGTCGCCTGTGAAGACATATTATCACAGGCGGGTCGTGCAACATTTATAAACGCCTGTGATAATTGTGCTATCACAGGCGGATCCTGACCTACGTCAAGCTGCCTGTGATGACTGTTTATCGCAGCTGGTTTGTACCATAACAGTAACCGCATGTGATAATTAGGTTATCACAGATTATTCTTTACCTATATCTAGCCACTTGTGATAATTGTTTTTCACATGCAGGTCTAGCTATTGGTAAATAACCGCCTGAGATAAGGTATAACCTATGCAACACTAGTTGCTGTTATTTCTAATTTCCAGGTCAATTCAATATAATCACAAAAGTCAACAATATCATCACAAAAGTCAACAATATAATCACAGAAGTCATCTCACAGAAGTAAATTTCACTAAAACAATATACATATGTACAAGTTACACATACAATTCATCTCATAGTTTACAAGTTTTCAATAAAAACTATTTCTATTAGCATAGTATCAAAGTTCTGACACATCAGTTATTGCACCATTCTCATCAAAGAACTCCTCTCTTTTGTGCAAAATTTCGCGAAGCACAAATTGACACATGTCACGCCGGTCATCGTAAAGATGAACAGACGCTAATCACATGTACGCCAGGATCAGTTGAATCGTACATGCGTCGACGAAAGTGAAATACCATTACATTGCCATGTTCGATTACATAAATAGTCTTACAGTATGACCCGAAGGTCTACAAATACAAACCACATCTATTACAACACTAAACAGTTCATTACTACAGAAAGCAAGATAGGAAAGCGGGGCTTCATCTCCACAGGCAGCCGTTGCGCGTATGGTCGCCAGCCTAGGCCAAGTCCTCCGGATTGACGAAGAAATCCTCCGGTGCAGTTTCTTCTTCTTCATATTCTAATGGAAAATTAAACGCTTGAGTACATAGAGTACTCAGCAAGTGCGGGAAGAAAATGACATGATTGGCTAGAGCAAGGAAAGGCCAAATATGGCTTAGCACTATGCTTAGAACCTATCCTTAGCTTCCAATTATCAATATCAAATTCAATAAATAATCAACACATGATTAATGATAATGAAAGTACTTGAATCATAATGATCCATCATTTCCCAACCATAGACTAATTATGAACTGGCCCCAAGCCGCTCTTGTCCGTGAGCACAGCTGTCATGACAGTTTTACCAAGTCTCTGCAGAGAGTGTACCCTTTCCCCACAAGCAGTGATTTCATCCCCTGTTGCCAGGTGGACTAAGTGAACCTCCCCGATTGCCCGTGGTAGCTAACCACATTTCACACTTCCTTTGGTGTGAGGCCAGGAGATCACTACATGGTCTTTACAAAGGTACTCCCGACTAGTGCTAGTCCTCTAAGGTTTCCACCACTGAGGATTCTCGGAGTAACCCTCCGCCCCAGAGCCCCCTCTTGAGCCTTGCGGTTCCAAGAGCAGATCACCCGCCTCATTCCCCGCACCATCCAACCACTAGCAGTTCATCGGGAGAAACCTAATTAATTGACCAAGCTGCCCCATCTCAGTCTCGTGGTGGTACTATAAAGCTTAGTGGCTTCCTCCATAAACCGGTCCTTAGAATCCGGTGGTAACAAACCCCAATCCCGGGTCTCGTGCAAAATGCACCATACCAAAACTAACCAACCACCAGATTCCTATCCACTAACATTATGTATAATCATCACCAAATTAAAGTAACCATAAAGTTGAGCATAGAACATTTGTATGAAATCCCAAACCCAACATCTAAGCATGGCTAAACATAAATAAAGCCTATCTACTTCCCACCCCATTTCAGGTAACAAGGAATAGTAAGGAACAGGGCATGTAAACATGAAGTAGGACATCAATTTAATTAGCATGCAACTAGCTAATTTCCTAAAATAGGTACAAGATGGTCAAGGGCACTTGCCTTCGTTGAAGACTTGAGTGTTATCGAAGTCCTGGTCTTGGAGGTTAAGATTAGGGTCATAATACGACTCTAGACATATGCCCAAGCATGGAAAGAATAGAATAAAGCTAAATAAGTAAAGGCACGCAAAACAATGCATCACACATACACATAAGCACAAAATCCTACACTAATGCGTCCCTACGAGGTATTTATCACTTAACATGGCCAAAGTATGCATTTTATATTTTTCCTACAATTTTGGGATTTTATTATAGCCTAAAACCATTTTTATTGAATTTTCTATAGCAAAAATGTATTTTAAAACCTTTATAATAAATATTCCAGGGACCAAATATATTTTATCTGAACACTACAATTAATTCACAGCATAAAATAGTTTAAAACAATTTTTTCATAACCATCTACACTTAATTACCATTTTTATCTAATTTCTATACCTCAAATACAATTAAAAACCCTATTCAGCAAATAAATAAAAGTCCAGGGGCTAAATAAATAGTTTTCTACACTGTACAGAGTCTAAATACATTATTCTACCGAATTACAGGGGTTAGAATGCTTAATTAAATGATTAAAACCAATTTTTGGGGATCCAGGGGCTAGTCTGTGATTTATGGGGGCTAGATTCGAATTACAGAGAAGTACAGGGGGTAGCAACTAAGTTTGCAGGGGCCTGGGTGTAAAGCGGGCGGCGGGAAAAGGTGCTTTGAACGCAGGCCGTTGGATCTTAAATGGATGGCTGGGATTTTATTACTCGAACCGGTACGAGGTTATAATCGTGGCCGTTGGGGTTCTACCGACGGCCCAGATGGGGCCACGTCGCCCCCGGCGACGTCGGCGGCGCCGGCGCGGCGGCGCTAGACGCCCGCGACGGCGAGCTCGCCGGAGACGGCCAAAACGGCGAAAACGCCACTGAATCCAAGCGTAATTCGCACTAAACGAAAGAAGAGAGGGTGGGGAGCATACCTAGGGGGGTTGCGAGGTCCGAAGTTGGCCGGAGAGGGGTCGGCGGCGAGAGGGGCGGTGGTTGGCGTCGGTGCACGTCGGATCCGGTGATTTTCCGGCGATCTCCCCGCGCAGACTTGCCTGGCGTGTTCCTGGTGACACGGCGACGAGGTTAGCGGGGTAGATGATGTGCTGCAACCGTCGGCTAGCCGGGAACGCGCGAGACAGACCTTGGGGACGGCGAGGCTAGGGTTTTGGCGAGGGGAAGGGGAAACAGAGGGGGAAGGGCTGAATTTATAGGTCCGGGGGAGGCGGTGGTTGCTGGCGCACGCGATGGGGGGGGTTTCCCTGGGTGATCACGTCGTGGGAGGGCGGTTTGGAGAGGGGGGGTGCGGAGTGGGCGCGGGGGGTGGCGGTTGCACGCGTGGCGCGGGAAAGAGAGGGGAGGGAGGTAGGGGATGGCGCCGACACGCGGGCCCCGCCCGACAGAGAGAGGGAGAGAGGGGAGAGGCTGGCTGGGCCGCGGGAGAGAGGTGGGGAAATGGGCCAAGGGAGGGAAATTCGGCCCAGGGGGGGTTTAATTCCTTTTCTTTTTCTTTTTCAGTTCTCTTCTTTTGATTTGAATTCAAATTCAAATTTGAACGTTTGCTACTCGTTTGAACATCAAAAATTCACCCAAAAATGCATGCTACAATGATCAAGGGTTGAGCAAATTTTTTTACATAAAATATGGGTGTTACAACTCTACCCCCCTTAAAAGGAATCTCGCCCTCGAGATTCGGACGTTCTAAGAGAATAGATGAGGGAAATCCGCCTTGAGAGTTTCTTCTCTTTCCCATGTTGCTTCTGCCTCTGAATGATGCTTCCATTGCACTTTACACATGCGAATGACTTTGTTTCTTGTGATCTTTTCCACTGTCTCAAGTATCTTGACAGGCTGCTCCACATAAGACAAATCTTCTTGTACATCCACTGCTTCCATTGGCAATTGCTCTTCAGGCACCCTTAGGCACTTCTTAAGCTGCGACACATGGAACACATTGTGCACATCTGCCAGGTGTGGCGGAAGCTCAAGCTGATAAGCCACTTCACCACGTCGTTCCAGTATCTTGAACGGACCAATATAACGAGGTGACAACTTGCCTCTTACTTTAAATATTCTCAATCCTCTCATAGGTGACACCTTCAAGTACACATAGTCACCAACTTCAAATGTGAGATCACGTCTTCGAGTATCTGCATAACTCTTCTGTCTTGTTTGAGCTGCCTTTAGATTCTTCCGAACTTCTTGTACTTGTCTTTCAGCCTCTTGTAATACATCAGGCCCAAATACTTGACTTTCCCCAGTTTGATTTCAAAACAACGGTGTTCTACATTTTCGCCCATACAATGCTTCAAAAGGAGACATCTTCAAACTGGCTTGATAACTGTTGTTGTAAGAGAATTCGGCATACGGCAGATTCTTATCCCAACTTTTGCTATTCTTTAGAGCACACGCTCTCAACATATCTTCCAGTATTTGGTTGGTGCGTTCAGTTTGACCATCAGTTTGAGGATGATACGCCGAACTAAAATTTAGACGGGTATCCATTGATTCATGCAACTTCTGCCAGAATCTTGAGGTGAATTGAGTGCCTCTGTCTGAGATGATCTTCTTTGGAACTCCATGTAAACATACAATCCTGGAGATGTACAGTTCCGCTAACTTGGGGCCATTATATGTTTCTTTCACGGGAATAAAGTGAGCAACTTTAGTCAAACGATCCACAATAACCCATATAGAGTCATAGCCAGACTGTGTTCTTGGTAGTCCCACAATGAAATCCATACTAATTTCTTCCCACTTCCATTCTGGCACTTTGATTGGTTGCAATAACCCTGCTGGTCTTTGATGTTCCGCTTTTATTAATTGACATGTATCACATATGGCCACATATTCTGCTACATCTCGTTTCATTCCATGCCACCAATATCGATCTTTGGGGTCTTGATACATCTTTGTGCTTCCGGGATGTATGGAGTATGATGAGTCATGAGCTTCTCTTAATATCAACTCTTTAATCTCCTTGACATCTGGAACACAAATCCTCTTTCCAAGCCATAAGGTTCCTTGTTCATCCTCTCTAAAGTTCGAAGCTTTTCCTTTCTTCATCAACTGTTTGATCTCCTTGACCTTCTCATCATTCTTTTGCCCTTCTCGTATATCACGTTCAAGGGTTGAGTCCACTTCCATAGCAACTGCTTCAGTGCTAGACACCAAACATAGATTTAACCTTGCAAACTCTTCACATAGCTGGGGTTGGAGAGCTTGTACTGACAAGTTATTGCTTTGTCCCTTCCTGCTTAGAGCATCGGCGACCACATTAGCCTTGCCTGGATGATAGTTGTTTCCCACATCAAAATCATTTATTAACTCCAACCAACGACGTTGCCTGAGATTAAGATCCGGCTGTGTGAATATGTATTTCAAGCTCTTGTGATCTGTGTATATCTCAGTCCTTTTTCCCATCAAGTAGTGTCTCCATATCTTCAAAGCATGGACAACAGCTGCCAATTCCAAATCATGTGTTGGATAGTTCCTCTCATGTTTCCGAAGCTGTCTTGAAGCATAGGCCACAACATGTCCTCCTTGCATTAAGACACATCCTAAACCATGACCAGATGCATCACAATAGACCACAAACTCCTTCTGCATATCAGGCATCACCAATACCGGTGCACTGGTTAACCTTTTCTTCAACTCGGCGAAGCTTACTTCACATTCGGGGGTCCACTTGAAAGCAACTCCTTTCTCAAGCAACTTGGTTAGTGGTCGAGAGATCTTTGAAAATCCCTCGATGAATCGCCGATAGTAACCAGCCATACCCAAAAATCTTCGTATATCATGCACACCCTCGGGTGTTTCCCACTTAAGAACATCTGTCACTTTGCCTGGATCTACTCCTATACCTCCTCCGGATATGACATGTCCCAAAAATGATACCTCCTTTAGCCAAAACTCACACTTACTAAGTTTGGCATACAGTTGATGTTGGCGAAGCTTCTGCAGGGCCATCCTGAGGTGCTCCTCATGCTCTTCTTCAGTCTTGGAGTAGATAAGTATGTCATCGATGAATACCACTACAAACTTGTCCAAGTACTCCATAAATACCTTGTTCATAAGATACATAAAATATGCCGGAGCATTGGTCAATCCAAACGACATAACTGTATACTCATATAATCCATACCGAGAGACAAATGCCGTCTTGGGAATATCCGACGGTCTAATCTTCAGTTGATGGTAGCCCGAACAAAGATCAATCTTGGAGAACACACATGCTCCTCTCAACTGATCAAACAAATCTTCAATCCTTGGTAGTGGATATTTATTCTTGATTGTTACCTCATTTAAAGCCGGTAGTCCACACACAACCTTTGAGTTCCATCCTTCTTAGGTACAAATATAACTGGTGCTCCCCAAGGCGATGAGCTAGGACGAATATATCCTTTTGCCAATAATTCCTCAATATGATCTTTTAGTTCAGCTAATTGTTTAGCATCCATTCTATATGGCCTCTTATATATTGGGGCCGTTCCAGGCACTAATTCAATGATAAATTCAATCTCTCGATCAGGGGGCATACCTGGCAAGTCATCTGGGAATACATCCGGAAATTCTTTCACAACCCTGATGTCTTTGGTACTCTCAAGATGATTGAGTTGTACTACTGCCTCTTGTGTCTGATCTGGCTTGAACTCCACTGTAGTGCCATCCGGGTGTGTTAAGCAGACTGTTCTAGTTGCACAATGAATTACTCCTTGATTCTTCGTCAACCAGTCCATCCCCAGAATGATATCTAATCCTTGTGAGTCCAACACTATTAGGTTGGCCCAAAAGACTACCCCCCTTATGTTTATACTCACTTTTCGGCATAGATGCCTTGCCACCATCTCTCCTCCAGGAGAGTTTATCAATAATGGCCCATTCAAGAATGTAACTACCATGTCATGCTTCTTTATGAAATCCTTGGATATAAATGAATGTGTAGCACCCGAATCAAACAATATGGTGGCGGGGTGGGAGTTAACAGAAAACATACCGATCACCATATCAGGCGCTTCTTGTGCTTGTTCCAGAGTCACATGGTTGACACGGCCAGTTGGGTTTTGTTGCTTCTTTGGACAACTGCTGGCATAGTGTCCCCATTCTCCGCACTTGTAACATTGTACTCCTGCAGCATTATTTGGGCCCTTGTTGCCTCCTGATTGGTTTCTTGGGGGTTGGCCATTTGGACGGTTAGCTGGAGCTGAAGGGCGGGGCGGCTGCATCTGCTGACATGGGGGTTGCATTGGCTTGCGTGGTGGCTGCTGCTGCTGCTGCTGCTGGCGCATCTGCTAGTTGTAGGGAGTGGGTGGCCTGTAGTTGGAGTTGGGAAACCTCTGTCCCGAGTAGTTCATGGGACGAGTCATTTGGTTTGCAGGCGGAGGGTTAAGACGGGGGCGCACATTGCTGCTAGAGGCATGTGCCATAGTCAACTTCCTTTTTCTTTCCTCATCATCCAGTTCCTTCTTAGTCCTCTCCACTTCAAAAGCTTTGTCAACCAGCTTCCGAAAGTCGCCGTAGTCGCTGGAAGACATGGCGAACTTTAACTCCTTGTCCAACCCATTCTTGAAGCGGAATTGTTTCTTGGAGTCAGTGTCCACATCGGTTGGAGCATAGCGGGACAACTGAGTGAATGCATTCAAATAGGCCCTCACAGTCATACGGCCCTGCTTTAACATCAGGAACTCTTCACGTCTTGCTTGTATTTCTCCTTCTGGCACAAAGTGATTGCGGAAGTTGGTCCTGAATTCTTCCCAGGTAATGTTTTCCGGGTCCCGGTGAGCTTCAGTAAAGGCAGTCCACCAGTCGGCTGCCGGTCCTTGGAGTTGATGGGAGGCTAATAGTACTTTCTCCCTTCCTTCACAGTGGATGAGCCTCAACTTGCTTTCAATGGTTCGGAGCCAATCATCGGCATCCATGGGTTCGGTGACGGTGGCGAAAGTGGGTGGATGAGTGTTCAGGAAGTCCCTAAGGAAGGACCTAGGTGGAAAAGGTGGTGGTGGCGGAAGGTTGTAGTTTAGTGGTGGTGGGGGTGGGGCTTGCTGCAGGTTGGTGACAATCTGAGTGAGGTTGTTAAGTAGCTGGGTTTGGATGGCCATCATCTGCTGCATTTGTTGCACGGCTGGGGCCCCTCGGGCACCCCTACCATTCCATCCAGGCACACCTCCAAGTCCTTCATCTTGGGGCACAACACCCCTTCCACGACCTCTACCTCTACCTCTTCCAGACATCTGTGTAGGGAAGAATTGAAATTTTTAGAACAATAGATAAGATATAGAAGGGTACGCTATGGCAACAGTCCCAACTACATGCATCAAGGGAGACACATATATATATATATAAAGCAAGCAAATTCATTAACCAACTAGTGCGGATGTGGACAAGATGCTAATGCATTCCACAACTCGCACGACACACTAACAAGCCTATATACAAATGACATGGATGTGGACAGGATGCCGAAGCATTCCACAACTCATGTCGCACACACACACAACATAAAGCAAACTACTGGCATAACATCATAAACGACACAACTCAAGACTAGGGAGGGCGTAGCTACACGCTCCTACATACTAAGGATAGGTGTCCTGAGTCGTCCAACGGAAAGCAAGTCCACTCCTACTCATCGGAGTCCTCCTCAATCTCCATCTCCGGGTCTTCTTCTTCTGAGTCTTCTCTTGAGTTCTCGGTGGAGTTCATGCGGCAGTCCGGAGAGTTCGGGTCCCAAGGCTCCACGTCCGAAGCATACTGAGTAGAGTTATGATCAGCTGCAGTGATCCTCGCGTAGCGTCGGTGAAGTCGCTCGTAGCGGTCAACTAGGTCCCTGCTGTCCTGTAGCTCCTACTGACAACACTGGAGTCACGAAGACAACTCCACAACGTCGTCCACCAGCCTCTCGCACTGGGGGTGAGTCAAGTGCCCCTCGACGTCACGTCCAGTGAAGGCGGTCGTGCCACTAGGGCGCTGAGGGGTGTACGCGTGCTCCGTGCACCCAAGAAGGAACCTGTGGGCGTGGCTCCAGTAGGTGGTCGCCTCCCACGTGGCGTCCTCCTCAGCCGCACGCTGGGAGCTCCTCCAGGCCGGAGAGAAGTGAGAGTGCAGCAGCTCCGAGTCATAGTAGACGGCCAGCTGAGAACTCCACTCTAGTCCACCAGTGTAGGGTGCAAAGACCCTAGTGGTGTGGTAGACCAGACGAACACGGTACTCATGGTACCCCGCAGCTCGAAGAAGAGAGCGAAGACGGACCCACATCCTCGAAGCAGCACTCCCAGTGGAGAACAGCGTCGTCTCCCTCCTGGGGGTGTAGGGTGCGGAGCGACTGGCTAGGGCGTGGCGTGGAACACGACCTCCAGTCGACTTACGAGCCGTCTGCTTGGTTCGCGCCATCTACAAACATTTGAAAAGAAGAGAGTGAGATCAATAATCCATAAATTAAATTAGAATAAAGCAAATAGCACAGCAAGATAAGAAGCGCAAGGTTTGAGATAGAGAGCACAAAATTTTGGAAATACTATTTCATAAGAAAATAGTATAGTCCTTAATTTTCGGCCATTTCTAACTAGGCTTGCATCCTACGGGCAACACGGCTCTGATACCACTTTGTCATGCCAGTCATCGTAAAGATGAACAGACGCTAATCACATGTACGCCAGGATCAGTTGAATCGTACATGCGTCGACGAAAGTGAAATACCATTACATTGCCATGTTGGATTACATAAATAGTCTTATAGTATGACCCAAAGGTCTACAAATACAAACCACATCTATTACAACACTAAACAGTTCATTACTACAGAAAGCAAGATAGGAAAGTGGGGCTTCATCTCCACAGGCAGCCGTTGCGCGTATGGTCGCCAGCCTAGGCCAAGTCCTCCGGATTGACGAAGAAATCCTCCGGTGCAGTTTCTTCTTCTTCATATTCTAATGGAAAATTAAACGCTTGAGTACATAAAGTACTCAGCAAGTGCGGGAAGAAAATGACATGATTGGCTAGAGCAAGGAAAGGCCAAATATGGCTTAGCACTATGCTTAGAACCTATCCTTAGCTTCCAATTATCAATATCATAATTCAATAAATAATCAACACATGATTAATGATAATGAAAGTACTTGAATCATAATGATCCATCATTTCCCAACCATAGACTAATTATGAACTGGCCCCAAGCCGCTCTTGTCCGTGAGCACGGCTGTCATGACAGTTTTACCAAGTCTCTGCAGAGAGTGTACCCTTTCCCCACAAGCAGTGATTTCATCCCCTGTTGCCAGGTGGACTAAGTGAACCTCCCCGATTGCCCGTGGTAGCTAACCACATTTCACACTTCCTTTGGTGTGAGGCCAGGAGATCACTACATGGTCTTTACAAAGGTACTCCCGACTAGTGCTAGCCCTCTAAGGTTTCCACCACTGAGGATTCTCGGAGTAACCCTCCGCCCCAGAGCCCCCTCTTGAGCCTTGCGGTTCCAAGAGCAGATCACCCGCCTCATTCCCCGCACCATCCAACCACTAGCAGTTCATCGGGAGAAACCTAATTAATTGACCAAGCTGCCCCATCTCAGTCTCATGGTGGTACTATAAAGCTTAGTGGCTTCCTCCATAAACCGGTCCTTAGAATCCGGTGGTAACAAACCCCAATCCCGGGTCTCGTGCAAAATGCACCATACCAAAACTAACCAACCACCAGATTCCTATCCACTAACATTATGTATAATCATCACCAAATTAAAGTAACCATAAAGTTGAGCATAGAACATTTGTATGAAATCCCAAACCCAACATCTAAGCATGGCTAAACATAAATAAAGCCTATCTACTTCCCACCCCATTTCAGGTAACAAGGAATAGTAAGGAACAGGGCATGTAAACATGAAGTAGGACATCAATTTAATTAGCATGCAACTAGCTAATTTCCTAAAATAGGTACAAGATGGTCAAGGGCACTTGCCTTCGTCGAAGACTTGAGTGTTATCGAAGTCCTGGTCTTGGAGGTTAAGATTAGGGTCGTAATACGACTCTAGACATATGCCCAAACATGGCAAGAATAGAATAAAGCTAAATAAGTAAAGGCACGCAAAACAATGCATCACACATACACATAAGCAAAAATCCTACACTAATGTGTCCCTACGAGGTATTTATCACTTAACATGGCCAAAGTATGCATTTTATATTTTTCCTACAATTTTGGGATTTTATTATAGCCTAAAACCATTTTTATTGAATTTTCTATAGCAAAAATGTATTTTAAAACCTTTATAATAAATATTCCAGGGACCAAATATATTTTATCTGAATACTACAATTAATTCACAGCATAAAATAGTTTATAACAATTTTTTCATAACATTCCTACACTTAATTACCATTTTTATCTAATTTCTATACCTCAAATACAATTAAAAACCCTATTCAGCAAATAAATAAAAGTCCAGGGGCTAAATAAATAGTTTTCTACACTGTACAAGGTCTAAATACATTATTCTACCGAATTACAGGGGTTAGAATGCTTAATTAAATGATTAAAACCAATTTTTGGGGATCGAGGGGCTAGTCTGTGATTTCTGGGGGCTAGATTCGAATTACAGAGAAGTACAGGGGGTAGCAACTAAGTTTGCAGGGGCCTGGGTGTAAAGCGGGCGGCGGGAAAAGGTGCTTTGAACGCAGGCCGTTGGATCTTAAATGGATGGCTGGGATTTTATTACTCGAACCGGTACGGGGTTATAATCGTGGCCGTTGGGGTTCTACCGACGGCCCAGATGGGGCCACGTCGCCCCTGGCGACGCCGGCGGCGCCCGGCGCGGCAGCGCTAGACACCCGCGACGGCGAGCTCGCCGGAGACGGCCAAAACGGCGAAAACGCCACTGAATCCAAGCGTAATTCGCACTAAACGAAAGAAGAGAGGGTGGGGAGCATACCTAGGGGGGTTGCGAGGTCCGAAGTTGGCCAGAGAGGGGTCGGCGGCGAGAGGGGCGGTGGTTGGCATCGGTGCACGTTGGATCCGGTGATTTTCCGGCGATCTCCCCGCGCAGACTTGCCTGGCGTGTTCCTGGTGACACGGCGACGAGGTTAGCGGGGTAGATGATGTGCTGCAACTGTCGGCTAGCCGGGAACGCGCGAGACAGACCTTGGGGACGGCGAGGCTAGGGTTTTGGCGCGGGGAAGGGGAAACAGAGGGGGAAGGGCTGAATTTATAGGTCCGGGGGAGGCGGTGCTTGCTGGCGCACGCGATGGGGGGGTTTCCCGGGGTGATCACGTCGTGGGAGGGCGGTTTGGAGAGGGGGGGTGCGGAGTGGGCGCGGGGGGTGGCGGTTGCAGGCGCGGTGCGGGAAAGAGAGGGGAGGGAGGTAGGGGATGGCGCCAACACGCGGGCCCCGCCCGGCAGAGAGAGGGAGAGAGGGCAGAGGCTGGCTGGGCCGCGGGAGAGAGGAGGGGAAATGGGCCAGGGGAGGGAAATTCGGCCCAGGGGGGGTTTAATTCCTTTTCTTTTTCTTTTTCATTTCTCTTCTTTTGATTTGAATTCAAATTCAAATTTGAACGTTTGCTACTCGTTTGAACATCAAAAATTCACCCAAAAATGCATGCTACAATGATCAAGGGTTGAGCAAATTTTTGTACATAAAATATGGGTGTTACAACACAGTTCAACAGCAATTTTGTCGGCTCCTCCATCAGGAATACTTCTACAAACAGGCTATTCTTCGTTCACATTCTTCGTGTGCTGCAATGAAACACATAATAAGGTTAGAATGTGTTGGTTTGAACAATCTCAAAGTATAGATCAAAGTGAGAGTATACAAGAATTTATTTGGTATTTTGGGAGCAATTGTACTATGATCAATTGAATTTTGAAGTTGGAATCAAAATATGAAAATAATGTTCCTGGTAACATTGAACAACAGAGAATATAAGTATTAAACTATGCTAGTTACAATGAAAAAGAAACTCAAAAGTAAGAAAATAAGATATCGATATTAAGAATAACTTACATCCTCACGATTCACTCTATATTCGCTGGCGGTCCAAAGATGCTCGCATACATAATACCCGTATAAGACACTTTCGATAGGCTGCTTCAGACAAGCATAATACGTTTTAATATCCAATGCATTCGTATTCGGAGGTCTCTCACCGTCAAGCTGTTCCGCATAAAACCGACAAGTGCTGTAATACAAGAAATGTCATATAAAACTTGTCAACACATTTTAAATGTGTGTAAATTAAAATTATTGAATAAACATACAATTTCAAAATGGAAAGGAAATCTTTGTAATGATTTGGTGGGTAATGGGCTGAGTCCAAGACTGTTGCCAAACCCTATGTAGGGTTGATGAAGATCATTATGTAGTGATTACTACAAATATACAAACACACGTGTTAACAATTAGCAATAATTGCTATTTCAATGTCATGTGTCGAACTTACTTGAAGTGGTACGGAGCCTTTACGAGGTCCTTGCCGTCTCTGACAAAGTTAAACATTGCATGCCCTATGTAAGCTGCAAATTCTGTCCTTCTATCCTTCTTAAGTTTTGCGATTGATTTTTCAAATTCTTTTATTTAATGTGCTTGAACTATGCTGATTCTCGATCCGCCTTGACTTCGAATAGCGTCTTTGCAATCCGTGTAGGGTCAAGGATACCTGTCTTGCGTCTCATCTTTTCATTATCCATGTGTTGTATCATATTGAAGAAGTCCATATTTGTTATAATCTCATAAAATGTATATGTAGTAAGAAAAGCAAATGCAAAATATTGGAGGCACTTACAAGCACCAGACGAGTAGCAGGTTGATTTCGAGCATGCCCCAATGGAAAAGGGTATGCAACTCTTCAAATAAAATGACTCATTTATCTGCTCCAGTGCTCCAGAATGCATCTTTTGGAATACGAAACGTGACGCAAGAAAGATCATATTTTGTGCTGGCAAGGATGTACCACTCGTGCATTCTTTTGAGTGGAGCAGGTTGTTTGCCATGTTGTACAGATGTCATGAACGGCTTCCCATTCTCAAATTTAGAAGGAACATCCTCAAGATTGTATATTGGAACTCCTGGTTTAACTAAAGCCATCCATCGATTATACATGAAACCGTCTTCTTCTTACTCCTCGATATCTTCTAATGCTGGCTCATGAGAAGAACGAGATGCACTCGATTTTCTAATATTATCCTTCATAGTTTCCAAATACTTTGACACTTCTAATGAAAGTTTCTTAATTTTGTATGAGCTAACTTTGCTAGGCACTGATGATCGAGGAGTAGTCGTTGGAAGTTGGACACTGGCTTATTGTTGAACCTGTTGTTCAACTGATTGCTCTTTACTGCCAGCAGCTGGCTCTAGTACTACTTCAAGCTGTTGCTTAACTAGTTGCTCTTTACTAGCAACAGCTTGCTCTGGTACTGCTTGAAGCTGTTGTCCAACTTGTTGCTTTTGGTTATCTTTACTAACAAGGTTACTATTATCCTGCTGAGACATAGGGGAAGTGGATCTTCCTGGACTAGGAGTGGATCTTCCTGGACTTTCACCTTAGAAGACGGGGTTGCAGTATTTTGAGATGCGACAGGGCTAGAAATTGGCTCATCGTCTAACATGATATTGCATCAGTGTCAAAAGATTAATTGGTTGACAGCCTGCCCCAGAGTCGTGATCCCCTCATGTGTGATGTGGTCTATTTCATAATCTTCATAATCATTATCAATGATCTAAAGAACTTGCATCAGAACATAATACAATGGAAGTGGATTCCCTTTGAAGTCACGATCAGGCTTTGCCATAGCAGTGGCAAACTGTTTGGGTTTGTTCCCTGCTCTACCGATCGGGACAAGAAGACGACAAGATTTGTCCTTAGCAATATCATTGACAACGAACTTATGAGTTGACCCTGAGCCTGGCACAGAACCTACGCTGCTAGGGTACGCAGTTGGAGATACCAATTGCTCCTTTAGCACGGGAACCATGGTTGTACTTGGTGCCACTAATTGTCCCGATTGTCTAAGTTGTTCCAATATTTCTTGCACATTTTCTTTGACCTTTTGAGAAATCATTTCATCAAGTGTTTTCTTAAACTTCTCACGTATTCTATATGTGTCTTTATCTTTAGGGAAACCATCTAGCCAAGACATTTGAGAAGAGACTGCTCGAACTCGTCCACTGTGTTCAAGGTTTCCCAAGATAGCGGTAAGTTGGTCATTCCCCCTCTTCGGCTTGAAGACCCTTCTGTTTCTTTTCAATTACTTCTTTTATTTTTTTCCTCTACTTCATTCACAGAGTCGGGCTTTTCAACCCACCACTGAGTTCTCTCATCGCAGCCTTCTAATGGGTGAGGATTGCCCCTACGGGTAATTTCATCTAATATCTTATTCCATTTCTGGACTTTGGGGGCATATCCGGCAGACCCCAAGCGATGATGATATTTGTTCTTTTTGGCAAGCTCTGACCTAGTTGCACTTAGAGCTTTAGCATCAGGTGTGGTCTTTTGACGAACAAACTCTTGCCACTGAGCTTGTGTGATTTTTCCCATCTTCCTCGGGCTAGGGACTTTATCGGCCTTAACATAAGCATTCATTTCACTCTTTCAGCCATGAAACTTCTTGCTGCAAGAGACCAATGTTGCTTTCTTTACATCTTCTTAAGTGACTTTCGAGAACTTGAATTGTTTCTTTATCCTTTCCCACAACTCATTCTTGGTCTCCTGAGGTATTTTTCTCCAATTCTCGGTTGTGATCGGCACAAGCTCTCTAACAAGAAAATCGCATGCATTTCGGTACTTGGTAACTGAATCTAGTGGTTCTTGGGGAATCCCACCTGGATCGACTCTTGTTATGTACATGATGCGGTCCAATGGACCCTTATTGGGACCTCGTTGCCCTCGTTTCCGCTTGAGTGAACTTGAGGATTCATCCATTGGAGAACCTTATGCGGTTTTAGGAGCCGAAGTCACCTCATTGTCTTCGCGATTAATCTAGGTAGAAAAGAATTATAAGACTTCGTATACTTGACAACCAACATTAACTTGAACTGCTGAAGTTAAGATTCGTGATCCATACCTCGTTGGCGGGATCATATTCTGGGTCGAGATCCTCTGAAGTCTTTTTATTTTTATATTAGGAAAAGGATCCTATGGACTGTGAAAGGAACCTGAACTACTGGAGTCAGTAAACTCCATATTGTCTTCTTTATTGTTACTACCAGCACTAGTCTTCTTAGGGCTTTCCATGCTAGAACTAATAAGAAAAAAAATATAATGAATGGCATATTAACTCTACATGAAGTGTCCCGCAGAACCATCAACCACTTGTGCGTGTCAAACAATTTATGAAGTCATGGCCAAAAAACGAGTACAAGGTGTTATATTCAACTTGCCGTTACATCCAACATGTGGTTAGAATGGATGGTGCTTAGGATAAAAAGAACAATACACATTCCTTAATTGACCGAGAGGGACTACAATCCAAATTGCCTCTCATTACACAAGTTCATCTTCTTTCAGATTTTATCCCATATCTAAATATATTATGCCCTAAACTCGTTAACAGTGGTGGCCTTGCCACACAATTCAACTTTTACTGGTATAAGCATGGCTAAGCTTGACATTTCGCAAAATAAAAACTAACCCATACCTTCGTGGGACGGCTAGGGTTCAAAAACTTGAAAAAATCTATGCACGGTGGCAACGAGAGGGTATCACATGATTATAAGGCTATGTACCGTGCAAAGTGCTTAGTCCATATATGCTTAAATAGAGAGATACATGTCCATATATGAGAGGGTATCATTTGTAAAAAATAAAAAGGGGGAGGGGTGGGCTGAGGGTTAAGGACCTTAGTAAGATGAATGTCAGTCCGCAGACCAAACGGTAGTGAAAATTGGAATTGGAACAAGGGCTTTGGCAGGACATTGTCAGAGTTAAATACATTAGGGATTCTCCGGTTGGGACATTGAGACATAAAATGTCTAACTCTCCCATATGGAGAGACCTTTGAAAAGTCAAAAATATATATACAAGAGAAGAAAATTTACTTGAGGGAATGGTGAAACAATAAGTTTTTGGCAATAAATTTGGTTAGAGGTAAAACCTCTAGCCATCCTGTACATCTTTCTCTTTGAACAATGTGTGGACAAAGACATCTCTGTTTATTCTAAATTGACTAGGTCATATTCTGAACCTGGTTATAAACAAATTTGGAAAGCTAGAATCCCTCCCAAAATCAAAATCTTTATGTGATTGATTGAAAATGATGCTATATTAGTGAAAGAAAACATGGTCAAAAGCAATTGATCTGGTGATGCCTCATGTAGCTTTTGCCATAGCATCCACACAACACTTTCCCAACTTTGCTCTCTACAGCCAAAGAAACTCATTTCATGGCATGGTCTTCAAGCACCAAAAATGGCAGTATTGCAGTTAGAATATCTAAAAAGTTCAAGAAACTGTTTAAAGGAATTGAAAAAGTGGAGCAGGTCAACCAATGTAACACCCCATGGTTACTGCCTACACCGCAACACATGCCTAAAATTAGTTCTAAAAACGTCAAACATTTTGGATGCAGGAAATATTTAGTTTTAGAACTTTATTTACTGAACCCTAACCAAGGAACTCTAACCACAGAGGGAGGCGACACGGGGACGGAGGAGGGAAGGTCGAAGGGTTTAGGGTTTACCGTGAAGCTCAGTGGCAACGGCAAGGGCTTCACTCGGCGTACCTGGAAGTGGTGAGGGCGAAAAAAACGAACAATGGCGAAGCTCGGCGGCGACGGCGAAGCTCGGCGATGAGAGCGGCGAAGACTTGGCGGCAAATGAAATTTTGGCAGCCTGACGGCGTATAAGTGATTTCGCCAGGGTTAGGTTTTTCTAATGAAGCTGAGGGTATATATAGACGCCTATCTTCTCAGACGGATTTTAAGTACCAACCGTCTGAGAAGATGGTTATCTCAGGCGGGTGGTAATTACCAACCGCATGAGAAGATGCAATTATCTTAGGCGGTTGGTAAGTAGGACCTGCCTGATATAATCTTTTTATCAGGCGGTTATTTAGTACCAACCGCCTAAGAAGATCTTTACGTAACCTTAATTAATATTCTTTTCATTTATTAATATTTTTTTCTCAGGCGGTTATTCAGTACCAACCGCTTGACAAGATCTTTACTTCTTCTTAATTAATATTCTTGATTAAATGTGGGGCCTTTCAAAAGCCCAAATTCCACTTTCTTGTAATATGATTGATTATTAAAGGGTACCATTACATTTCACTTCATACGGTCTTTGAAATTGGTCAGAACATAAAAAATATATAACAATTGCTATTTATCATTTTTCTATGTTGATGAATATATTGATTTTTTCAATGGACATTTTTAGTCATCATACCAACCTCTATGAATTTTTTTATTTTTTTTAAATTTTTTGAATCAATGTGTGTTCAAAATTTGATGAATGCCTCATATGTATATGAGCATTTAGTTAGAATGATGGATAATTTGAATTTTGAAATGTTGTAATGCTTTAGAAATATTAACGAAATTCATACATGTATAAATAATACAAATATGTTTATACAAACCAATTTCAGTGAAGGATCCTTTTTTAGGAGATACACAAATGTGAATAATATGTGAGTATATATTATTTTGATATTTTTTAAAACATTACAATGTGAATAATCGATTTTGGACTCAATTTGCATAATCTATACATGTTTGAGTATTTATATTGGAATCTAAATAAAAAAAAGCAAGGGAAAAGAAAACTGAAGAACAGGCTCGGGCAATTATCTCAGGCGGTTGGTAAGTAATACCCGTATGAGATAATCTTTTTCTCAGACGGTTATTAAGTGCCAATCGCTTCAGAAGCAGTTAAAAAACCGCCTGTGAAAACGGCCGCCTATATAAAGGCCCCTCGGGCACCACATAAAACATAACCCTGGAGATTTTCCATCGACGCCGCCAAGCTGCCAAAATTTTCCACCGTGCGCCGGTCGATACTGCATTCATTAGTTGATCAACCTTCGAACAAAGAAAAGGTTATAAGAGACTTCTTCTTCACTATCATGTACCAACCGCTGGAGAAGATCTTTACTACTTCTTAATTAATATTCTTGATTAAATGTGGGGCCTTTCAAAAGCCCAAATTCCACTTTCTTGTAATATGATTGATTATTAAAGGTTACTATTAAATTTCACTTCATAAAGCCTTTGAAATTGGTCAAAACATAAAAAACATATAACAATTGCTATTTGTCATTTTTCTATCTTGATGAATATAATGATTTTTTTCATTTATTTTTTCAATGGACATTTTTAGTCATCATACCAACCTCTATGAATTATTTCAGATTTTTTAAAATTTTTTTGAATTATTGTGTGTTCAAAATTTGATGAATGCCTCATATGTATATGAGCATTTAGTTAGAATGATGGATAATTTGAATTTTGACATTTGGAATAATTTAAAAAAATTAACAAAATTCAAACATCTATAAATAATACAAATATGTTTATACAAACCAATTTCAGTGAATGATCCCTTTTTTAGAAGATACACAAATGTGAATAAAATGTGAGTATAAATTAATTTGATATTTCCCAAAACATTACAATGTCAGCTATACAAATTTTAAAATATTTGGTTCAGGTAGTAGATGTTAATTTTTGAAAAATATAGAAGAAATAATCATCAAATTTAGACTCAATTTGCAGAATCTATACATGTTTGAGTATTTATATTGAAATCTAAATAAAAAAGAAGCAAGGGAAAAGAAAACTGAAGAACATACTCGGACAATTATTTCAGGCGGTTGGTAAGTAATACCGTCTGAGATAACATTTTTCTCAGGCGGTTATTCAGTACCAACCGCCTAAGAAGATCTTTACTTCTTCTTAATTAATATTCTTGATTAAATGTGGGGCCTTTCAAAAGCCTAAATTCCACTTTCTTATAATATGATTGATTATTAAAGGTCACCATTAAATTTCACTTCATAAAGCCTTTGAAATTGGTCACAACATAAAAAACAAATAACAATTGCTGTTTGTCATTTTTCTATCTTGATGAATATAATGATTTTTTCATTTATTTTCAATGGACTTTTTTTTGTCATCATACCAACCTCTATGATTTTTTTTCAGATTTTTTAAATTTTTTTGAATCAATGTGTGTTCAAAATTTGATGAATGTCTCATATGTATATGATCATTTAGTTAGAATAATGGATAATTTGAATTTTGACATGTTGGAATGCTTTAAAAAAATTAACAAAATTCATACATGTATAAATAATAGAATTATGTTCATAAAAACCAATTTCAGTGAATGATCCCTTTTTTTAGGAGTATACAAATGTGAATAATATGTGAGTATAAATTAATTTCATATTTACCAAAACTTTACAATGTCAGCTATAAAAGTTTTAAAATATTTGGTCCAGGTGGTAGATGTTAATTTTTGAAAAATATAGAAAAAAGAATCATCGAATTTGCACTCAATTTGCAAAATCTATACATGTTGAGTATTTATATTGGAATCTAAATAAAAAAGAAGAAAGGGAAAAGAAAACTGAAGAACAGGCTCAAGCAATTATCTCAAGCGGTTGGTAAGTAATACCCGTCTGAGATAATCTTTTTCTTAGATGGTTATTAAGTGCCAACCGCTTCAGAAGCATTTAAAAACCGCCTGTGAAAATGGACGCCTATATAAAGGCCACTGGGGCACCACATAAAACCTAACCCTGGAAATTTTCCATTGACGCCGCCAGACTGCCAAAATTTTCCACCGTGCGCCGGTCGATACTGCATTCATTAGTTGATCAACCTTCAAACAGAGAAAAGGTTAGAAGAGACTTCTTCTTCACTATCATGTTTTTAATTTGTTCTTTTTTCACAGTTTCATTTTGTTGTGTTTGCATATGCGTCCACCCCCCAACCACTGAAGGATTAAAGGTTGAAGATAAATACAAGCACATCACATGTTCGATGAAATGTTTCAATGAATAAGCCTAACTTCAAAAATCCATTATGGCCACTAAGAAGCTTAGAAAATTATGGAACAAATTTTCATGGAACCCTTATGAACAGACCTACATGATACCATTATACACTTGTAAGGATCGAATGCCCAAGAGGGGGGGGGGGGTGAATTGGGATTCTTTTAAAAAGTTAAAGCAATAAAAACTTAACTACTAAAAGCCCAATTCCCTATGCAAACAACCTATGCATTCAAGCAAATAATAATTTTGCGGTATATGAAATGCATAAGTGCAATGGGAAAGGAAGAGTGTGCAAACTCCCGAGGAGACACGAAGACACGGTGATTTATCCCGTGGTTCGGCAAGATCATCAAGATCTTCCTACATCCACGTTGTGGCACCCACCAAAGGGTATAGCCACTCCCAAGTCACCGAGACCAGGGATATTCACTAAAGTCTCCGTTCGCCATCCCCGGCAAGGTGGAGCTCAAGCCTTGTACAAGTTTGATCCTCTGGGCTTCCACAACCGACTTGGCAAGCTCCAGAAGGCTCTCTCCAATCACCGACTGTTACACGGTGAATGCAATCACCAAGAGACACTCCCTTACAGCTCTCACTAAACTAGAGACTCCAATCACCAAGAATGGAAGCACACAAGCATCATCTCTAGCAAGTTCTAGCCTATCTCTTGGTGTACAAGTGGTGTAAATGATGTAGAAGTGGTAGCTCAATGTCTTGAATGCTTGGTAATATGTAGAGTAGCTATGGGTATCAAGACTTGTCGAAATGACTGGTTGAAGGGGTATAAATAGCTAGCTTCCAAGAGATAGCCATTGGAAAAGTAGGATGACATCACTATTATGCAAACACCGGATGATCCGATGTTCTCCCTTCAGTTGTCATCGGTTGAATACAAATTAGCTGATGTCACTGTGTCAGATATGACCGTTGATCGACCAATGTTGTATACACCTGTACATCGGATAATCTGGTGACACTTGATCCAGAATGGTCCAGAAATAATGCTTACTGAAATGATTGACCGATGTGTTATAATTGTACATCGGATGGTCCGGTGTTACACTCGGTCTAGGGAAATTGCTTACTAGAATGATCGACTGATGTAACACTTGCTTCATCATCAGATGATCCGTTGTATACTTAAGACTGAGGTCTTCTTCTGTTCAGAGCCAACTCGACCGATGTAGTGTTTTCTGGATACATCGGTTGATCCGGTGAGTTGATTTTGTCTGCTTCGAGTTGTTCTAAGTGATTCTTTTGGAATTTGTTCGAGTGACCTCTTAGACATTGGTTTGAAATGTTCTTCTGATGATGACTAAGTCTTGAGTGCTGTCAATTTTGATGGAATAATTTTGACATATGTGCTTTTTCTTTTAGTCTTCATAAAAATCAATTGACCTCGTAAAATAATTTGTCGAGGGGTCTCCAATTGTATCCAATGAGCAGTAGATGATATACATATAGACTTCATTAAGGGTGATGAGTGATATGAGAGACCTTGCATCCACAAACTCATTAGTAATATCCAACGGTTGTCATTAATCACCGATGCTTTCAATGGGCCTAGATGCTTTTTACACTCATATGATACATGCTTGTTATGTCTTTGTAAATTCATTTTATAGAAGACCTTTAGGTCACATATGTGGCCAAATTTTGTAAATCTTATAAAAAATCTGTTATTGAAGCATGGAGCGTCGAGCATGGATGTATAACATGCCAAGACCCAATCTTATGTACATTCATAATGTTGCAAATTTTATTAAAGCAACCAAGAGACATGCAAAGTTACAAAAGATAGATGACATATTGTGTCCATGTAACGACTACGAAAATAAGATTGCTTTGATAGATACTATAGTAATCCAATCTCATTTGGTGAAAAGAGGTTTCAAAAAAACTACACAATATGGACAGAGCATGGTGAGTTAGATACATATGAACTGGATAAAGATGATGAGAGAGATTCAGATGACGATAATGTTCATATCAATGATGGTAGTGACAATCAAGATAGTGATGATGATGATGTGAGGAGATGTTGTGTCACATTGAACCATATGTATTGAATTTGATGGGAGCAAGTACAGGTTTAAGTAAAATGGAGACATTGCAGAATGCGGCGACAGAGCTTTTATATGATGAATCAAACGATTGTGATAAAGAGTTTACTACATTGCGTGCAGTCTTAGAACTACTAAAGTTGAAAGCCACACACGGATGGTCCGATTGTAATTTCTCTGATCTTTTAAATCTTTTGGTAGAGATTATTCCAAATCCAAATAAACTGCCCAGAAGCACTTATAAAGCGAAGAAACTTCTTTGCGCGATGGCACTAGGTGTGAAAAAAATACACGCTTGTGTGAACCATTGTATTCTGTATCGCAAAGAGCATGAGCTCGCAACTAGATGCCCCATCTGTGGTGTCGGTAGATATAAGAAGGACTATAATCACCAGTATGTTACCAACATGAAAAAGTATCAGAAGAATAAGAAGTTTATTATTGGTCCTGAAGGTGACGATGATGATACTTCTGGCGATGCAGACGAGAAGAATATGAGAAAAATTCCGGCCTTGGTGATGTGGTACATTCCGGTAATTGATTGCTTGAAGCGTTTGTTCTCAAACCCTAGGGAGGCTGAACTAAAGCGCTGGCATTCCGAGCAGCGCAACAAGAATGAAAAACATATTCGACACACTGGTGATGCAACGCAGTGGAAAAATTTTGATATTCAGTATCCATAATTTGCAAAGGAAATAAAAAAATGTGAGGTTTGCCTTGGGTACAGACGAAATGAATCTGTTTGGTGAAAAAAGGAGCATACACAGCACATGGCTCGTGGTCTTAACGATGTACAACCTACCGACATGGTTGTGTCACAAAATGAAATATATCTTGTTATATGTTCTTATCCAAGGTCCGAATTAACCTGGCATCGAAATTGATGTGTTCTTGGAACCTTTAATGGAAGACATGGCGAAATTGTGGAATGAAGGGGTACATACATGGGACGAGTACAAGCGGGAGTATTTCACGCTAATAGCGATGATATTCGTTACCATGCATGATTATCCTGGACTGTTTACATTATCGAGACAAATAAAAGGGAAGAAAGGTTGTATAAGGTGCGTGGATAGAACAGGATTTCTATAACTCACTTCATCCAGAAAGACGGTGTACATGAGACACCGGCGGTTCTTGACAGATACACACAAGTATAAGAAGATGAAAGAACAATTTGATAACAAAACCGGAAAAGATATTGCACCAAAACCTTACAGTGAAAAAACTTGTGTTCGAAATGGTCAAGAACATTCATATTGCTTTGGTAAGGGCAAAAAATGTAAAGAAATCAAGAGAAAGAAAAGTACATCTTCAGGTGATACAACTGACATGGCTTTTAAGAAACAATCAATTTTTTTTAGGTATCTTCCGTATTGGAAGAATATGAGATTTTGCCATAGTATTGATTTGATGCACGTTACAAAGAATGTACTTGAAAACATCATTGGGACCTTTCTAGACATGCTGAGGAAAACAAAGGACGAGTTAAATTCACGTATGGACCTAGTAAATCTTGATTTCAGACCAGAGCTTCATCCAGTAGAAAAGGCGAACGAGAATCATTACCTTCCCCCAGCCAGCTACAACTTGACACTAGAATAGAAAAAAGCAATTTGCGAATGCTTGCGTGGGATCAAAGTGCCCACGAGTTTCTCATCCAATATCCGCAAACTAATCTCGATGAAAGACTTGTCTTTGTTCGGCTATAATTCTCACGATTGTCACATGATGATGATAGTGTTCCTTGCCATTGCAATAACAGTCATCAAACCTGAGCATATAAACGTTGTCATTACACGTTTGTGTTACTTCTTCAATGTAATATCACAAAAGGTGATAGCACGTGAATATTTAGACTATCTGAAAATATACATCGTCGAGACTATGTGCAAGCTTGAGATGTGTTTCCCACCATCCTTTTTTGATATGCAAGTACACCTAATCATACATCTTGTTGATAAGATAAAAGCAATGGTTCCACTATATTTACATCATATGTTTTGTTTGGAGAGATATTTAGGAGTATTAAAAGGTTATGTGCGGAAACGTGATCACCGAGAGGGTTCAATTATGGAAGGATACACCACTGAAGAAGTGATTGAGGGTTGCGCTGATTACATCAAAGATGGAAAACCGATAGGTGTGCCTATACCTGTACATCGGGGTAGACTGCGTGGGAGAGGAAAAGTGGGTAAGAAAACTTTCATCGTTCAAGATTACAAGAATGTACATCGTGCACATTTTGGTGTACTACAACAGCTCGCAATAGCTGAGTCGTACATCGAGGAACACCAAATTGAGCTTCGCGAAAAAAACCAAGAACACACAGAGGACTAGATCATGAAAGAGCACAAAAGATGTTTCACTGAATGGTTAATGGACAAAAATATACCATACGAAAACTCTATAGAAGAGGCAACAATGAAGAAGTTAGCTTCTGGCCCATTTGCTTTGGTGACATCATGGCAAGCATATGACATCAGCAAGCGTATGACATCAATGGCTACACATTTTACACTAAAGAAAAAGACGTTAAGAGTGTTGCACAAAATAGTGGTGTTCGTATTGAGGCTTATGATTCACAAGGGCAGAAGACCACATACTTCGGGTTCATAGATGAAATATGGGAACTCGATTATGGCGAAAAAATGGTAATGCTCGTATTTAAGTGCCAATGGGTCAAACATCCTGATGGTGTGAAAGTGGACAATTATGGGCTGACACTGGTAGACTTGAATAAAGTGGGTTATAAAGATGACCTGTGGGTTCTCGCCGATAGTGTTGCACAATTTTTTATGTACAATATTTAGAAATTGAGAAGATGCAAGTAGTTGTTTCTGGAAAGCAAAATATTGTTGGGGTTGAGAATGTGGGAGATAGTGAAGAGGAATATAATTAGTATGAAGAGATGTACCTTTTCACCGAACCAAAAAACATCAAGCGCGTAGAGAGAATCATTTAAGAGGATTTGAAACCCTATATGCGAGAAGATGTCAATGCTGGAAAAAATGTATGATAGATATTGTATATATTTGTATCCTATGAAATCAACTTAGAACAATGTTCTATTTCAGCTTTAGATAGCATGTTTCAAACATTATTAAATTCAGCTTCTATAGAGAAGACTAATTTGGACAAGTGATCCTTTTCGGCTTGTTGACTATCATATTTATCACCTTCAGCTGTTCCATAATTTATCAAATTCTATGTGTATATAAATTTCTTCTGACCTATAATGCTTAGGCTTGCCTTCCAACAGCTTGGTTCCAAACAACATCTAGAAGCACAACTCTTGAAGCTCCTGTCGAGCTAATCCCTTCACAGCAAAGTCTTGTATATGCAAGTAACACCCAAGACTGATCATTTGGATTGTTAAAAGCCTCAATTGAAGTTCGACGATACTTCCCATCCATTTGAGGGCTTGTTTGGATAGGAGTGGATCCACTTCAATATAAGTGGTTTGAGGTAGATTGAGGAGAAAATTAGTTCATTCTTTACTTCAATCCACTTCAATCCAATTAGATTGAGTACACCCAAACAAGATCTGGAAGATTTCTTTCTCTTCTCTCCATTTTAAAAACTTACGAAGATGCTACTTTATCAGTTCTAATGGCTGAATATATTAACTACAAATCAGTACCATCTCACTTAGTGCTTTACACAAGCGACGAAGCGAACAACTTCAATCAAAAATCTTGTTTTTACCATTTTCATAGGAATTTGACCTTAATCTTTCAAGCATAGAATTATCAATAAATGAAGCTTCCTCATCAGACATGTTAATGGCAGTTACAAGTGAAGGGTGTGTCGAAGCTAACGAAATCTCAACGGGACTGAAGACAAAGAGATGCTGCAAATGAGTGACAATGTCTAGGTTACACAACATGAAGCTATGGTGGCAGCCTTCAACAACATGAAAAGTGATGCCAAGGTTATGCTTGCATCAACCAAGGCATGTTGTGAGAGCATAGCACTTCTTGAAGCATCATGGTTATGCTTGCCCCAACAAGTGTTATACCCTCACAATATGTCTTGGTTGATGCAAGCATAACCTTAACATCACTTTTCATGTTGTTGAAGGTTGTCATCATAGCTTCACGCTGTCTAACCTGGACATTGCCACTCATATGCAGGATCTCTTTATCTTCAGTCCGATTCAGATTTCGTTAGCTTCAGCACATCGTTCACTTATATCTGCCATTAACATGTGTGATAAGGAAGCTTCACTTATTTGATAAATATATGCTTGAAAGATAAGGTTAAATCCCTGTGAAAGTGTAAAAACAAGATTTGTGATTGAAGTTGTTCGCTTCCTCGCTTGTGTGAAGCACTAAGAAGGTAGGTACTGATTTTTAGTCAATATATTTAGGCATTAAAACTGAGAAAGGAGCATCTTCCTAAGTTTTCAAATGGACAGGAGGAAAAGAAATCCTTCAAATGGATGGGAAAATCCTTCTAAGGATCGTCAGGCTTCAAATTAATGCTTTCAACAATCCAAATGATGAGCCACAAGTGTTACTTGCATCTACAAGAGCTTGTTGTGCAGGGATTAGCTTGACAGGAGCTTATCAGCATCACATGCGGTTCTTAAATAACAAGCAGCCTGTGAAAACAATGACTTTCCCAGGCGGTTCTTCAATATAAACCGCTTGTGATAATTGAACCAGTACATACGGTTCTTAAACAATGACCGCCCGTGAAAATAATGTATTTACCCAGGCGTTGGTTAATTAAGAACCACCTATGATGTTTGCTACATCACAGACGGTTCTTAATTAATAACCGTCTGAGAAAATATTGTATTTACCCAGGCGGTTGTTTCTTAAAATCCGCCTGTGATGTTCTGTCATCACAAGAGGTTATTGTTATCATTCGTCATTACAATCACATTTTTTTACAGACCGTCTGTTTTTGAAAAATCGAAGCACCTGTGAAAATTCTTTTTGTAGTAGTGGAAATAGTGTTGATTTGGTTTCATTCTGTAGCTGCCGCATGGGAAAATTTAGTGGACTTGTTTTGCAGCTGAGTCCATCTAATAGTTTACCACTTTTTCAGTATTCCATTTGGAAATGAAGCAACCGCACGACATGTCGCTTAAACGGAAGTTCCATTCCTGGAGAAAGAGCTCCCGTTTCCCTTCTAAAGCATCCACCACCTT